>CM044103.1:13319660-13958823 GCA_024174645.1 Lemna minuta
CGTATCAAACAAATTTATACTCAACTCTTCATAATCTGATTTTTAAATTAGAACAGTGACAAGTCGAGGTCGAATCCACAGGGAGGAAGGTTAAGAGATTGAAATCAGAAGATAATTTTTGATATTTTTAGATTTAGAAAGCAGAAATGAACGGTGAAAGGAAGAAAATGAGCACGGAGATGAAATGAACCAAAAAAGTGATTCCAAACTCCTTTCAGAGATTAGAAACCCTTGATCGATGAATGAAAATTGATTTTTAAGATTTTTCAATGAGAACAAGTGATAAACAGATGATGAAAAGAGAAGAAATAGATAGAAGATAGTTCTAATCTAAGATTCATGATGAACATATGATAACATATTTTATAACTTGAATTCTTATCTTAATTAACTCATATTCATGCTTATTTTATGTGAATATGATGCATGTTATCATATTTTTAGGAATTTTCTCCATTGGCATGTCATTTCACTAAATTTGATATTTATGCATAAATTAGGGATAATTTCATTCTTAATAGATGATTAATCTTGTGTTTAAATTAATAAAAGTTAATCTCTGTTATTGAATGAGTTTTGACTTTAGTAAATGTCTGGAAGGATGATTTTAGGATGAATTTATGATTTAAAATGTTTAATGAGAAATGATGTAAGTAAATTATAAGTCATCTTGATTTCTTCTTTCTAAATATATTTTAAATGACATGATATTAAAAAAAAAGAATTTGTGATCCAATGGAGAAAATTTGGATTAAAAAGGAGTTGTATATTTTAAGATATGATTTTTTGAAGTTTTAGCCCTTTTTCCGATTTTTATTTGATTTTTAAAGTAATTTTTGATGAATTTTTTTTATCTTAATCGCGAAAAAGGGGGGTATTTTGGTCCACAGGCCTCGTTAGCTGACGTGGCGAGGCAGTGATGTGGCGAGGCGGTGACGTGGCACGCGGGACCACAGGCGGATGCGACGTGGCTCTGAGGCCACGTGGCAGGGCCGCGGATGGCCCACGTGGCGCAAGGGTGACACGTGTACACGTGTCATATATATTATATATTATACATAGGTTATCGTACATATAAGCCTATTCTTAGAACTGGCTGATGATATAATGTGCCCCCCTATTTAACCGCGACTATGCCCAATATTTCCACCGTGTGGGACTATGCTCCCACACGGTTTCTCTTTTGCAGGCGACGTGGACAAGCGACAAGCGTCGGATTCTATCAAGACAGTGGAGATCGCGTGGACCCGAGTCCATGCGATCATCAATCCAACACGTGCGCAAATTCCGGTTTAAGTGAAACGGCGGATGGGTGACACGTGGTGTGGCGAGGAGACATCACGCCTCAATTAGACGTATGAGATCTCATCACGCGATTGCACGAGGATGGACGCCACGTGGACTCACCGTAGCCTTGATCTTCATCTTACGGCTAATATTCATCGCGATCGCGGCTTGATCAGGAGATCGTGATCGTCAATTTACTTGAGGTCCATCGGACGGTGCAGACAGATCGTGGAAGTGATGGATATTATGTGGCCTATAAGCCAATCACACTTCCATGTATCTTGTTTATGTTCATTGAAATAAAATTTATTCATTGTCATTCTTGTGTGATGTTTGCAATGAAGTCCATGAGCATGTGCAATGACTAAGTGAATTATGATGAGATCATAATATAGTGATCACTGGTCTTTAAACATATGTTCTAAACATTCCTATTCGTGGGATATTCGAGAAGGACATCGAATTATCCGGAAAGAATAGCACTATATAATCCATCTCATATGATGAGTATGGCCGATCCTATATCCATCGGTGTGGAGACACTAAGGATAGATAGTGGGTGCTCTTTGGAGAAAGAGTTCACTGAATTGATCCGTATGAATCCCTGAATGTTATTATACCTAACTGTCAATCAGGTTGATTCATGTTATGATTGTGTATGTGGTCCTTTGACTTGAGACACCAAAGACATCTTGTGGATGGATGATCGTGTTTTGATTATGACTTACGAATCCCTAGTCACGGGATATCTAAAACGTCATATATTGGATACGGCACGAAGTTCAGGAAGATGATTGTGTGGTCAAGATGGGATCATCCACCCTCGGTATTTGAGGAGATTGACTCAAAGGAATGAGATGCGATGAAATCCTTGGCCAAGGTAGTAGAAATATCGAAGAAGGAGTTCTCGATGATTTCTACACGCATCAGTACTAACTTGAGTGACCGATTAGGGTTTGACAGTTGACCATACCCTAAGTCATTCATGAGTCTAATGTGGATGAAGGATTATACATACATGGTAATCAATGACGGGAAGGTTTCATAAGTGAGTTCTTACATACTCCATATCTCCTAGAGTACGTGGTGTAGCTTGGCACCCAGCGGTCAGGGCAACTCAACCTATCGATTGCTAAACTCGATCCTTGATTAATTAATCTATATGTGGATGTGGATAATTAATTAAGGTTGACCAATAAGGTGTTATTTGGTCTATAGAGTTATTAACTAGTGAGATATATGGACCTAGAGGGTCACACACATAAGGTTTATAGATGTTGGTGGATATAGACATAATTATGAGGGTTTTTATGAAAAGACCTCATTCCAAATGTCTATAAATAGGGGGAGGACGACCACAACTGAAGGTACCCATGCAAGCCTTGTGGGAATTCTCTCCTTTCTTCTATTTCTCTCTTGGTGAAGAGCTTTGAAGAGGAGATCCAACCATCCTGAGACCGTGTGGATACCGCTAGAGGCTAGACACTTGATTAGCTTCAAGAACTCCTTCAAGGAATCCCTGTAAGTATGTTTTCTCATACATACTAGATGATAGGATCATCTGTTTTTTGTGCCTCGGTATTTTGAATGTCCGATTCAATATTTTCCCGCTGCACTTGATGTTTTGATCAAAATTTTGGAAAGTTTATCGACCAAAGACTGTTCATATTTCATCAGAAGTCAAATGTTGACTTTCGGGGTCAATTACTTTTGATTTATAAATTAGAATTTGATAATTTTAGTCTTGTTGGATTCCACTGGTTCTTATCTTTCCATTGACATATAAATTGCAAGATTTGGATTTCATTTGGTCACTCAATTTGAAGATTTGCTCTGAGGTGTTAATTTCGGGGATTTTCTGATAGTTGATTTTCAATAATTCATAATAAATCCATTTCTTATCCAAAAATTACGAAATATATATCAATAAATTCCATTTTCTCTCTAGTTTCCAAATATCTAATTTTCGTAATCTTCTGACTCTGTTTGATTCTCTGATTTTGCAGAACACGCACTGTTGGTCAAAGTCAATGCTTTGACTTTGACTTTTGACTTTTCTCTGTCAAATCCGAGATTTCAATTCTTCAAACTTCTTATTTACCTTATTTATATCATTTCCATATCTTACATCTTATTTTCTCTTATTTAAAACTCCTTTTAAACCTAAGTTTGACCAAGTCTATTCTACAATTAAAGTCAACCCTGCTCTGTGTGTATCGACCCGAAACTTACCCAATACTTGATTATTATATCTTTTCTTTGTGAGTTCAGTTTTATAAATTTTTTTTAACCATCGTCTTTGTGTTTTAATGACGCACGAAAAAGACACGTCAACATACAATCCAGTGATGCTCCCTAATCAAACCATACCTTCGAGAGCCGTATATTTTGCCCGGACTTGGCGTCTTACATACAACATGAAGAATGAATAGAAGAGGGAAGAAACTCACTGAGAATAAAGTTCAACACATGAACAATGATCCATCGCTGCTTTCTTTCCTTCTGGCTAGCCAATGCTAGAAGAAAACAACAAAGACATTGATAACCCTAGTTTTTTCATCTCAGAACTTAAATCAGCCCCAGCAGATTTGTGGAGGTTGAAATGACAATCATGCCCACGAAATTTCAGATCGTAACTCCATCAGGATCGTGAGATATCGCGATTTTAGTCTGGAGCATTTCTGGTCGTTGATCTGATGCTTCTCTCTTTAAGTATCCTGGTCAAACGGCTCCGGTCAAAATCGGTCCGGTCAACGCGCGGGTCAGACCTGCAAAACTTGCAAAATTAGAACATTATCTCTCCTCTCTCCTCTCTCCTCTCTTCTCTTTCCTCTCGTCTCTTCTCTCTCAATGGCGAAAAACAAGCGCGGTGAAAGGGGCAAGCGGGAGAGAGGGAGAAGAGAGAGATATCGAGGGAGAGAGAAGAAGGGAGCGAACGGGAAGAGCAGACGAAGACAAAGAAGGAGAAGAGTATGAGAGAGGCATAGTTCACGGGAGAGAGAGGAATGGAGCGAGAGGGAAGAGCGATCAGGAGAGAGGAGTTCTCCTCATGGCGGAAGCCATTTCTGTGGCGAGGAGACCCGAGGAGAGAGAGAAAGACAGTGGGAGAGAAAGAAAAAGAGAGAGATAAAGAGAGAGAAAGAAGGAGAGGGAGAGAGGAGAACTCCTCTCGCGACAGAAATAATTTCCGTCGCGAGAGGGATCGCGCGGGCGAAAGGGAGAGGAGAGGTACGCGCCTCTCCTCCCGATTCTCAGAGAGAGAGAGAGAGAGAGAGAGATTCGCAGAGGAAGAGAGAAAGTGCAGAAAAAGAAGAAGAGGGGGGAGAAAGCCAGAGAAGGAGAGAGAGAGGGGAGAGAGGAAGACTTTCCTCCTCCCACCTCTCTCGCGACGGAAGCAATTTTCGTCGTGAGGAGACGCGAGGAGAGATAAGGAAAGAGAGAAAGTGAGAGAAGGGAGAACTGGGAGAGCAGGGAAGAGCGCAACGGAGAGAGAAAGAGAGAGAGATTATGAGAGAGGAAGAAGAAAGAAAGAGAGAGAAGAGAAAAATGGAGAGTGAGCGGGAGAGAGGAAGAGAGAGAGGGGAGAGAGGAAGTTCTTCTCGCGACGGAATAATTTCCGTCGTGAGAATGGAAAGAGGGGGAGAGAAGGAAGAGAAGAGAATAAGAGAGGGAGAGAAGGAAGAAGGAGAGAATGGGAGAAAGGGAGGAGAGGACGTGAAGAGATGAGGAGAGGAGATAGATCTTCTCGCGACGAAAAATTTTTTGTCGTGAGAATGGAATCTCGCGCGCGAGAGAGAGAGAGAGAGAGAGAGAGAGAGAGAGAGAGAGAGAGAAAGAGAGAGAATTTCCTCTCTTTTTATATATTTCTAAATGTTCTTGGTAAATGCATTTTAAATGCATTTTTATAAATGCACTTCATAAATATTCTTATGTCAATAAATATAGTTTAAATAAGAATTTCATTTAATAATAAAAGAAAATTATATTCTTGATTAATCCATATCACTAAATGCTCATAAAATGCTACTAATTTATGAATAATCAAGAATCCTTTAAAACATAGAAATAATCAATTTAATCATTTTAAATATTGATAACATGCATTTATGATTATAATTTAAAAAATGCATAAAATGCATGATATTAATGCATGAAATTGCATGTTATCACATATTAAATTTAGATTAGATAAATCTCTATTTGTTGCTCTAACCTCATCCTATGTAGTGAAGTAGTTTTGAAGTTGGTGAGCTCCATTTGGCTATACAATGAAGTGAATTCATTCTATGATTAATTAGTCCCAAGTGAGATCTATTTAGTTCATTGAATCATACCTTAGAATAGCATTTTTAATTCAAGTTAAATTTAATTACATCAGCTGTGTTTTCTGCAGATTGTGTACTCAGTGCATTTTAAATAGACATGATAATTAATTCTGTATTTGAGAAAAATCATATAGTGAGCTCTTGTTGGAGAATGGATCTCTTAGCTTGAGCCTATCCTCAAAGTCAACCCTGATTAGTCAGAAGTCAACCCTATTGAATCAGAAGTCAACCCTAGGTCAAAAGTCAACCCAGAGTCAACAGAAGTCAAAGTCAACCCTAATTAGTCAAAATTTAACCCTATTCAGTAAGAAGTCAATTCTAGGTCAAAAGTCAACCTAGAGTCAACAGAAGTAAAAAAGTTAGCCTTTGTCAGAAAGCCAACCTTTGTCAGAAAAGTTAACTATAGTAGAAAGTCAACCTTAGTCAGAGGAGTCAACTTTATCAAAAAGTCAACCTTTGTCAAAAAAGTTAACTTTCGCAAAAAAGTCAACCTCTAGAAAAAAGTCAACCTCTAGCTGAAAAATCAATAGTAACAAAAAGTCAACTTTAGTAGAAAGTCAACCTCAAGCAGAAAGTCACCCCTGATCGAAAAGTCAACCATGATTGAAAAGTTAACCTTGATCAGAAGGTCAATTCATATGGATAGCAGCAGTCAGATAAACATACACATAGATTCACTCACAGGCGGAGGACAGGAGCATCTCATTCGTTGAGACAAGAAAGAGTCAAACCTCCGGAGCAAGAAGACCAAGCGAAGCATGAAGACAAGGTCTCATTTTATCGGAGGTCGGCGGTACTAGCGGAAGAAGCACGACATGGCGTGAAGGGACGAGCGATCGTGTGGAGATCAGCCTGAGGGAGTCAAGACGTCCAAGAGCCGAGGAGGTCGAGGCCTAGAGGGTAGTGCTGTAGGGTCAGGTAAAGGTGAGTGTTAGGTTTGCCGTTGGGGGCAAATCTAAATCCTTGTATTTGAACATTGTCCTTCACCCGTTTGAAGGGTGAGAGGATTAGGTTTGCTTTGGTAAGATTGGAGGCTTCGAGGCAACAGTACTCAGGACTGGAGTAAGGGACATTTGGTCTCCCAACCAGTATAAATCACTAGAGCGTTGTAAGGAAAAGCGAAGAGTGCTACATAAATCACGAAATAATCTAAAAGAAGAGAAAAAGATCATTAGAACTACAACTAACTAATTCACCCCCCCTGTAGTTAGTTTCACCACCTTATCGGGTTTTTCAGATACTTACAAGTGTGATTGGCTTATAGGCCACATAATATCCATTGGTTTGGACTAGGGGGTGGCGGTCCCGGTCCGGTCCGGTTTTTGGCACACCATTCGGTCCAAGTCTCGGTCTCGGTCTCGGTCCACCTCGGTCTCGGTCCGGTTCGGTCTTAACTTCGGTCTTTTCAGCGTATCTGAAAAGAGATCCATTTCCCCATTTCCTAATAACAAAAATAACCTAGAAAAAAAATTACATGCTTTTTAATTATAAAAAAAAGATAACCCAGAATAAAAACTAAAAAACTACATCCTTTGAATTATGAAAAAGAGAATAAATTATCTAAAATTAGATTGATTACCAGCAGAGTTGCTGTAAATGGCGACGCGCCGAGGGAAAGTTGAAATACATTGGCCATAGGAAATAGCGATGGGGGGCCAGAGATAGAGAATAATGCGAAGTGAGAGTGTTGTCCTTGTAAAAGACGACTCCTTTAAACCCTAACTGCTCTAATGCTCGCCAATCCACCCACCTAATATCTGGAACATTTATATGGGGCAGAGCGAGTCTTTTGCCTTCTTGGGTCGAGACAATCTGGAGGAAAAATGCTATGCCCTTCGGTCGGTCTTTGGACTTCCCTAGATATAGACCAAAACTTGATCATAAATAGGAAAAATGGAGATAAAATTGTTGTTTTTCCACGTGGGTAATGATTAAAGCAAGAGAGAAAAACGTGGGTTTTGAGAAAATCAAGCTTGAGCTAACTGTGTGGAGAGCTTTGACACCCTCAAATTGCGTAGATCTTCCTCTCTTTTGCCGTGCTCCTTGAATTCATTAAACTGGGCTCGCAGGAATTCCTTCCCGGACGCTAGTTCTCGCCTCCAACCGGCCCACCTTCTAGATTTCCTCTTCGCCGCCGGTCGAACCCACTTCTCCATCTCTGCGGCAGGATCTTCTCCATCTTCTGGACGATTTGTTGATTTATCTATGCAGCAGGATTGCCTCCGGTAGGTCTCCTTGCTGGGTGCCCATCTCCTCGAGCCCCTCGGATCGGGACCGGCGGCTACCCGCTACGCCTAAATTCTCTCTCTTCTGAAAAGACCGCTTTAAGCTGAGACGAACCCCCACCGGCAAGCAAATCAAGGAATTGAGCTCAAATACGTGTTTTAGAAAGACATGAAAATGCCGCATGTCGGAACGAATTTTTGGGTTCTACGTGATCTCGTAACCTCGGATAACATCGATGTAATTTGATCTCGCAGGAAAAAGTAACCCGGCGAGTTCAAGAGAGAGGAAGGGAGCGAGAGAGGAGAGCTGGAAAACCTAGAGCGGAATGAAAAATAAACACCGACAAAAAAATTTTTTTGAAATGAAAAACAGACCGAAAGATCAACCTAGATGCGGAAAGGAAGAAGAGTTCGAAGACAAACCTAAATGCGATCGGATTTCACCTTCTTCTTGAGGAATGTGCGGGAATGAGGATTGAGGAGATGCCGGAAGGGGATGTCAGATGAGGGACAACGGGAATGAGGATTGAGGAGAGAGATTGAGAGAAGAGAGTTCTTCGGTCCAAGACCGAAGCAATAAAATGGACCGGACCGAACTTGGACCGAGACCGGTCCCGCCCATTTTGCGGGACCGACGGTCTCGGTTCGGTCGGGTCTTCGGACCTTCGGTCGGTCTTTGCCCTTCCCCAGTTTGGACTATAAGTTTTGATAACATATAATTTAATACATTAATATTATGTATTTATGCAATTTTTCAACAAATATAATCATAAATACATGTTATCATGATTGAAAATGATTAAAATGATAACTCTTATGTGTAAGATAATATTCTTGATTTTTCATAAATTAATAACATTTTATGAGCATTTAATGATATTAATTCATCAATAAAATAATCTTATTTTATTATAAAAGGACATTTCTATTTGTTTCTCATTTAAAATGACTTTATTGACATGAAAATATTTATAAATGTATTATATCATAAAATTTTATTAAATAAATTTATTTCTATTAGAAGTTTGAAAATTTTCTAGATTTTTTGGATTTTTTTGGGAATTTCTAGAAATGATCTATTAAAACTCAATAAGATATGATTTTTTAAAAAGGAAATTAATTAATTAATTAATTAAAAGAAATAAAAATTAGGAAAAAAAAGAAGAGAGTGAGAGCGTAGAAGACTCTCGCTCGCCTCTCCCTCTCTAGCGACGGAAGAGAATTCCGTCGCGAGGAGAGGAACAGAGGAGAAGCGCACCTTCGCGGCCTCTCCTCATCCTCTCTTCCTTTTCCTCCTTTCTTCCCTCTCTTTCTCCCTTCCGCGCCCTTCTCCACTTCCTCTCGCGCGTGCGATGGAAATTTTTCCATTGGGCGCCTTCTCCACCTTCCGTCCAGCTCCCTCTCTACCTCACTCTCCTTTGTGCGTGCGCATGCGCCCGTAAGGGGAGGAGGATTTTCCCTCTCCTTCTTCCTCTCTCTGCCTCTCTGTCTCTCTCCGCGCTCTCTCAGGCAAGCGTGCGCGCGCAAGGGGGAGAGGAGGAATTTTTTCCCTTACTCTCTCTTCTAATCTCTTCTTCCCTGTCTCGCTCACGCGTGTACGTGAATTCCTGCTCCGTCCTTCTCCCTCTCTCGCGCGCGTAAGTTCCTTTCCAGAAATCTTTTTTGTTTCTCCTCTCCTCTTTCTTTTATCCCAGCTCCATCTTTCCCCCTTCCACGCTGACTCCTACGCACGTGATTGCACGCGTAAGGGGGAGGAGGAGAATATTCCCCTCTTTTCCCTCTCCCCTCTTTCTTTTCTTTCTCCTCCTTTTCTTTCCTCCTCTGCTCCCCACACACCTCACCTATCCTCCCTCTCGCGTGGCTATTCTGCCTTCCTCCCTTCTTTCCCTTTTCCGTCTCCCACCGCCATCGTGTGTGCATAAATTTTGTCACAGCCACATTCTCTCCATCTTTTTCTCCACATTCATCTCTCTTCTCACTCTCTCTCTTCCTCGCGGGAAAAGAGAAAAGAGACGGCGGAGAAAAGAGAAAAGAGAGGAGAGGAGAGAGAAAATAATAAATTTTAAGTGTTTTAACGGTGGAGCGGGATGACCGGAGGAATAATAGGAGAGATAAGGATAAATCAACCATCTAGATTTTTCTAAATTAAAATTTGATATGTGACGATTAGGGAAGGGCAAAGACCGACCGAAGGTCCGAAGACCCGACCGAACCGAGACCGTCGGTCCCGCAAAATGGGCGGGACCGGTCTCGGTCCAAGTTCGGTCCGGTCCATTTTATTGCTTCGGTCTTGGACCGAAGAACTCTCTTCTCTCAATCTCTCTCCTCAATCCTCATTCCCGTTGTCCCTCATCTGACATCCCCTTCTGGCATCTCCTCAATCCTCATTCCCGCACATTCCCGCAAGAAGAAGGTGAAATCCAGTCGCATTTAGGTTTGTCTTCTGAACTCTTCTTCCTTTCCGCATCTAGGTTGATCTTTCGGTCTGTTTTTCATTTCAAAATTTTTTTTGTCAGTGTTTATTTTTTCATTCCGCTCTAGGTTTTTTCTCTAGGTTATTTTTTGTTATTAGGAAATGGGGAAATGGATCTCTTTTCAGATACGCTGAAAAGACCGAAGTTAAGACCGAACCGGACCTAGACCGAGGTGGACCGAGACCGGACCGAGACCGAGACCGAGACTTGGACCGAATGGTGTGCCAAAAACCGGACCGGACCGGGACCGCCCAACCCTAGTGACGATCCTAATAGAGTAGGAGGATAAAATTTTATGGGCATGATCGTCATTTTAAGCTATACAAGTTTGCTATGGTTTGTTTAAATTATGACACGAAAAATTTAGGGTTATTAATGTTTCATTGTGTGACTCTAGCATTACCTAATCATAAGGAAAGAAGGCAGCGAGTGGTCATTCTTCGTGCATGGAACATCATCATTAGTGATTTTATTCTCTTTGTTATTCATTCCTTGTGTTTAATATAAGACGCCAAGCTTAGATAAAATGTGCGGGCTCTCAAAGATATGCCTTGATTAGAGAACATCACTAGAGTTGTTTTCATCATATCATAATCATTTTCTAACCATATTTTCTATTTTTTTATCTTTTTATCCATATTTTCATATTTTCAAATCCGAAAATCACTTTTCTACCATCGATCAAGGATTTTTAATCTTCGAAATGAGTTAGGAAGAATTTGATCAGTTTATTTCATTCTCATGTACCTCTTCTTCTTTTCATCGATTATTTCCGCATTCTAGATCTAAAAATACAAAAAAAAAATCGCTCGATTGAAGTCTTTTAACCTTCCTTTGAATTCGACCTGAACATGTCAATGTTCTAAATTTTATAACTAAGTTCAAAAAGTTGAGTATAATTTCATGATACGTAAATTTTCACATTTAGTGACTATATTTTTATGCATATCAAGTTTCATGATCATTTATAATAATCCATAAAAGTAATTGGAGAAAGGATCCTCATGAAATACCACCAAAGTTGCATTATGATACTAAGGTCAATCAAATGAGATCAAGTTCATCCATTTTAAAATTCGAGACAATGAGGAGATGTTTGCGTGTGTTTATCACTTATATTTTTCCCATTGAAAATTGTTCTTATACTCCTCGTGGACATTGCTTGCTCTCCCTTAGAGAGTTAGACCCTAATTTTCCTCATTTTCTCTTATTACATGGTATTATATTGCTATAGTTTTCACAAAGCTCATTTTTATTTATATCTATGTTTTCTATTCCCACACCACCATAGAGATTATCACTTTGAGTGCTTTCTAATGCATTGCTTTTTTTTATCAATTTTGACCCTAGTCTCCTGCATTTAGGCAACCATTTTTCATTAACGGTTCACATGCCATCATTTGCATTTTTTTTCATATCTATCTTGGGATCATGATTATTCGATTTTGAATTGATTGGACAAATTTTTTTTTCCAATGATGATTGGATGTTTGATTGTATCGTCAACCACCATCTGTTGGGTTCTGATATTATTAAACTTTCAAAATTTTGATCAAAACATCGAATGCAGTGGAAAACATTGGATCGGATATTCAAAGAACTAAGCCACCAAGAATAGATGATACTATCATCTAGTATGAATGAGAAAATATACTTACATGGTTTCCTTGAAGGAGTTCTTAAAGCTATTCAAGTGTCTAGCCTCTAGAGGTATCCACACGGTCTCAGAATGGTTGGATCTCCTCTTCAAGGCTCTTCACCGAGAGAGAAAGAGAAGAAAGTAGAGAATTATCACAAGGCTTGCATGGGCACCTTGAGTTGTGGTCGTTCTCCCCCTTTTTTATAGACATTTGGTATGAGGTTTTTTTCATAAAAACCCTCATAATTATATTAGTATCCACCAACATCCATAGACCTTATGTGTGTGACCCTCTAAGTCCATATATCTCATTAGTTAATAACTCTATATACCAAATAACAACTTATTAGTCAACATTAAATAATTATCCATATCAACATATAGATTAATTAATCAAGGATCGATTTAACCCAATCGATAGGTTGAGTTGCCAGCCCATTGGGTGCCAAGCTACACCACATACTCTTGGAGATATGGAGTATGTGAGAACTCACTTATGGAACCTTTTTGTCAGGGATTACCATGTATGTATAATCATTCATCCGTACGAGACTCATCAATAACTTAGGTTATGGTCAACTGTCAAACCCTAATCGGTCATTCAAGTTAGTACTGATGCTTGTAGAAATCATCAGGAATTCCTTCTTCAATATTTCCACTACCTTAGCCAAGGATTTCATCGCATCTTATTCCTTGAGCCAATCTCCTCAAATACCGAGGGTGGAGGATCCCATCTTAATCACACAATCATCTTCGTGGACTTCATGTGGTATCCAATATATGATATTTTAGATATCCCGTGGATAGGGATTCATAAGTCATAACCCACAAGATGTCTTTGGTGTCTCAAGTCAAAAAACCACATACACAACCATGACATGAATCAACTTGATTGACAATTAGGTATAATAACATTCAAGGATTCATACGGATCAATTCAGTGAACTCTTTCTCCAAAGAGCACCCACTATCTATCATTAGTGTCTCCGCACCGATGACTATAGGATCAAACATACTCATCATATGAGTTGGATTAGATAGTTCTTTATAACTAATTCTTTCTAGATAATTTGATGTCCTTCTCGAATATCTCACGAATAGGAATGTTTAGAAGATATGTTTAAATACTATTTATAACTATATTATGATTTCATCATAATTCACTTAGTCATTGCACATGCTCATGGACTTCATTGTAAACATAACACAAGAATGACAATGAATAAATTTCATTTCAATTAACATAAAAAAGATACATGAAAGTGTGATTGGCTTATAGGCCACATAATATCCATCACCATCATGTTACCGTTTATGACCATCATTTTGGGATGCAAGGCACTTGAGGGATTTCTGATATGCTTGTTTTGAATTGAACTGGATATCTCAAGTATTGAACTAAAAGAGAGATCAACACAAACTAATTCTATAAAAAAAAAGCAACTTGTGATCCCATCACCCTTAGAAGAATCAGATCCATAGTCATATTTTGGTTCCTTAAATATGATGCCACAAACTAGGAATGTGCTTTATCTCTAGTGGTATCCATGCTCTTTGCCTCTAGTGGTATCGATAGACTAATGGCCCAATAAATCAGCAGTAAACTAGAGTTAAACCTTACCCTAATTTTACTAAGAACCCTAACTCTAACTAATAGTTAAACCCCAAATCTGATGAAACCCTTTAACTCTAACTAAAGTACTAAACTATAAATCTAGTTAAATTATCCATCCTATCATTCAAATCCTTGAGCTCAACACACTCACAAAATCAATGCCCAATGCCTAACACCCCATGCGAAATTGCCCACCTATCACCACTCTCAATCTTTATCACTATCCCATTTGCATTTCCCACTTCTAAACTCTCACTCAATCACAACTTCTCAATGAGGAATATCTAGTTTTTGATGTAGAATGGGGCTATTGGTGTTTTTTTATTAGATTAATTTTTGTCATTGTGACATTTAACATTTAAATACATGTTGATGTTGGTTAAATCATGGTTTAATTCTTTTTATTTTATAATTGAAGAATAAAAAATTATTGAATATAGGTTAACTTGATTTAATTTTTATAATTTCAAAATTATGATTTTAATAATTTATTTAAATCATTCAATGTGCTTAAGTCGTTTAATTCTTTTAAATTAATAATTTACCATTTTTTTGTTTTTTTAATTTAACTTAATTGTCTTTATTTTAAGATTTATAAAATAAATCAGTCTTCTTTTTGTTGAAATTAGCACTATACCATTTTGAAATTAAACATTTAGTATAATATTTTCAATTAACTGAATTTTAAAAAGTTTTAATGAAATAGTTTATTTGAATCATTCAATCGCTTTAATTTTTTTGCTTCATTTTTATATTTGACATTTATCTGAATTAATCCAAATTAATCTGAATTTTGTCTATCTAATTAATCTGAATTAAAAACTTTTGGAAGTAATATTATTTGAATGTTTTTAATTTCCTATTTTTCACATGATATATGATTTATCTTTTTGTTGTTTTGATGTTCTAATTTAACACTTAAAAATTCAATACTAGATCAATTAACCTTTTTGAAATGTGAATTAGGGATTAGTACCAAAAGAATGGATGAGTCTCGAGCAAGATATAACATCTGATATGAACAAAGTGAAGTGTTGGAGGATGCTCATGTTCATGGCGAGTATTAAATGAAAATAATACTCCAATCGGTTGTCACGCCACACTATAGACTTGCCCAATACTTCACTTGCATTGATGAAGGATGCTATGCATGCCTCAATGCTCATGAGAGGACACTTAAAAATTCAATTTTTAGTGAAGAGACATGAAAAAAGGAGAACCAATATCTTCTATAGACATTTAAGACCATTCATCCAAAGAGACACGAAGAGGTGAAGTGCATCAGTGATAAGCAAACTGGCACCACTTAAACCTTCAGATTGAAAACATGAGAGTGGTGTCACCACTCTCAGTGCATTGCTGTGACATATGACACACGAGAAGAATGACCTCATCACATCAAAAAAGCTGCCTTGAGGAGTTCTGACAATATGCCACAAAGCAACATCACCATAGGAGAATAATGACCTCATCACATCCACAAAGCTGCATTAAGGAGTTGTGATACTATGCCATGAAGCAACATTGACATAGATGTATTTTAGGAGGTGTGGTGATATGCCATGTAGGTCAACATCCACCCTCCTAGTGTAAAGGTCATCAAGAGTTGGATTATGCAAATGCTCCCATTGATGAAGGGGGTCATAAAGCACCTCTTTGCAGGTGTTGTGTGAATCTTTGCTCACCACGGAAGAATGGAAAATCAAAAATAGTATGGGGCACCAAGGTTTCACTGTTCATTGGGTTGATGTAAAATGACATTGCCAAGAGTGAGTAGTCACATTTAGTAGCTATGTGGGAAGCACGATAAAAAGTATTTATCTATCATTCTATGGAAAAGTCATTATAATCTCAAAATACACTAATTTTGGGTTAATTATGATGAAATGAAGATTAATAATTTTATAACCCATCTTTACTTGAGATTATAAGTAGTTTTTAGAGTTAAATAATAAAAGAAATCATTTGTATACATTCATTTTTATTTTCTAAAGTTTTAAATCTTAAAGAAATGAGTGTATTTTTGAAATATAAATTAAATCTCTTGTTATTTATTAAATTTGACTTTTTAGAATGATAGATAATTAAATTTCTGATCAAATGAAAGAAAGTTGGATTAATTTAGAGTTACATTTTGAAAGTTTTGAATTTTCTAATTTTTACAAATTTTTCCAAACTTTTTTTGAATTTTTCAGAATTTTTAATGAATTTCTACTGAATTTCTAAGGAATTTAAAATTAATTTTTCTAATTAAAATTGATTTTACAGATATTTTAAAAGTCCACAGGTGACGTGGTGTGATCTGGAGTGTCCGATACCGATGCGATCAAAGGGTCGACTCGGGAGGTGACATGGCAGCGTAAGGGGCGTCTGATCGCGTGACGGATCGTGACCCTTGATCTTCACGTAAGTGAGGGGGTACGTGGCACATCACGATTCATCGGCGAATCATTTTCTAAGCGACTTAATCGGAGCCCTTGATCAACGGATTTATAACGGCTCAGATTAAACCGACAGAAGCACATCAGAAACGTCCGATCATGATCCGAGGGTGACCGTTTGATGCGTTTCTATAACGCTTGCGACGTGGCTTCATCTGGAGCATCGATCAAAGATCCAACAGCCACGACATAATGGCAAAGATTCTCATCTGATGCGTTTCATCAGAGCCGTTGATTGTAAATTAAAGCCCGATCGGACGGTTACGCCCAAATCATCCTATAAATTGAGATGTTCTTTGAGGTTGTAAAGTATTCAAAAGTCATGCGAGTAAACCGAACTGTTTAGACACCAAATCTCTTGAATCTCTTGATCCCAATCGCTTCTAGACTCATTTCCGCATCCACGGAGTGCTTAAGATCAAGATTTCGACGATCGACGAGGAAGAAATCGACGCTTGAACTCCATGACGAGACTAAATTGTATGGTCGTTGAATGCACACGATTTAGTGTCAAAAAAAATTCCTATACGTACCAATTTATGATTAATCAAATTAATTAGATAGTATAATGGTAATTAAGGGTCGAATCCACGGAGAATTAGGAAAATTTGAGATATATCTTTGAAATTCGGTCGAATCCATGTGGCAGCGCCACGCGGACCTGCGCAGCGCCTACGTGGCGCTTTTATATCTTATATATTTTTAATTTACATATAGGTAAAAGGGGTCTTTGTCCTTCCCTATATGGGAAGGGTCATACCCTTAGAAACCGTCGGGTCTTTTAAACCCGACGGTTTCCTAAATATACTCCGTGTGGGACTAATCTCCACACTCTTCTTACCTTTCAGGTGACGTGGCGCGAGGAGGAGCGTCGGATCCAGTCGACGCGTCGATCGCGTGAGCCTGGTCCATGATCAAAGATCAAGACCACGTGCTTTAAATCCACGGATTATAACGGTCATGATCTACGCGACGTGGCGGCATCACGCGCGCCGATCGGGTGGACATGCGGCCCATGGATCAAGGATCAATCACGGGCCTTAATTGAGGCGTTATAACGCCCACGATTTCACGCGATCAAACGCATCTGGAGCGTTCGATCGCGATCCAACGGGCGCCGTTCCATGCGTTTTATAACGCATCTCGGGAGATCGCATCCATATCGTCCATCCACAATCTGACGGCCACGATTTAAGCTTACCGTTTCAAATTGATGCGTTTAATCTCGGCCGTTAATGCGGATTAAACGCATCAATCGGACGGTTTTCCCCAATTTGCCTTATAAATAGACGAGTTCTTCGTCGTTCTATGTATTCGAGTGAGAATTCAACAAAATTGACTGTCTAGACACCTCTCTCACTCGTTTCTCTCGAGTTCTTCCTCCTCCTCTCTCAATCCCTGCATCCATGGAGGGGCAGAAGTCGAGATTTCGGTGGAAAATCGAGGGAGAAATCGACGCTTGAAGCTCTGGGCGTGACGATCTTGACGTTTTCGGTGATTAATCGGCTTAATCACCTCGTTTTTTATCGCTAAACGGGTTTAGTGGAAGCGGTTTTACCTCAATTATCCTCCTATTATCTTTAATTTTCGTTTAGATTAGGATTTAGCTTTGAATTTCATAGAATTTCATCTAAAATTCCGATTTCGACGTCCGAAAATTTCTCTCCACTTCAAATTTCGATTTCTCCGCGAAATCAAGTCCAAATTCAACGATTCTTGATTCTGTGGATTCGTTTTGAAGTTATCTTTCTAAATCCACCATTTTCCCTAATTTCTCACCTCAATTCATCGTCCAATTTGACCAAATTCTAAAAGATATCTCGAAAATACCTAAATTCCCTGTGGATTCGACCCATATTTACCATTATACCCCTCAATTCTCTCTTAATTCCCCAAATTGGTAAGTTCGGTATTATTTTTGACACGAGACCGTGTGAAATCGACGACCTCGTGGTCTCGTCTCGTCAGATGGCGAGAGCGAGAGATTCACACATAGATTATGTTAAAGCTACTACTATAAAATAAAAAGAAATAAAAATAAAAACATATGTCTACTATATATGGAAATTTTTTCTAACCAAAATCCAATCCAGATCTTTGCAAAAGCCTTGTTCATGTGCCCGTCCTAGGCCGGGTGATCCTCAATTTGCTCTGATCACGATCTTTGCTTGCTCCCTTCTCCACAAATAGATTGAGCATCAAATGATGCTTCTCCTTGGGCCTTGACCTTTTCTCCCTTTCATTCTAGTAGCCGGATGCTAAGAGAGAGCCAAAAAAGGTGAGGAGAGAGAAAATGAAGGCTTTTATAGATGGGTTCCTAGGGTTTGAGTGTAAAAAGGGCTAAAAGAGTCTAATCATTAAAGTTATATTTTCAGCTTGATTATTCAATCCAAGGGTACGGATGGATACATGGTTAAAAGATGAACCTAGTCATAAAATTTCAGCTCAAAACTTCATCTAGATCATGCAATATTATGATTTTACTTTAGAGAAATCCTAACTGCTGATTGAGATCATGTAATAAGAGTGCATCATGTAGCACACTCTTATTGCACCCAAAAATAGGTGTGTCAGCCTTTATAAGTGCAAAGGGGTTTTTCTGCACAATTTCACTTAAAAAATTACAAGGGTTTTTTGTAAAAATACTCTGAATATTGGGAAAAATCCCTATAAAAATCCCTAAAAATTCAAAAAACCCCCCTAGATTTAGAATTTCAATATCTCACAAAATGTAACTCATTTTTGAACAAAAATTTGTTCATTAGATAAATAATTTAATTTTTTATCTTTTCATTCATAAATTTCTAATATCATGAAATAAATTTAAGGGGCCACTTAATAAAAACTATGGTCCAACCTCAAAAATAAGGAGGTTGGCCTAACTTTCACTTCCCGAATAAGTGTGAATCATTTTAAAAAGCTTATGATGATCCCTCTATCAAATCCAAACTTCATTTACGTCTTATTTCACAAAAATAGGGTTGACTTGTTGTTCAAATTTGGTGAAGAGTTGTATCCATGCTTTCCCTCTTATCATCATTTGTATCCATGCTTTCCTACATGCGCGCCTATTTCCTTACATCCATAAAACTCATAGAAAATGTGAGAATTCAACCACTTGACTTTGAAAGATTCAAATGGGGTTAGTCTCATTGTATAAGCAATTAAAAAGAATGATACACGATAGGACATATTTATTTTTTTAACCTACTTAGCACTAAATAGATGCAAATTGAGTATATGAGTGGAATGAAATGATGAATGCAAAAATATAAGGTTTTTAAACGTTGACGGATCTAGAAATAATTTTGAGGATTTTTAAAAAAATTTGTATACCCAATGTTTATAAATAAGTGAAGAATGAACACAACTTAAGGTGCTTATGCAAAGAAACTCACATTTCTTCTCTTTCTCTCTTGGTGAAGAGTGTTAAAGAGAAGATCTAATCTGGTGATCATGTTAAGGCTGGACTCTTGAATAGCTTTGAAAACATCTTCAGTGAATCATATATAGATTTTGGTCTATACTTGATGTAGGTCAAGAGCCTCCAAAGCCCAATGATGATTGAGGTAGGCTAGCAACTCACAGAGCCCACTTTTGAGACCTAATTGGAGCTTAATGGGCTAGGAGGGAATCTCTAGGAGCTTTCACTATTTATAGAGGATCACCTATAGACTCACAAATATTTTGTCACATTCTACAATTCCTAGAATCTCCAAAATATCTCTTTTTAGGCCTAGAAGCTTCTTTTTAATGTGTAAGGTCTAGTCATTGACACAAGCATGATGTTAGAGTTATATTTTCAAGACTTTGAGTTGTATTTTCAGGGGTCATGTCACTTGGATGCCCCCGTTACTTTTTTAGGCCCATATAAGGCCCCTACTATAAACATTGAGGACACACTTTTGAAGTTATTTCTTTCTAAGAGCTTTGCTTTCTCCTCTGAGTTTCTCCTTGTTTGAGAGTTCTCATGTGCTTGTGGAGTCAAGTATATCCCTTGTGGATTCAAGGGTTGAAGAGGTTAGCTTTGTGGATTCAAGTCCTGATTCTACATCATTCTTGCACTAAGGCTACGACAATACTAGATGATAAGATCACCAGTTTTTTATGGCTCAATGTTTTGAATGTTCTAATCAATGTCTTTGACTGAATTTGATGTTTTGATTGAAAATTTGAGAGCTTGTTGAGCATTAGATGCAAAAAAGCTCATGGGAGACAATATGAGTGGTGACATCCTAAACCACATCGAAGAACTGAGGTAATTAGCCAAGAGAGGATTTGTGAGAGGATTTGATCTTACTAGCTCAAAAAATTAGTGATTTCTTATGGGAGACTAAGAAGGTGAGAAGTGATACTAGGAGGATTGTCTCCTTCTAAGGCAAGTGGAGGGGTTTTGGATTACCTATCTAGTACAAAGAAAGTCTAGTATACTAATGACGTGAGAAATTGAGTGAATAATCAATGAATTCATTAAAGGTATACAAAAAATTAAGTCACCCCCTCCCTATTAACTTTTATATATTTATATGTATATATGTATGTGATCATGTCCATGATGGTTTCCATATATGGGTCCATTGAGTGCAATCATTTTAGGTCTTCTCATGCATCTTCATAGGGGATCATGAAGCCTCTTTAATGTGGCCAATAGAGAATGTTGTCATTTGTTCTATTAAGGCTCAACAGCCACAACTTTGTCTTTCTCAATTGTGACACACATGTTACATACGCCTGGAGTGTTAACTAGTCTCACCTTGCTTAATTTTCAATGCAATTAACCTAGAGTTCATAGAAATATTATTATTGGTTCTCTTCTTTTTGTGAATTGTTTCAATAAAATATATAAATCTAAAGTAACAATTTAATAGCAGTTACCAAAGAGTCGTTTTATGCATCAAAGAAATTTACAGCTAATAAACCTTAAATTTGTTAGATATTTGACTTTTGTGTAGGGATTGTCATATCTGAAGGCGTTATAATGAAGAGATTTTAATTGATAATAGCTTTAAAACTTAATGCAGAACAAACTTAGCGGAGGAAAAGGCAATTTTCTCTAGTCTAATAACACCCATTCTTAAGAAATATAAAAAAAAGCCAAATGGTTACATGTAGAATCATGAAATAATTGTAATATCTTTTTCTTTCAAACTTAGTTCTTTTCCCCTAAAATTCAAGTTCAGGTGACACGAAATGTAATACCATGGGTAAAATTATGGTGATTAAAGAGGTATTTAATAGGTTTTAATTTCCACAAGCATGTAACTTTCAAGTCTTCCTGAGTTTCCCAATGGATGATTGAAGATTTTTGTTAAGTCCAAATCGGGGAAAGGCTCTTAGTCTAGAGATTTCCCATGGAGGATAATTCAACAAAAATGTTGAAAATAATATAATTCTAAAGATGTATGTTGATTTGCACCTCATTCAAGTTTTGTAAGTACTGGATAGGCTAGAGAATATTCAAGAAGGATCGACAATGCCCATGAGTTTGGGGGCAGATCCTATTCAGTGCTGAGCTTATTCAAACATGCTAGACATTTCTCTCATTGAGACATGCTAAACGATGTCACATACACAAAGTGTTGCACAACTGCCTTGCAAAGTGTACTGATTTCATACAATTGCTTACACCTAGCAAGTTTTTGCTAAGCAAATTTTGTTCACTGCTTACCCCCAAATGAAATGAGGGGTATGAATGATCTCTCTTCCTCTCTCCCTCTCTCTCGTTCTTCTCTCGTCCTCTCTTTCTCTTCGGCTTTCTTCTATCTCTACTTCTGTGTCCAGACCAAAATTGCATGCATAATAGCGCGGAATCCGCTGAATTTCTGTATTCTATTGAATGCTCATACTGTTACGAGAAGTGAAATAACTCCTCTGTCCTTGTCGAGCAGTCGGTCAAATAATTCAAACCTATGGAAATGTTCTCTGAACAGAAACGGACTTCTTGGGGAGTTTCATCAAATTTACCATGAGCTACGCAGGTTTACAATAGAATGGACGGACACAAACTTCAACTATTGGACCACAGTGGTTTTTCTTTCGTCTATGTCATGGAAATTCAATTAAAATACGCACTTCTAGGGTTGACCCTTGTCCAACTAGGTGGTTTTGCAAAGTTGGGAATCGGCCGGGTCCCATGACAAAGCGCATGCCTTGTGCTCCAGTGACAGCTGCCTCTCCGCTGGGTACAGCGCAAACGCGTGGAGCGAGAGAGAGAGAGAATCTCTCTACGCGTTTTTTTCGATCTGCCATGATCATTTCTTCGTTGCAGCAACATTAATGTTGCCCTGAACGAGAGACTGCTATCAGTACCAAGCGAGCAGATGCTCTACATTTGAGGGGTTTTCCTTGTTATCTGCTGGCATCATCGGTCAAGGATACACATTTTTCTCTTTTGGAAATGCTCCCGAGGGGCCCTCCCCCTTCTTACCATGACTCAACAGCTGTCCCTTCCCCCACTGGGCACCGACGGATATGCTTCCTCTTTCCACGTCGCCGCCGACCATTGTAGAAACCACGCGCCATCTCTTCCCTCGCCGCTTATTTCACTGTAAACTATAGGTGATCGCTAACCTTGTCTTCTTGCTCTCATCTCTTGACCCGAACCATGGCTGGCTATCTCTCTCTCCTGGTCTGCTTTCTCTTCGTAGCCTCTGCTTCCGCCTGTGACAGGTGCGTGCGCGATTCTAATGCCACCTTCTTCTCGTCGCCCTCTTCTCTCTCTGCTGGAGCTTGTGGGTATGGCGGCATGGCTACTGAGCTCTACGGAAGTTACGTCGCGGCTGCGCCCTCTTCGCTCTACAGAGGAGGGGTCGGCTGCGGAGGTTGTTTTTCAAGAAGTACAAATTCAAGAGACAAACTTGAATCAATCATGATTATGTCTCTGTTTCTTCACTCAGATTCGGTGCACGAACGAAAAGCTCTGCAGAAAATCTGGGATAAAAGTGGTTGTGACGGACGCTGCCAAGAGCAATCAGGCGGGTTTCGTCCTCTCCTTACCGGCGTTCTCGGGCATGGCCAAGAAACTGATGGATAAATCCCTCAGGAAACTCAACAAAGTCGACGTCGACTACAAGAGGTAGAAGATAATGACTCAAAGAATAGTGTAAGAATTTGATTTAATCGGATATTTATCATGTCTTTGCTCTCAGGATACCTTGCGACTACTCGCGGCACAACTTATCAGTGAGAGTGGAGGATAGCAGCCGGAAGGCGAACCGGCTTCTCGTCATTAAGTTCCTCTACCAGGGTGGGCAGACAGACATCGTCGCTGTGGACATAGCTTCGGTAAAGGACAATGATGAAGCGTCCTTTAAAAACCATCTCTCTCCCCTTATGAAGTTTTCCAAATTTAACAGGTAGGTTTGTCGAACTGGCAATACTTGACTAGAGACTACGGCGCCGTCTGGAGCACCAACCGCGCGCCAGCCGGCCCGCTCCAGATTCGGCTTCTGGTCACCGGTGGCTACGACGGCAAGTGGGTCTGGTCCCAGAGGTCCATGCCAGCCAACTGGTGGCCCGGTTTCGTTTACGACACCGGGGTCCAAGTCACTGATATAGCCCAAGAGGGATGCTTTCCTTGTGACTCGGGGCGCTGGATTGACTGACCCAATACTTATAAGTACTGGGCCCAGGCCCATTAACAAGATACGTCCTTTAACGTGACCTGATGGGTTTTGAAATGAAAGAAATCAAAAGTATCGTGGACTTCTAATTATCAAATTTTAGAGAAGATTTAAAAAACGAATGAAATGGTTAATTTTCACTGTATTTGAATTTTACAAAAATTTATCCCTTATTTTAAATTTTCGAATAAAAGTGGGCCAGACACAGTTAATGCTTTCGTCGGGTACTCTTCACCAGGCCCAGATTACTCGGACCGTACAGACGACCACCAGTCTATCTAGTGGATCTTTATTCCAAAGTCTCTTGGACACATCCGTAAAAATATAGATTCCATGGACCCAAATAGAAGTGGAGTGGCACGTGACATTTGTCGATCCCGAGATGAGTCGACGTGTCTTCCCCCAGTTTACTGGCGTAGGTGACCTCACGCTTGAGAGCGCACGTGAAGAGTGGCCCTCTAGTCTCAAACCGCCACGTACCAACTTCGGAGCTCGCGGAAAGCCGCCACCTATTGACCTTGTCATTCGGCTCTTTGACTCCACGGCTCCACCAACGCCTTTACCATTTAAGGGCTCCTTTTCACCCGGTAATTCCTCCCTCTCGGGCCGATACCGAATATACAATGCCAGAGGGGAGAAAGCGGTGAGGGGAACCGCGTTTGCACCGTTTTTCACGTTAACACGCCTTTATTCGTTTTCTTTGTCTGGCCCTCTGTGGGAGGGTAAAACCGCGGTAAAAGAGGCGCGAAGATTCGATGAAAGAGGCAGCAATGGTTTAAGCGGCTCCGCCGATCTCCGGGTCGTGGTCCACACTGGACTAATTGTCTAGACGCCGGACATTACGACTACCGAGGCTCAAGTTGAACCCCCTGGTTTAGCGGGCATTTCCTTATCTCAGTTAGGGCTCAGATAGATAAAAGAGAAGTGGAGAGAGAGAGAGACAGAGAGACAGTGCAGCTCTCTCTCTTTCAGAGCGCGGAGAGAGAAAGTTTGGCCTTTCCCATCGCTCTTCTCCCGCTACTAGGTTTCTTTCTGTGTCCCATATTACTTCTCTCTATTTCTCCATCGCTCTCTCTGATTTCCGTTTCCCAGTCTTAAGCCATTGTTGCAGCAAAGGTGGCAGCGGCTGCAAGAAGACGACGGGATCCTCGCTGGCAGCATCCTCGCTATAATTATATGCAAAACAAATGCGCATGGAAAGCGCGGAGAGAGAAAGAGAGAGAGGAGAGAGGAAAAGTGTTGCATTTTAGTGAGCGATGGAGAGAGAGAGAGAGGAACTCAAATTCCCTGTTTTCGGCTGCCCCTCCGGCCCTCCCTCTCATCTCATCCCTTGGATTCATTTGCAGAACCCTAGGCGACTAACTTTCCCTGTCACCGACCTGCTCCACCAGCGCGTCATCACAGTGATGTGATTCTCTCTGCTCCACCGCCGCCATCATCTCCATTATCATGTTTTCTCTACGTCATCGAGTTTCTCTCTGATCCGGGTTTCCCTTTCCTCCGCCATGGGCTGCGGCGGCTCCAAGCTCGACGACCTCCAAGCGGTTCTCCTCTGCCGCGAGCGCTCACAATGCCTCGCAGAAGCCATTCAACTCAGGTACGCTCTCGCAGACTCTCATCAAGCCTATATCCACTCTCTTCGCCGAGTTGGAGAGAATCTCCACCTTCTCTTACGCGGCTCGGATCTTCTCTCTCCTCCCTCCCCTCTTCTTCCTCTTCCCCCACAACGAAAGGGCGACCCGATGCCTCCATTATCGCCTTCTCTCTCCCCTACCCACCTCCATTCTCGCTCCCACTCTGACTCCCACCTCCATTTTAGCCCCTCTGAGTCGGACTACGACGAGGATGACAGAGTTCTTCATTCTACCCTCTCCTCTCCCCTCCATACACCCTCGGGGGAGTACATCACCACCAGTATTAACTTCTCCACCAAGAACCCTGCTCCTCCGGCTCAGTCCTACGAGCAAAAACCTTCAAGTCCAGAGCTTGTCCACGTCTCTGACCCCACTTTCTACGGTTACCCCGACGAAAGCTACTTCGGGGACTCTTTCTTTGCCGCCTACCCTCCTTCAACGACCAAAGGCGCTGCCTTTTCGCCGGATAATCGGTTGTCAGCGCCGCCATCGCCGCCGGCGGCCTCGCCATGGGACTTCTTGAATCCGTTCGAGTACAGTCATTACGCGCCGAGTAAAAGCTCAAAAGAGCTGAGAGAAGAGGAGGGCATCCCCGATCTGGAAGACGACGTGACTGAAGTCGCGAAAGAGTCCCACGAGCACAACTCTGTCGCGTCCTCTTCTTCTTCCATTAGCGAGGAGCTCCATACTACCGCACTTCTACCAGTGGACGATGACGGGAGGAAGAGCTCTGAAGATTTACACCAGGCTAATCTTCCTGTCGACGAAGGCGTTATTGTTGAGGAAGTCCGGAAGCAAGAGGAACCTGATATTCTTCACCGGAAGTTGGTTCCAGTTTCTCGGGCTTATTCTGAAGCAGCACAGGATGTCAAGCAGCTCTTCGATAGGGTTTCGGATTCCTGCGATGAGATCTCCAAGATGCTGGAAGTGGGCAAGTGCCCGTTCCACCGGAAAAAGTATGAAGGTGCTTTGGAGATCCTGACTTTGCTCTGAGAAGCCTAAATCTCTGACCTTTGTGGAGAGTGAATCGCCGTAAACTTAACGTGAATAGAAATGTTCTTGCAGTGGTATCGTCGCGGATGAGGAATAACGTCGTGCTGCCGTTGTCGCTGAGCTACCCAGCAAAAGGGGAATCCGTCTCTCTGGATCTTGAAGAGGAGATGGCGATGAAGTCTGGGAGCCTATCGTCGACTCTGAGGAAGCTTTTTATTTGGGAGAAGAAACTCCTCGAAGAAGTCAAAGTACGTTTCTTTCTTTTCTTTCTAAACGTCCTTCTCTCTCTCTGTTCATCCTGACCCCCTTACCCTCTCTAGACGGAGGAGAAGCTGCGAGTGCTTTACGAGCAGAAACGTAGGCGGTTGAAACGCTTCGAAGAACGCGGCGCGGACGGCCGCAAAGTGGGTCCCACTGAAGTCAACATCAGGAAGCTGTCTACAAAAATTAAAGTCGCCATTCAAGTCGTTGACTCAATATCAAACAGAATAAATCAGCTGAGAGACGAAGAGCTGTGGCCCCAGCTCGTTGAGCTCATTCATGGGTACGATACTTTATGCGTCATCTCACTTTTCTCAAGATCTATTTTTCTAAACTTTGTTTACATATTTCTTCAGCATGGTGATCATGTGGAAGAGCATGATGGACTGCCTTCGGAATCAGTACAGCGCCATCGTCGAATCAGGAAACATGGAAGGCGCCTCCTCCGAAGCTCGAGCTGAAGTTCTGAAGCAGCTCGAGCTCTCGCTGCTCAAATGGATAGACTCGTTTTGCTCCTGGTTCCATGCCCAGAGGAGTTTTGTGAAGGCGCTAAACAGCTGGCTCATGAAATGCCTTCTCTACGAGCCAGAAATAACAGCCGACGGTATCGTCCCTTTCTCTCCAGGACGACTCGGTGCTCCCCCCGTCTTCGTCATCTGCAACCAGTGGTCTCAAGCCATGGATAACATCTCGGATGGTGAAGTCGTCACCGCCATGCAGACGTTTGCGTCGAGCGTTCTTCACCTCTGGGATAAGGAAAGGCTCGCGGATAGGCAGAGGATGATGGCTAATCGAGATATGGACAAGAGGCTGAGGATCCAAGAGAGAGAAGAGCTGGTTATTCACAGGGCAGTGGATACGGTTAACAGGAAGCTTATAATGGCGTCGGATTCGAGTAGATCTCTCGATTACGGACAGATGGTTCTTCGGACAAACACAGAAGTCAGCGGCAGCGTGAAAGATGAGCTGAAGCGGATCTTTGATTCCATGGAGAGATTCGCCGAATCTTCCCTCAAGGTCTACGAAGATCTCTGCGAACGAAATAGTGAAGAGAGAAACCCTAATGGGTTTGCATCCGTTGGATAGGATCACGAGGGATGAGATCATCCGTTGACGTATCATAATGCTTCAAGTCGAAGCTCTTGACGTAAAAACGTGTCCAATTCGAAGAACGGGCAAGAAGTTGTCTGCAAGGAGAACAGGATCAAGCCTGCAAAGAGCCCGAAGAACTCTCGCACTTTTGTATGTACACGCACCTGCCCACTGGCGTCGGGTTGGCATTCTTTCACCGCCGTTATTATTCTCAACCTAATCTGTTCCCGTGGACTATTTGCCGATCAATAAGAGTTAGCCTCTCAGCTCACCCTGGGTTGTCTCTGTGCAAGTTACTTCGATGACTCATCGTTGACTCAAACAAGTCAACTGCGACGACCAGCTTCCTGATGTGGCCAACTCCAAACTCTTAAGCGACATGGTCAACTCCGCATAGCTGGCACGCTCCGGGAAGAGACAGGCGCAGTGAAGTGTGCGGCCAACTAGATGACGGTGGTCAAACCGAGGAGGCAATGTAAACTCGTCAACAGGCAATCGATATTGAAAAAATATATTTGCCGAAAATTTAAAAACAGGAAAATATAATTAATTATAATTCGGTAAATTAAACATCACATATCGATTTATGACTATAATTTCTAGATGTCGTTTGCATAGTATTTCATCAATGCACTTAGTTGTTAGAGATATGATAATCTATTTATCAATGCAGTCAGAATATTTTTAATTAAAAATTGTGAATTGGCACTTAAATAGATTACTGTGATCTATCAATTTCTCAAATTATTGAATAAAACAATAAAGAACGAGTAATTGTGAATCTTTAATGTTCCACATTGTAAGATGCAGTAAAATTTTTAAGTATGTAGAAATTGTGGATTCAAAAAATTTATCACTCTTTGACAAGTGAACTAGTGATGTAAATGTCTGGAAGTTTGGATAAAATGATTAAATTAAAATGATTATATGTCTCAAAGTCACATTGTAAATTATATTCCTTGTTACAAAGACCATACATTGGATGGTCATATCGACCTCAAAATTTCATGGTGATAAGCACAAATTTCACGGTAATGTGCCATGAGTACCTTTTGGCTTCTTGTAGTCGTCATGTGTCTTGATGCCCATTTTGAATTGATGTGAATAAAATCGTGCAGCCTAAATTTGTCTACTGGAACTCCATTTGCGCCCATGTGGGGGCAGATATGAAGTAGATAAGGTGATGTCTTTGAATGCCTCATACATGCAAGGATGTCATTGCACTGCCATCGTGTTCCTTGGGTCAATCTTGAGCACCTCGTTAGTTCATTTGGGCACACCTTGACTCTTTAGCACCAACTAAGATTCATTGGGCTCATCAGGTCTCCTCAAGCATTTTGTTTTGGCTCTCTTGACTGTGGTTCTAGTTCTGTTGGGTATGATATTGACCTCCAGAGGTCGTGTCATAGATGAAAGCTTTGAAAACCCTCTCTAGTTGCACAAAGATGTTGGGGTTGATTTCTCATCATTGGGGACAGCTTGCATGCGTGGCATAGTCGTGGCTTGTGAGGGACAATGCTTAGCGAGTGTAGGTGGTGTGCACTTAGCAGGCTCTATAGTGCCTACCGATAAGGCGTATGGAGGGCGCAAGAGGCACCCAAAGGACAAGCACCGAAGCATGCCAATAGTGCACAACTCGGTGGGTGCTATAGTGACTGCCGACCTGCATGCCACGTGTGCATTGTGGCATGCATAGACCCCTAAGAGCGCGCGCCATGGTGTGCCTTTAGTGGGATATGTGCTCACCGAGCAAGTGAGTGGTTTGTCCCAATATTTTCCATGGTAAGCCTATAATAAAGCACCCCTGAAGCGTCTTAAGGACCATCTGAGCATTCCTTTTCTTCTCTAGAGAGTCCTAAGTGTCTTTTGAGTGTTTTAGTGAAGTTTTCCTCTCTTCTCTCATTTTTCTTCTTCTTTGAGTATGTGTGTGCACTTCTGTGAGTGTGCTCATCATCTTTTGGAGAGATTCTTGAGGTGATCAGTAGCCAACAAGTGGTATCAGAGGGTTGTGATCTATGGCCTATGAAAATAAACAAAAGAGCAAGGGCTTCTACCAAGTCTGATGAGGTATGATCATCAACACCAACCTTTCAACCAATGAAAGTTGATTCAGGTATGTCTACTCAATTTTTTATGTTAACCAACACAAATTATCCTTTATGGATGATGAAGATGGAGATGACTTTGGAGGCTCATGAATTGTGGGGAGTACTAAAGGGAAATGAGGAGAATTGAAAGAATAATTTTCTCTCCTTGTCGATGATTCTCAATTCCATCTTGAAATCCCAAAGCCACCAAATAAAAATCAAGAAGAGTGTTAGGGAGAATTGGGAGATTCTCTGCACACTCCATATGGGAGTGGATCATGTGAGGCAGTGGAAGGTACAAGCGTTGAAGACGGAGTTTGAAACTCTCTCCATGAAGAGGAATGAAAAGGTGGATGATTATTCCACTCCATTTGTGCATGTGAGCTTCAACTTGAGAGACTTGGGGGAGAAGCTTGATGATTGTGAGGTTGTATTGAAACTCTTAAGGTCAGTCCCTAAAGAGTATTGATAAGTCTGAAATATTATGTTCAATATGTCGTTGATCAGACTTAAACAATAAACTGTATATAACAGAATTTCCCTTTAACAAATGCAAATATAAGAGTATACGGCTTAGTAAGGGGTCGAATCCAAGGGAGGTGGCACCAATAATTTTCTCTTTTTATATCTTCAAAACAGAATTCTTGATTATGTCAAGAATACTGAGCAATAAGAAAATATTATGAAATGAATTGCAGTGTATTCTCTTTTTTATTGAGGTAACATGAGCAATTATTATGAAGAAATTATGAGTTTAATATGCTAAGCTTACTTCTATTGTTTAATTTTTTTATTCTAAATCTTTATCAAACTGCTGCTATTATTTGTATTACTAAAACTTTATCAAAGGCATTTAATTTTCTATTCACTCCTTTCCAAAGGTATTTTTCTGCTTATATAAAAACTCCCTATTTTTCTTTTTTTTGTTTTTGTTTTAATTGGATTTACTTGATTTACAAATCAGCTTTATCCAAGAATCAGATTGACATAGAAAAGAATGTTATTATTTATTTATCAGTATGTAACTCCTTACTGAAAATATAGACTGCAGAATTTTAAAGCAAAAAGAAAAGAAGATAAAAGAAATAAGGAAGGGAAAAAAAGATTAAGGTGAAGAAAAATAGGAGAAAGAAACAAGAGTGATGGAAATAGGTATATTAGTTGTTTAGGTGAGTTTCCTTACTGAAAATATTACTGCAGAATTTTGAAACATGCAGAAAAGAAGAGAAAAGAAATCAGGAAAATAACTCTCCTAAAATCCACTATCTATCATACGCGATTCACTAAAAATATTCAATTAAAACTCACCAGTTCACGAGTAACGTACAGCAGACTTCTATGAATTAAAATTTCAGAAAAAGGATTTGCAAGAAGGGAATCGCTTCAGAAGAAAAGAGAAAGAAAGAACAAGAATCTACTGCATAAAAAAAAACAACTACGATCGACAAGTATCTACAGTGAATCGTTCAATTTCAGAACTGAAAAGGAAAGAAAAGAAAAGAAAAGAAAGAAAACCGAAAAGAAAGACTGTCTTGAAATTTCTGATATCTAAACAAAAGATTCAAACTAGGAAACAATCGAATGTCTAAAAAATATCACTAAAAGAAAACCGAAATAGAAATTCAGAACGAAACTAAATTCTGTAAACCTATTTGCAGGTTTCGATCGGGCAATTCAACTCCACGCGAATATTCCCGATCTCCACTGCTTCAAATTGGCTCTTTCTCCTCGCTGTGTCCTCCCGGCCGAACGATCTCGGGCGAAGAATCCAGAACGCCCTCTCCGCTTCTCTTCGTTGCTTTTTAAAAAAAACTTCCGAAAGCTTTGCGATTTCTCCCTCTTTTGCAGGTTTGTTAGGCCCTCGGTGTGGTTTGCTCCACACGCGCGTTGGTGCTGGTCGCTGCCATTGGTCAGCGCCCGGTTTGCCTCCATCTGATTGGTGGAGGACGCCAAGCACGTGTCGGTGCTTATACCTTGCAGGTGAAACGCAGGTTGCCTGTGTACACATCGTTGTGCACACAACCTCCTTCCTCATCGTGTGATTGGCTCACATGATTCCTGTACATTGCCTGTCCATAGTTCCTCAAAAAACACATAAGTACAAATAAGCCCATTTAGGGCATTATTGATATAACCGAAAATTAAAGAAGCCTATTAAATGATTATTTCAGAATCAAAAAATAAGATTTTAAAGTAAGTGCTAAAAAAAACTTGTGAATTATTTTGTCCAAAAATTACTAATAGAGTATTTATTTATGAGAGTCCTTATCTATTACTTAAAATTCCTCATAAAAGCACTAATTATTTGTAATTAACTACTCACTTAAAATGCAATGAAAAAGTGATTATTTCAGGCATGACATCATGATAACATGCAAAATCCCTGTTGATTTCAAACTTTTAATGATCAAAATGCAGATAAAAGGATGGTTTAGAGCATATTTTTGCCTGTTATCAAGTATGATTTACTAATTTTTCCCCTTGAGTAGTTTAGAGACTTAAAGTCCATCAGATTTGAGGAGGCTTTTGAGCACTCAAAAGGTGCATAGTTGAGAATCCAAGCGAGGGTCTCAAGAGATGAGGAGCAAGTCCTCCTTTATAGGACTTTCAATAAAGCCAACGTGGGAAAATGTGGGAAAGGACTTTCAATAAAGCCAACCAGAAGGGTTCATCTTCACGTTGAAGAAGACGTATGAAAGGAGGCAAAGAAGACATTTAACAAATCAAATGTAAAATGCTATGATACCCAAAAGCTTAGACATTTTTGCAAATGAGTGTCAACTTCACAAGAAGGATAAATATAAGGGAAAAAAATAAGGTCAATGTGGCCTAAGAAGAGGAAGATAAGGAGTCATCATTCCTAATGGTAATTATGCATTGGCATGCTGATATGTTGCTTCAAGGTATAAGTAGTGGCTCTCCTCTCGATGATATGTGATATCTTGACATCGGTGCGAGCTAGTGGATGTAATGTGGCCTATAAGACAATCATACTTCCATGTATCTTATTTATGTTCATTGAAATTAAATTTTTTTATTTTTATTCTTGTGTGATGTTTGCAATGAAGTTCATATACATATGCAATGACTAAGTGAATTACAATGAGATCATAATACAATGATCACTAGTCTTTAAACATATATTCTAAACATTCCTATTCATGGGATATTCGAGAAGAGCATTGAATTATCCAAAAAGAATAGAACTATTTGATCGAACTCATATGATGAGTATGCCTGATATTATGGTTATTAGTGTGAAGACATTAAGGGTAGATAGTGGGTGCTCTTTAGAAAAAGAATTTACTAAATTGATCCGTATGAATCCTTGAATGGTATTATACATAATTATGACTGAGGTTGATTCATTTCATGGTTGTGTATGTGGTCTTTTGACTTGAGATACCAAAGACATCTTGTGAATGGATGACCGTGTTTTGATTATTACTCATTAATCCCTAGTCGTGGGATCTCTAAAATTTCCTAAATTAGATACGAAATGAACTCCTTAAAGATGATTGTGTGGTCAAGATGGGATCATCCGCCCTTGGCATTTGAGGAGATTGACTCAAGGAATGAGGTGGAATAAAATCCTTAGCCAAGGAAGATGAAATATTGGAGGAGTTCCTAATGATTTTCTACACACATCATTACTAACTTGAGTAACCGATTACGGTTTGACAGTTGACCATACCTTAAGTCATTCATGAGTCTCATGTGGATGAAGGATTATACGTACATGATAACCAAAGATGGAAAGGTACTCCCTTGATGAATGGTCAAGATTCCCTCCCTTTTATAAAAATAAATCATCTCCCAATAGGAGTGTGTCGCGTACCCCCTCCATTTAAGTGAAAATGGTAGTTGTGATTAGATCCCGAGATCGCATGCTCTAAGATGTGCCACATCATCTTTGAAAAAAAGCTCACATAGTTCCACATTAGAAAAATAATGTCGAAATGTCAAATATTAGAAAAATGATTTTAATAGTTGGACTATTTTACCACTCTTTACACTCAAACCCTAGGAATCCACCTATTAAAGCCATCATTTTCTCTCTCCTTGCATTTTTTGGCTCTCTCTTATCATCACACTTCCAAGAAGGAAAGGGAGAGGAGGTCAAGGCCCAAGGAGGAGTATTATTTGATGCTCAATCTTATAGTGGAGAAGAGAGCAAGCAAATATTGTGATCGGAGCAGATCGAGTATCACCCGACCTAAGACAGGCAGACCAACGGGGTTTGTGCAAAGATCTAGATTAAATTTTGGCTTGGGAACATCTCCATATACACTAGAAATTTGTTTTGTTTTTCTATTGCTTTTATTTCTTTTATTGTAGTAGCTTTGACATCATCTCCGTGTGCATCTCTCACTCTCAGCCTAGACGTGTATTTATCCATTGCTACCACCATCTATTTTCTCATCTTTCCATCATATTATCTTCATTTTCATCTTTATCAATCTAATTTTCTGATCTCTTTTCTAATTTCTATCTTAATTCTAAGAGAAACACAAAATTATCTCTCATACTCACCTCCACATGCCCCATTCCAACTCACCCATCTTCCGCCACCTTCATCCTTCTTTTGAACACACAACCTCATTACTTTAGCTCCCAATGGATTCAACCCTTGCTGCACTATACTAAGTAAGTGAATATATTTTATTGCATGAAATCAACGCACAACAACTATGAAAAACACATGCGATCGAGTTCATCACTAATCCTATAGCAGTTTGTTATAGAATCTCCTTATAAGGTGCTTCCACTTTTCAATCCTTCCACTAAAGAACTAAAGTGTATAAAGGTATGATTACGATGCTTCATAGTGATCTAGATTCCATCTCTAGGTTGGTTTTCTTTAGTTTATATTAGGGTAGTTCTCATCGACTAATGCTAGAGTCTAATCCTTAGTCATGATTGAGGTGAGCTTATCTAGGGCTTGATGCTATGGGGATGAAAAGATCCTCACACTCTCATGAGCCGATACAATTCCTTACCCTCTGAATAAGTACATCAATTCTTCACTCACATGGAGACTACTTAGTGCATCAAACTTCCCCCCAACTCGTCTTCCTCCTATCAAGAGTACATTTACAAAGGGATTTCCTATCTTTGGGATGCAACGTGATAAGATGGCTACAAGAATAAAAAGACAACAACAACAAAAGGAATGCATGACTAAAAGCAAAAATGCAGGTAAAAAAATAGAGAATAGAACAAATATGGATACCACTTATGATAATTATGCTTCCAAATGATGTGGATGATGATGGATGATAGGGATGGATGGGAGTGGTAGAGATGGGATGTGGCACCTCTTCCAAATGGCTTTGCTGCATTGTGATGGCTATTCTCTGCCATTGTCTCGATTAATTCCATTGTATTGTCTTCAAATTATCTCATGAAGGTGCCGCCGCACACTACATCTACAAGATATCTATCTTGCAGGCCTAACCCATCATAAAATATTTGTGTAAGTTCATGGTTAAACACTCCATGGCAAGGGCACTCCCTAGTGAGGTCTCTAAGTCTCTCCCAGGTTTAATGAAAGGTTTCACTCGACCCTTGTGTAAACTCATGGATAGCTTTCCAAACGAAGGTGGTTTTGCCTATTGAATAATACTTTTTCAAAAACTCTTTCTCCATCTTTGTCTAAGAAGTTAACTCTTTTCCTAATTTTAAAAACCAATCTTTCGCTCTATCTCTAGGGGAAGCAAGAAAGAATTTTATTTTCATTACATCTGTCAGGACATTATGAAATTGATTAGTCTCACATACTTGGTTGAGCTTGTCTATGTGTTGATAGGGAACCTCTGAAGGCTTACCGTGGAAGATAGGTAGCATACTCATTACATGAGAATCTATTCTTCGTACCTCTATTAAAGGCCGCATGAATACGAGTGACACATCATTGGAGGATAGGCCTAGAATAGTCATTGAGGTGCTTTCTAACGTTTCCCTCATAATTTTGGGCCATTTATACAGGTTCTAAGGTTGAGAAAGATTCACAAGAGGAGGTGAATGCGAGGAGTGTTGAAAAAGATCTAAATGTAATGGGTAGTTTCTCATTCTTTATGTGAGTTGTCGTCTCAAGGAAGGATAGACCATATATATGTAAATATATATATAATACAATTATAATATAATTGTCAAATAATGGCAAACGATTGTACCTTGGCGTTAGTATCCATAAGACAAGGGAAAATCACTCAAAGATGATTGTCAGTAATCTATAGAAAAGGGAAAATCACTCAATCTCGTTGAATTAAAGATCTCGAAGGTGGATTTCTACTTTGGATCTCTCAATGTAGGATTCATACGATTTAAAATCAAGAGAGAATGAAAAATCAGGGTTTGATTGACTCAAAATTAACTAATTTTCTCAAAGATACACCTAATTCTTTGGCAACGATGCCACTTGACAAAACAAAATTGTGCGATTGTTGAAAACACAATTCCTCATGTTATAAAAAATTTTATCACCTAATTTTAAGATTTAATCATGAAATAATTAGTATAATGGTGATTAAGGCTCGAATCTATGTAGAATTAGGAATTTTTCTTTAGAAGTATTCAAAATTTGATCAAATTGGACGATGAATTTAGTTGAGGAATTAGATAAATCAATATTTTTGGAGAAATGACTCCAAGAAAAATCCACAAAATAAAAAATCATTGAATTTGGATTAGTATTTGCGGAGAAATCGAAGAGCCAAATAAAGAGAGAAGAATCAATCGTGACGAGAGAGAAATGCTTAAATTGTGTAAAATTAAACTAATCTGCTAATTGAAATTAAAATCTAAGGGTAGAGGAAAAAATACTAAGAAGAAAACATGTAATATAACCCAAAATTGCACCCAAAATGATCCAATTAAATTCCGGATCAAGGCTATTCATTCCGCATTTCAAAAAAAAAATTCAGAGTTTAAGCAGCTAATACTTCATATTCTCTCGAAAAAATCTTGATTTCAAAACACTCCTTGAATGCAAAAATAAGCGTAGAAGAGGAAGAAGACAAGAGATTAAAGGATTATAATGTCCAAAGGTTTAATCGATCAAAAATCCATAAATCCTCTACAATGTCGAAGAAAGAGTAGAAATAGGCATAAATTGGGCATGAATATTTGATCTATCAATTGATCTTCAATCAATGGCCTAGATGCCATGATTGGATTTGAATCAGCGTCATTAAGTCGTGTTCGTCGGGTTTATGATGGAGTGTCTAAATTTCACCGCGTCATTGTGTGTATACAAATCATCGTGAATTGCTCATCATTTGATCTTCCATGAATGCCCATAATGCATTGAATCTGGACCATTATAACTCCGTTGATGGATCGTCGAGATTCACTCCCTTTTATAAAATGAATCTTTGCCCAATCATAGTGTGTCATGTACTCCCTCTACTTAAGTGGAAATGGTGGGTCATGTTTGGATTGCATGCTCTAGGATACACCACGTCATGTGCAAAAACTAAAAACACATAATCCTATATTAGAAAAATAAAGGTGAAGTGATGGATATATAAAGGTGACTCTTGTTATTGGTTAGCTCATGCCCTTAATGGTGTGCTTAACCACTACCTACCTGCGGTAATGACACACACATGCATGTCCACATGGTGCGTACAATTGTCACCACGTGGCGACACGAAAATTCACTCGCCACATCAGCTTCCACGTCATCACACACTTATAAAACCTTTTTTTAATATTTTAAACTAAAATAAATTTTAAATAAATTTAGAAAAATTCTAAAAAATCTCAAAAAATTAGAAAACTTGTAAATATCAAATTAAAACTCCTTTTTAATCCAATTTTTTTTATCAAAAATGAAATAATCCATCATTCGAAAAATTTAAATTCAGGAAATAACAAGAGAATAAATTTTTAACTAAAAAATGTACTCATTTTTTGGAAAATAAAACTTTAAAAAGTAACTTAGCACATAGAAAATTTTTTCTCTCATTACTTTGCATTTTAAAATATCAAATTTTAATTATGCGTGATTATCCCTTAAAATAATGTATTTTGAGATTATAACTTTAAATTGCATAGAATGATAAATATGCGCTCAAAGTATGATGACATACATAGGAATGGAATGTTTTATGCGTTAATTTGCAGTAATAATCATGTTATTATAAGCATAAGTTGCATGTTATTAGTAATCCCCAATTAGATTACTTGAAATTTTATTATGTCTTGGAAAACTTATGATCAAATGACTTGCACATCTCTTCACAAAATTAGGACAAGATATGTGGGGAATTTCCATCCTTGTCCAGCATTTGTCAAGCATCCCAAAACACATATCATGGACGAAACAAGAGAGCAAGAGTCCAAAACAATCAAAACTGAGCTCCATGATAGCTGTGTCTCAGATTTTGAAGATCAGTTTCTAGAGTGTTAGGAGAGATGCAACAATAATTTTCAATAGCCAAGAAACAACAATCAAAATCAATATCGTACAGTTCCTCAAGCTTTCATTACACTTACAAACACTAAACCAAAACCTATTTTAAATGCCACCCAATACACTTAATCAAAACCAAGCAATGCCTGATAACATGCTAATTAGACATGATAATACATGATTATTCATGCATATTAAGGCATAAATGATTTCATTCCTATGCATGTTATCATATTTATTAGTATTTATCTATCATTCTATGAAAAATTCATTATAATCTCAAAATACTTTAATTTAGGGTTAATTATGATGAATTAAAGATGAATAATTTTATAACCCATCTTTATTTGAGATTATATGTGGTTTTTAAAGTTAAATAATGACAGAAATCATTTTTATAAACATTAACTTAATTTTCTAAAGTTAAAATCTTAAAAAAGTGAATGTATTTTTGAAAAATAAATTGAAACTCTTATTATTTATTAATTTTGACTTTTTAGGATGATAGATAATTAAATTTCGGATCAAATGAAAGAAATTTGGATTAATTTGGAGTTATATTTTGAAAGTTATGAATTTTCTAATTTTTAGGGATTTTTCTGGAATTTTTCTGAATTTTTTTGAATTTTTAATGAATTTCTAAGGATTTTCTGGAATTAAAAATCAATTTTTCTAATTTAAAATCGATTTTTCAGAATATTTAAAGTGTCCAGGTGAGGTGGCGCAATCAGAGCCGTCGGATCAATCGCGATCAACGATCACGATGAGGAGGTGACATGGCAGCGTGGTGGACATCCGATTGCGTGTGCGATATCAGCCGTTGATCTTCACTTAAGATCGATGGACACGTGGCTTAAATCGTGGTTCACCGGATCGCGTCTAATCTACACCGTTGATCGCAAGAGTTATAATGGTCGAGATTAAATCACGAAGAAACGCATCTGATGCGTCCGATCGCAATCCAACGACAACGGTTTCAAGGTGTTTTATAACGCGCATCGACATGGCTTCATCTCGAGCATCTATCTGCAATCCAACGGATGAGACTTAACGGTAACGGTTCGCGATCAACTGTTTCATCAGAGCCATTGATCGATTTAATCAGACGATATCACCCAAATACCCTATAAATTCAGATGTTCTTCCGATTTGTAAAGTATTTGAGAGCAATTCAATCTAATTAAACTGTTTAGATACCAAATCTCTTGAATTTCTTGATCCCAATCGCTTCTACACTCAATTCCGCGTCCACGGAAGAGAAATAAATCGACACTTGAACTCGACGAATCGCGATTTTTGGATATTGATGAATAGCCTGGATTCAAGAAATTAATTGGGTTAATTGAATCGCAATTGTGGGTTAGTGGAAGCGGTTTTGCCTAATCTATCGTCTATTAGTGTTTAATTTTTGTTTAGAATCGTTAATTTAAGTAATTTTAGGTTTATTTTTGTTAATTTCGTGATTTATTGTTTCAGAAATTTTATCCCACTACGATCTTCAATTTCTCCGTGAAATCAAACTCAAATTTGATGATTTTTTATTCCGTGGAATCGTCTTGAAGTTCTCTTTCATAATATACCATTTTCCCCAATTTTTATCATCTATTCATCGTTCGATTTGATCAAATTCGAAGAGATCATCAGAAATTTCCCTAATTCCGTGTGGATTCGACCCACATTTACCATTATACCCCTCAATGCGAGATATTTTCATCAAATTGGTAAGTTTAAACTTTGTTTTGACACGAGACCATGTGAAATTGACAACCACTTGGTCTTGTTCCATCAATGCCTCACCTTTGTAATATGCAAAATATCATACACCAATCATGGCCAACATCTTACATTCACCAAAAACTTTCTATCTCTCCAAAAATTTAAACATAGAAAATAATGGATTTTTAAATTTCACCCTTACTTGTGCCTCATAAAGGACCAAAAAACAAAGGAAACCCTTCTCAAAGGGCAAACTATGAATAGACTCTACTTGCTCGGCACATTAACATAACTTGTGGCATAAGTCAAAGAGGGAGCACTCCAAAGACATGGCCCAATGTATCAGAACATTAACAACCATTCATTTGATTGCTCACAAAATGAAAAGCCTTTCCTATGGAGCTTGCTCTATCTCTAAGTCTCACAAACTTTCCTTTCAAAATTTCTAAAAAATCTAAAACTTGTAGAATTGGTTCAACCAAACTTGTGGAAAACCTACCCCTATCATTTCTTATTATGGTTTTTAATGGATGATGTTGACAAGTGTACCTAGATATTTCCCTTGAATGGAAAAAGTGGTTTTTTGATTTATTAAATGAATCTCATAAATAGGTTGGTTGGCAAATTTGATAACGTGCAATTTACATTGATCATTATATGATTATTAATGCAAATAGACATAAAACATTCCATTCTTATGCATGTTATCATACTTTGAGTGCATATCTATCATCGTATGTAATTTAAAGTTATAATCTCAAAACATATTTATTTAGGGATAATCATGCATAATTAAAGAATATAGTTTAGAGTAGATTATTCTCATTTTTAAATTTGAGATTATAATTAAGTTTTAATTGTAAAATAATAAGAAAATAAAATTTTTATTTTCACTCATTTATTTTCCAAGTTTTATTTTTCAAAGAAAATGAGTGTATTTTTTAAATAAAAAAATTCACTTATTATTTATTAAATTTTGACTTTTTCAAATGATAGATTATTTAATGTTTAATGAAACAAAAAAATTGGGATTAAAAATCATTATATTTCGAAAGTAATGAATTTTCTCATTTTTAGAGATTTTGTTAGAATTTTTCTGAATTTTTCTAGATTTATTTTGAATTTATTTAATATCAAAAAATTGAAATTCTCTTTTTCTTTTACACACTCACGTGGTATATGACATGGCGAGGGGCTCATGTGTCGATAATTGACAATTTATGCTCGTGTCACATGTGTGGCACACGTGCGTACATCATTCTCACGTGATTAGTGGTTAAGCACCATGTTAAGGGTATATACTAGCCACTAATATCCACGTATAGATTTATAGGCAACATTTTCTGCAAATTTTTCTATGTGGGACTATCTTTCTGTTTGCTTTAATGCAGTGACGTGGCATGACTAGAGGTGTCAAATTTCATGATTTAATTAGAGGCGTCGATCTTTACTTACTCAAGAGGGGTACGTGGTGCACTTTGATTCAATGACGATTAGTTTTTCAAAAACAACGAATCTCAGTCGTCCATCAAAAGAGTTATAATGATGTAAATTTAAAGCGCATGATGGACTCCTCCGAATGACGCATGTCAGCATTGTGGGCATCTGTTGAAGATCAAATGGTAAGTGTTTCACGCCGATTCGTGTACAAATGATTATGCAGTAAAATCTCACTGCTCCAATGGGGATCTAATAGCTATGATTTAAGGATATAGATTTGCCTCCCCTCTTTCAATCCCAACTGCTGATTAAAGATGAAGAGACGATCAAACGACTACACCCAATTTCAATTGTATTTCTACTCTCTCTCTTTGATGAAAAATGTATTCTTGAGTGTTTCGATTAATCAATCTATTTGGACATCTCAAGCTTTGAATCTATGACTTTTCTTCCTATTCTAGACTCATCTCCATGTCAGAGTGTTTGAAATAAAAATTTCATTGAGAGAATAGGGAGAATTCATTGCTTGAACTTCATATTTTTGTTTTTCGAAATGAGGAATGAAAATATTTAATATGGTGATGAATTGGATCATTTTGAGAACAGCTTTGGACTAGATGATGTGTTTTTCTCCTAATCTTTCTTTGGTAGCATTTGATTTTGATGCAGGACCAGGCTGGTAAACCCGGTCATGCACGAAATATAAACGGTGGATCTAGGGAATGGATACCTCGAGGCTATCAATAATGATGTAATGATCTATCAATGTCAACAAGCAGTTGTCTTCCCACATCGCGTCTCCCCGGAACTCCTGGAGTGTGCCGAGTAGTGTCAATCCGAGAGACCTCCCGGTCCACGTCCACGCAAGTAGGGAGCCTCGGATCATCGAGGAGAGCTCTGGCAGTCAACCTGATGGATTAGACCGTGGTCTCAATCCACTCTGAGTTGTCCTATCACTCGACCTAAACTATGTCCCGATGGTGGCGGAAGGAAGTGGGATAAAGACTGGAAGAAATAAAAGTACTTCAAAGTAATGAAAGAGGACGTATGTGTAACCTGCAAGGCGCGAACATGGTCGGTCGTGATGTGGGAGGTCGTTCGTACGTGACACGGGTGATCAGCAGAAGTGAGCAAAGTCGACGACGTCGTGGTTGCGGGAGCATCCTCGATACGGATGTAATGTCGATGATCGCTGGAGGGACACACTGACAGGGGTGCGGGGCACACTTGCAGGGCACACAGACTCACAGATTGGGCGCGCGATTAGGACACGGGGGCATGATGGTCAGGCACGCGAGATCACATGCCAGGCACGTGGGCGCGCGTGCCAGGCGTGTTGGCAGAGCGTGTGGACAGAGCACGCGGGCGAGACGTGCTGGCGCATGGGCAGGACACAGGCGCGGGAGGAGGGTGCAAACGACTGCACCCGGGCGGACGGACAAGCGAGCAGGGCACTCGATTGCGCGGGGTGGCTCAGGCGTGAGCGCTTGAGGGGCGGGCGCACGGAACGTGGGCGCACCGGGCTCAGAGTGCAGAGCGGACCTAGCATAGCACCACGTGCGGGTACGATCTGGACCTGGCACAAGGACGACCGGACGATTGAACGCAGGAGCGACGGGGGCTGGGTGACGCGCGACTGAGAGCAGTCCATGGCGGCACTCGGCGGACAGTAGGCCCTGCAGGAGCAACACCGAGGAATGGCACGAATGTGTCGAGAGAAGGGGCGACCGTTTCGATCGCGGATATGGGCGACGTGGGAAATTTGGGTGCTGAGCACAAGAAGTGACGGCGTGGCGCGTCGCGTAGGGGGGGAGGAGCAAATTCCTATTGGAATTCGCAATTACAATTTGGTCTTTGGAAGCACATCAGGGCAGTGGGGACGCTTAGTGAGGGTTGGTCAACAAGGTATGGTCAGAAGAACTTCCAGGTGGGTAATGTTGGGCGTTGGAATAAAAAAATGGGCAAATCATGGGGAGAGGATGATTGGGCACGGGAAGGGGAAGGGAAGTGTCTCGGAAGGGGGAATTCGGGGTGATGGGAAGTCAGCAGGAGAATGAAGGGGAGGGGAAGATCAGGCATTGGCGGGGAATCAGGAGGTGAGTGCTGCAAATTAAATTCCGCGAGGGAAGAGCGGCGGTATTCGGCAGGGATAGGAAGGGGATGCGACGTGGTCAACGGGAAGAGGGAGGATTGAGCGAGGAGAGGGGTTGGCAATGGTCATGAGTAGGGGGAAAGCTGGGGTGGCGGGAAGGAGATGGCGAGGCTACAGGTAGGTGAGGCGAGGGCGACGGGAGGAAGGCAACAAGATTACGGGAAGAGGGAATTTGGCGAGGGGAGGGTTTGGCAATGGTCATGCGTAGGGGAGAGCTGGGACATCGGGAAGGAGATGGCGAGGCTGCGCGTAGGGGGGAGAGGGGGAAAAACACGTGGTCAACAGGGAAGGGGGAAGGGGCGAGAGAGGGATCCGGGGAAAGGGCTGGGGGAGAAGGTTCGGAGGGGAGGAGAGGACATGGCGACGAGGATGATGGCAGCGGTGACACGGGAGCATGCGGCGGCGGCAGAATCGATAGCGGCGGGGGTGGGATCGAGGCAAGGGAGGCAGCGGCGTCGGCGGCGGCACTGGATCGTGTGGCGACTATGACAATGGCGGAGGCGGTGGTAGGTCTCCTTCTTTGATCTTCCAGGAGCAGGCAGTTGAGAGGGAGTTCACTCCTTTCTTTCTTCAAATGACGGCTAAGGTTTGTGGGGAGGGGGCTCCCTTCCCCTCTTATAGAGCCCAAGATGGGCCAAGAGAGGAAAGGGCCCAATTGAGGCCCACAACCGAAAGCCTAAAATGATCATAAAAATAATAAGAGATCCACAAAGAGGGGAGATGAAGATAAAAGAGAGCCCGCTTAACACGTTCGGGCCGATAAAGTTCAAAACGACGAAATAAGATAGATCCGTGCGCGCGAGCTCTGAGCGGGGCGAGAGGAGGTCCTCAAGCGGCGTAGCGGAACTCGGCATCCTTTGTCTTCGCCTGTCGCGGGGGCTGGACGCGCGTAGGTGTCGGCTCCTCCGGCGCCGTGGTGTCGTGCCTTGGTGGCGACGGGGGTCGTACGCCACCAGATTTGAATGTCGAACAATAGATTAGTCGAATGACATGAATTTTCAGTGTTTTCTCTCTCTTTGCAATCGATTTTTCTACCTTGATTTTGCTTCTTGATTGCTACATGATTATTGATCCAAATCGAGCGATTTTTTATTTTTTACTTTCTCTCCATGATTGCTACATATGAGTCTTATTTCCAAAAATACTAAAAGCCTTAACTTTTCAATTCATTTTTATCGAATTTCAAGAATACCTCAAAAATTCCCCTTAAGCTCTATGGATTCAACCCTTATTCATCATTTACTAATCAATTCGTGATTTAGTCTTAAAATTGGTGAGTTTGGTCATTATTTTGACACAAATTCGTGTGATTTCAATGATTGCACATATTTGTCTCATGAAAATTCTCATGCAAATTCATTTCTTTTCAAACTGATTGGGGAGATGAGTACAAATCTCTCGTAATATACCTTGAATCACAAAATCTTGAATAGAGTCTCCTATCCCCATACTCAAAATATGGTAGGGCCGAGATGAAATATAGACATGTCATAAATGTTGCCTTATCGCTCCACAAAAGTGTTTACATGCATGAAAAGTTTAGGGATAGGGTAGTATCCAAAACCACTTGTTTCACTTATCGAACTCGACCACTTCTTCCCACAAAAAATTCTCTACTGAGATATTATTTAAGAAACAACCTGATTGTACCCTTTTGCATGAACCATATTATATCCATACCTAAATGTCATATAGTCTCTCTCTCAAGCTATGAAAAACCAATTTCAATTGTAGAGCATCCAAAAACTTGCTCTCTAACAAGAATGATGAATTTATTGCACTTAAAAAAATGACAGTTAACACCTCAATCTTGAAAAATTTATGTTAGTAGGTATAAATGGATTTACTGACTTGTACATAAGAGTGATGGTTGAATAAATAAGTACAAGGCACAACTAGTGGCTTTGAGATTTAGGAACCTTCTCTTGTGTGATTAAGATCATTATAGTTTCCTTCACACTAAGTGACAAGTGGTCTATCCATTCGTTAGATATCTTGAGTGCATTCCTTCATAGTGATTTGAAAGAGAAATCTACATGAGATAACTGACATGATTCCGAATTATCCTAATCATGTATTCTTACTCAAAAATTAATCATGTATGGTCTCAAATAAGAACTTAGTGACTTGTTCAAGAAACTAAAAACCTACCTTCTTAGTCTAGTATTTCTTGAATCTACAAAAAACAAATCCATCTAATTTAAATACATAAAAAATGTTCCCTAATGTTTCTTTATCAATATAGATGAAATTGTCCTCATGGTATGGGAACTGTCATCTCCTCCTTAGGTGATCCATGATAACACGTTGATAACATGCAATTTCATGCATTAATATCATGCATTTAGTGCATCTTTTCTTTAAAATATAATCATAAATGCATGTTATCATGAGTTAAATTGATTAAATTAATAGTTTCTATGTTTTAAAGGATATTCTTGATTTTTCTTAAATTAGTAGCATCTTATGAGCATTTAGTGATATGGATTTATCAAGAATATAGTTTTCTTTTGTTATTAAATGAAAATCCTATTTAAAATGCATTTATGAAATGTATTTATAAAAATTCAATTAAAATACATTTATCAAGAACATTTAGATATTCTCTCTCTCTCTTAATCTTCCTCTCTCTCTCTCTTAATCTCTCTCTCTCTCTCTCTTTTTCTTTCTTTCTCTTTCTCTCTCATTATTTATTTTTTTGCATTTCTCTCTCTTCTCTCCCTCTTCCTCCATTTCTCTTCCCCTCGCTCTCTCTCTCTCAACGGAAATTCCATCGCGAGGAGAGGCGGGAGAAAAATTCCTCTCCCATTCTCTCTCTTTCTCTCTCTCTCTCTCACTCACCTCTGCTGTCTTTCTTTCTTTCTCTTTTCGCGTCTACTCGCGACAGAAATTGCTTCCGTCGCGAGGAGAACTCTTTCTCCTCCATTTCTCTCTCTCTCTCTCTCTCTCTCTCTCTCTCTCACTCTCTCTCTCTCTCTCGCGCGCGCACACTCTCTTCCTCCTCCTCCACTCTTTCTCTTCTTCCTATTCTTCCTCTTCTCCCTCTTTTCCTCCTCTCTTTTCGGAAACCTCCGTCACGACGGAAATTTCCTTCTCGCTTTCCCTCTTCTTGCGACGAAAGTTGTTTCCGTCGTGAGAAATTCTCGCCTCCCCCTCGCTCTCTCTCTCACGACGGAATTTCCGTCGCGAGGAGAGGCGGGAGGAAAAGCCTCCCGCTTCTTCTCCCTTTCTCTCTCATGCGCGCGCGCCGTCTTTCTCTTTCCCCTCTCTTTTTTCTCTCTCCTCGCGTCTCCTGGCGACAGAAATTACTTCCGTCGCGAGGTAATTGCCATGAGAACTTCTTTGTCTCTCTTCTTCCTCTCTCTCTTTCTTCCCCACCTTTCCTCTTCTTCCACTCTCTCTCTGTCTCCTTCTCTCTTTTGCCTCTCTCCCTCTCTTCCTCTCCACTTCTTCTCTTCTCTCTTTCTTCCACCTCTCCTCCTTCTCCCCTGCTTTCTTCATCTTCTTCTCTCCTCCACCTTTCTCGCTTCTCACTGCTCATTTCTCTCCCTCAACCACGCGCACGGAGGAGACCTCTTCGTGCCCGTATTCTTCGCGATCAGGAGACAAGAGACAGAGACGAGAGAAGGGAGAGGGGAGGAGAGAGGAGAGATGAGCGAGAAGACAAGAGTGAGGAGAGAGGAGAGAGACTAATATTTTGTTTTTCTTGTCTTTTAGCAAAGTTTGACCGGGCGGGGGCGCGATACTGAAGTTGAGAGGGTTGACCGGCGCGATCCCAGGAGAGAGAAGGGCAGATCAACGGCCCAAAATGCTCCAAGTTAAAATCGCGATATCTGACGATCCTGATGGAGTTAGGAGCTGAAATTTCGTGGGCATGATCGTCATTTCAAGCTCCACGTGCTGGGGTTGATTTAGGCTTAGAGACAAAAAGTTAGGGTTATGAATGTTTTTGTTGTATGCTTCTAGCATTGGCTAGCCAGAAGGAAAGAAAGCAACGATGGATCATTCATCATGTGTTGAACTTCATTCTCAGTGAGTTCATCCCTCTTCTATTCATTCTTCATGTTGGATGCAAGACGCCAAGTCCGGGCGAAATATTCGGCTCTCGAAGGTATGTTTAGATTAGGGAGCATCATTGGATTGTATGTTCATCACGAATCTTAGATTAAAACTATTTTCTATCTATTTCTTCTATTTTCCTCATCTGTTCATCCACATTTCTACATTTAAAACCCTAAAAATCACTTTTCCACCATTGATCAAGGGTTTCCAATCTCTGAAAAGAGTTTGGAAGCACTTGTTCGGTTCATTTCATCTCCGCGCTCATTTTCTTCCTTTCACCGTTCATCTTCGCTTTCAAAATCTAAAAATACCAAAAAATAGCTTCTGATTTGAATCTTTTAACCCTCTTCCCTGTGGATTTGACCTCGACTTGCTACTGTTCTAATTTAAAAATCAGATATAAAGAGTTGAGTATAAATTTTGTTTGATACGTAAAATCGCGCATTCAACGACCGTGTTTTTACGCCTATCAAAATAGCACCGTTGCCGGGGAGGTTGGTGTCTATTAGATTGAAATTTTGATTCTTTCTTTCCTGTTTAACATTAAAATTTTCTCATGTTTGATCATTATAGGAAAAATCACTTCTATAATGAAAACATGCATAAATATGGAAATCATTATGATTACTATAAGGAAGATGCACATCATTATGATAAGAAGAATTATTTTTGTCAAGATTATACTTCATTTTCAAATGTCAATTCTAATAATTATGGTCTTCATCCCACATTCAATGATACTAAATTTTCTGAAAATTCTTATGAGGATCAACCCTATTCCACTCATTCATCTTTTGTTCCTTACTCTAAATCATCTGATTTTTATTCTACTCCCCATTGTGATCAAGTTGACAATACTTTGCTAGAGTTTATAAGAGAAATGCCAGAGGAGAATAAGATTTCTCGCAAGATGATAGAGGAAAATTGGGCATTCCTTGAGGAGATGAAGCTAGAGATGGAAAATTTCAGAAGTGAACAAGAGATGGAAGTGCTCCAAAACAATTCGAAATTCCATGGAAGGGAAGGTAAACTCTCAACCGTTCCCATAGAAATTTCTCAAAAATCAAAACCATCTTTTTCATTGCCATCTCTTAGTGAAAAGAAATATGAAATTAATGCCACACATAGATTTATACTTGGAGAGGAATCTTTTAATCATCTTCTTGAAATTTTTGAGGAGAATATAGAAATAGATGAAAAGGAGAATGAAGAAGAGCTAGTTTGTGAAGGAATTCCAAAATTAGATGATTATAAAGTTCCCAGTCCTTTTCCAGAAGCACTTTATTCTAAAACTATGCTTAATTCCATGAATCTTGAGAGAGAAGATAAAATTTCTTTGAGAGAAATGGATGAAATTATTTATGATATTCATATGTTGTTTGTGGATGTTGAAAGCATTGTTTTAGATGACAAAATTGAAGAAGTATACGCAGATCAAAGATATGAAGCTGAGAAAGAATTTCATCAAGGTGGTAAATTGCTTAATATGTTTGATGAGAATATAAATGCAATAGAACATACTGATCTCATTCATGATGTTAAAGTTTCTCATGAAAATGTTATAAATCATATGCCTTTAACATTTGTGAATGAAATATTATCTTTAAAGAAATTTTCTTTTCATCCCTTCATGATCAATGAGAATAATATTGATGAAGTAAATGTTGATCCTATCATAATTATTTTACTGATTGGCATGGTCATCTTCCTAATAGTAAAACTTTTTATATGAATGTCATGATATTTCAATGTTTTATGTTCAATAACTCCATGCGATTGAGCAACATTTTAAGGAAATTTCTCTTCACAAAATGGCATGATCATTTCATTGAGCATGAAAATTTTTCTCCTATTGACATTCATTACATATGCCCTTTTTCACCATATGAATTCTCATTAGCTCAACTGAAACATAAGAACTCTTTTAGAGAATCATATCATTATTTCATGGAATTTAAGAATCTTTTGTTTTTGAAAAGCTCATGCATTGGGGCACAAAATAGGATCATCCAATCATATTTAATAATTTTATGGGCTTATACATGCATGAAATTCTCCATGAAATATAAATTCATCTACATGGGCATAAAATTACTCATACTAGTATGTTGGGTATCTTTTGAAGAAGTTTTATGACTAGTGTGTTGGTATCTTTTTCTGTTAATTTCTGTTTTTTATGGCACTTAAGTTTTTTTATGTTGATTTGTTTTCCTGATAGGAGTAGGAAATTTCCTAGCTCCCTCTGTATTTTCTTTTTCTTAGGTACTTATAAATTGAAGATGATCGGTTGCTGCTGTCTTCCATGCCTTACATCAGTGGACAAGAAACCCTTAAAGCTCCTTCCCATTATCGCAAAAATTTTCCCTCGGTTTGCAATTCTCTCCCTTGAAATGCTTTTATTGTCATATTCATGCATTGAGGACCATGCATATATTAGTAGGGGAAGGGAGCATTTCATGTCGAGCATTGCTGTGGTCATATTTTGAAAAGAAAAAAAATACATGTCCAATGAAATCTAAGCATTAATCATGGATTTTCTTCAAGATTCCTTTTCACCCTTGGAACCGTGAGTGCTTGTGTATAGGGGTAGGCTCTTAGAACGCATCTTGAGCATCCTTAGATGATTACAAAACCATGATTTTGGATTATGTGTACTGAGGTTGTAGGCGAGTGAAAATAGAAGGATTGAAGCACTATGAACCTTGGATGGTAGAAAATGATAATTGTGTGTTTACCTCCACCCTTCATTAGCCGATCCTACTTATGCATTTTGACTTTCCAGTATGCATTCTTCAAGTCCTAAAGCACAAAGGTTTCCTTTTTGAGGCCACCCAAGCCATTTCATTAAACCCGTAAGCCACATTTGCTTTTTATCTCGTTACAACCTAAATTTAATCCTTTCCCAAAGTAGGAACCTATCTCTTCCAATCATATTACTGAGGATATGTTAATTCCCAATTTACATTTGTTTCCCCTATTTCAATCTCTTTCACAAAAATAAACACCTTCTTCACTAAGTCATTTTGTCCCCTTGCTATCTATGCATTCATCAATGTCACATGAAGAGTTGACGAAGGAAATCTGTTTTTCCATGTTTTATGAGTTTTCAAAAAAAGAAAAAGAGAAAAAAAAGAAAAAAAGAAAGAAAGAAGAAAAAAAAGAAAGAAAAAAAAAAAATAAATAAAGAAGAAGAAGAAAGTGCAATCCATTGAGGTTCATTATTCATGCAATCTTTTGAAAGCCGTTTATGCACCTGGTTCACTATGCTCTTACCATGATCTTCTTTTCTTTGATCTTTGCTATAATCACATCTCCATCTCATCATTCTATTTATTGGGAAGAGACTATCTCAGGTAATATTACCTCCTTCCTATTATCATAACCTTCCAAAGCTGTCAAATTCTCTATTCTTTTGAAGGCCTTCCATCTTTCTTTTCCTTCTTTAACGCTTAGATAGCCCTCATTTATCTTAGCCTCATCAGCCATGATTTTCTGGGTTACTTCATTGATTTTGTGCTTAAAGGAGGAGAAGGGTGCCTCACTCTTGTTGTTGGACAGGAGGGAGAATACTAGAATTTCAAGAGCTAGGTAGCAAATACCCAAAAAGAAAGAGAGCGTCCTTGTTATGAGAGGTGTGAGGTCCACCATTTCATGAGTTTTAGGTAAAACATTCGAGTTCATAGTGTCATATCTGGAGAAAAGTAGCATCAATTTTTTATCTTCATTGGCTCCTCAGAGTCGTTCTCACTTGGTCGAAAGGGATGTGTGTCTAGATGGTCATGACGGAGTAGTCACGCTAAGCATGTGAGGGATATTGTTAAAAGACTTCATGCACAAGGGTTCATGGTTCCACTGATGATGAGCGACTCCTAGAGAAGATTCTAAGGACATTGCTAAGGGACTAGCAATGGTTTGAGTTGGGGGATATGATAACATGCAATTTCATGCATTAATATCATGCATTTAGTGCATCTTTTCTTTAAAATATAATCATAAATGCATATTATCATGAGTTAAATTGATTAAATTAATAGTTTCTATGTTTTAAAGGATATTCTTGATTTTTCTTAAATTAGTAGCATCTTATGAGCATTTAGTGATATGGATTTATCAAGAATATAGTTTTCTTTTATTATTAAATGAAAATCCTATTTAAAATGCATTTATGACGTGTATTTAGAAAAATTCATTTAAAATACATTTATCAAGAACATTTAGAAATTCTCTCTCTCTCTCTCTCTTAATCTTCCTCTCTCTCTCTCTCTCTCTCTTTTTCTTTCTTTCTCTTTCTCTCTCGTTATTTATTTTTGGGTTATTTTCACCAGCTACCCCAACCTTTCCCCTGACCGCCAGATCTACCCCAACCTTTTAAAACCCCCAGATCTACCCCAACCTTTCAAAAAGCTAGTCATATCTAACCCAGTTGCTGACATGTCAATTTTGGAGTCCACTGTGCATGGACGTGGAGTCGACGGCGGAAGCTGACGGGGACGGAAGCCACCTGGCCGCCACGTCAGCCGAGAGAAAAAAATAAATCGCAGGGAAAGAGAGCGGCAAGAGAGAGTGACGGAGGGGACATCGGCAAGGCAGAACCGCAAGGTTAGGGAGCACTGCCGTAAGGAAAGAACAGAAGTTCTTCCTTCCCTACACGCCTAATGTATTGATTTCCTCTCCCTTCTGGTGGAGCTTTGATCCCCCCCGACCTCCGGCGGTCTGATCAGAGCAGAGGACTGCACCGGTGAAATCCAGATCGCGATGGCCGAGGAGGACGATCTCCCGATGGCACCGCCGCCGGAACCTCCGGCGGCTAAGATAAGCATTATGGAGCGTAGGGCGGTGGCGGGACGTTTCTGTGCGTCGAGAATTGATGCGGAGAGGTTTCAATGCGGAGGGAGTCTACCTTCTCCGTGTTTCGTACTTCCTCCCGGTATTTGTCCTAGCGTACACCTGGATTCTCCCGTGCTTATGACTTTCTCTCAGGTTCGCGGCTCTCTCCAACTGTCACCGTCATTTTTTCTTCATGATCGTCTCGTTCTTCATTGCCTCGTGATCTTCTTCGTTTTCTTTTTTCATATTTGTGATTTCGCCATTATTCATACCCCTCGCTCTATCTTTCGTCTCTTACTCTCTCTCTCTCTCTCTCTCTCTCTATCAATCGTCGCCGTCGTCTATTTCTTTATGAATGTCTCGTTCTTCTCTGTCTCGCGATCTTCGTTTTATTCGTATTTTATGATTTCGTTATCATTCATACCTCTCCACCCCATCATCTTTGGCCTCTATTTGTCTCTGTCTTTCTTGCAGAGTTGATTACTTGGAGTGAGTGAAGCTCACTGGCGCTGCCATTTTCTTCCTCTTTTCTCGATCTGTCTTCTTTTCGCTTTCTCTCTCTCTGTCTCTCTATCTCTCTATCTCTCCGCGTCTCTCATGTTAAGTAACCCGCAATCTATGTTTGTCTCAGCCTCATCACTCTCTCAGTCTCTCTCTCTCTCATGATTCATTTATCCCAATGAGTACTCTTTCATGAATCTCTCTCATGTTTCAGGGCCCGCGCTTTTACTCTCCACGAACCATGATATCTTCCTCTTTTTGAGAGTCTGTGTCACCATTTCTTATCATCTTTGCCTCTCTATTTTTATCTCGTAGGCTCCACAATCTCCCACGACCGGAGTCCTTCCCCTCGTCACGCAACCGCCTCTTTCCCCCGATGAAGAGATCTCGACTCTCCTTCCCGCCGAACCACCCCCTGAGGACAACTTCAACTGGCGCAAATACGGCCAGAAGCAGGTCAAGGGCTGTGAGTATCCCCGCAGCAACTACATGTGCAAGCAACCCGACTGCCCCGTCCGGAAGAAAAGCGAGAGATCTCACGATGGAAAAATCACAGAGATTGAGTACAAGGGGACGCACAACCATCCATCGACTCTCCCATCTCGCCGCCTCACTCCGACGGCTCATGACGAGTCAGCCTCCGCCGCGTCAGACATCTCCGATCCGCAGCTCTCCGTCGTGGAGAGGGAGTATTACGAGCTCGACTTCCTAGAGGATGGCCTAGGGCCTTCGAACAGAGATATGACCGCGGAGGACGAGCTCAAGTGGGGGAGAATGTGAGCCTAATTCTTGGGGATCAAGAATTATTTTGATCCCCCTTGCCGTTGTCCCCTCTACCCTAACCTTGCCGCTGTCCCCTCCGCCGCTCTCTCTCCCCCGCGATTTATTTTTTCCCTCGGCTGACGTGGCGGCCAGGTGGCTTTCGTCCCTGTCAGCCTCCGCCGTGGACTCCACGTCCATGCACAGTGGACTCCGAAATTGACATGTTAGCAGCTGGGTTAGATCTGACTAGCTTTTTGAAAGGTTGGGGTAGATCTGGGGGTTATAAAAGGTTGGGGTAGATCTGGCGGTCGGGGGAAAGGTTGGGGTAGCTGGTGATAATAACCCTTTATTTTTTGCAATGCTCTCTCTTCTCTCTCTCTTCCTCCATTTCTCTTCCCCTCGCTCTCTCTCTCTCTCGAAGGAAATTCCATCGCGAGGAGTGGCGGGAGGAAAACTCCTCTCCCATTCTCTCTCTTTCTCTCCCTCTTCCTTTGTGTCTCTCTCTCTCTCTCTCTCACTCACCTCCGATGTCTTTCTTTCTTTCTCTTTTTGCGTCTACTCGTGACGAAAATTGCTTCCGTCGCGAAGAGAACTCTTTCTCCTCCATTTCTCTCTCTCTCTCTCTCTCTCTCTCTCTCTCTCTCTCTCTTCCTCGTCCTCCACTCTTTCTCTTCTTCCTCTTCTCCCTCTTTTCCTCCTCTCTTCTCGGAAACTTCCGTTGCGACGGAAATTTCCTTCTTGCTTTCCCTCTTCTCGCGACGAAAGTTGTTTCCGTCGCGAGAAATTCTCGACTCCCCCTTGATGAATATTATGTGGCCTATAAGCCAATCTCACTTTCATGTATCTTGTTGATGTTCATTGAAATGAAATTTCTTCATTGTCATTCTTGTGTGATGTTTGCAATGAAGTCCATGAGCATGTGCAATGACTAAGTGAATTATGATGAGATCATAATATAGTGATCACTAGTCTTTAAACATATGTTCTAAACATTCGTATTCGTGAGATATTCGAGAAGGACATTGAATTATTCAGAAAGAATAGCACTATCTAATCCAACTCATACGATGAGTATGGCTTGAGACACCCTAATCAAGTTGATTCATGTCATGGTTGTGTATGTGGTCCTTTGACTTGAGACACCAAAGACACCTTGTGGATGGATGATTGTGTTTTGATTATGACTTACGAATCCCTAGTCACGGGATATCTAAAACGTCATATATTGGATACGACATGAAGTTCACGAAGATGATTGTGTGGTCAAGATGGGATCATCCACACTCGGCATTTGATGAGATTGACTCAAAGGAATGAGATGCGATGAAATCCTTGGCCAAGGCAGTAGAAACATCGAAGAAGGAGTTCTCAATGATTTCTACACGCATCAGTACTAACTTGAGTGACCGATTAGGGTTTGACAGTTGACCATACCCTAAGTCATTCATGAGTCTAATACGGATGAAGGATTATACATACATGGTAATCAATGACGGGAAGGTTCGATAAGTGAGTTGTTATATACTCCATATCTCCTAGAGTACGTAGTGTAGCTTCACACCCAATGGGCTGGCAACTCAACCAATCGATTGGGTTAAATCGATCCTTGATTAATTAATCTATATGTGGGTGTGGATAATTAATTAAGGTTGACCAATAAGGCGTTATTTGGTCTATAGAGTTATTAACTAGTGAGATATATGGACCTAGAGGGTCCCACACATAAGCTTTATGGATGTTGGTGGATATAGACATAATTATGAGGGTTTTAATGAAAAAACCTCATATCAAATGTCTATAAATAGGGGGAGGACGACCACAACTGAAGGGGCCAATGCAAGCCTTGTGGGAATTCTCTCATTTCTTCTCTTTTTCTCTTGGTGAAGAGCTTTGAAGAGGAGAGCCAACCATCCGGGGACGGTGTGGATACCGCTAGAGGCTAGACACTTGAATAGCTTCAAGAACTCCTTCAAGGAAACTTGTAAGTATGTTTTTCTCATACATACTAGATGATAGGATCATCTGTTCTTGGTGGCTTGGTATTTTGAATGTCCGATTCAATGTTTTTCCGCTGCATTTGATGTTTTGATCAAAAATTTCAGAAAGTTATCGACCTCAGATCCCATCACCCCTCACTCTCTCTCTCTCTTCCCCTCACTCTCTCTCTCACAACGGAATTTCAGTCGCGAGGAGAGGCGGGAGGAAAAGCCTCCCGCTTCTTCTCCCTTTCTCTCTCATGCGCGCGCGCCGTCTTTCTCTTTCCCCTCTCTTTTTTCTCTCTCCTCGCGTCTCCTCGCGACGAAAATTACTTCCGTCGCGAGGTAACCGCCATGAGAACTTATTTGTCGCTCTTCTTACTCTCTCTCTTTCTTCCGCACCTTTCCTCCTCTTCCACTCTCTCTCCGTCTCCTTCTCTCTTTCGCCTCTCTCTCCCTCTCTTCCTCTCCACTTCTTCTCTTCTCTCTTTCTTCCACCTCTCCTCTTTCTCCCGTGCTTTCTTAATCTTCTTCTCTCCTCCACCTTTCTCGCTTCTCACTGCTCATTTCTCTCCCTCAACCACGCGCGCGGAGGAGACCTCTTCGTGCCCGTATTCTTCACGATCAAGAGACAAGAGACAGAGATGAGAGAAGGGAGAGGGGAGGCGAGAGGAGAGATGAGCGAGGAGATAGGAGTGAGGAGAGAGGAGCGAGACTAATATTTTGTTTTTAGTTTTTCTTGTCTTTTAGAGAAGTTTGACCGGACGGGAGCGCGATACTGAAGTTGAGAGGGTTGACCGGCGCGATCTGAGGAGAGGGAAGGGTAGATCAACGACCCAAAATGCTCCAAGTTAAAATCGCGATATCTGATGATCCTGATGGAGTTAGTAGCTGAAATTTTGTGGGCATGATCTTCATTTCGAGCTCCACAAATCTGCTGGGGTCGATTTAGGCTCAGAGACAAAAAAAATTAGGGTTATGAATGTTTTTGTTGTATGCTTCTAGCATTGGCTAGCCAGAAGGAAAGAAAGCAACGATGGATCATTCATCATGTGTTGAACTTCATTCTCAGTGAGTTTCTTCCCTCTTCTAATCATTCTTCGTGTTGGATGCAAGACGCCAAGTCTGGGCGAGATATACGGCTCTCGAAGGTATGTTTTGATTAGGGAGCATCACTGGATAGTATTTTCATCACGAATCTTAGATTATAACTATCTTCTATCCATTTCTTCTATTTTCCTCAACTGTTCATCCACATTTCCAAATTTAAAACCCTAAAAATCACTTTTCCACCATCGATCAAGGGTTTCCAATATCTGAAAAGAGTTTGGCAGCACTTGTTCGGTTCATTTCATCTCCACTCACATTTTCTTCCTTTCATCGATCATTTTTGCTTTCTAAATCTAATAATACCAAGAAAATAGCTTCTGATTTCAATCTTTTAACCTTCCTCTCTGTGGATTCGACCTCGACTTGCCACTTTTCTAATTTAAAAATCAGATTATGAAGAGTTGAGTATAAATTTATTTGATACGTAAAATCGTGCATTCAACGACCGCGTTTTTACGCCTATCACACGTAATGGTGATAAGGAGTCGTTGGTGATTCAGGTTTGTGCAATTAATTTATAAACTCCTTTTGACAAATTTACAAACAAATATTGAAGTGAGTAAAGGGATCGTCCTTAGAGATTAGATAGTGATTCAAAGAAATTTGGAGGTGAAGAACTCTTTTTGAATGTTTTCTTAATTAAGGAAAGCAGCTAAGAGGTCAAAAGTAAGGATAGAAAAACAAGAGAAACAATAGGAAAGAAGGAGAGATATTTTCTTAGAGTTCTTAGTAAAATGAGGGAATCATTAAGATAGAGAGAGTGCAGATTATGGCTCCAAGCGCACGCAGCGGTTGGCGAGGCGAGCGTTCTGTAGCTGGAGTGCTAGATTTGCGCGTTCGCAGTCTGATCTCACTAGCGGCAAGCAGCAGTCGCTGAGGCAAACTTAGGCTTGTGGAAATGGAAGACAAAGGTGCAGCTGTCTAGATCTCCACCTGGTTGGTTTGAAGAGAAAAGGAAGGCAAAAATGCGGGAGGAGATAAGGTATTTTTTTACTTATCAAAGTCGACCTTGACATGGGTTTACAGGCTTGGAAAGTGGGATTCTCCTTCCTTTCTTGCAGGGTTTCGAGCTGGGAAAGCCTGCTCCTTGTTTCCTCTCTCAGGATACAGAGTCAGATGAGAAAAGTTCCACGGTTTTCTCTCCCAATCCGGAATGCCTTCAAAAATGAAGAATACAAGGTTTTAAAAGGTATTTGAAGAATTCTCAACCGTGGGATCTAGGGGGAGGCCAATAGATGACTTGATTTGAGCTCTCCCATGGATTCGGGAAGCTCAGTCCTCCTCCAATCAGCTTCCTTCTGCAAACCTATCGAGGAAAACTTTAATTTCACTTCCTCTTTTCCCTCTCTTTTTCTCTTTCCTCTTTTGGATACTCCTTAATGGGTTGGATCTCCCAGCTTGATCTTGGCTCAAGTCATGACGACCTCCTTGATTTCTCCAATCCAAGTGAGCGCACCAATACTAAAAAGGCTAAAAAAACTCATTAGATACTTTCCCCTTGGGCAATAAAGCCAAGTGGGATTTTAAAATTTTAAAAGCCTCAACTAACACAATTTATAAGTTCAGCTACAGATATCAAGAAGCATTGCTTTTCAATTAAACAGATATTTAAAGCAACTTAAAGAGTCCAAAATATGCTAAATAAACATGCTTAATAATATAAGTATTGTGATAACTTTTGGAGTTATCACTCCACATTTTCCATAAAAGACCTAGGCAGTGCACATTTCTTCCTTGGGATTGAATTCCAATACAATCATCAAGGTTGTCCTTTCTATCAATCCAAGTACATTGCTACTCTATTAAAGAGATTCACCATAAAGAGCTCAAATCAGTTTTCCTTGTCTTCTTCTATTGCCCATCATATTGAATTTATCAGGAAGTAGTTGACATCACATATCAGATTATGTTGGAGCATTACAATATCTCACAAATATGAGGCATGGCATCTCATTTCATAATCAACCGAGCTTTTCAACATATGCACAATCCATCTTGAGAAGACTGCCCTCACATCAACGTCGTGGACGGATTACCATTCTCTAGAGGCACTCAATCGACTATCAATGTCAATTGAGACACTAATTGGGTTGGATGCAAATTGATATAAGAACTATTGGAAAATATTTAAAGTATCTCAGCTCGAATCTTGTTCTTGGAATTTCCAAAAACAACCTACAATCTCTAGGTCAAGCATGAAAGCAGAGTACAAATCAATTACCAATGCCACTATTGCATTGATTTGTTTAGTTCTCTCCTTTTAGAAATCAAGATTTCAATCACATTGCAGCTCACATAATGGTGTGATAATATAGGAGCCACATATCTCTCATTCTATCCGGATTTTTTATGCAAGGACAAAACTCATTGAGATTGACTTTCACTTTTTTACGATAGAGAGTCATTCAGTCAATAATCTACCACATCGGATCACCTTGTCATCATGTTTGTTTTTTCCTCACCCTCGAGGGGGAGAGTTTTATCTAGTCTCTCCAATAGTCTTGTCATCTGAATGTGGACCATCTCCTTGACCATCCCTTCATCAATCATTGTAAGATATACCACCTGAATCGTAATTTTCTACATCAACTCCTAAGAGAGAAAGGTACATCCTTCTAAAAGGAGTGTCCCATGTACGAGACACCAGCATTTTGGAGCACATGCATATGGGAGATATCATAGATCAAGGAGCACAAGACACTTTCATGGCCCTCCAAAGAATCTTCATATGAAACGATAGGATTGAGCATTCACATGGAGAAGAGTGGCCCATGCAAGAGACATCCATATGCACAAACATTCTTCGTAAGGACTTAGCCCAAACAAAGGTGTGCAAGGTGACCCATCTTCGCTGAAACTTGTATATCCCTTTTCTTCAACATCCCCATTACAACTTTTTTTTTCAAAGATACCATTATCTTTAAAGGTGTAGAAATCAACGTGCCAACATTGAATGAACATCTTACATGCGCACCATATTTGGAGCCATCATTTTATTTTCTCATGTGCTCATAAGTCATCTCCTTGGATGAACACTAAAAGAGTCATTTTAATATGTCAATTAACTATCTTTTTTTACTATTTCTGCTACCATCTAAGACCCATGCTCCAATTAGAAGGAGAGTATAAATGTTTGATAGGACCCAACATTCCCCTACCATGTCATTAGCTCTGGAATTCAACTCATGGTATAAGGGAGAAACAATTTTTGGAAAAAAAAATGGTATTTTTTGGGGAAGAGAAGAATTTTCAAGAAATCCATGCACAAACACAAAAACTGAGTGAAATATTTCATGAGGCATTAGAGAAAATTAGAACCTCACTAGATAATGTTTCCATCATGATCTTTTCCACCAAATTTTTAAAAAAAATTCTTGATCAAACCCTTAGACAAATGCAAATAAGATAATATCTTTAAACTTGAATCTTGTGTATCAATGATTGCAAGAATTCAACTTGTTGATAGTAGAGGAAAACCTAAAATATATTAGATTGCATTGAGATATAAGAGAGATTCTATTTTTTTGTAGTGGAGAAAGAATGATATAAAAGAAGAAAGTCCTAGAAGGAAAGACACGTAACAAGTTGTGATCACATGAATTTTTGTGTACCCAATTCATTACTCTTTGATGATTTTAAAACATAATTCATGTCATTTTAAACCTCTAGCCTCTAGTAGTATCCAAACCATCTCCAGATGGCTAGATCTCTTCTTCAAAGCTCTTCACCAAGAGAGAAGGAAAAGAAAAGAGAGAATTCGCAAAAGGCATGCATGGGTACCTTGAATTGTGGTCCTTCTTCCCCTATTTATAGACATTTGGTATGTAGATTTTTTATAAAAACCCTCATAAGTATATCTATATCCACTAATATTCATAGACCTTATGATGGAGAATTATTTCAAAACATGAACACAAGGGTCCCAAATGAACCTATACTCCTCCTTACTCATGAGTTTGAAAAATTATCCATTCATTAAATGGATGAAGAAGACCTCTCTAAATATTTGAAAGAGAGTGTAGATCTTAAGAGAATTATCTTCCCTCATCCTATTTTACACTGATCTAAAAATTGACTTGGTCAAAGCATTTAATCCTTATCCTTAGATAATTAGAATCCCTTGAATGGACCAAGTCAACCACCATTTTACCTTGATATAGTTTCCTTAATTTCCAAACTTTATCCACTATATCATAGGTACCTTGTATAGTTATAAGTAATGATCTGAAGGAAAATTAATAGGAACATCTTTGTTATTAAATTCCTACTTTCTTTGAAAACCACCCTTAGTTAGAATTTTAAGAGAGATCTATATATTAATTACTTATGGAAGATATGATCTCTTGTTTTACCTCAAGACAATTCCCCGCTAAGCCATCGGTTATCACGAGATCGATGAAGACTATTTCCATTTGGATATCATCTCTACGACTAAGGAAAACAACAAGAATACGATCTACTTAAGATGACCATTAGAACAACTTCATCAAAACTATTCACGGTTTTTCTATAGAGTTATGAAGAAGACAATCAGCTTAAGGGAAATTCATACTGAAGAAAAGAAACTCCAAATGAAAGGAGAGAAATCCGTCAACACTATACTCACCATCTCTTATCTAAAGAATATACCTTCACAGTTAAAGTCAAAGAAGACACTTGAATTGAAATCTGTCCAAGACCCGAGCTCCTATCAGCTCAAGAGATTCTGCGATTTCAGCTTCCCAGGAGGTACAAGAAGCAGTGCATGTCACGCAGCCATCGCTGAAGCGACCACCGTGTTCTACGACGTGGATATTTACAATGTCTACGGCCATTGTGCTTTGATGCTAATCTCACTCGCGTATCCAACATGACCTCGGTGCGGGAATTCGACCCGTGCACTGATTACTACATGCAGTATTATCTGAACGATCCGGCGGTTCAGGAAGCGCTTCATGCAAATCTTACCAAGCTCGATTATCCCTGGCGGGCGTGCAGCGATTTGCCCGCATGGGTGGACAGTACAACCACCGTTCTCCCTCTGCTGCAGGAGTTCGCGGCAACTGGTTGGCGAGTCTACGTTTACAGTGGGGCCAACAACAACAGAGTTCTGATAACCAGCACACAGTATTCCATCAATCAGCTCGAGCTTCTGGTGAAGTACCCAAGGTCACCCTAGTCCGCCGACGACGAGATTGGAGGATAGTCTATCACCTATAAAGGCGATCTCACACTAACCACAGTAAGAGAAGCCGGGCATGAGGTCACAAGCTTCCAGGCTCAACGATCGCTCGTTCTCATCTCAGCCTTCTTTCCATATCCTCCACTAGAATTTTAAAACGTCAAAGACAAGAAACGATTCACTCAGTCCATCCGTAATAGTCGGATAGAATAAAGACTTTGACGGCGCTGCAGGCGAAGATTCCCAGTCCACGTGCAACGATGGTTTTACGACGAGAAAAGAAATACATCTATCATTACCTTCTCTTCCAAAGAACCGCAACAGAAAAGGCAACATTAAAGATCAAAACAAATGCAATGGAGGAAGTGTTGACTTACGGAAAGTTCACGTGGGCGTTGACAGACATAAAATTAAACGACGGACAAGTACGGAATATTCCACGTAATTCTGCACCATTGGTTATCCCGTTCATGAAAGCAACGCAAGAGAAGAAACGCAAGACTCGCTTACGAAAATCGCAACAGACGCCTCTTTGCTGGGAGATCCGAATCAACCAAAACGACGCGATGCCTCGCCCTAATCTCCATTTTCCATTTTCTATAAAACGCACGATTGTAAGCGAAAGAATGATGTCGTTTTTGATAAAATTTGGTTCCTTTGGTTCCTTTGGTTACTGTTACCTATTTTTTCATCGTGTTCCCGTGTCTCCATCAATCTCTCCCGCATCTTCTTCATTCCAAGTTCTATCTCCCTTATCTTTCCTCCCACCCATTCTGTCGCTTTCATCAAAATTTCCGTCAGAGATTCACCGAGGAAACTATCTAGCGTGTGGAGCAAATTTGAAGCTTCGTCTTTCACTCCTACATCAGGTAACATCCTCTCTTTCTTCTGAAAGTGAATAATAGTTTGCATCCGTCGATCGTAAGTCCAACTATGATCCTTGCACTCTCTCCTCTTTTCTTCTCTTCTTAACTATCCCTCTTAGTTTCCACCCCGCTACCCGTATTCCTCAGTCTCCGATCTCCCTCTATCCAAGAATCTTCTTAAATAATTATATTATTTTAACAATATAATAACCACACAATATCGGCCTTCTAATTCCTATTCGTTATATCTTATCTTTACTATTCTCTTATCTCTCTCGCTCGTCACACTCTTGTTATTCTCCAATATATTATTCTCTTCTCCTCCTTCCTATATTCTATATTCTATATTTTATCTTCACTATCCTCATTATTCTTCCTCCTCATCTCATCAATTACCTAATATTCTAATCATTACTTATTCCATTCTTAAATACCTTCTCACTCACTTTATACATTATTCCCTTCCCTTTATTAACTCACCTACATCTTAATCATCATAATATATATCCTAAATATCTTCTACATTCATCATCCTTCTCATATATTCATTAACCCATTAATCATTCATAGTGATATCATTCATAGGTCCTTCAATCAATTGTAGGATTATTTCTTAAACATATCATCACAATCATACATAGCATCGTATTCTAAAATATCCTACATCACCTTATGTGTGCAACCCTCTAGGCTCATATATCTCACTAGTTAATAACCCTATAGACCCAATAATACCTTATTGGTTAACCTTCATTAATTATCTACATCAACGAATAGATTAATTAATGAATGATCAATTTAACCCAATTGATAAGTTGAGTTGCCAACCCATTGTGTGACAAGCTACACCACGAGACTCATGAATGACTTAGGGTATGGTCAACTATCAAACCCTAATCAGTCACTCAACTTACTACTAATGTGTGTGCAAAATCATCAAGAACTCTTTCACTGATATTTCTACTACCTTGGCCAAAGATTTTATGGCATCTCATTCCTTGAGTCAATCCCCTCAAATACCAAGGGCGGATGATCCTATCTTGACCACACAATCATATTCAAGGACTTCATGTCATATCCAATATATGACATTTTAGAGATACCACGGCTAGAGAATCGTAAGTCATAATCAAAACACGGTCATCCATCCATAATATATCGTTGGTGTCTCAAGTCAAAGGACCACATACACATCGTGACATGAATAAACATGATTAATAGTTAGTCATAATATCATTCAAGAATTTAAACATATCAATTCAATGAAATCTTTCTTCAAAGAGCACCCACTGCCTAACCTTTAGTATATTTACACAGATGGCCTCAGGGCCAACCATACTCATCATATGAATCGATTTAGACAGTGTTATTCTTTTTGGATAATTCAATGTCCTTTTCGAATATCCCATGAATAAGAATGTTTATAACATATATGTGAAGACTAAAGATCACTGTATTATGATCTCATCATAATTTACTTAGTCATTGCATATGCTCATAGGCTTCATTGCAAACATCACACAAGAATGACAATAAATAAATTTCATTTCAATGACCATAAATGAGATACATAGAAGTGTGATTGGATTATAGGCCACATAATATACATCATATACATGGGATAGTATCTTAATTACAAGCTCCAAAACTATATTCCAAACATAGAACCTTTGAATAATTGAAGAAAACTTTTTATTATATATGTGAAGGACTTTTATATGTTAAGAACCTTGGTGAACTATGGGGTTCAGCTTATATGGTTCAACTTTAACTTGTTAGGCACATGTAAGGAGCAAAAAATTTGAAGATACCTACGTAGCCTCTCAAAATGTCTCACCACATAAAACATACCTTAAATATTTGAGTTGTAAATGATATTCTTCAATTAAAAAAAAAGTGATAAGTTTCTTATTAAATTAATGAAATTAACTGGTGGGTACACCTTGATAACAAGCAAAATTGTGCATCTAAGCCAGCCATTCTTGTTGCAATTTTTTGTCTTTAAATATAATAACTAGACATCATTTTTCCATGTTATCATGATTTTATGCCCAAAATAAAGATTTCCATTTCTACATGAAATGGAAAATATAATTATAAATAATTAGGGCCGTCAAGAGTGTGTTTAAAGGCTTAATTAGAAGAATTGCAAAGAAGAGACTGTCTTCAATGATAATAGTAATAAATCAAATCTCTGTTCATATATGAAAGACTGATCTCTTCAAATATTGTAGTCATTTTTCACTATTTTTATTTAATATTAGTTTATTTTACTAATGCCCTTTATGGGCCGGTTGTGACTGATGAGCTTTGGAAGCGTTTTTGGACAGAATATGCATGTGAATGGCAGGGACCAATAAAAAATTCGAGCGTAACGATGCATAAACAATGATGTTTACAATATCATGTCTCAACTCACCTGAAGTGTGCGTGACTCAAACACACGAGCAGTCCTCAACCAATCAGGGATACCATAAGAAGAAGGCGAGCAATAGGGGCATGGAGCATGGTGGAGTGTGCAAAGAGCATACTGAATTTGCAAGTACTTGCATCGCGAAATTCAAAAAGCATAAATAGAGAGGGAAGTTCATTTTTAGAGGGGTTCTTGATTTCCTGCCCCAATGAAATTTGGCGTGGAGGACACAGTGGGGAGAAGATCCGTTCCAAAGATTTCTGACGACCTTGAGTAGCACCATCAAGTTGATGACTTCGATTCGAAGCTGCAAAGAGGTTTGTGAGAATCGATTTATGGGTTTAGACATTTTTTTGCTTTCTTTTATTTTCTTTCGAGTTGAATTTTTTCTTTAGTAGATTTGTTGTTTGAAGTTGATACTTACTGCATTTCTAATTCTTCCTTAGTATCTTTTGTGTTCAATTCAAGTTAAATTTTGAAGTTCTAGATCGCTAATTCTTTAATTTTCGTTAGTGCTATCTTTTTCAGTTTTCGGTCAAAAAGAAAAAGAAAATAAAAGAAATAAAATCTCTACTTTATTAATCTTCTTTCATGTTTGAATTCAATTAGAAAACTGAAGCCAATGCTCTCATTCAGTCAAATTAGATATGATTTAATTTCTAGAGATTTAAAATCAGTAATATTATATATTAATTAGCTATAGCAAGAGAGAAATCGATTGGTAAATCAGATAAAGACAATGACAAAAGTTTAAAAGGATAAGAAGGATAAAATAGAATATTGGAGATTCAAGATGAAATGAAATACTAGATCTGAATGAAAGGAAACTCTTAAAGAAAAATTATTAATTTTCTTTAAAAGCTTTATTGGGAAATTGAACTTTCTCAACGAAGTCTATCGATGAGATCATATTGAGTTGACTTTAGTAATAATTTTCTATTAGTTTGACTAAACACGTTGATTTTGCAATTGAATACTAATAACCTTTTATGTTACTGTTGAATTTAGTTGGTAGAGAAAAAGTTCTGAATTAAATAAAAGAAATACAAAAGTAAACTTTGCCACAGCCTCCCTTGGTTTGACCCCCTTACTGAGCCACGTCGTTTTATAGGAGTTTAAAGGGAAAATTTCTTTTATATAGACTTTTATTGATTAAGTCTGAATAAAAGCACAACGACACAATCAATCAAGTTAATTTGGACTTATCATACCCCAATAACAAAAAAGCGATCCATGGAAGCATCAAGGCAATACAACTTAAAGAAAAGTGCAAGTATTAGAAGCCATCCATATCAAGTGAGTAACATGCTGATCTTGATTAAGATATTAAAAAATATATCACTGGAAGACTTGTACTTATCTTAAGACTTCAAATAAAGAAAAAGGATCTACCCTATGAAGATGGAGGCACCACCCCTCAATCCTTTAAACCTTTAGAAAACCTCACATGATTTGGCCCAACCCTCTTTTAGACTATAACCTTTAGTTTTGAGCCTTGACCAAGTCAAACTAATTTTGTAAAATTTAGGAACCCTTTTGACCTAGTCAAATAATCTCCCTGTATCATAAGAACCATTGTATATCCTCATTTCGACCCCCAAAGTCTAATTTATTTGCATCCACAACAAACCCACAATTTTTAGGCACACTAGCATACCCAACTTACCCCAAAAATCTTCACCAATCAGAACCCTCCACATGGCACCTTCTCATAATAGATCAGTGTGTCTTCAAGGCACCCTTTCAAGAGGCATGATTTTCTTCTAAAAAGGCGGCACTTCTTGAAGGGACACACCCTTTCAAGGGATGTGGCAAATTCTCCCTCTTATTCCCTTTCCCTATTTATGTAGATTATGTCACTCTCTCTCATTATTATAAAATTCAGAAAAAATTTGAAGTTCACTTTCTTAACCGTCTCTTTCTCTCTCTCCTTAATTATTTCCCCTGCTCTCTTCTATTCCCTCTCCACCACACACACACACACACACACTCCCACGATTTCACCCTCTCTCACACACACCTTATTGATTTTCTCTTCTCCATGCACTGTCTCCTTCCGTCCCTTCTCTCCCTCATTTCTATCTTCTTCACTTCTTCTTTTTTTCTCAAATTAAGGAGTAGTCAAGAAGAAGATTTTGATTTCAAGCCCATTGAGATCACATTATTCAAGAATATCTATCAAGATACTCTTGTTTCTCTCATTTTGGGTGATAGATCATCCTTTTCTCACTTTTCTTGCTCTTATGATTTTGTCAACCCAAGGATAGCCTCAAAATATGTATCTAACTGTGACATTTTTTCTAACTCATTGAATAGAAGCCCAACTTTGAGTTATTTGAAAACGATCTCCTTCCTCTTTAGTTGGGTGATTGAATCTAGAGATTTCAAGGTCAGCAATCTTGAAAATTCATAATATCCCTCCACTTAAACCACATCTCATAAGACTTCTAATGAGATAATTTTGGCATTTTGTCCCACATCATTATCTGTATGGGATGCGCTAAAAGATCACAGCTCCATGGACTTTAGTAATATTTTATCTTCCTTGGAAGAGGAATCCATTTATAAAAGATCTTTAAAAAAGAGGAGATTTTTGTAAGCCACCCGGTGTGAAAGCCGAAAATGATGCCACAGGAAAAGATATGGTCTTAATTTGAATTTTACATGTCAAAGGACTAAACTTGTCAAACACTTAACATGCCACATTTTAGACCTTCCTTTTCTGTCAAATGTTTTCTTTGTGGGCAGAACTTTAACGGTTACTGTGTGAACTTGAATGACTGAATAAGTTTTGACTTCCACTTCAATACGATAAAGTTCCTACATGAAGAAGGTTAAAGTATATCTATGTAGTTGGCAAAAAGGCAGAAAGAAATATCACGAGTATGCCTTGTAGATTTCATCTTGAAAGAGGCATACATGAAAAATTCGTTGACAAATCTGAATCCTCTTTGAGGGTAAAAGATATCGAGTAAAATAATTGTAGGACTTAGCGTTAGACTATTGATATATGCGAGACAGGATAAAATACGAATGCATCTTCGCATGTGCTGGACTACCCAGAATAAGACGCAAGATGTACTTATTTCTAATGTAAATTAGTTGTTAGATGCGTGAAGGGCTTTATTACGGGAAGAAACCAACTGAACTGTGGGGGTTCAGCTCACTGACTGCAGCGTATTTAAATTGTTAGGCACGTGTGAGGTCAAAATACGAAAGCATGCCTGCATAGACTCTCAAAATGGCTCGCAACGTAAGACCTACCTTGAGTATTTGATCTGTAAACGATATATTTCGATTAATAAAAAAAGTGATAAGCTTATTATCGGATTACCAGAAAGATTACAGCTCCATGGACTTCAGTAATATTTTATCTATTCGTACAAGATTTCTAAAAAAAATGGAGTTCATGAATTGGTTTGCTGGTGCGAATTGGGATAATGAAGTTACAGGAAAAGATAGGGTTTATTCTTTTGACTTGAATTAGTTAAACGACTGAACTAGTCTAATAACTTAAGGTCAGAGATTTAGACTAGCCTCGCAGACTGGAAATTTCCCTCAGTGCAGAGCGTTCTCACTGGCTACCTCTATTAGTATCTGTCGACGCTGCCCTCCACGGCAAACTCCCAAAAAGCTCAACCTGGCTCTGATACCACCTGTTGTTTGACTAGGAGGAGGAGAACAGCTGACCAGAAAGTTGAGCAAACTCACAAGCTGCTCAGTAATATATGCATGAATGGTGGAGATAAGGGAGAGAGAAAGAGGGGAGAAAAACCGGCCAAAATACAGTCGGTTTAAACAATGGGCGTAACTGAATATTTTACTCGGTAAAAGCAGCAAATAACTCCCAATTGACTTTTCATTGTCCAAGGAAGCGATTTTTCGCTTAGGTGTCATCAATGACGCGGTTTACCAAGTCAAATTTCTTCTGCAAGTCATCCGAATTGTAATACTTCAATCGAGCGGATGGGCAGCTGTGGAAGATATCACTAGTTTCCTCTATATAAAGAAGCGATATCCGAGAGCTTCCTCGTCGAAGAAAAAAATGAGGTGGACCACAGTGTTGCTCGCTCTTTGTTTGGGCTCCATCCTGTTCAACAACACGAAGGCGGAGCAATGTGGATCGCAAGCCGGGGGTGCACTGTGCCCCGGAGGCTTATGTTGTAGTCAGTGGGGTTGGTGCGGAACCACCGACGATTACTGCAGTCCCTTGAAGCGCTGTCAGAGTCAATGCTCGGGCGGTTCAACTCCTTCTGCGCCGCCCAATGGCGTGGGTTCGATCATCAGCCAGGCCTTGTTCGACCAGATGCTGCTCCACCGCAATGATCGCGCTTGCCCGGCAAGGAATTTCTACACTTACGCGGCTTTCATCACCGCAACCGGGTCTATCCCCGCCTTTGGAACCACCGGGGACCTCGCCACTAGGCAGAAGGAGGTCGCCGCTTTCTTCGGACAGACCTCGCGAGAAACGACCGGTGAGTTGAAGAGGAAGGAGGTAAGAGAAACTTGCTGATAAGGACTGATGGAGATGCAACAGGTGGGTGGCCGACGGCGCCAGATGGCCCTTACTCCTGGGGATACTGCTTCAAGGAGGAGCAGGGAAACCCGGGAGATTTCTGCGTACCCGGCACGCCGTGGCCCTGCGTGCCCGGCAAGAAATACTACGGCAGAGGACCGATTCAGATCTCATAGTGAGTTGATCGCTGCAAAAGATCTCTCTGTTCATATCTTGCTTCGTTGATTCTTTTTCAATCTTTTACACTGGGGTTAATATCATAAAAAAGTCTGAACTTTATCAAATGTACCAGATATAAGTCCAAACTTTTTTTTTGTCAGATATAAGTCCGAACTTTTCAAAGTGTCCAGATATAAGTCCCGCTGCGGATTGGGTAAACATGATATCGTGGCACGGTTTTGTCCACCTGGGTGCCACATTTCGTCCACCTCTCTCTCTCTCTCTCTCTCTCTCTCTCTCTCTCTCTCTCTCTCTCCCGCCCTCCCTCTCTCCCTCCCCTCCCTCCCTCCCTCCCCAGCCTCTCTCGCCCGCCCTCCCTCCCCTTTCTCCCTCCCTCCCTCCCTCCCCTCCCTCCCTCCCCCCGCCTCACTCTCCCGATCTCCCTCCCCCTCCCTCCCTCCCTCCCTCCCTCCCCCACCTGTCTCGCCCGCCCTCCCTCCCCCGCCTCTCTCGCCCGCCCTCCCTCCCCTCCCTCCCCCACCTGTCTCGCGCCCTCCCTCCCCCTCCCTCCCTCCCTCCCCCGCCTCTCTCTCCCGCCCTCCCTACCAGTTCGAGGGGGAGATGCACTGAAAGTTAGTACTAGGAGCAAGAACCATCTCTAATCGTAATAAATATAGAAAGCTTCATCGTCCACCTCCGCCGATTATTTCACTGGCATGGTGTGAATTTCCGTCCTCCAGTCACGACGATTTCAAGCAAATGCCTTTGTTTGCGAGACTCTCCGGGGGAGCAAGAAAATACTGGTCATCTAACTGGCAGCGAGAGTCCGCAGGCAAGAACTCTCCCACGTCGTACGGCTCCAAGAATCTCGGGCCCCAAGCGGGAGTGCCGTCCTCATAGGCATTATGGGTCAGCCTTCTTACATCCGACCCATCGATGTTGGCGACGAATATCTCTCCGTATGGGAGAACTGAGTTGGGAGTGGATACGACCTCAGCAGAAACTCCAGCATAGTCCGCACCAAACGCGATTCTCTTCGAGTCCGGACTAAAGCAGGCGTGGTTGACTCTTCCACCCACCCCGCTCACCACCACCCTCTTCAAACCCGTCCCGTTGGGATGTATCAAGTAGAGAGAGAAGTTCGACGATCCGGGTAGCTCTCTGTTGGACGAGAACGCGATCCAGTCCCCGTCCGGCGACCAAGTAGGCATCGTGTCATTCCACGGTCCGCTCGTCAGCTGCCGAATACCCGCTTCCTCTCCTTCCACCGCGTCCATGATGTAGAGATTCAGATACCCAGACCGCCCCGATCGGAAAACTAGAGATCTCCCGTCCGGAGAAGGGGAAGGGAACGCGTTGTTCTGGACGTTCTGCGTTAGCTTCTTAATGGTCGGAGACAGAGAGCCCAATTCATCTTCTTTGAGAGAGATGGAGACCACGTCCACCTCAGTGCTGGACGCGGCAAAGGAAGGACCGCGGCTCGTGTAGATGACGCCTTCTCTCTTCCAGTCCCAGGCGGTGGGGAAGACACTTTCTTCGGAGATTTTTTGCTTCCCGGAGCCGTCCGCGTTCATGACGAACAAGCCGGGCATTTCCACGTAGGCAATTCGGCGACCGTCCGGTGAGAAGGAAGGGAAGTGGCCGTCTATCCTGAAGAGGGAGATATCTGGATAAGGGCTTTGCATATGCTCAAGGGAGAGGGCTCTTGCTCCTCCCCTGCAGCGGTGGTACCCGATTTTGGAGGAGTCGGGGGAGACGAAGGGGTTGAAGTGGTGAGCGCGGGGGGACACCGGGCTGGTAGGGAGGGCGGGAGAGAGAGGCGGGGGAGGGAGGGAGGGAGGGGAGGGAGGGCGGGCGAGACAGGTGGGGGAGGGAGGGGAGGGAGGGCGGGCGAGAGAGGCGGGGGAGGGAGGGGAGGGAGGGCGGGCGGGAGAGAGAGGGAGGGTGAGACAGGCGGGCGAGACAGGCGGGGGAGGGGAGGGAGGGCGGGAGAGTGAGGCGGGGGAGGGAGGGAGGGCGGGAGAGAGAGAGAGAGAGAGAGGAGAGAGAGAGAGAGAGAGAGAGAGAGAGAGAGAGAGAGAGAGAGAGAGAGAGAGAGAGAGAGAGGTGGACGAAACGTGGCACCCAGGTGGACAAAACCGTGCCACTATATCATGTTTACCCAATTCGCATTGTCCACGTCAGCAGCGGGACTTATATCTGGACACTTTGAAAAGTTCGGACTTATATCTGACAAAAAAAAGTTTGGACTTATATCTGGTACATTTGATAAAGTTCAGACTTTTTTATGATATTAACCCTTTACACTGTGTTTCAGCAACTTCAACTACGGGCCAGCCGGACAAGCGATAGGTGTGGATCTCCTGAGCAACCCTGACCTGGTTGCCTCCGACGCAGTCATCTCCTTTAAGACGGCGCTCTGGTTCTGGATGACCCCGCAGCCGCCCAAACCATCAGCCCATGACGTCATCACCGGAGCATGGAGCCCGTCTAACGCAGACCTCGCCGCCGGGAAAGGCAGCCCGATACGGCGTGATCACCAACATCATCAACGGGGGGGTGGAGTGCGGCCGCGGATCCGTTAGCAGCATGTTGGATCGCATGGGGTTCTACAACAGATACTGCAACATCTTCGGTGTCAACCTCGGCCCAAATCTTGACTGCGGGAGCCAGAGACCGTTTGCTTGAACCAGGCAGGTTCGTGCCTTCAATAAATAAAGCTTGTACGCGCAGATCGCCTGCAGGCATATCCATATAATAAAATGGTCTATGGTTGACGTCGATCTTCCAACTGCAGTACACCTCGTCGGATCTCTTCGTCAAGAATTATCCTCACTCACCTCAATAGAACGCTCAAGAAACTGATCTCACTTACCTCACCAGAGCACCTAAGAATCACATGAGGTTTGAGGAAAAAAAACTTTTATTCAAGAAAGGACTGAATTGTATGCCATGTTTTGAGACGCGGAGCTGCATCTCTCTGATAGGCATCGATTAAACAGCTTGCCTCCCAAGCTACAGAGATAACTGTTACTTGGCGTGATTATTTCTAGTGTTCGATGCGTTTGAGGATTCGGGATTAATCTCCATGATTTGATTCCAACTATTATTGACTCCGGGGCATTGGCTTTTATGATCAGAACCCCTTCTCCTCTCTCCTCCCTTACTCCTACCACTTATCCCCCCATATTTATTGTTGACAATTGTTCTATTAAAGGGAAGAGCATAGTGTTCTATATGTTCGTAGCTTTCCCACTAACCTTTTCTCAATTAGCACTATTACTGGTACCGTTAATTATGTTACCATTTTTTACCTTTCCCATTGTCTCTTCCAAAACCTTTAGTCAAAGGATTGGTTTGGGCGTGAGATCAATTTTTCTAAACTTGGCAATCCTTATTTTTCTAAACTTAAAAAATATTCTCTATGGTTATCTTTGTTGGAGCTTGTGTATGATTCATGCCAAATGGGCCAACATCATTATTCTACTTATCATTCTCGCAATTCCATTTCATCATTTGGCACATTCAATCTCATTCACTGAGATGTTTTATATCCCTTTCTTCCATCCCATTAAAGTCATATTTATTATATTGTATTTATTGATGAATTTTCTTGAGTCAACTAAGTATATCTCATCAAGGACCACGCCTAAGTTTTTATAATTATCTACCAATTTACAAAGGAAATCATTTCCTAACACATCAGCATTCTAAAATCCTTCAACACGACAATGCCCTAGAGCTTTTCCAAACTTCACTTCAAACCTTTTGTGTTGAACACAAAATCATCCACTAGACCACCTCCCCTTACACTTCTCTATCAAATAATGTGGCTATAAGAAAACACAACAGTCTACTCAACATTACTCTCACAATTATCTATGAGATGCCACTTTTGCACTATTTGTGTTTTGGCATTGTCATGAAAACCAACTATCTTCACAATTCCCTTCCATCCTCTCCTTTGGGTAGTAGGATTTATCAATCATCTTTTCCCAATTGCTTCTCTCTTTACCCTATCACCTTGTGAGTTTGCATGCACTGCCTTAGTGCAAGGGCATACACCATCTCTATCTAAAATTGGTCTTTAGACCTTAAAATGAGTATTTTCTAGCTATTCACGAATGCAGAAGGGATATATTTATATTTCCTTGATACGCAATCCAATATTGCTTCCAATGATGGTATCTTCTAGGAAAACGCTCCCTACTTCGCTATATCTCCCTCCAAGTTTCCTTATACTCATGCCTCCTCTTTGTTGACCCCCTATGGGTTCTCTATTACACCCTCTACTACACCACCTATCTTGCTCATATTCAATTATTCGACCTCACTAACACCATTGGTGCTTATCCTCGAATCCTTGCTTCTCTAGTGTGGTTGCCCCTAATTGATCCTTCCACTCTCCTAGTAACCTGTTGTCCAACATCATATTGATCCCTCCACTCTCCTAGAAACCTATTGTCCAACATCATATTGATCCCTCCACTTCTACAAGTAACCTCTTTTCAAACACTAGACTCCACTCTACCATAGCCTACTACGGCTACACCAAGTGATTCACTTCCTAATGATCTTCACCCCCCCCCCCCCCATTGCCTTGCGTAAGGGTACCCATGCTAGTACCCAAAACCTCATAGAAAAATTTTGAACCTATGATTATAATTCTCCCACCTAGCACACCTTTATCCTTGTCATGTCCTCTATGTCATTGCCCAATACATATCATGAAGCTCTTCACGTACTTAGGTGGATAGCAATGATGGATCTAGTATATTGTGCCCTAGTTCATCATGGTACACGGTACTCAATACTTTTAATCATGCAAGTGGATTTTCACTCAAAAGTATTATTCAAATGGCACCTCGGCTCATCACAAGGCTTAGTTAGTGGCAAAGGATTCACCTGAGTTCAATGAGTTGATTACATTAAGACATTTTCTCTAATAGTCCATATGAGCTACATTTGAGTTTTCTTATCTCTAGCATTCAATCAAGACTAGTCACTCCATCCTCTTGTCCAATGCCCTCTTATATAGTGATCCAGTAGAGCAGATCTTAATGGTGCAACCTCCAAGGTGCATTTTGAGGTTTACCTTTTCCTTCACCCCAAGACAAATCTGATAATGATGTGCAAGTCCACATATGGGAGCTTTGTGGTACCCATGATATATGTGGATGACATTCTGTAAAGAAGTAGTGATGATGTTGGTATCTCTATGATAACATGCAATTTCATGCTTTAATATCATGCATTTTATGCATTTATTTTTTGAAATATAATCATAAATGCATGTTATCATGAATTAAAATGATTAAAATGATAATTTTATGTTTAATAGAATGTTCTTGATTTTTCATAAATTAACACCATTTAAAGAGCATTTATTCTCAAATAAAGAAAGAAAGGAAGGAAGCCTCTCCCTCCCCTCTCTCTCCCTCTTCTCTCTTACTCCCTCTCGAATTCTCCCGCTCTATCTCCACTTCTTCTATTCTTCTTCTTTTCGGTGATTCCACTCTCTCTCCCGCGTCTCTCCTTCTTCCGATCTCTTCCTCTCTTCTTCCTCTCTCTCTCTTCTTTCTCTCCTCTTTCCCTTTCTTCTTTTCTCTCTTCCTCTCCCGCCCTCACTCTCGCGACGGAAATATTTCCGTCGCGAGGAGGAAAATTTTCCTCACTCTCCTCTCTCTCTCTCGCGCGGGCGCGCACGTGAGAGAGTGGAGCTCTCTCCGCTCATCCTCTCCTCTCTTCTCCCTCACCCTCTCTCTCGCGACGGAAATTCCGTCGCGAGGAGAGGCGGGAGGAAAAGCCTCCCTCTTCTTTCTCTCTCTCTCTCTCTCTCTCTTTCTCTCTCCTCTGCGCTCTTCCCTGCTCTCCCAGATTTCTCCTCCCTCTCCTTTCTCTTTTCCTCTCTCTCCATTTTCCTCTTCTCCCGCAATCTCTCTCTTCGTCTTTATCTCTCGGAATCTCTCACTCTCTCCTGCATTTTCTTCGTCTCTTTGTCTCCCTCTCTTCTGCGGTCTCTCTTCCTCTCGTCTCCCTTTCTCTCTTTTTGTCTCCCTCTTCCTCTGTGTGTCTCACTCTCTTCTCTCCTTCTCTCCCCCGCGCGTGCGTGCGCACGTAAGGGAGAGGGGGAGATTTCTTCCCCCCTATTCTCTCTCTCTCACATGACGGAAGTCATTTCCGTCGCACGCTTCCCTCTTTTTCTTCTCCTTTTCTTCTTTTGCTTTTCTCCTTCTCTCTTCTCGCGACGGAAATAATTTCCGTCGGGAGAGGAGTTATCTCTCTCTCTCTCTCCCGCGTTCTCTCTCTCGACGGGAATTCCGTCGCGAGCTTCTTTCCTCTCTCCTTCCCTCTCTCGCGACGGAAATTTTTCCGTCGCGAGAAGAGGCGGGAGGAGGAAAGTCTTCCTCTCTCCCCTCTCTCTCTCCTTCTCTCTTTCCTTCTCCCTCTTTCTCTCTCATTGGCTAGCCAGAAGGAAAGAAGGCAGCGACAGATCATTCATCATGTGTTGAACTTCATTCTCAATCAGTTTCTTCACTCATTATGAACTTCATTCATTCTCAAATAATGAGTTCATTATTCGTGTTGGATACAAGACCCCAAGTCCGGGCGAAATATACGGCTCTTTAAGGTATGTTTTGATTAGGGAGCATCACTGGATTATATTTTCATCACAAATCTTTAGATTATGATCATTTTTTATATATTTCTTCTAATTTTCTCATCTGTTTATCAATATTTTCTCATTGAAAAACCCTAGAAATCACTTTTCCACCATCAATCAAGGGTTTCTAATATTCGAAAGGAGTTTGGAAGCATTTGATCAGTTCATTTCATCTCCAAAAAATCTTACCCATTTGCATAGGGTGGGTCTTGCCTATAAGTGTCACGACCTTGAGCTGCCGTGAAAAGATAGTCCAAGTTAATGTGCTCGCAACCTGAGGTGTACACACATAGGGTTATTGTTAGGATCTAAGGTCAATAAGCCTTCTAATTTTTTTTCATAGCATCAAACACAATGGAATTCATTGAATTGGATATTAAAAATGCTGAGGAACCAAGAACACATGATCCTATCATCTAGTATGTATGAGAAAAACCCTATACTTAGAAGATTCACTATAAGGAGTTCTCAAAACTATTCAATTATCAAGCATGTAGTAATATCCACATGATTGTCGAAAGGTTAGATATCTTCTTCAAAGGTCTTCACTACGAGAGAGAGAGAGAGAGAGAGAAGAAGAAGAAGAAGAAGAAGAAGAAAGGAGAGAATTCCCACAAGGCTGATATGGGCACCTTTAGTTGTGATCATTAAGGGATATTATGTGGCCTATAAGCCAATCACACTTCCATGTGTCTAATTTATGTTCATTGACATGAAATTTATTCATTTTCATTCATGTGTGATGTTTCCAATGAAGTCCATGAGCATATGCAATGACTCAGTTAATTTTGATGAGATCATAATACAATGTTCACTTTTCTTTCAAGTTATGTTCTAAACATTCTTGTTTGTGAGATATTTGAGAGGGATATTGAATTATCTGGAAAGAACAGTACTATCTGATCTAACTTATATCATGAGTATGATTGTTCGTGTAGCTATTGGTGTGAAGACACTAAGGATAGATAGTGAGTGCTCTTTGGAGAAGAGTTCACTAAATTGATCCCTATGAATCCCAAAATGATAATTATACCTAACTATCAATCAGGTTGATTCATGTCACGGTTGTGTATATGGTCCTTTAACTTGAGAGACCAAAGATTTCTTGTGGGTGGATGATCGTCTTTTGATTATGACTTATGAATCTTTATCCACAAGATATCTAAATTTTCATATATTGGATACGATATGAAGTTCATGAAGATGATTGTGTGATCAAGATAGGATCATCCACCCTCTGTATTTGATGAGATTGACTCAAGGAATCAGATGTGATGAAATCCTAGTCCAAGTGATGAACTCGAAGTCGTCGTGTGTTCAAACGAAAAATTTACCACTTATAAGCTAGGAAGCTATAAAGCAACTGGGGTATTTAGGATTTATAGCTTTCTAGGTTGATCCACAAGGACTTTAAGGTGAGAAGAAACCAATTGTAGGAGGGTCTAGGTAAAGGATTTGTGTTCAACTCTCTAAGTTGACCATGAGATGGAGGAAGAAGAGAATTGGGGAAAATCCAAACTACAAAGAAGAGAAGAATTCAAGGACGAATAGGGAAGACAATATTAGAGTGGTCAAAGGAGATGGCTTTGATTGTCATGGTGCGTAGTGATTCATCACCTGAAAATTTATGAATACCTAGTGTCAATATGCTCTTATGGACTGATCTATGTATTGGATGGCTCTGATTGGGAATGATTCACCACATGAAAAGGTCTGTATTGCTAGTGTCAATTTGTTCCTATGGACCTATCTACATATTGGAGGGTTTGATTGGCACTACCAATCAATGGGCTCTGCAGCCACCATATGTCCCCCAAAAAGAAGAAATGTTTAGTCCCACATGGGAAGAAGAAAAGAAAATTTTAAGCTTTAGAAAGAAAGGTTAGTTAGGCCTATCAACAGGCATGTTACACATTAATAGATCATTAAGAGACTAATTCTACCCTCATTGTTTTGTACAGGCACAACATGTTTGCCATGTGGTGCTATATGGATATGCCATGTGTTTGCACCACCTTACAAGACTGCCACATGAGCTGCACAACTAAACTCCTTTTTTACTTATGTTAGGCTAGCAAATAAATCCAAAAAATTCTATAAAAATTTTTATAAAATTTTAGAAAAATCCCTGAAATTGAAATGTTTGTATTGTTTTATCCAAAACTTATTTGGACATGAAATTTTTGTCATTTTGATCCTTCTCATGTCCTCTTTCTTTGCATATGCAATTCGAAAACTAAAGAGATAAATAGTGAAAAAATGCATTTGACTCACCTAGTTCTTTATATTCTTTTTGTCTTTACCATCTTAATTCTTCACTCAAGAAAACATGAAGACTCAAGAAAATACTATTAATTCCTGTGTTTTTAAGTTGGAAAATGTCAAGCACCACTTAAGCAACAAATTAACCTTGAATTATGGCAAAAGGAGCATATCAATAAGATGAAATATAATCTAAATTTTATTACCACATAATAATATCCTTTATAATATATAGAGCTTTGTAAGTCTTAAAAAGAGTAAAAAAAATCATGTATTTGATAAAAAAATGCATGTTATCATCCCATCACCATTATAACTCAATCTTGGTCCAAACAAAAACTGACATATATGAAACTCTTATTAGACTGTTTGACAAAATGCTTCTTGTCAATTGTTCAAACTTCCTTCCCTATCCAAGCTTCTAGAATGATCTATAGAGCTATATGAACCCTTTCAATATCATGTTTGATCAAGTGCTTCATCAAGTTATAGAGAATCAAATCCACTTAAACGGGTTTTTGGGGACATTCGTGGACTGATTACACCATCATCATTAGGGGGAAGAAAAATAATTATAATTATTGTAGTTTATGTAGGTCTCAATACTCAAACAAAATACTAATACCTTCAATTCATTAAAAAGGTTTAAAGTCTTAGCTGAAATAAAGAAAGAAGAAAAAATAAAGTGTTTCAGAACTAATAAAGGGGGAGAATTCAGTTAAGAAGAATTCAAAGTTTTCGATGAGGTTAATGGTACCAAAGTAAAATTTATAGTTTCTTACTTACCTCAGCAAGATGACATCAGTGGAAAGGAGAATAGGACAATGATATCCATTCTAGGATGCATGCTCAAGGGTAGGCATTTACCCTTAGAATGATGGGGAGAAGTTATAAGTTTGTATGTTAAATAGATCTCCTACATAAAGCCCTGATGGAGAAACTTATGAGAAGTGGAGTGGAACCAAACCAAGGATTAATCATTTCAGAATATGTGGGCCCCGATACTTGCAAAGAATAGTTACTAAAAGATGAGTAAACTTGGAGGTTGGACTTATCCAATGATCACCATCGAGTATGATTTGGGTAGTAAAGCTCAAAAATGTTTTGATTTAATCACATCTAATGTTTTCTTGAGCAAGGTTGTCATTCTAGAAAAAAAATTGTATTTTGAATTGCAGGTCCAAAAAATTAGTAAACAAAGAAGTAGGTATAAATTATTTTCTTCTATGCATAACATCAAATGTGAAGAACTTGATCAAATTAATAGGGAGACACCAAATGATGCTTATGAAGGACTGACGTTAGATGTTGATCAATTAAAGATTCTTGAACTAATTCTGATGAAAGCCCTAGATGGATGAGAGCCATTCTTGAAATCTTCGATGAAACAAATCTGACACTAATTTCTTCATAATGTCATATTATTCAAGATGAGACACTAGATGACGATTATGAAGAACTATCTTTAGATGTTGACCATGTTGGGTTCTAAAGTCAATAAAATTTTGAAAATTTGTATCAAAACATCGAAGATAGCAGAATAGATTCAATTGGATGTTTAAAACATTGAGGCACCAAGAACAGATGATCCTATCATCTAGTATGTATGAGAAAACATACTAATATGGTTTCCTCAAAGAGTTCTTGAAGCTATTTAAGTGTCTAGCTTCTAGAGATAACCACACAATCTCTAGATGATTGGATCTCCTCTTCAAAGCTCTTCACCAAGAGATAAAGAGAAGAAAGAAGATAATTCTCTCAAGGCTTGCATGGGCACCTTGAGTTGTGGTCGTTCTCTCCTTATTTATAAATATTTGGTATATGGATTTTTTATAAAAACCCTCATAATTATGTATGTATCCACCAACATCCACAGACCTTATGTGTGTGACCCTCTAGGTCCATATATCTCACTAGTTAATAACTCTATAGACCAAATAACACCTTATTGGTCAACCTTAATTAATTATCTGCATCGACATATAGATTCATTAATCAAAAATCGATTTAACCCAATCGATAGGTTGAGTTGGCAACCTATTGGGTGCCAAGCTACACCACGTACTCAAGGAGATATGGAGTATGTAAGAAGTCTCTTATAGAGCCTTTCCGTCATTGATTACCATGTATCTATAATGCTTCATTCGCATGAGACTCATGAATGACTTAGGGTATGATTGATAACATGCATTTATAACCTGAATTCTTATCCTAATTAACTCATATTCATGCTTATTTTATGCGAATATGATGCATGTTATCATACTTTTTAGGAATTTTCTCCATTGGCATGTCATTTCACTAAAGTTGATATTTATGCATAAATTAGGGATAAATTCATGTTTAATAGATGATTAATCTTTTGTTTAGATTAATAGAAGTTAATCTCAGTTATTAAATGAGTTTTGACTTTAGTAAATGTTTGGAAGGATGATTTTAGGATGAATTTATGATTTAGAATGTTTAATTAGAACTCATTTAATGAAATTTTAATTCATCCTTATTTCCTTCTTGAAAACATATTTTTAAAATGACATGATATTAAAAAAAGAAAAAGAATTTGTGATCCAATGGAGAAAATTTGGATTAAAAAGGAGTTGTATTTTGAGAAATATGAATTTCTAAAGTTTTATACGATTTTTTCTGATTTTTTATTTGACTTTTAATTGAATTTTTAAGTATTTTTTTAGTTAGAAAATCGCGAAAAAAGGGGGAGAAATTACCTGCGGCTGACGTGGCGAGCGGGCCCAGGCGGGGCTGACGTGGCGAGCGGACCCACGTGGCGCGCGGGTCCACTGCGCCGTTACGACGTGGCGCTGAGGCCACGTGGCAGGACGCGTGTGGCCCACGCAGGAGGCGCGCCAAGTGGCAGGGAGGCCACATGACCACACAGGTACACGTGGGCGCCCGTGTGGGGCGCCACGTGTCGCGGAGTAGAGAGGATATGTTAGGACAGTTAAGAGGGTTGTCTTCTCCCCTATTTAACCGCGTACTGTCCGTTTATTTCTTCCGTGTGGGACTATGTTCCCACACGGTTCTTACCTTGCAGGTGACGTGGCGGCACGGCGGGCGTCGGATCCAGCCAGCGCTGATCGCAGAGCGTGGATTGCGTGGACCGGAGTCCACGCGATCGTCATCAAAACAAATGCTTTAAAAAAAGAGTAAGTGGATTAAGATCGAAGGCTTACCTTGCGCCACGTGGACGATTCTGGAGCGCTGGATCTTCATCAAACGGAGGGCATTACGATCACGATCATCACCACGATCTTCGCCCATCTGACGGCGGACGCTCGTCGGAATCAGGGACCACGCGATCGGGCGATCGGAGCCATTCACTTACCTGAGGCGTTATCGGACGGTTGCGAGGACACGTGGAAGAACTCCACGATCGCGGTCCGATCGAACCGCGATCGCGGCGCGATCGAGCCGCGATCGTGGAGCATTTGATGCGGAATCAACTCCACAAGGGCCAGACGTGATTTTCGTAAGGATGTGCAGTGAGATCGACGCCCAATCGACGCACGATCAGGCCACGATCGTGGTTGATCGTGGTCGATCCCGGCGAAAAGCGTGGCCTGGAGGAAAGGGAATTCATGGCAAAATTAAGGCCAATTCGTGGCCAATCTCGAAGTGGCAACGTCGCCCCAAGGAATCGCTCCCACTACCTATCAAACCGCCTCCACGATCGTCTTCAATTGGCCACGATCTTCGGGGCAATTTCTTCTTTAAAAAACCCATGTACTTCTTCTTTTGTTTTTTAACTTTTGATCAACTCGTGAAGAAATTAAGCGAGTTTCGAGGAAGATCTCTAGTTCATCGTGTTCCCCCCGCGTTTAGACTTGATTGCGAAGCAATTGGAGCGGGATTGATCACGAATTTCTCCTTGATTTCATCGAATTTTCCCCTTGAATTCCGAACGTCCACGAGGAAGAATCCGAGCAAATTCGCTTCAATCCACGAGAATTGGAGCCCCATCCTTGCGGAAATCGGGTTAGTAGTGAGATTCGATCGATTATCAGGAGGTAATTTGAGTTTTTATTAGATTTAGAAGTTTAATTTTGCAAATTAGTTCATAGTGTTCTTCATTTTCCCCAAATTTCGGTCTGAAAAGTCGCTGATTTTGAAAATAGGATATCTCTCTGTTATAATTCCAAATCACTTGATTTTGGTTTCATTGGATTCCTCTTTTCATCAGCTTTCCGTGGATAGCAAATTCATCAAATCCCGAGTTCATTTGACCCTTCAATTTAACGTTTGACCACGGACTGTTCATCTTTCATCAGAAGTCAAACGTTGACTTTCGGGGTCAATTACTTTTTATTGACAAATTAGACTTTGATAATCTTGGTCTTGTTGGATTCCTCTGGTTCTTAGCTTTCTATTGACATATAAATTGCAAGATTTGGATTTCATTTGGGCATTCAATTTGAAGATTTCCTCTGAGGTGTTCATTTCGGGGATTTTCTGATCATTGATTTTCAATAATTCATAATAAATCCATTTCTTATCCAAAAATTACGAAATATATATTAATAAATTCCATTTTCTCTCTAGTTTCCAAATATATAATTTTCGTAATCTTCTGACTCTGTTTGATTCTCTGATTTTGCAGAACACCTACTGCTAGTCAAAGTCAACGCTTTGACTTTGACTTTTGACTTTTCTCTGTCAAATCTGAGATTTCAAATCTTAAAACTTCTTATTTACCTTATTTATATCATTTCCATATCTTAAATCTTATATTCTCTTATTTTATACTTCTTTTAAACCTAAGTTTGACCAAGTCAACTCTGCGATTAAAGTCAACCCTGCTCTCTGTGGATCGACCCGATACTTACCCAGTACTTGATTATTATATCTTGTTTTTGTGAGTTCGCTTTTATAAATTTTGTTTGACCATCGTATTTGTGTTTTAACGACGCACAAAAATGACACGTCAATGATCAACTGTCAAACCCTAATCGATTACTCTTTGAAGAGACTAACTGCACATAATTGACAATAACCTGAGATTCTTCTCTCCAATTCCACAGATTACGTCAAGATTTCCCTCCCTTTTCTATTTCTAGTTTAACCGTTAGAGAAATTTATGGGAGCTCGTCTTTTATATTATTTGATCCTTGTTACCCTACTAGCTTCTGTAGGTCTAATGGACAATTATCCCTTAAGAGCGTGTCAAGATATCCTAGAGTTCATTACGTCACTCTTTGTCAAAAATGTTATGATTCAAAAGTGAATCAGGTTAGGTCAATAAAAAGTTAATGATTAATGAATATAGTAGTCATTAACTATGTAGATGGTTTGTACGAGTTCATTTTACTTGTCTTTGTCATAGGGTAATCGTGATATCTATACATATAGCATATCATTTTGCTTATCAATGTACTCAAAAGTCTTATATACAATTAGGGGACCTCATGATCATTAAGATGATAGAATGAACTATGAAGTTGATACTAAATGATAGATATTAAGATAGTGGCATTTTCATGTTACAAAGTTATTGCTATTAAAAATGGAATATCAAAGAACGATTCATATGAAGAACAACATAATAATATAAACAAGGCCAATAAACTAATCTTGAATTATATATAAATCTCATAAAATAGTATATCTATACATGTGTGTGTGTGTACCAAAATGTAAGTTAGTTGGAAACAAGGATCAATGTATTTAGGGGGGTAAGTGAAAACATGCATATTTAACTTAAAATATTATCTTATTTAACTGATAGTAATGCTTATTTTATGTAATTATGATGCATTTTATTAGAGTTTTATGATATTTTCTCCATTGGCATGCCATTTTACTAAAGTTCACATTTTTTGCATTATTTAGGGTGAATTCTGTGTTTATTAATGTTTGACCTTTTTCAAAGTCAAATAACTTGAAATTAACCATTCTCCTTGACTTTATTTTAACTTTAGTGCATGAGTAAAGAAGATATTAGAAGAAGAAAATGATGGGAAGAATCAAAACTCAATTTTAGAGGGTTAACCTAATTTGGCTTTTAAAGTCAAGTTGGAAATAATTGAATTCATCAATTTTTCTTGTTAAAATTTATATTTCAGTGGCATGGGATTAAAGAAGAAGAAATTTGTAACCCAATAGAGAAAATTTGAGTCAAAAAGGAGTTCTAGAAATGAAGTTATGAATTTTTGAAGATTAACTATTTTTCTGGATTTTTCAAGATTTTTCTGAATTATTTTTAGTAATAAAAATCGCAAAAAGGGGGTTTATTTAGTGTGGGAGCCACATGGTGTTGACGTGGTGACACGGACATGTGGCAGCGCACCAGCCAGCCAATTGGACCTGCATAGACCCACGCGGGTGCCTACTTGGTGCAATGGTTAAGTGGGCTGAGTGGATTGGGCCAACGAGTATAGTGGGCCCTGTATCCGGCATAGTAAGGGGGAGGTGTAATAGGCCCAATGGGCGACGCAATAATGTTATTAGGCCATTCCCCCTTATAAAGGCAATAGTCTCCTTTGTTTTCTTCCATGCTAAATATTTCTTCATGTACGTAGGCCACATGGCAATGCGTGGGACGTTGGATTAAAGCGCGCGAGTCGGCGTTTGTTGATTTGGTAAACTTTGATCCACCAGATCACAATTAGACGCACGTGATAAATTCAGAGCCGTCCATCACATCAGTGAAACCTAATGGCTGAAATTTCATTTCACAATCGGCGAATCGTGGAGTGACACGCGGCTGCTTGTGAACGCTCTGATGAAGATCAAACGACAAAAATCAAGGAGAAAGTGGGCCCGCGTCATGGGATCATGGTCCACTTATCGCGCGCTACGTGACTTCATCTGAGCCATTCAAACTCTTTAACCGAAATGGACTGTTCGGATATCAAGCGAGAATTCTTCTATAAATCAATGTTCTCTCTTACGGAAATGAACTCTTAATTAAATATAAAATTAAGCACTTTTTGAGGAAGATCTTGAGTTCTTCATGATTCTCTGACATTCTAGACTCAATCGCGGATGGATTGAGGCAATTTAATCATGAACATTGTGAGAAAACGTTTGGAAATCGCCTCTTGAATGCCGAAATCATGACAAAGAAGAAATCATAGAAATTCTCAGTAATCAAAGCAATTTGAGGCTCAAATTTTGCGTCAATCGGGTTAGTAGTGCGATTCCTTTGTAATACTCACATTTTATGTAGTTTAGATTAGATTTAGATAGGTAATTAGAGTCTAGGAATCGGAATTTTCGTCATTTCGCCCAAATTTAGTCATGGAATTTTTCTAATTTTCGAATAAGGATTTCTCACTGATCTTAAGTACAAATCAATCGAATTTGGTTTCCTTGGATTCCTTGTTCAATATACAAGGTGAAATTCATGAATATTGGTTTCTTTGGAATCCTCTATACGTAAGCTTTCTAGTCATCAGTGATTTGATAGATTTGGATATCATTTGATTAGTCAATTTAAGGATTTTGACCGAAACCTTTATTTCGGTGATTTGTTGTTTATTGATTTTGGAAAAATCATAGTAAATCCAATTCTTCTCTAAAAATCATGATTTTTATATCAAATTTTTCCTTTTTCTCTCTAGATTCTAAAAATATAATTTTTATAATTTTCTTACCTTTTTCCTCTCTAATTTTATAGAAAGTCAAAGTCTAGTCAAAGTTAATGCTTTGACCTTAACTTTTGACTTTTCTTCTCCAAATATTTTCAAAATTCTTAAAATGTCTTCTTTCATACATTAGTACTATTTCCATTGATAATATATCATTTTAATTTCTTAAAACCTTAATAAGACTTAAGTTTGATCAAGTCAACTCTTTCGGTAAAAGTCAACCGTGTTCTCTATGGTTCGACTTGATCTCATCATTGTACCTGATTTCTGATTTTTGAATCATCATGAGTTCGGAATTATAAATTTTGTTTGACTGGCGATCGTGTGTTTTCAATGGCCGCACCTAATCGTTTCGTCAGTAAGTCACATGATTATATGATGTTTATCTAGAACTATAAATAAAAATAATAACGTATGATAAATGTGAACTCAACATAGGATGATTATTCACAAGATGGGATTGCCAAGTGGAAGAAAAATATGAGTTTATTGAATAAAAAAATATTGAAACTTCAAAGGAAATAAGATGTATGATATGAGGCCCCTTAGGAAACTCAGAATTTCCATAATAGAGATGGCAATAGTTGAAACTTCAAATTGGGCTTCAAATGATTAAAAGTAGGCTTTTGGCTCCCATGCTTAATCCGACAAAAGTTGAGATAAAACGATCTTTTGATTACCTTGAGAGGAATGATTTCCGAAACTACAGAGATGGTTTCACAACCATAGCCATGGATTCACCAAGATTTATAATGAAGGCTATTCTATGATCATCTCAAATCTTTGAACAAGTGGGCTCAAAATTTAAACAATTTTTCACTAGATTGAAAAGTTATAGGGTACCTTTTAAGAGATGTAAGAAATGTTGAAGACTCCTGATGTGGGATGAAGCCCTCTTTATTGAGAGCTGTTCCAGGTCATGGCAAGATGGGGTGGAGAAAGAAGGGATGAGAGGATAAAGATGGAATGGAGATGGAGTGGATGAGGGAGATAGGGAGAGAGATGTGATTGAGATGTGAGGGAATTGATAAAAAAAATGTATTCATGAAACAATTATTTTTTAACCAATCCCACATTTTTTTATATGAATGGGGTTAAAATAGTTTGGGGGATCACACCCTTTGAGAAAATGAGAGAGAGAAGAGATGGTGGTTATGGAGTGGTTGCGGGCACACATTTGTATGAGGGGGTGTGACTCTTCAATAGGTGCTTCCTTTGGCTTCTTCTAGGGTAGGATTAGGAAATAAAATTAGGGATTCATAAAATATGCGTTTAGGTTTCCTAAAAGCATGGAGATATTTGACTAAAAAAAATATGGATGATAAAGAAATTAGGAGTAAATTAGGAATATAAAAGGCTCCTTAAATTTTAAGTTAGGGAAGTTGACTTGGTCAAAGGTTCAATTCTAAGAGCTATGGGTTTTCACCAAGACAATTAGGTCGTACTAAGGGTTAAGTGAATCTAGCTGGCTGCTTCACCTTCATGAACTTGCTCAACCTCATATTTTTAAAGCTCCTTTATGTATCAAAGTTTTCCAATGATAGTGCTTCACATTTCTATTTGAATATCAATATTTTGTTGTGGAGGAGAGGGTGAACCTCATTTTAAGAGCATATCGTAATGAAGGGGTCTTTGTAGGATTGGATTCTACCATAGAGCTAGATCTTCAATATTATATTGAGATGGTCCTCCCTAAGTCTTGATCAATTTCATCCTTTCTTCCCTAATGCTGTTTCACGATCAAGATATTTCTTTATTTTCTCATTTTGGATTACCTTTGTACTATTTGATAGCTTCTCCATTCTTTTCTATCTATCTTCCAAAGGCTCCACTATTGTTGTCGCGTCTACTTTCTCTCTTGAAGAATTGGTTAATCTATCTTACAAAGGCTCCACTATTTTATCCATATAATACGATCTTTTATAGTTTATCCCTTCACAACTATCTCCTTCTTTCTTTCTTTTTGATAAAAATGCATGATATAACTTCTTATATATTTGTATTTTATTTTTATTTTTATTCTCATTGAGAATAAGCAAAAGTCATAACTCCAGTAAATAAATACATATCTCCAATAAAATGTGCCAATATGGAGCTCCATGTCATGCTTCGCGATTTCTCTAACTTGAAGCTTCAGTGATTACCATTTTCCATCGTTGCAAATATTGTTCGATTGTTCCCATGAGTTGTCCCACAACAACAAAATGCGAAAAAATGATATATAAGTTATAAAGGTAAGAAAAATTCTTAAGTCCTCATTTGATATAACGGTTCACTTTAATCTTCTCTCTAATCCGGAAGATATGTGGTACTACCTTTGCACCACACAAACAACCCTATGCTGTTGTTGTTCTTTGATGATCTGCCACCTAGTAATGCCTGCCAATTGATGTGATAAAAGGCACAAATAATTGGTGTGCCACTGGTGTCTTAAACTTTATTCTTTTAACCTTTGAAAATGTCAAATCTGTTTAAGGCACACATAATTAACTAACAATGATTCATTTTTGGAGTTAAGATAAAGAGCATAATGTTCATGAAAATATCCAAGCATATTATAATGCAACATAATTGTATGAATTAAGCAGTAAATAAGTAATTATCATGCGAATGTTTGCTTGCTATTCATAGTTGTATGTTCTAAGTTGACACAAAGGTATGTGTGCCTTTTCAAACACTTTCACTTTGAACAAAATAAATTCACATCAAAATATCATTCATTGACATTGATAAACCCATTCTTGAAGGCCCACTGAGGATCCTCTTCATTTCATTGCCAAAGTGAAATGTTGCCTCAACGTCCTCTATGAATTTATGATCTGACATTGAACCCAATCTAGGAACTATGAATACATTGTGAAAATGTAGAGATCTTGAAAGGGATCTTTGAGTTTCTCGGATCCTTCCATTTTCTTGAACTATTTCCCATTTTAGGCGATTTTACCTTATGATTTTCCTCAGTGCATGTCGTGACCAGGTGAGTTGTCTGCCACCATCACCTTCCACCTTCATATCGGCAACTTTGCCTTCTCGTTCTCCAATGTTTTTTTTTTCAACTCGTTTTGCAGTTGAATAACTGGTGAATTTGTATACTGCACATATCGAAGTGTCTCGGCTTCCAATATCTCGAGATTTCTAGGGTAGGGTTGACAGATGACTGGGAAGGTAGATGGTATGCCAGTTCCTGTTGCTTCGTTTTCCTCTCATCATCATGTCCTCTAGATGTAGCCTCTTATCTCGCCCTAAAATTGCGCTCATCGCCCTTGATTCGCTCATTCTCTATGGAAACACTCAACTACGAAGAAGAACCACTTTATAATTATAAAGGAAATGATAAAAAGTAAAAGAAGAATCAAGATAACACTGGCCAACCCTTAATGGCAAAGTTTTGATTGATGATTCTTCCTCTTCTTTGCTGAGCTATATGAATGTACGAATGATCATTTACTTCAAATAATAGTCCTGCTAGCGAATGTATCTCCAACAGGCCAACACAAAATCAAATGAATGGTAAATGGAATGGATAATATAGTCATCCTCCATAGAATTTTCAATCCTCTACAAGAGTATACTCGGATGTTCTCAATGATTGAAAATCGACTATCCTATTATCAGGTTTCATGATAGAGAGACCCAATAGAATAATCAACTCAATGAGGGAATAAGATATCTAATGGTTGTATCATATATACTATCCATAAAACCATATCAAATCAGATAGAAGAAGGTAATAGATTGCAAGACTACTAGGGCAGGACAAGGTAAATGCCGCGTCCAGTCTTCACCTTCCGAGCAAAATAGGAAATGAAGAAAGGGTTAATTGCCCCATTTATCCCGTGTTTTTGGGTTTATCTCCATTTTATCCCGTGTTTTCAAACTTAGCCTAATCTATCCCGTATTTGTCAAATCAGCCCGAGATATCCCGGGTTTGTCACATCAAGCCTCGTGTACTATCGTGGACGGCCACGTCGGCGTGGAATCCACGTCGGCGTGGAATCATCGCCACGTCGGACGTCGGACGCCATTTTTCTCTTTTCCTTATTGCTCTCGACAAAGTCGACGGCTATCCGTGAGAAAGCTCGGGATCTTTCTGCGGTTTGATCTGGTAAGTTTTTTCAAAAGCATTTCGCCCCATTTTTCATGATCGTTCGCTCCATTTTCTCAAAGTTTGTTTGTAAAAACGATTTCGAAAACGATTTCGAAATCATTTTTAAGAAGAACGATTTCGAAATCGTTCTTCAGAAAAACGATTTCGAAATCGTTTTTAAGAAGAACGATTTCGAAATCGTTATTTTCGAAATCGATTTCGAAATCGTTCTTTTCGAAGAACGATTTCGAAATCGTTCTTTTCGAAATCGATTTCGAAATCGTTCTTTTCGAAGAACGATTTCGAAATCGTTCTTTTGGAAATCCAGCGCAGTCTGAGAGCGATTTCGAAATCTTAAAAATGAACGATTTCGAAATATTAGATTTCCCAATTCCACTTAAATTGTTTTGTTCTTCGGTCTGAGAGCGGGAAGCCAGCGCAGTAGCTCACTTCTGGAGCCATGTGGAAGAGATCCGCCATCGCCATGCGCTTGTGCCGGCTATCGACGAAAACGGCGACATCAAAGGCCAGATCAGATCCTGGCTTATCCTCCGCAGTGGACTCCATCATCCTCCGATCGCTTAAGGAACATTCATGTGCGCCGATTCATATGGAAGCAGAAGGTCCCGCCAAAGAAGCTGATTTTAGGTGCTCTTTAGGCGAATATGGTGACACAGGTCTTCTGGAAGAGTGTGTTGCCAGAAGCCTCAGCAGAGTGCACGAAGTGCACGAAGTGTCAGGTCGCTTTCAAGTTTTATCCCCTCGCTGAGTCAATTTTTGTAGTGATGTCATCAACAATGCCTGGACTCATTTGAGTGTTACTCCCTTGCATTTAGAACATGATATGGTGCCCCTTGCAATGTGGGAAGACTAATTTTCCCCATGAGTTGAGAAAGTTGCCCAATCCATGGTCTGTGAGATCGCTTTAGTCATACATGTTTCTTTCCAGCTTGTATACCATATTCACGTGCATTAATTGATTACACTTGAGGGAATTTTTGCATATATTTATGTCTATTTGTATATTTCTTCGTTAAGTTTGTCATTAAGGAATGTGTTTCTCACCACATGCGAGGAAGAAAGGCGACTGGATTGAGCTGCGAAGGATATTGATATTCTTGTGGAATTCATTGTTGTCACTGTTGTAAATGTTTTCCTATAATATATAACATAGGTCTTAGTATACTCCTGGGCAGGTAGATGTGCTTTATGCTGTTCAATGTTGCCTCTGATACATGCTTGATAAATACCTGTTGGGACCGGATATGGGAGCGGATATGGGGGGAAGAAAGTGTGTTGGGCAGCTGGAAACGTCGATAGGGGGGTAAGAAAGAGGAAGAGAGAGAGAGAGATGCTGATGGGAACGTAGAATTATAAGGTTTCTCGTTTAAAAACTTGAGAGATACAACATCTTAGCGTGTCGCGAGCAAGATCACGTCAACGCTCACCACAAAGAACGAGTATTGAACCACGAATTCCCAAGCTGGATATCCCAAATTCCGTCCCCTGGATTAGGAGAGATCTAGAGGAGGATATCTAGAAATTGATGGAAGTTTCTTATGGGGATTGGAAGGCACGAGAGAATCTACCGTCGAGCCGGAGGCGATCCGAGACGCTCCGGAGGTCCTTTTCTTCAGATTCAAGATTGCGAAAGAGGAAAACATGGGTTCCATACCGAGAATGGCAGATTCGAGGCCTGCTGAAAATTTGGTCTTAATCTCATGAACGAGAAGGTGAAAGGGGATTCCTCCCGGTGATCCCCGCCGAATGCCATCGCTGTTCCTCCCGGTGATCCCCCTCCTCCCACTTCAAAAAAACATCGAGAACTCGTGTAACTGATTTATTTACTGCTCCGGGCTCCGCCCACGAGTTAAGTCATGTGCCGATAGAGGAGACTATCTCCTGTACTTATGGGCCGTTCCTTCCCGTCTTCTCGCATTCGTGTCGGTGCCACGGAAGAGCTTCAATCTCGAGGTTAGAGAGCGGCAGATTCGCTCCCTGTCGTGGCGTTAAACAGATGGAGGACATTGACGGTGAGAGAGAAAGTACTGATTAAGATAGATGATAATTTTTCTTTCTACACTCAGCGAGAGGAGAGAGGATGGAGCAAGAGAAAAATCGCGAAAAATGACCTCTTCTGATCTGCTTTTTGTCCCCAAAAATGATGAGATCCATTTCTAGAAATTTTGGCGCCGATTATGGATTAATCTTGAACAGGAAAAGGCCGGATCATAGATTCTATGTGGGCTCTCCACGGCCTCCTATAGCGCTCAAGGTCAGCTTGCACATAGCGTTCCAGTTTTAGGCCAGCAAGAGTTTCCAGCCATGGTTCAATTTCTGGGGCTTGAATTTTCTCATCAAATGGCCAACAACTCTAGTTGATCATGAGACCCCTGTTTGGTTTCTTCAATGGGCAATGAGCAGCGCGTTGTTCACCAAATTCTCCGATACCTCTTTGTACAAATTTGATTAATTTATTGATAAAATTTTCTCTGAATAAAAATTCAGTCTGAAAATTGAAGAACCTATTTCAGAGAAATGTATATTCATTTTCAAGGTATAAACTTAGAAAATTGGATTGTAAAAAAATTAATGAACATAAAGGGTTGACTAAGCCATTGAAACCTCCATTTTCAAGTTGGCTACTTAAAATTAGAAATTTAAAAGAATTAAGATCTGTACATGCTCCCGCTCCCATATCTGATATTTTTTTCTCTTGCTCTTATTTCTGCTTCCATTGGCTTTCTCCATTGAATTTTCCTCTTTTCACACTAGTCTGAGTTAATTAAGCTAGTCTAAGTTTTCACACTAGTCTGAATTCTCCATTGAATTTTTCTCTTTTCACACTAGTCTAAGTTTTCACTCTAGTCTGAGTTTATCAGGTGAGATATGCGTAGTATGATGGGCTTTGAGTTTTCTGGTTTCTGTATGATATCCTCTTTTGTTTCCATCTTTTTCTTTCGTACTCCTTTCCGTTGGTGTGAAATCCTCTTTTCTACCTGCTACTGGCAATTGCCTTCGGATCTGCCATCACTGCCACACTTTTGCTTGGGTTCTTCCATCTCCTCCTTAGAGTTTAGCTGAATAAACCTTTTTCAGACATGAATCTCATATGGGACATATTTGAATTTTCCCTGTTCTAACCTTATATAAACATATGTATAAGTTTAATTAACTCAGACTGTAGCTAAGACGAAAAGACTCTCTGCAATAGTAGCACAGCGCTGAATTCAGGCATAGTCATCTCTGCAGAATTTTTTATAAGATGTTGCGGAGACAGGATTTGAACCCGTGACCTCAATGTTGATAAACTTCCACCCTGATAAAAACCATAACCTATTGTAATTTTTTTAAATTTACATACTTTTGTGGCATGATTGTGGCAGCTCAATTTTGCTATTGTTTTTGTGGACACAAATTGCTTTTCAGATCTTGTTCTTTGTGGACATCTCATTGTTTGTTCGACCTTACGTAAAGCTCAAAAGATGTAAGTATTCATTTATGAAGACTAATTCAGTTTTCAGTTGATATGATAGTATTTTTGTTACTATGTCAGTAACTTTTTTATTATGTTTACGGAATAGGGCTGGTAAGGCGAGAAATGTGGGTGAGTGTAGTTACGGTACTAATCAATATAACGATTATTTACCAACTGAGGAGCAGGATGATTACGATAGCGATGAAGATTTTGATTACTTACTGGGTGAAGAGTCGGATGAAAGTGACAATTATACAAGTGACTCTGAAGAGAATGTTAGTGAGTATGATAATGCGGAAGATGTGATTCTTAATGATACAGATGAGGAGTTCGAGAATGTAACGACCGTACAACGGTGCAAACGGTACGATCCTAGTTGCCCCATGAAGAAGATTAAATTTGAAGTAGGATTGAAATTTGAGTCGTCAGCCCAATTTATGAAGGTTTTGAAGGACCATGCCTTATCGAGTGGGTTCGATTTTTGGTTTGAAAAAAAGTCCTCTAAGCAAAAAGGTTGAAGCGGTATGCGGTAAGCCTTGCCCATGGCGAGTGTACGCTAGTTGGAGCCGGACAGAAGAGGGTTTCATCGTGAAGACAATGAATGATAGACATACATGCACTTGGCCTGAAAGGAATCGACAGGCTACTTATAAGTGGATTGCAAGTCATTTCATCGAAAACTTTCGAATGAATTTGGATTGGCCCATTAGCGATATGCTGCAGGGAGATCAACGAACAATTTGCAATCACTTGTGAGTAGGAACGTATGTTACAAAGCAAGATCTCTCGCGTAGGATGCTTGAGGGATCCCTAAATGAGCACTACCACTTGTTGCCGACGTACGTAGCACAATTAAGAAGTGCTTACCCGGGTAGTACTTTCGACATGATGCTTGACAGGGTCAGTCCTACTTCGGATATTATTTTTAGGAGACTCTATATATGCTTTAAGCCTTTGGCTGAAGGTTTTGTCAATGGATGTCGGCGATTCATTGGACTGGACGGATGCTTTTTTGAAGACTCGAAGCAAAAGGGCAACTACTAAGTGCAGTGGGAAAGGATGGGAACAACCAGATGTTCCCAATTGGTTGGGCTGTGGTCGAAGGAGAAAACGAAGACTCTTGGAGTTGGTTTATCCAACATCTTTTTACATAACTTAAACATTTCGATAGTAACGGTTGGACAATTATGAGTGACCAACGAAAGGTCTAGCCAATGCGGTAGCGTCGTTAATGCCATATGCGGAGCACGAAATTGTCTCTGTACACATCCTAGCAAAGCTGGAGGAAAAAAAGGGACATTCGGCGAGACATTGAGGAATATGTTTTGGAAGACTGTCAAGTGCACCGATCCCTGAAGAATTTCAGTCTTCCCTTAGGGAGATGGCTTCAATGAGTGCAGAGGCCGCTCATGATTTCGTAGCCGTAGGTGTACAGAAGTTTTGCATGGCACACATTGATGAACGGGTTGAATGTGAGTCAATTGATAACAACATCAGTGAGACCTTCAATAGTTACATCTTGCCATACAGAGGAAAACGTATAATAGACATGTTGGAAAGTATTAGGAAAGCACTCATGAAGAGGATGGCCAGGAAAAGTGATTTATTTTTTAATACCTCTGACCAAATATGCCCACGCATTAGGAACTTGCTCGAAGAGAACATAGTGCAGTCTAGGAGATGCACTTGTATACCCGCTAGCCATGATCAATTCGAAGTTACGATATTTGGCAACGATTATGTCGTCGACCTGCGTGCACGACAATGTAGTTGTAGATATTGGGCTATAAGCGGTATTCCTTGCCCCCACGCCATCGCATGCATCCATTGGAGGAGGAATGACCCGGCAAATTTTGTCGCTGGTTGGTATAAGAAAGAGAAGTACATGACGACATACTGCACAGGTATACCACCAAAGCACCGAATAAGAAACAGATGGGACGAAGTTCAAAATACTTTTCTAGTGTTCCCTCGTATTGTCACAAGAAAACCGGGGAGCCCAAAGATAAGGAGAAAGATTGACATGGTTGAGAGGCTAGATGCTAATCGGACAATGATTACGAGAAAAGGCGTGAAGAAGCAGTGCTCTCTTTGCCAACAATTTGGTCATAATCGAAGGAGATGCCCCCACAGAACTAATCAACCTACAGACATGGTATGGATTAAAGCCAATTTTACACTCCGTAAATCTTTTTTGAATTTATTTATCCACGAAAAAGTTAACGTATTCTACGCAAATCTTCAGGATGCAGCTGGCACTCGGCCACAGTAAATATTCTCAGTTCGGGGTCGGTTCCGTCGCTTGGATGCATGGTTTGTAAATGCATGGTTTGTGAAGGTACTTGGATGCGTACAAAATTTCATTTTTTTATTAGAATTTTTATTGAATTTCCAATTTTCGACATGTGTTTTCCAACTTTCAGAGAATTTATAATTCTGCCGACAAAAGCATACTGTAAGACCAATTCATACAATTTTTTAATTTTTTTTATCAATTTATCTATGGTGATTGCAATGGAGATTTATATGCAGATGCTCGAGATGGTAGAACGCAATGAGCTCACGAGATCAGTTCTTGCCCTTCTCGACGAGAACATTTCGAGTGGATTGTAAATGGAATAAGATCAAGAACTCCCACTTGGTTTTTTTTCATTCAGAGTCTATTAATAATTCATATTGCTGTGAACTAATCGCGGCTTTATTAGTCTTTATTTCTGTATCATAATTTTTTTGAGTGGATGCTTTTGTATGCTCCAGAAAGAGGCAGCTGAATTCATGGAGAAGATTAGGGCGACCATGCTGAAGTATATGACAGCTTGATGATTGTTGAACAGGTAATTTCTAAGCATTTTTCCTTGATGCATACTTCCACCAATTGACTTCTTACCTTCTAACACCATGTGCAGAAAAGTTATTTAATCTTTGTTCTTCATATTTCAATGGCTAGAAAATAAAGTGAAGCGTTTGTTTCGAGGGATTTCGTCGTTGCTTTTTTTGCCCTGAGAGCCTTCAAGTGCCCATTGTAGAAGCAGACACCGGAGTACCATTTCTACTCAGGTCAAGGAAACTCTCTGCCGCTTAGTTTTTGTGCTTAGGGTAGTCTAGTAATTGTCGTGTTGCTTAAGGGTACTTAATTAATTTGTGGACTGCAATGCGTTATGGTTACATCTGGGTTACCCCAGTGAAAGATTCGATTGCGTACGTTTGGATGAACTGGGAAACAAGCAGTTCTTGTTTGTTCAAACTTCTAGAGTCAGGGAAACCATGAATTTGGTGACATTTTTTTCTTATTTTTTTCACCTTCCTTTTTTTATTTCCGGAAGATGGGTCGGAGTCTATGTCGATTATTTCAGCGCGGGAGCTTACCGACGAGTGAAGAGGCCGAGCATGATAGATCTCTCATTTCACCATCGTCGGCCGGGAGGTTGTCTTCATCAAGGAGATCAGCAGATGAAAGAACAGATCCAGGGAGATTTTCTTGCGTTATTTATTCGGTTGCCTTTGGGCATTGATCTGTGGGAAAAAGGCAATGTTGGCCACAAGCTTCCCATCATTGGTGTAACATTGATTCGTTTTCATCTATCACTGAATGTCTATTTCTCTTCTTTCTTGATTAAGGAATTTATACTATATTATTGAGAGATTGGAACAAAACCACAGCCCTGATAATGGTAGAAAATTGAGGTTCCATTGACCTTGTAGAATAAAACAAGGAAAATAGGTGAAATAAGGTTTAACATGCGCTGAAATTTCCTCCTTCCGGACCGGAAGATCTGCAGCCATTTTTTTGACAAATACCTTATTTTTCAGTAGCTGGATGCCAGCCTCTAAAAATGCTTCAGAAGTGAGAAAGAGAGGGAGTATCAAAGGGTTGAGTCAAACCCTAGGACTGATTCACTTCGAGAGGAATTTTTGGCTGACGGCTTCGTAGCTTGGAACATGAATCACTGCTCGTAAAATAAAGAAACAAAAAGGAAAGAATGAAAGAATATAAAAAATGGAGACCATAAATGACGTTAAGAATGTATACCATCTCCCCAAGAAGCCATGGTCGGGGAGAAGACATAAGCTTCTCGATATGGTGGCGATGTCCTTGAGAGTCACTTCTTCCACAGCTTTGAGGAAATGCTCGATTGGCTTTCTGTACATTAAAAAAGTGAAGAATTTTTTAGATGAAGAAACAATCATTTCTCCCGAAACCAAAATATTCCAAAAAGAGAGACAGAAAGAGGAGCGAGATATGCAGAGAGAGAGAGAGAGAGAGAACCTTTGCCGAAGCGCAGAATCCACATTTATCATCGATACCAAAATCAAAATAATCCATAAAAATCAACAGAAAGAAAGAGATGAGGAATTCTGAGAAGATTTTAGAGACAGGAGCAAAAACTAGGTATCCATAAGATGCAAGTTCAGGAATTCAATACTTAAATATAATTCAAGAAAGGAAAAAAAATCCCCGCATATTAGAATTAGCACAAACCTCTCTCCATATGTTAGAATCTGCCGACCAATGTCCTCCGCAGGTACCATCTGTAGGAAAAGAATCTATGAGAAAAATGGGATAGAGAGAGAATTTAAAGTATTAAGATCAGCATTACTCTAGACTCAAGATTCATCAAGACTGCAGATTTTGTAGACTGTTTAGCGCGGTCCAGCTCCAGCTGGGTCACTAATAAAAAATAAGAATTATATTTATTTATTTTTTATTTTTTTGAAAAATGCAAGAATTATATTACTTGACAACAAAAAGTCGCCATATAATATTGATAAGGGCAAATAGCGATCTTGCCCCGGTGTTGCCACAGAGAGGAATTCTCTTGCAGCCAAGTCAACAGCTTTCGACACAAACCCGTAACCCTAGTAAATACATAAATTTTTAATTAGATAGGAAATTTTTTTCAAAAGCAATCCACAAGTTGACAAAGTAATAATATGTAGGATGATTTATGTTGGATTATTTAATATGACTACTCTCTCTATCCCCTCCTGCCCTCCATTCCTTCCTTCTCTTTTGAAAAATTACAAAAAGTGAAATATAAAGCCATAAAAAAATATGACTATCGTCTTGTTTGATGAGTAAAGCTCACTAACGGATATATTATGAATAAAGCTCACTAACGATACCTAAAGCATTATGTTAAAGGGGGAACTCAAGAGATTTACATTGTACTAACTCTTTCTTCATCCGCCAAAAGAGATTTAATGCCTCATTCCCATGGCCGAGCATTCCATATCCAACAATCATTGTGCTCCAAGTGACCAAGTTTCTCTCTTTAATTTGATCAAAGACTCTGCGTGCAGAATGGATGCTACCGCCTTTGACATAAAGGTCTAATAAAAGCCGTCTGCAGGACAAGATTGAGCTCGGGAAGGCTCTTGAGAGCAACACCATGGATTAGACTGAGCGCGGCGGATGGAAAACTAAGTTTGCATAGGCTCGGATCACACCGAGGAGGATCACATAATCAAGAGTGTTCCCCTGCTCGCTTCAATCTCATGAAAAAGATCTAGAGCTTCTCATCGATTGATTATTCTCGCATAAGCCTCGATCATCGAGCTCCATGAGATCATATCTCTTTTTTGGCATTTCCTCGAAAAGAATCTTTTGAAATATCAATTCTACCACGGCGGAACTCATTGATATCTCTCGGTGGAGTAATCGTGCCGACCACCAAAGATCAATCCGACTGGGTTTCGGATTTGTCGAATCCCAAATTGAAGAGTTTCTGCTGAGAGAGCTCGTTCTGCACTTCGATTATACTGGCTGGGTGCGGGAGTGGGGGCTTCCGTGATCGGAGAGCGCAGCATTTTTCGAGATCTGCAAGACCGAGATCTTGTACGATATGTCGAAGACGCCCTTCACGAAGAAGGAGTCGAGCACGGCTTCGTTGCTTTCTTCCGAGGCGGCGCCGAAGGCCACTCTTCCGCCGCGGAGGTTGGTGATGTTGACGTAGCCGGTGGTGCGGCGCGGCGCCAGTGGCTTGGAAGAGGTCGCGGCGACCGCGCTGCGGTGCGTGAGCTGAGTGGACCTTGCGGGAGGAGAAGTAGTCGGCGAGGACGTGGAGAGAGAGGAGGTTCTTGAGAGAGAATATGGAGAGGTGCTTCCCGATGATTTCGCCCATTCTGGCGTTGTCGACGGCGAGGACTGTGATCGTCATTCTCCGGTTGATCTCGCTGGCCAGATGCGTCTCCGAGAGGTAGTGGTTGAACGTGGAGTATTCCGGGTGCTCGGCCAGGATCTTGGTGATGTTGAAGCCATTCGAAACACTGATCGAGCCCGCAAGGAAGACGAGGAAGACGAAGATCGCCCTCATTCTGCCTTCTCTGAAGAAGGCAAATCAAAATCGGGGCGAACGTGATAAATGTTTGGAAATCGGGGGCGATAAATGGTAAATGGGGAAGATTCTTCCCGTGTCTATGTGGCGGTTGACGTGGATTCCACGCCGACGTGGCCGTCCACGAGAGTACACATTGGCTTGATGTGACAAACCCGGGATATCTCGGGCTGATTTGACAAATGCGGGATAGATTAGGCTAAGTTTGAAAACACGGGATAAAATTGAGATAAACCCTAAAACACGGGATATATGGGGCAATTAACCCGTGAAGAAATGTGCCAATCGAAGGTCTTGTGGGTGGAGGACAACATCAGTGGCGGCGGGATGGATGTCAGTCACCGAGCTGCCGAGCTATGAACCCAGATGGCGAAAGGAAAGATATAGAACGACAGAAGGGGACTACGCTTTATTGCTGTAGTGGATTTATTGGGTATGGAATAGTATTGATGCGAGCTTCTCTGTTAATGCGGCTAGTACTTGTTTTTCATGTCGATACTCGGTCCTGATCAGTAGAAGGAAATAACCTGTCGGTTTTCGCAGATCGAAATATATTATTCACAACGACGACAAAGCGCCCATCGTTCTTCTGCTTCATTTATGGCGATCATTCTTCTGTTGGTAAACAGTGAAGTGATGCCGACGGCTCTGAAACTCGGATTCCGCTGTTTCTCCTCATTTTCGCGCAGTTTGCGCGCCATCCAATGAAGATAGTCACCCTGCCCATGTTCACCACTGGAATAGAAGGTCGGCGCGCGGTCTGACCCTCGAGCATACTCAATCATGGCGGCTTTCCTTCTCCGGAAGCGACCCGCCTCTCTACTTCCCGACAGAGGCGACTTCCGGTTCTGCACTCTGGGAAATGGAAAGAGACAGGCGAGTAGGCCGTCGAATCCCATCAAATAAATGCCAGATACGTCATCTCATACCATGAGGGATAGGCGGAGAGCTAGCATCCGAAAGAGATACCTATAGGGCGATGCATGATACATGGAGGTGAGACCTCAGAGCGAGATCCCGCCGGATAATCTTCTGCGCTCGCGAGGACCCAGCGGGCGTACGCAGATCTCTGGGCAGATGAAATCTTCGAAATGCGTGTACTTATCATTCTGGAGAAGCCCGGTTGAGCTCTATCCAGTCCTTTTCAGTGCGCAATGATAGTCTGGGGAGAGCTCGTCTGCAAGACTGCAACTGCAAGCAAGCAAGCAACCCATCCATCTTCACGCTCAATTAACTCCTCCTTTTCATCCAATCGCGACGCAGCAGACCCTCTCCCGTGAATAATCTCCCCATCTCTTCTCTTCTCCTGTGTACGTGTCTGGCAGCAAAACCCACCAGAAAAATAAAAACGTGAGCTTTCTGACGCCAACGCATGACGGCATGACCGCCAAGAGTGAACAGGACGAGAGAGCTGGTCAAACGTTGGAACGGCAGCGGTCAACAGGGAAGAAAAGGAATCTACCTGTGCTCGCACGTGCGAAATAGCGAGGCGAAAGAACAGGGAATGTCCATCTTCCTTGTCTCTACTCGCTGGATTTTTATATGTAAGATTGTTCGACTTTCTTCGATTGTCTCTACTCGCTGAAATAGCGAGGCGCACCACTTATTGTAAGATTGTTCGACTTTCTTCGAGCAATTGATCTGATTCCTTCCTCGCGCGAGGCAGCTGTCAAAGTGTCTAGGCCTGTCTCTCCTCTGTCGCTGCATTTCCCCAAAAATAATAAAACTAAAAAAAATTAAGCTTCAAGCGTTGAACTTATTTTTTTTATGCTTCCGGTTTTTACTTGATAAGCTAACTTGAAACGTCCATTTTGCCTCGTCATCTTAAGAGAGAGAGTGGAAATGAATAAATAAATCCGGCACACGAACCATACAAATCGCTCTTGGCCACATTTAAGGATTCATGCTTTTGACTGATCCTTGCGTGGTGGCCTCCGTCCGGAAACAGTGGTTGCGGCAGAGCAGACGGCAGGCAGAGAGCAAGAAGAATCGAACAGATGGAGCCGAATAACTGTGAAGAAGAGCAGCGAGCTATGGAGGTTACAGCCAACAGCGCACCACTTATTGCGCAGATTCCGGATGAGAAATCGCCCTTCAGAAGCGTTTGCGTGTTTTGCGGAAGTAGCACCGGGAAGAAGCAGAGTTACCAAGATGCCGCCGTAGAGCTCGGCGCCGAGCTGGTTTCTCTTCTCTTCCTTCAATTCGACTACCTCGTCTCTTCTTCCGCCTGCGTGAGAACGTTTTGTTTTCTGGATTTGATAGGTGTCGAGGAAAATAGATCTGGTTTACGGAGGAGGAAGCGTGGGGCTGATGGGTCTTGTCTCGCAGGCCGTTCACCAGGGTGGGGGTCATGTTCTTGGGTAGGCGCATCTATTATTCCTCATCTTGCCGTATTACCTTCTGCTTATGATTGCTCAGCTTGTTTTGTTTCTGACTCTCAGGATCATTCCGCGGACGTTAATGAGAAAGGAGGTCAACTAGTTTTCTTTACTTTGTATCACTGCTTTCATTTTGGTCTTATTTCCTTCAGTTTAGGTAACCGGAGAGACGGTGGGGGAGGTGAAGGTTGTGGACGGGATGCACCAGAGGAAGGCGGAAATGTCTCGCCATTCCGACGCATTCATCGCTCTCCCCGGTTCTCTTTCTCTCTCTCTCCGCTCTCTTCCTCTATCTATCTTCTCTGAATTCCTTGTTTTGTGGATTAATGGCAGGTGGGTACGGGACATTAGAGGAGCTGCTAGAGGTCATCTCATGGGCTCAGCTAGGGATACATAAGAAAGCCGTGAGCTATCAAAAAAGATCTCATTCCTCATCTATTCTTCATCTCGTTTGTTGATCCCCTGAGGCAAAATGCTTTCATTTCCTTAGGTGGGCTTAATGAACGTCGATGGCTATTACGACGCCCTCTTGGCGCTAATCGACAGTGCTGTAGAAGAAGGGTTCATCGATCCGTCGCAGCGACACATCTTCATCTCCGCGCCGACGGCTAAGGAACTCGTCAAAAAGCTCGAGGTTTGTACAAAAGATCGTTGCTTTACCACTTTCTGCATTATTTTTTACCGTCTTGTCCTTCAGGAGTACGTTCCAGAGGAAGATGGTGCGGTGGTCAAGCTGCGATGGGAGATGGAGCAGGTAGGTTACACGTCTTTGGTAGCGGAAATCGCTCGATAGTGTCGAAGCGTAGCTATTAGTCCGCAGAGGAAGGAAACGGCGGATAGCCGGAGACAACCTTTTTCTGCTTAAATTGTATCTTTCGGACATTCTCTCTTGGTAGCTCTGTCTCTTTCTCTCTCTTTCTGGTTTTGCGCGTAGCGCTTGTACATATCACCCCTAGCTACGAAGGTCTAGGGTTATCACTGTTTCAACGAGATTCATGGCTACTCATTAGAGAGAAGCAGCAGTTGATGTTTGTTTGCCTGCGATTTAGGTTTTCCATGCAGCTCTGGATAGCGACTTGATAAGCTGTGCAGCAGCTAGACCTGTTCTGATCATGATCGCCTTAAAAGTCCCACTTCTTAAATCATCTAGCACCTTTTAGAGTGAAGATTACGCTGTCTCCCTGCCTTGCTTTGTAACTTCTGTTCTTCCACAGAGCCACAGAGAGAGATAGAGAGGAAAATATCTGATCGTACGATGAAAAGAAAAGAGAAGGGGAAACCTAGAATATGAGAGAGAGAGACTTGAGCGATGATACTCGCAAGCTTCCTAGAGAGAGACGTGTGACTGAGAGTCTGAGAGAGACTAATATCTGGACGTTGGATCGAAATAATGACCCTAGAGAGAGAAGACAGAATATTATTTATATCAATTATTTATCAACATCCGACGGCAGGAGGCAGAAGCCTTCCCTGTAGGGTCAGCGTCATGGCGGTCTCCGGCACAACCAGACGGCGCTGCCGCAACGCGCCGGAGGCAATAGAGACAGGTCGAACAAAAGGCGGGCCTCACCGCGAGAAGCAGACGCGTCCTTCTTCTGCGGCCGTGTAAATAGCGAAACGCCCGTTTCATCTTTTTCTTCTTCCTCTTCCTCCAGGCTTTCACAGAACACGCATGATCTGCGCTTGCAGATGTCCGTTAATGGCCGTCGTTCGTTCTTGCAGTCTCTTCACGCTTTTAGCTTCCTTTCTAACTGCGGCTCCTCCAACCTGTTTCTCGCTCTCTTACCGGCCCCTCTTTCCATCTCTCTTCTTCATCTCCCCCGCTAAAGGTGTCATTTTTTTTGTCGTCCGTTCAAACTCACCAACCCTGGACACTGGACTCTCTGAGTTGTTAGGTAAGTGGCCGAATTGTTTTCTATAACAAGAATGATAGGAGCCCAGTAGGTGAACAGCCCAAAAACTAAAATTCTAAGCCCAATATTGGTGGTCTGAGAAAAGTAGTATCTGGGCCCATTTTCCACCAAAAGTGACGCTTGTATTGTTCTGTAAACTACGGATATTCAGACGAGGGTTTAACAAATCGAAATGGGTTTCGCCATCAAAGAACAGGGCAGTGAAGAACGCGGCGGATAGTCCATTACCGGAGCAGATCTTCAGGGCGTACCTTTCTTCCCACGGAGAAGACAACGAGGAAGAAGCAATCTTCCACAGATGGGTAAGATACCTCTCTCTCTTCGATCATCCAAACTACCAGTTCCCCTCCTAAAGCCCCCTCCTTCCTTTCCTCGAGTGCCTCTTCCCGTCGCCCCGCGCCCCTCCTCACCCGAAAATCCTCTCCCTTCTCCTTCACCCTCCAGCGCGTACCAAAAAAAGATCACCCTTTCTCCTTCCATATTCGATTCTTGCCGCCTCCCGGTCGCCAAAAAAACATTCAACTCTCTTCTCTCCTCTCCCATACCAAGAGACTACAACTCTCTCTTGCAAGCCTTCTGCAATGTGGGACCCACCCCAGAAGACACCATATCCTTCCTCCGGCACATGTCTCTCAAAGTTCCTTCCTTCTCCCCGAACCACAGCTCGTATCACATCCTTCTCATTCACTCCTGCCTTCAGCCCTCCGTTGGCGACATCTCCCCTGCACTCCATGTAATCCATCTCATGAACGAGAACAGAGTCCTCCCCACGGCAGCCACCGTTGACCTTGCAGTCCGCGCGCTCTGCTCAGCCCAACGCGAGGACGACGCCTGCGACTTCATCCGAGCTCTTTCCCGTGACCATTCCTCCCCGCCAGACACCTTCACCTTCAACTTCCTCGTACGTCATCTCTGCAAAACCCGTAGCCTGAGCTGCGTGTATGACATCATCACGAGTTTCCACTCCGTAGCCGGGTTGAAGCCCGACCTCGTCACCTACACCATCCTCATTGACGCCGTCTGCAAGGGGAACAATCTCCGCGAAGCCACTCGTCTTCTAAAAGTACTCTCGGAGTCCGGGTTTAAGCCCGACTGCTATCTCTACAACACCATCATTAAAGCCTACTGCGCTCTCGACAGGGGTAACGAAGTACTTTCCGTGTACAACAAGATGAAGGACGACGGAGTAGAGCCGGATATAGTAACCTACAATACCATCATTTACGGGCTTTCCAAGTTCGGGAGGGTTGACCAGGCGACCAAGTTCTTGAGCGTCATGGCGGAGAAGGGGCATCTCCCGGATACTGTTACTTACACGGCGTTGATAAATGGGATGTTCAGGAAGGGAAGAGCCACGGACGCGCTGAAGCTTTTAGAGGAGATGGAAGAAAAGGGATGCAGGCCGAATGAGTGTACTTATAATACGTTGCTTATGGGGTTGTGTAAGACGAAACTCCTCGACAAGGGAATGGAAGTGTATGGTCAGATGAGCGCTTCCGGGTTGAGGCTAGACTCGGGGGCTTACTCTGCGCTTTTAAGGGCTCTCTGTAAGCAGAACAGGGTCTGTGATGCGTACTCTGTTATGGATTACGCTTTGGAGAGTAAGAGCCTCAGTGATGTTGCGGCGTACTTGCCCCTGGACAGCTCGCTCAAGTTTTTAAGGAAAATTAGAAGCTTGCCTTTTTCATCATAATATTTTTCTTATTCAGATCCATCGGTAAACTGTTCATCTACCCGTCTTCGAAAAAATGAGTTTTTTTCCTTTCGATAAAGGGCCTCCACCGGACAATTATAGTGTTTATTAAAGGGATTTCAGACTTTCAGCAGTGCGATGCTTCTTGAGCTCACAATGCCTGAAGATGATCCTGGTTTGGAGGGAAGAAATCGAGCATGAGATATTGTTCTTTGATGTTCAGCTGAATTGACCGGGTTGGCTGGGTGTTCGAGTTTATCAGTCGCGGATTGTTTCATTAAATCCTGATTGTGCCGTGCCATGCTAATTTAGGTGACTATTGGGGATATGTTTTCATAATTAACGAGCTTATTTGATTAGAATAAACCTGTTATTAGATTATTCATTGATTTTGTTTCAACTAACGTTTGAATCATAAACGTGACAAACGTTTTTTCTTGAGGTTGTCATCGGATATATATATCCGGAAATTACTTTTTGTAATTTAGTACCTGATAAATCTATAGATTTCTCGTGAAAAATTACTGAGCACCAAGCCATCTCATAAACGATTAGCCATTCTTCCGTTGAGTTAAATATTTTCTGTGCTTATTTTCTTTACTTGTTTAAAATGAACTCGTGGAATTTAACTTTAATTTTTCTTAAATTTTAAAAAAGGCCCATGGACAGCATCAAAGGCCCACATGACTTGAGGAGGCCCACAAGAAAATTATGAGGCCAACCCTGCTAAAAAGGAAACTGCCGATAACCTATAGATTTGCAGTACATTTAGATACCTTAACCTATAGATTTTAGTTACCCTCTATAATTGATCTATCACTATTGTATTCAATAAAAAATTTCCATAATGGAAAGTTTATGAAAAGAGATGGATTGACATTTTAGGTTCACCAAAAAAGTATAAAATGTAAGAAATATTAAAGAGAGAAGAAATAAATTCGAAAAATAACCATATTTTTAAAGACTTGGATTTTCATCACAGCTTGACATTGAAGAAGACCCACCAACAAAGTGGTGTTGCTGAACTAACTCAGATTACTTAGGCAATCTGTTCTTAGTTGATTGGTGTTTCAAGATGTAGTACCAAGTAAACACACTGATTGATCTACATTACCTATTTTTCTATGTCCATGTTAGGTGAAGCAAGACAAAAAAGCATGGAAATTATAAGAAATGGGTTGGACTTGCACTGGACGACACATTAAAAAATTGTGTTCAACAAAAAGAGGACGGTGCTTGAGAAGTCCAAGATAATTATGTCATGATGAAGAGCATTAAGAAAGAATAAGGCAATAAGAAAGAAAACTTTCGAGTTTGAGGAGGAGATTAAGTGAAAAAGGGTTTAGAAAGAAAACCTCTAGAGTTTATAGAGGGGATTGGGACCAAAACAAGGGCAAGAGATTTTACCATGATCAATAAATTTTCAATTCATCATTTTTTTTGCAATTTTAATGAGATTTATAGGGATAAAAGGGGAGGGAACCAAATTGCGGTTATGTTGAGGGTTGGTTATAAAAATTGATTGTAAGGGCACACATAAGAAGAAAGGGGTTGGAATGACATTTTGTAAATACCTTAAGCTTGAAGAGATGTGCATCTTCATTGAGAGATATGAGGTGACTTCTTTTAATAATGGATGCCACTTGTACATCCATTTCAAATTATTATGAAACTCCAGGATTGATAGAAAGACCAATCTCCATGGGTTCAATGTAGACTTGTCACTTTTGGTTGATGACATTGACCCTCATTGAGCTCTTAAAATGATCAGATTCATCTACTAGCATTTGACTCAATAAAACTTGTTAATTTATAAAAGGAATTGACAGAACAAATTTGTGTAGTAGTTGCAAATGCACGAATTCGAGTCAAATAAATACTAAACTCACCAATTTTAAGATTTAATCACGAATTGATTAGTATAATGATGAATAAGGGTTGAATCCACGAAGATTTAGGAGAATTTTTTAGGTGTTCTTCAAATTCGATGAAATTAGATGACAAAATGAATTAAGAAATTAGATATTTTAGTATTTTTTGGAAAGAAGACTCCAAGACAAATCCACAGAATAAAAAATTGCCCAATTTGGATCAATATTCGTGGAGAAATCAAGGATCAAAATCAACATAGAAAAATCAATCGTGAAGAGAGAGAAAACACTAAAAATTCATAAAATTCGACTAGTCTACTGTTCGAAATTTAAATCTAATGTTACAGGAAGAAAGATTTGGGAGAAACACATAATCAAACAAAAAATTGCACTTGAAGTGATCAAGTGCATCCTTGATCAAGGTTTTTCATTTCGTGATTCGAAAAATTAAAATCCAAAGTTCAAGCAGCAAGTTCTCCCTATTCTCTCAACAAAATCTTGATTTCAAACACTCCTCGGATGCGAAAATGAGTCTAAAAGAGGAAGAAGGCAAGAGATTCAAGGATTATGGCATCGAAATAGTTGGATTATTCAAAACACCTGAGAATGCTCTACATCGTTGAAGAGAGTGGATATAAATAGATGAAATTTGGGCATGGCCATTCAATCTGCCTCTTCATCTTTGATCAACACCTCAAATTAAACACTTGGAGTTGAATCAACGCCTTTAAGTTGTGTCTGTTATATTTATGATGGAGCGTCCAGATTTCATTGCGTCATTGTGTATGAATGAATCGTCGTGAAACGCTCTATGTTTGATCTTCCACGAATGCCCACGATGCTATCACATGTATTTTTTAGGAGTCCATCAGGCGCATTGAATCTAGACCGTTATAACTCCCTTGATGGACGGCGTGGATTCACTCCATTTTTTAACACGAATCATCACCCAATTAGAGTGTGCTGCGTACCCCTTTCACTCAGTGAAAATTGACAATCCCGATTAATTGACTTGATTGCATGCTCAATAATGCGCCACATGACCTGCAAAAAATAAATAAAACCATAGTCCCATATTGAAAAATCGGCACAAAATGACAGGTATAAAAGGTGTGTTGTCTTACTGTGTTAGCTTATATCCTTAAAAAGGATTCTTAACCACTAATTATTTGCACAGAGATACACACATGCGTGCGCCACATGGGGCGTGCATACGTTGTCACATGATGCCATGCAAGCATATTTGCCATGTTAGCTGCCACGTCAGCGCATGAAATAAATCATTTTTATTATTTTAAATCAAAATAAAATCAAAACTAAATTTAAAAAAATTTGAAAAAATTCTAGGAAAATCCCTAAAAATTAGGAAATTCATGGCTTTCAGAATACAACTCCTTTTTAATTGAATTATTTTTTATCATAAACTAAAGAATATATCATTCTAAAATGTCAAATTTAATAAATAAGAAGAGAATAAATTTTTATCTAAAAAATACACTCAATTTCTTTGGAAAATAAAACTAGAAAAATAAATGTGTACACAAATATTTTCTATAATTATTTGGATTTAAGAATGAGTATAATTTTAAATATAAAATATGAATAATCTAATCTCAAATATTTCTTATAGTTGTGTATGATTATCCCTAAAAATATTACATTTTGAGATCACAACTTCAAATTTCATAGAATGATAGATATGTACTCAAAGTAGGATAACATGCGTAATAATAAAATGTTTTATGCGTTAATTTGTATTAATAATCAGGTAATTACTAGAATAAATTACATGTTATCAGGAATCCCAATGATGAGGAACCTCATGCTAACTTGTAGGTCTCGACTTGGGCATTGATTTTGATGGATTAGACATTTACTACCCACTGACTCCACTAATTTGATTCTCATCATTATATCTTTTATTTTAGGAGGTGATTCCTGTTGAGAAATGAAGTGGATAGAAGGGCTATTAATGATGGGATTCAAATTGAAATAGGATCACGATCAACTATGATGGGGTCTTTGATGAAGATCACATGTTAAACCCTCAAGAATTTGAAGGACATTCATAGCAATTGCATGAGCTGAGTGCGGGAAGGGAAAATGTTAGTTAATCTAGATAAGTGTTTGAAGGTTGAGTACAGCTGATAATAATAATGCTAAAAGCATTGCCACTTGAGCGGAGATGAGAGTGTTGAGGCCTCTTAATCTTTTGGAGGACAATGTTTCTTTCTCATTATCTGAAGATATGATGAACCGAGATACTTTAATGCGATAATTTGTTACCACAAAAACAAGAATATCACCGACGAAAAGGAAACAATTTCTCATCTATAAACAATGGTTCAATGAGTTCAAATATTTATCATGCATTTAGGCATTAGTAGGTTTATGAGAAACGCTCAGAAAGGGCCTCGTGATGGGGAGAAATAGATTAAATGCAAGATATTTTAAGGGCTTCACAGGTACAAGGATTCTCTTTGAAAACTTAGTAATCTTTCAGAACTGGTTTAATTCATATTGACGTTCATAATCATCATAACAAGGAAATATGAATCAATAGAGATCTATCATGTGCTGAACCTCTGAGTTGGAAGTCAACGCTCCTATCTACTTTTGACTCTGCTACAAGTGAGACCTACTCAATCAAAGTAGGCCTCGTAATCTAGAGAAATAATGGAGGAGAAAGGGATCCTTGAAGTGATGTTCCTTTTCTGTTACTATTAGAGTGTTATTTATGGGCAAAGAGTCACGTTTAACAGGTACGATTAGAACACATTACTGTGTCATATCACAAAATGAAAGAGCTGCAATTTGGGTGAGATAGTTCTTCAAAACATGCCCATGGAGGCGAATATCGCGGACTTAGTCATACCTGAATCCTACTTCATACTGCATGTACCTTGGAGGAGGCTTAGCGCTTGCAACATGAAAACTTGAAGCACATTTGTTCAAGTTTGTTGGAGCATGTGTTAGCCATCGAGGTGACACATGCTCCATGTGAAGCATAGTCATGTGTACTCCGAGTCTAGTTATCTAGATCTCTATGCTTTTAGTCTATCACAAATTAGGTTTTTTTGTGGACGTTTTTCAAGTGCTCTGGGCATCTTTTCCGTGTTTCCAAGTCTGTCTCTGGAGTCAAGGAAAAAGAGGAGAGATCTCCCCACCTCTCTCTTTCTCTCTCTCTCTCTCTCGATATATATATATATATATATATATATATATATGTATATTTCTCTCATTTCTATCACTTTTATCATTCTAGATTGCCAAGGATGACGATGGGCAATCGGTTGAGCAGAAAGGAAGAGAGATAACCGGAGAGCTAGGTTACAGACGAACGTACGACCCATCCTGGAGAGAAGCATCCATGTCCTCACGAGCTTACGGAGCAACCGTCGACGTCAAGTATAGGGACCTGGCCGTACTCGCTGCTCTTAAGGCTTGCCAGGAGATCACACTGGGCCAGCATTTCTACCCAGGCACTGTAGAACGGACCCATCTTGTACTTGAGCCGTCCAATCAACACTAACCTCAAAGCCAAGGCCCCATAAGCCTTCTCCGTCTCCAAACCCCCAGCCGCCTCCAGCGATACAGGAACGAACTCTCCCCCGAGAATCGGAGAGAGAGTCACTGTGCTGCTCCTCTCCTGGTACATCGCCGGCAACGACGCTGGTAACGTTATTGGCTCTCCTCTGAACATTATGTAAGCAGACATCCGGTCGTAGAGAATGGAAGACCGTTCGTTGGTGTTCCGTATCGTCATCGTGAACTGCATGCTGGTGCAGATGGCGGCGGGGAAGACGGTGGCGTTGAGCTCATAGACGGCAGCACCGACGATGAAAAGTCGAGGCTTGGCGGGGCGATAGACGAGGTAGAGAGCGAGTGCAGTGATTCCGGCTAGAAGAAGGATGATGAGGAGTCCGCCGCAGAAGATATAGAGGGCGCCACCAGCTTTCGTGGCGGCAGTATGCCCCCCGTTCTTTTCGTCAACCACGTCCCTCATCTTGGCGGGAATTATCTTCTCGGGGCGGCAGACCTAGAAGTCTGGGTTTATATGAAGATGAGAGAGAGGAGAGAGAGAGAGAGAGATAGAGAGAGGAGATGGGAACAGGGAGTTGGATGGATGAGCCAGAAAGAAGGGGAGGGAATAGAATAAAGAGGAGGTATCGGATTCGAAGTGGTGTATAGAGAAAGGAGGCATTTTTGCTGCAAATTGCTTTTCTTTCCTGATTTCGACTGCTTGAAGTAGGATGGAGAACATCACGCGGACGGCTCTCTTTCGGCCGCGGTCGGAAGAGCCGTCATGTATTTTATACGGCTTACGTGATAAATCATAAGTCATTGAAATTCTTTAAGATGGAGGTAGATAAGAAATTATATTAATATATTGAAGAATTCGATTCTGGAAAGGGGGCTAATTCTATGATCATTCACTTTACTAGTTGAAGGGAATGTTATCCAAAGACAAAGAAGGGAATATGCAGGTCAAGAATCAATCTCTCGAATTTACGAGTTTTCCTCTTGAGAAAATCATTTTCAAGTTGAGAAAATCATGAATATCCTAAATATAGTTCTTTTGTGCCAAGGACTTCTAGTTGTGGTACAAGAAGAGACCTTGTCACGATATATTCTCATTTTGGAATATCTATCCTAATTAAGTTTCACAATCCATAAGAAAACTCTATGAATTAGGGGCTGGTAGCGGGCATTCAAAGAGGTTAAGAGGCTAAGAATTCTATTGACTTACATATTCCACATTAAGGCTGATAATTCTATCTTAAGAATTTAGTGCTAAAAAACTAGAAGGAAAATATGATCGGTTCTCAATATCAAGGGCTGAAAATTATTCTACATAGGTCATCTGATGCAGGACCAGGCTGGTAAACCTGATCGTGCAACAGAATACTGAGGTGAAGCTAGGAAATGGATACCTTACGGCAAACTATGATGATGAGATGATCTATCACTGCCCACAAACAACTGCCTTCCCACTCGTCGTCTCCGAAGCTCCTCGAGTGCATTGAGTAGTGTCAGTCTAGGAGACCTCTAGATCCATGTCCTCGCAGGTGAGGGGCCTTGGGTTGTCAAGGGGAGTTCGATGATCAACCCGATGGATTGGACCATGAGCTCAATCCACTCGAGTCATCTTATCAGTCGACCTAAACTATGTTTCGATGGCGGTGGGAGCAAGTGCTGGAAATATTGGAAGAAATAAACATACTTCAAAATAAAGAGAGGGGATGTGTGCCTAACCTGCAGGGCGCGAGCCCGGTCAGTAGTGACGTGGGAAGATCGTTCGTACGCCGCACGGAAGATCAGCAGAGGGAGGCCTAATTGGCGACGTCGCGATCACGTCGGAGTCCTCGGCACGGTTGTGAAGACAGTTCGTACAGCAAGGTGCGCAAGCATGGAACGCCCGCACACAGGCAGAGCGAGAGGACGCGTCTAGGAGGGCGCATGGAGCGTGTCCAGCCGGGTGCGCAAGGCACGATCGGGAGGGCATGCGGGGGCGCCACCAAGTGGGCTCACAGGGGCGATCAGGTGGGCGCACAGGGCACGACCTGAATTGGGGCGCAGCGAGCACGCGCGGCTTGTTGGCATGGCGTAGGCGCTGGTGGGGTTACAGGCGGGGCAACAAGTGCGGCAAGGGGCCCACAAGAGGGGCGGGTGCGAAACTGCGGATGCTGGGGCAGGGCAGGCGTGGGTCGACGAAACGATTTATGCGATCGTTTAAAAAACACATACGTCCGTCAAACAAAATGTATAATTCCAAACTCACAATAACAAAAATATGAAATCAAGTATAGTGTAAAGATCAGGTCGATCCACGGTTGACTATGATTGAAGGGTTCACTTGGTCAAACTTAGGTTTAATTGGGTATATTAAGAAATACAAGTGATATATAATTAAGGAAAATGATATAAATATATGAGAGAAGATATTTTAATAATTTAGAAAATGATTTGACAAAGAAAAGTCAAAAGTTAAGGTCAAAGGATTGACTTTGACCAGATGTTAACTTTTTGTAAAATCAGAGAAGAAAAAGAGGGTAAAATTACAAAAATTATATATTCAGAAACTAGAGAGAAAATGAAAAACTTTGATATATACTTCATGATTTTTTGAGAAGATATGGATTTATTATGATTTATTGAAAATCAAAGATCAGAAAATCCTAAAATAAACACTTTGGTGTAAATCCTCAAATTGATTGAACAAATGATATCCAAATCAAGCAATTCATATATGAATAGAAATTTAACAACCAGAGGATTTCAAAAAGACCAAAATTGTCAAATTTTACCTTGTACTTTAAGAGTAATGGCCCCCGCAATTCAACGCCTAAATTCGGATTAAAATTGAATAGTCCATGGTAAAACGTCAAATTGAAGGGTCAAATGGTGATGAAATTTTATGAATTAGATATCCAATGAAAGTTGATGAAACAAAGAATCCAATGAAACCAAAATAAAAGATTTGGAATTAAGATCACGAAAAAATTTTGGTTTCAAAATCAGCAAAAATCCTCACCCAAATTTGGGAGAAATAAATAACAATTTGATTTCTAAAATTAAATAGACTATCTAAATCTAATCCAAAGTACATAATTCGTGATTAACTTACTTCAATAGATGCGGAATTGAGTTTTAGAAGGAAGAGAATCATGATTAACTTACGATCTTCCTTCAAAATTGCTTAATCTCTTCACGATTCAATCGAAAGTTGAGTTTGCAAAGGCAGAATATCGTTTTTATAAGAAATTTCATCACAAAAATTATGGACCGTCCGATTTGCTGAAGGATGATTCAATGGCTTAGATTGTGTGATTTAAATGGGCCACAATCCCACGATCTCCCTACGATTTTGACCCTTTTTAAAGGAATTAAATCCAGAAAATGCCTGAAAATTCAAAATAAAATCCAAAAAGTTTCATAAAAATAGAAATTCATGTCTTTCTTTATATAACTCCTTTCTGAATCAAATTTTCTTCATTAGATCAATAATTCCTTCATCTTTAATATCATGGCACCTAAAACTATAAATTCCAACAAGAAAAGAGGATGAATTTAAAATAATATGAAATAATCCCTTAAAAATTCTGCTTTATATCATCCCATCACTCTCTTCTTGAAATTAATTATTTCAATTATCATCTAAAGTCAAAATCACTCAAGGAGAGTTTTTAATTTTTTTATTATTTAACCTTGAAACAAATCAAATATCAATAAAATACATAATTAGCCCTAAATAATGCAAAAATATGGACTTTAGTAAAATGGCATACTAGTGGAGAAATATCATAAAACTATGATAACATGCATCATAATTACATAAAATAAGCATGAATACTAGTTAAATATGGTAAGAATTAAAGTTATATATGCATGTTATCACACCCCTCAACTTAAATCATTGCTAGTCCCTTAGAAATGGAAACATAAAGAATGTGTAATAGGACTAACAAATGACCTTTAGAAGACCTTGGGTTAAGCATTGATAGAATCTAAAATGAATGTTCTACCTTAAATGATGTCAAGAAGAAATTAGTGCACTAGAAATTTAGGGTCACGTCATTTCTTCGGCGAACACTTTAATCTACCAAACGAACTAAGAATTCCTCTTGCTCTATATACTAATAAAGATATAGGTAATTTAGGCAAATGATTCACTTACCAAATCAATTGTCAATTCCTCCTTGCACTAAGAACATGAATGATAAAGGCACAAGAAGTAGAAACAACCATCATCCTTTTCATACATAATGACTATAACGTAGAATCGGCTAAAGCACATGGGAGGCAGCTTACCATTCTAATTATACTTTCTTTTCTTTTTCTTTCATCCTAATTCTACTTTGATTTTTTTTTATATGTATCCTAATTCTACTTGCTGCAAGCCTTTGTAAGGAAAGGGATTAGATAATGCATAATCAAAATTTTTAAGGCTTTTTATGCAACTTGTTAAAAATAATGTTAACTCATTCTATGGTGCTCATCCTACCCATGTGTCGTCCTTAGTAGACATGCAGCTTATTCCCCTGAAGAGGTTTTGGTATCTCTATGGATTAGGGAGATTCACTATGTCAATAATAGTAGTGCGAAGAAGAGGATGATACAAGCTACGACTTGCTATGGAGAGCGAAAGGATGTGCGTGCATAGAGTCATTAACTCAAGATTTATAATGAAGAATGAGTGGATGAGAGGTATAGAAAGTTTGAAAAATCATACTATGAGCTTGATTAGATTCTTATATTAGACTTTATGGTTCCCCAAAGGAATACCTAGATTCATAATTCCATCGACTCTACAACCTCCTCAACATAACATTTAAGGTTGCTCTTCTCATGGCTTTTTAAGAAATTGAAGGTTGATTAACTCAATTACGCATATTTTTTGTCATTGTTGTGTATCGATTTCATGCAATAAAATTTATATTTCCTTACTTAGTATAGTTTAAGCAAGGGTCGAATCCACAAGGAGCTGAGGTAATGAGATTAGACGTTCAAATGAAAGGTGAGAGAGCGTGGAAGAAGAGAGAGCGCAGAAAGAAGTGCGAACATAAATGGGGCATGTAGAGATGAATATGAGTGATAATGTTTAGCTTTCTTTTTTTAATTAAGAGAGAAATATGAATTCCAATGGAAAAACAATGTAGAACGAAATGATATGGGGATGAGATGATGACAAGATGAGAAGAATGGTCGGTGGTAGCGACAGATCGACGAATCGATATGCAGCGATAGGGAAAGAGAGTTTCAAGTGTCGATGATGTCAAAGCCACTATATTAAAAGAAAATAAGAAAGGAAAATAAAAGGAAAATACAACTTTACTATTTGTGGAGATGAACACAAGCAACAAGCCGGGTGATGCTCAATCCTCTCCGATCGTAATGCTAGCTTGATTTCTTCTTCACCACAAGATTGAGCATCAAGAAATGCTCTCCTTGGGCGTTGACCTCATCTCCTCTTCCTTCTGGTAGCCTAATGGTAAGAGAGAGCCAAAAAAAAGAGAGGAAAGAGAAAATAGAGCCTTATATAGAGAGGGTCTTTTAGGTTTCTAGGTGACCACGGGTGGAGATCTTTCACTCTTATGATCAAGGGTGGAGATGCACCACCCCAAGGACGTCCAAGGGTGTGGTTACCTCTTTTAGGAACTATATATCTGATATATCGCTGTCCTCGTCTCAGACAAATGAAAAACACAAAGTAGATTACCGAATTGTACCGAAACGTCAAATAAGCGCAAAATGGTAATCTTACCTCAATATACCTTTTTCCACTAATAAGATGGTATGATACTTTCTCTGCAGGTCAGTATATAACAGAAGAGAAAAACCTAAATATGACCTCAAATTCGAATACAAAATCAATAACGTGTGATCCCTGGCAGCAGCGCCATTTTGATGGTGCAATTTATGTGGCCATTGAAAACACGCATACGTCGGTCAAACAAAATTTATTATGAACTCAGAATAACAAAAATATGAAATCAAGTATAGTGTAAAGATCGGGTCGATGCACAGAGAACACGGTTGACTTTGATCGAAGGGTTGACTTGGTCAAACTTAGGTTCAATTGGGTATATTAAGAAATGAAAGTGATATTTAATTAATGGAAATGATATAAATATATGAGAGAAGATATTTTAAGAATTTAGAAATTGATTTGACAAAGAAAAGTTAAAAGTCAAGGTCAAAGCTTTGACTTTGACCAGATATTGACTTTCTATAAAATAAGAGAAGAAAAAGAGGATAAAATATTATGAAAATTATCTATTCAGAAACTAGAAAGAAAATGGAAAATTTTGATATATAATTTGTGATTTTTCAAGAAGATCTAGATTTATTATGATTTATTGAAAATCAAAGCTAAAAAAAAGACTACTTCGGTTTAAATCATCAAATTGACTGACCAATGATATCCAAATGAATAGAAATATAACAACGAGAGGATTTTAAAAAGATCAAAATTGTCAAATTTCACCTTGTATTTCAAGAGGAATTGCCCCCGCAAGTGAACGCCCAACTTCAGATTGAAATTGAATAGTAGATGGTAAACCGTCTAATTGAAGGGCCAAATGGTGATGAAATTTTAAGAATTAGATATCAACGGAAAGCTGATGAAAAAAGGAATCCAATGAAAGCAAAATGAAGCAATTTAGAGATAAGATGAGGGAGAAATTCTTGTTTCAAGATCAGAAAAATCCACACCCAAATTTGGGCGAAACGAAGAATAATTCGATTTCTAAAATGAAATTGACTATCAAAATCTAATCTAAACTACATAAATTGCAAGGGATACGATCGAATCACACTACTAACCCAATTGACGTGAAGATTTGGCTTCAATTCATGTGGATTGAAGAGTATTTCTCTAGTTTCTTCTTCGACGTGCGTTCGAAGTTCAAGAGGAGATTCCGGTCGTTTTCTTGCAATAATTCATGATTAACTTGCTTCAATATAATGCATAATTGAGTCTAGGAAGGAAGAGAATCATGAAGAACATATGATCTTCCTTCAAAATCGCTTAATCTGTTCAAGATTTGATCAGAGTTTACAAAGGAAGAACATTATTTATATAGGAAATTTCATCGCGAAAATCGTCTGAAGGATGATTCAACGGCTGAGGTTGCGTGATTTAAGTAAGTGGGCGACGATCCCACGATCTCCCCATGATTCTTGCCCCTTCTTTTAAAGGAGTTAAATCTTGAAAATGCGTGAAAATTCAAAATAAAATCTAGAAAATGTCAATAAATTTAGAAATTCATATCTTTCTTTATATGACTCCTTTTTGACTCAAATTTTCTTCATTGGATCACAAATTTCTTCATCTTTAATATCATGCCACCTAAAAATATAAATTGCAACAAGAAAATTGGGTGAATTCAAAATAATCTTAAATAATCCCTTAAAAATTCTTCTTTATATCATCTTATCACTCTCTTCTTGAAATTAATTCTTTTAATTATCAACTAAAGTCAAAATAGCTCAAGAAAAGTGGTTAATTTATAATTATTTAACCTTACAAAAGATCAAACATCAATAAAACACATATTTAACCCTAAGTAATGCAAAAATATGGACTTAAGTAAAATGGCATACCAATAGAGCAAATTCATAAAACTATGATAACATGCACCATAATTACATAAAATAAGCATGAATAATAGTTAAATAAGATAAATATTTAAGTTATATATGCACGTTATCATGGGCGTGATGCGATTGCTGACGCGAGTGCAGGACAATAGGGGCGCTTGGGAACAACAACGAGCAGGCGCGTGAATGCGGACACGAGCGCGGAATGGACGCATGTGAGGATGAGGACGGCCTGCTGACAGAACAAGACTGAGTGGTCGTCAATTGCACACAGTCAAGAGTAAAAAATAATTCTTAGCTTACCAATTTAGTGAAAATATCTCGAATTGTGGGGTATAATGGAAAATATGGGTCAAATCAACAGGGAAATAGGGAAATTTATGATGATCTCATCAAATTTCATCAAATTAGACAATGAATTGATGGTAGAAATTGGGGAAAATGGTAAATTATGAAAGAGAACTTCAAGACGATTCCACGGAATAAAAAATCATCGAATTTGACTTTGATATCCGGGAGAAATTGAAGATCAAAGTAGGAGGTATTTTTTGAAAATTGAAATCACGATTTTAACGAAAAGAAACTGTAAATTAATCTAATTTCCTATTCTAAACTAAAATTAAACAGTAAAAGACAAAATATTAGTACAAACCACCACCACTAACCCACAATTGCGATTGGATTAACCTAATTAATCACAGAAATCAGGGCTTTTCAGAAAAAAAAAATCTAAAAATCGCAATCGTGGAGTTCAAGCGTCTATTTCTTCCTCGTCTTTGGCCCAAATCTTGATCTTAAGCACTCCGTGGACGCGGAATTGAGTCGAGAAGAGGTTAGTATCAAAAGATTTAAGAGATTTGGTGTCTAAATAGATCAATTTGATTGATTTGCTCTCGAATGCTTTACAAATCAGAAGAACATCTCAATTTATAGGGATTTTGGGCGTAACCGTCCAATCGAATTAATCAACAGCTCTGATAAAATGGTCCATCTCGAACTGTCATTAATAAGTCCGGTCTGTTGGATCGCCGATGGACGCGCGAGATGATGCCACATCGACACGCGTTTTAAAACGCTTTGAAACGATCGCAGTTGGAACGCGATATGACGCCTCCGATGCGTTTTCTTCGCGATTTAATCTCGACCGTTATAACTCTCGCGATCATTGGTCGAGATTAAATTGATCCAGTGAACCCGGATTAAAGCCACGTGTTCCATTAATTTAAGTGCAGATCAAGTGCCATGATTGCACACGCGATCAGACGTCCCATACGCTGCCACGTCGCCTCCTCATCGCGATCGTTGATCATGATTGATCGGACGGTTCTGATTGCGCCATGTCTCCTGCGCGCTTTAAATATTTTGAAAAATCGATATTTAGTGAGAAAAATTAATTTTTAATTCCGGAAAATCCTTACAAATTCATTAAAAATTCAGAAAAATTCTGGAAAAATCCCTAAAAATTAGAAAATTCATAAGTTTCAAAGTATAACTCCAAATTATTCGAAATTTCTTTCTTTTGATCCAAAATTTAAATATCTATCGTTCTAAAAAGTCAAATTAATAAATAACAAGAGTTTTAATTTATTTTTCAAAAATACATTTACTTCTTTAAGATTTCAACTTTAGAAAATTAAATGTTTATGAAAATGATTACTGTCATTATTTAACTTTAAAAACCATTTATAATCTCAATAAAAGATAGGTTATAAAATTATTTATCATAATTAACCCTCATTTATAGTATTTTTAGATTATAATGACTTTTTCATAGAATGATAGATAAATACTCATAAATATGATAACATGCACATGAATGAAATCATTTACGTCGTAGTATGCATCAATAATCATGTATTATCATGTCTTATTAGCATGTTATTGATGGGATCTAAGGTCGATAACTTTCCGAAATTTTGATCATAACATCAAATGCAGCGGAAAACATTGAATCGGACATTCAAAATACCAAGCCACAAATAACAGATGGTCCTATCATCTAGTATGTATGAAAAAACATACTTACAGGGATTCCTTGAAGGAGTTCTTGAAGCTATTCAAGTGTCTAGCCTCTAGCGGTATCCACACGGTCTCCGGATGGTTGGATCTCCTCTTCAAAGCTCTTCACCAAGAGAGAAAGAGAAGAAAGGAGAGAATTCCCACAAGGCTTGCATGGGCACCTTCATCCTCCCCCTATTTATAGACATTTGGAATGAGGTTTTTTCATAAAAACCCTCATAATTATGTCTATATCCACCAACATCCATAAACCTTATGTGTGTGACCCTCTAGGTCCATATACCTCACTAGTTAATAACTCTATAGACAAAATAACACCTTATTGGTCAACCTTAATTAATTATCCACATCCACATATAGATTAATTAATCAAGGATCGATTTAACCAAATCGATAGGTTGAGATGCCAGCCCGTTGGGTTCCAAGCTACACCACGTACTCTAGGAGATATGGAGTATGTAAGAACTCACTTATGGAACCTTCACGTCATTGATTACCATGTATGTATAATCCTTCATCCACATTAGACTCATGAATGACTTAGGGTATGGTCAACTGTCAAACCCTAATCGGTCACTCAAGTTAGTACTGATGCGTGTAGAAATTATCGAGAACTCCTTCTTCGATATTTTTACTACCTTGGCCAAGGATTTCATCGCATCTCATTCCTTTGAGTCAATCTCCTCAAATACTGAGGGTGGATGATCCCATCTTGACCACACAATCATCTTTGCGAACTTCATGCCGTATCCAATATATGACGTTTTAGATATCCGGTGACTAGGGATTCGTAAGTCATAATCAAAACACGATCATCCATCCACAAGATGTCTTTGGTGTCTCAAGTCAAAGGACCACATACACAATCATGACATGAATCAACCTGATTGACAGTTAGGTATAATACCATTCAGGGATTCATACGGATCAATTCAATGAACTCTTTCTCCAAAGAGCACCCACTATCTATCCTTAGTGTCTCCACACCGATGGCTATAGGATCGGCCATACTTATCATGTGAGTTGGATTATATAGTGCTATTCTTTCCGGATAATTCGATGTCCTTCTCGAATATCCAACGAATAGGAATATTTAGAACATATGTTTAGAGACTAGTGATCACTATATTATGATCTCATCATAATTCACATAGTCATTGCACATGCTCATGGACTTCATTGCAAACATCACACAAGAATGACAATGAATGAATTTCATTTCAATGAACATAAACAAGATACATGAAAGTGTGATTGGCTTATAGGCCACATAATATCCATCAGTTATCACCTGCGGCTGGGAGAATGGGGCGAAGTGGCAGGTTGACGAGAGATGGCAACCGAGGCGACAGGTTGCGTCCGGCAGGGTGATGGATGAATTCGGTAGAGCGATGGGTGTAGAGGACAGGGCGTCAGGGTGAGATATGCTGGGGTGTTGGAAATGGAGGCAGGAGGAGGACGTGAGGATGGCTGGGTGATGTGGCTGGGTTTGACAGAACGATGGGGAGGACATGGCTGAGCGACAGAGGGGAAGACGACGCGACCAGGGTGGCATGCATATGCAAAAGTTGTGATGGCGGCACGGGGCAGCGGCGGCGGCGGCGGCGGCGGCGGTGGCAGCGCAAGGCCAGAGGTGGCGACACAAGGTCAGCAGTAGCGGCGGCAACGGCACAAGGGCGACGGCGGCAATGGTGGTGTCCCGGGGTGGCGGCGAGAGGTGGCGACGGCAGCGGCGGCATCGACATCGGCAGCGGCAGCAACGGCGGCGGTGGCATTTGAGAGTGCAGCGGCGGCGGTAACGGCGACAACGGCGTTGGACCTCTTCCGTGACCTTCCTATAGCAGTCACTCAAGGGGAGATCACTCCTTTCTTTCTCAAATGACGTCTAGGGTATGTGGGGGGTCCCTTCCCGTCTTATAGAGCCCAAGATGGGCCGAGAGGGGAAGGGCCCACTTGAGGCCCACAACCCGAAAGCCATAATCATAATAATAAAGATCCACAAAAGAGGGGAGATGGAGATTAAAGAGGGCCCACTAAAACATGTGCGGGCCGATAAAGTTCAAAATGAGGAAAGAAGATAGATCCACGTGCTCGAGCTCGGAGTGGGGCGAGACGAAGTCCTCATGCAGTGTAGCGGAACTCGGCATCTTTTGTCTTTGCCAATCATGTGGGCTGGACACGCATGGGTGTCGGCTCCTCCGGCGCCATGCTGTCATGCCTTGGTGGCGACGAGGGTCGTACGCCACTATCATCTTTACAACACAAACACTTTTAAGGATACCTTATTGCATCCAAGTTTTAAGGGTTTGATCCCCTTATCATAGACATGTAGCTCAATGTTAAAACACAAAAATACATCCAAAAATGTCTTTGGTGTCATAGGCTTTAGAATCAACCTTGCACCCAACACTCTCCTTAGTATCTGCACAAAAATGATCACCGAATCAACCATCATCAACATGTGAGGCGAATCAAGAAATATTGTATGTATTTGATGTCCTCTTGGATATCTTATGAATAGAAGTATTTATAATATGTGCTTATAGATAATAGACCATTATTGTATAATTTACTTACCATTGTTCACATTCTTAGACATCGTTATGAACATTAAACATATAGAGTAATTAACATAAAATTTTCAATAAAATGAAAGAGATGTGTATTTTTAATAGACTTGTAGGTGACATCTCACTAGTACATGTCACCATTTATGTGGAGTCACTAAGGATGGGTTTTGGGTGTTTGGAGAATAAATTCACTATACTGATCCGTACAAATGCTTTGATGGTATATGATATTATTTTCAACCATGTTGATCCATGTCACAACTAAATCGGTGATTCTTTGACCCAAGAAATTTTGTAGATTGGTGGTTATGTTTTGGCTTTGACCAAAGACATCTCTCAACAAAGGACTCTAAATCCTCAAATTTTAGATACCACAAGATATCATGTTGGTGATTGTGTAAGTCAATATGGGATTTTCACCTCTTGATTTTTAAGAGAAGGAAAAACTTTAGAAAAATACAGAAAAATCCTTGGCCAAGGCCAAAGAGTGTTGGAATTTGGGGTGTTAGCGGTGTCAATGCCAAATTCTAGCAGCCCTAGAAGTGTCGGCATCAAAATTTGACAATGAGGTTTCAATATTGAAACTCTAATATCTCTTTCATTTCTTATCAATTTTGGTTGTTCTTCGGCACTTTGGAAAGCTTATCAAGCGTAAAACTTGGCTCTAAAACCATTTTTGGGATTTAATACTTGATAGGCTCTCAAAAGTTTAATCAAACATGGAACTCAATGAAATACATTAAGTTAAACAGTCAAAACACTAAGGCACCATGAATTGATGATCCTATCATCTATAGTACAGATTTAAGCCATATTTATAGGGTTAACTGAAGGATTTCTCAAAATTGTTCAAGTATCCAACCTCTAGTTGTATCCACATAATTTTTGGACGGTTAGATCTACCTTTCACTGCTCTTCACCTTGAGAGAAAGAGAAGAAATGAGAGAATTCCCATAAGGCTTGCATAGGCATCCTCCTCGCATCATTATGTCTGAATCCACCAATATCCATAGACCTTATGTGTAAGACCCTCTAGTTCCATATATCTTTCTAGTTAATAACTCTATAGACCTAATAACACATTATTGATCAACCTTATTAATTATCTAGGTCAACATATAGACTAATTAATTAATGATCAATATAATTGAATTGATAGGTTGAGTTGTGAGCCGGTTGGGTGCCAAGTTACACCACATACTCTAGAAGATATGGAGTACATAAGAACTCCCCTATCAAACCTTTGCATCATCAATTATCATGTACGTATAATCCTTCATCTGTATGAGATTCCATGAGTGACTCATAGCACCCACTATCGATCCGAGGAGTCTCTATATTGATGATTACAACATTGGTCATACTCATCATATGAGTTGGATCAAATAGTGCCATTCTTTATTTATGGTTTGATGTCCTTTTGGAATATCCCACGAATAAGAATCTTTAGAACATATGTTTAAAAACTAGTGATCCCTCTATTATGATCTCATTGTAATTCACTTGATCATTGTGTATGCTCATGGACTTTATTAAAAATATCACACACGAATGACAATGAATAAATTTCATTTCAATAAAAATAACAAGATACATGATATTATGATTGGCTTATAGGCCTCATAATATCCCTGAATACGTTCAATGATAATGGAACGCATACACAAGAAACTAAGCATGAAGGGTGCAGATTTGTGGAATTTTTGGTCAAGGAAATCGTGATTGGGAGTAACTAACACATGAGTAGCAAAACTAGTTGACAACAATAGAAGCATACAGTCTAGATACCACTTCTTACATTTATATTTGTCTAATTTGGGACAAAATGCAGTTTGAATTCCAGCATGGAGTGCAAGAAACTGCAGCCCACACTACATAGTAACATGGACAAAGAATTTGGTTGAGATTGATTTTGATGACTAAAAAGCCATTAAACTTAGATAAATTTTCTCACCTTTATGGCATCCCAATTGGGTACTATATGTTAATGGCATGTTAATAATAGGAACTAACATAAAGGAAAACAATATTTGAGTTCAAAATTGTTTGACAAGTTTGATATGAATGACTAGGGATAGGCCAAATGCATCTTAGAAATGATCATCGTTGACCATGGGATCTAGAGCCTTAAGTTGATCTCAAGACAAAACATTGAAATTCTTTACTTTTAGCATTAAAAATGACAAGGTAAGGAGTATATGTATGATGTGTCATTGCAAACTTTTGAATGAGAATTTATGATAGGAATTAGATTTGATAAATTCAACAAGCCAGTCAATGCCCACTCCACCCATAGAGACTAACCACAAGTTTTCCTATCATCAGCTTTCTCTTCTAAAAGAGCATTTCCATTTGATTGAAGCACTAGTGGTTAAACCCTTTCTCTCGAACAGATCAATGTAGAATACTTTCATCAAGGAGAGCTGGCTAGTCATAATCAACCCTCATAAATTTGTCACCATATATTAGTTTTGAGTCTCAGAATGGTTCTAGATGGAAATCAAATGGCCTCCCATGACTAAGATATACTAATTTCGAGATATCTCTTAATGAAGAGACATATCTCATCATGCTCTAGTGATTTATGAAAATTCCATTGCAATATGTTTCTTCATCTATGTTTCTTGATAATCACTTCAAAAACTAATTCCCAGCACAACCTCTTGATAGGTAAGCTCTCCTTTTATCCCTTGAAATTGAGGTCAAATTTTTTATAAAAATATGATACATCTAAAATATTTTGAAATTGAAGTTTTTCTTCATAGACTAAATTTTCTCTTAATCCCAATGTAAACTTAGAGGTTTTCTTCCTTGGCCTCTTATGGCTTAATCCGTTTCATGGAACTGCCAAAATTATCCTTTGAGTTCGAAGCATTCTTTGATGGGGATCTTGATGAAGACTTGGATTATGTTTTCACCAACTATGAGCTAGGTAACTAGCCTTCAAAAGAATGTGCCAATATAAAAGTGTAGTATATATATTTGAGGCAGCTTAGTAGATGACTTAATTATACAAGAAAATTATTAAACATTATTTATGTTAGGAGACTTTTATGAAGGAATTGGGGAAGGAGAAACTAGTGCTTTACATCTTGCAAAGAACTTGGTTCTTTGTGCGATGAGAAAAAAATTCAAGTAGGTTATCATATAGCGCATGATAGATTATGATTTTTGTAGGCCTGATAAAATGATATGTGCCAAATCACGGTTGTTGAAAACACAAGTTCACATAAAAAAATTATACTCAACTCTTTCAATTTAATCTTAAATTTAGAATAATGGTAAGCCAAAGTTGAATCCACAAGAAGAAGGGTTAAAAGATTGAAACGAGAGATTAATTTTGTATTTTTTTAGATGAAGAAAGTATAAAGGATCACTAACCTGATTAAGTGAGTGCAAATGATTCAATGAACTAATCAAGCACTTCTGATCTCCTATAAAAAATTAAATATCCTTGAGCAAATGGTCAAATAACCATTTGGTTTTGAAATATGGATGGATGGATAGAAAAGGTGTAGCATATGAAAAGGATCGAAAAGAAAGCATCCTAATCTAATGATTTGTGATAAAAAAAACTTACTGTAGCAATGCTCTCTTATTGATTACTCCTTCGAGAGCTCTTACATCTTGCCCAAACTGGGGACCTACATCCAACATGAGGAATGAATAGAAAAGAGAAGGAACTCACTAAAATTCATGTTCGATACACGTCTGGCAATCAATTAACGCTCTCTTTCCTTTAAGCTAACCAATACTAGAAACATCCAAAGAACATAAAAAAACTAATTATTCCACTCCATTCATTAAATCAACCACTCTTCATTCAAAGGATGAAGAGAACACAATGATGTTTTTGGCCATAAAATTTTAGCTCAAAAATTTATTCAGTTTATGAGATATCACGATTTTAGTTTGAAGCCATTGATTTTCCCTTTAAAATTTCATAATTGAATGGTGGCCTTTTGATCTTCCTTCATCAAGCTTGGCAGCCACCAGATTGCACCATGTGCCAAATCGTTAATTGCTGAAATGAGGAGAGAGAGTCAGATATGTGGCAACTGTTGGATCAAGTTATTAAAAGTCAAGAGCTCTAGAATTGCACCTCATGAAAACTTATTATTTGTTGCAAAGAGAGTGAAATAATAGCTAAATTTTGGGCCATTGATCATATGGTCTGCAATCTAACAACCCATGTGAAGCCAGGTGCTGCAATGAGAGAGAGGAGATCCAATGGAATGGGTCCAATGAATCTGGTGGTTCCGATTGATGCCACAAATTGGAACACCAAGATGTCACTACTTGTCCTTGAAAAAAAGAGGGGACGTTAATCCTACATGGAAAACATTAAAAATAAATTTTCATTTAAATAGAAAGTTCCATTAAACACTTATAGCGATGATTTGCCACTCGGTGAATAGTTGTAGTAAAACTCTCAGCTTGATGGTGTTGACGAGACGAGACCGCGAGGTCGTCGATTTCACACGGTCTCGTGTCAAAAATAAAGCCTAATTTACCAATTTGGGGAATTAAGAGAGAATTGAAGGGTATAATGGTAAATAAGGGTCGAATCCACAGGGAATTTAGGTATTTTTGCGATATCTTTTGGAATTTGGTCAAATTGGACGATGAATTGAGGTGAGAAATTAGGGAAAATGGTGTTTTTCGAAGGAAGACTCAAAGATCTATCCGTGGAATCAAAAATCGCTCAATTTGGATTAGTAATCACGGAGAAATCAAAGATGGAAGTGGGAGGAAATTTTCGGAATCGCGAAGAACACAAATTGAAATTGAAATGAAATTAAACTTAAATTGAAATCCTAAACCTAAAATTGATGATACATGACGATAGATAAGAGGATAAACTTGTATTCTAACCCGAGATAACGATCAAATCGATCCAATTGATCGCCGGATCGACAGCTAATCATTCCGCGAATTCAATCGTGAACATCGGTGTTCAAGAGACAAATTCTCCTCGTACGATCGTCGAAATCTCTCTTATAAACACTCCGTGGACACGATTTCGAGTCTAGAAGATATTACAAGAGAGAGATTCAAGAGAGAATGGGTTAAGATGCGTCGATTAGATCAAATCCCTCAAGAATACATAAAAACGACGAAGAACTCGTCTATTTATAGGGCGAAATGAGGAGAGCCATTCGATCGATGCGTTAAGGCTCGATCAACGGTCGTGATGAAACGGTTCATCACGAACCGTTATAATTAAATCCCAGCCATCCGATCGCGATTGGACGCGTGAGATGGGCTTGGATGGTATGCGTTTAAAAACGCATCGATTCGTAGCCATTAGATCGTGATCCGACGGTCTTGATGAAGTTTTCAAATCAGGCGTTATAAAACGCCTTAAATCCGCGCCGTTGGATCTTGATCCAACGCGTCAGATGCTCCCCTCAAGATTTAATTCTGGCCGTCATAACTCCTTATTAAGAGCACGTGTCTTTTATGATCTCCGGTGGTCCCGGCGTCCACGCGATCGACGCGTGTGGTGCTGCCACGTCGCCGATGATCCAACCGTTATAACTCTTTTAATCGTGCACGTGCTTGATTGATCGATCGGTGGTCCAGGCGCATGCGATCGACGGGTTAGATCAACGCGCGCCGTCGATCCGACGCTCCTCCTCACGCCACGTCACCTGAAATAGGTAAGACGTGTGGATTAGTGCCACACGGAAAATAAAAAAGCAAATCGTCGGGTTTATAATACCCGACGATCTAGAGGGTTAATAACCCTTCCCAGCTAGGGAAGGCTGAAGACCCATTTTATATATGTAATAATAATATAAATACTATAAATATAAAACGCGCCACGTAGGCGCTGCGCGGGTCTGCGTGGCGCTGCCACGTGGCCTTGCGTGCCACGTCACATCCACGCGGGTCCCGCGCGCAAACCAAAACATTTTTTTATTTTTTCATTTATTTTAAAACGGTTTAAAATAGAAAATAAAATCATAAAAAGAATCAGTAAAAATCTAGAAAAATCCCTAAAAATTGTAAAAATCATATCTTTTAAAGTACAACTCCAAATTAATCCAAATTTCTTTCCTTTGATCTGAAATTTTATTATCTATCATTCTAAAAATTCAAAATATTTAAATAACAGGAGATTTAATTTATATTTCAAAAATACACTCATTTCCTTAAGATTTTAAGTTTAGAAAATTAAATGAATGTTTATAAAAATGATTTCTCTTATTATTTAACTTTAAAAACTACTTATAATCTCAAGTAAAGATGGGTTATAAAATCTCTAATCTTTAATTCATCATAATTAACCCTAAATTAATGCATTTTGAGATTATGACATAAAATTGCATAGAATGATAGAAATACACTCAAAATATGATAACATGCACATAAATGTAATGTTTTATGCCTTAATTTTTATTAATAATCATGTTTTATCATGTTAAGATTTCATGTCATCAGGTGTCACACAAGTGTTGATTGTGGAACAAGTGACACTACCTTCTTGCGCCATGCATATTCACAACCACTTTAGGACATGAAAATAGAAAAAACTTTTTCCAATTTTTAAACCTTTAAAAAGCCTAAAAATTAAAAAATTTCATAAAAATGTTATAGAAATTCATGTGAAATCTAAAAATTTGAAAAATTCATAAACTTCAAATGCTCACATCTTTTCATATTTTTAAAATTGCTTGTCTAAAATTCCCTAAGTGGATGGTACTTTAACCAAGGGAAGGGGTGAATATTCTTGCATTTGTCATTCTTATGATGAATTCCTTGATTTTATGCTAAAATCTTCACGTCACTCTTACACTCAATTTTTTTATACTGGACAGAGTATCCAAACCCCACACTAGTCCTAGGAGGAGACAATCTCCTTGGAGTCTCTCACCTTGTTATTCCCCCAATATTAGGAACTAAGTGGTCAGATTGGTTCGATCAAAGTTCAAGCACTAGCTTTTGATCTAGCTTTCTCATACTCTTGGTTAGTGTCCTCACTTTGTCATCATCCTTTGGTAGGTCATTGCTCAATCATCTCCCACAGCTCAACTCATATAGCTTTGTGTGCTACTACCTACTCGTTTTCGGCCAGCCTACCTCTTTAAAGTCCTCAAGCCTTGTCACTAATCCACACACACTCTATGTAGTTTACTTGCCTGCAATCTCACGAGATCTTGCTAGGTGAGGAAAAAATGTGCTTCAAGTTGACTTTCTCGTCAACTCCCTAGACTCCTCCCATCTAGCACTAATTCAACAAAGAATCTCTCCCTTACCCTCATGTGTTAGTATGACACGCTTAGTGATGAAATCAATTTATGGGTATTTTGAATTGTTTTTTTGAACTCATTTCATGCAACAATTTTTCTAGAGAGAGTTCGTCCCACTTCCTTGGGAGGCGGTTGTAGGTCTCACCTCTTTATACTTCCACCTCCTTAGGAGGTGATTATGGTCATCAATTATGGATCTAATCTCCACCATTCATTTGATGGCACCCAGAAGAGTAAATCTTTACCATTAGTCTAAGGGAACCTCCTCACTTAGCACGTAAAAGAATGGTGGTGACCTTACCTCTTCCCTAAAGGGGTGGGCCTACCCCTCTCTCTTCCTATAAATGTTGATTCTTCCTTAAAAAAATAGGGAAGATTTAAAATTATTAATGTTAAATAAAATAAAATAAATTTAACCTCGTTAACCCTTTAGGAATACCTTTGACCACCATTGCCTTGTCAAGAATCACTTTGACTATCGTTGGCTTCCAATAAAAAAAGACTAATTGGTCTCCTAAAAAGGTGGAATAGGTTGACCCCTCGTAAGGAGGTGGTTGACGAACCTCCTACAAAAAGTGAAAAATATTTGACCAACCTCTTGAAAATATGATAAGGCTCGACCAACCTCCTAAATAGGAGAAAATGATGTCAAGGTTTGACTAGGCTGCTAAAAGGTGAAAATGTTGACCGACCTCCTAAATAGGTGGAGGACCTATTTTCTTCCTCTACTTCTGAATATTTTCATCCATGCTCTCATTACATTGATAAATATGAGAATTTAACCATTTGACTTTAATAATTCAAGTGGGGTTAGTCTCATAATATAATCATAATTGCATTTTCATGATTAAATTATTAGCAAAAATATTTTATTTATATTCATGTATTTTTCTAGTTTAATTTTATAAGAGGAATGAGTGTATTTTTAAAAAAGAATTTATTCTCTTGTTATTTAAATACTTTGAATTTTTATAATATTAGATAATTTAATTTCTGATCCAACAAAACAAATGTGGATTAATTTGGAGTTGTATTTTGAAAGCTATGAATTTTCTAATATTTAGGATTTTTATAGAATTTTTCTGAATTTATTTGAAGCTATTTTTTATTTTTAAAAGAGAATAAAATTTTTTATATATGTCGCAAGCTGACATGGCAAAACATTGCCACGTGTACACACCACATGGCAGCGTATGTGTTTGTATGTGTGTACGCACATGTGGGCGTGTGTGCTCGTGTGTGCTCGTGTGTGCACTAGAGTGATAAGTGGGTTAAAGCATCCATTAAGGATTTTCGCTAACCCATTAGATGCCTATACGTTATATACTTGTCAAAATCCTCAATTTATATCATGTGAGACTATTTCTGTTTGTTTTCATTTACAGGTGATGTGGCGCAGCGAGACGCGTCCGATTGCATGATTTAATCGCGATCGTCAAATTTCACTTACTCGAGGGGGTACGTGGCTGCATCTAATTAGGCGATGATTCATATTAAAGATGATTTAATCTCAGCCATTGACGTGTCGTTTTCGTGCGTCGTGAAAACACAAAGACGATGGTCAAAAAAAATTTATAAAACCGAACTCACAAAGATAAGATATAATAATCAAGTATTGTGTAAGTATCGGGTCGATCCACAGAGAGCAGGGTTGACTTTAATCGCAGAGTTGACTTGGTCAAACTTAGGTTTAAAAGGAGTTTTAAATAAGAGAAAATAAGATTTAAGGAATGGAAATGATATAAATAATCTAAATAAGAAGTTTTAAGAATTGAAATCTCGGATTTGTCAGAGAAAAGTCAAACGTCAAAGTCAAAGCGTTGACTTTGACCAACAGTAGGTGTTCTGCAAAATCAGAGAATCAAACAGAGTCAGAGGATTACGAAAATTAAATATTTGAAAACTAGAGAATAAATGGATTTTATTGATATATATTTCGTAATTTTTCGATAAGAAATGGATTTATTATGAATTATTGAAAATCAACTATCAGAAAATCCCCGAAATTAATACCTCAGAGGAAATCTTCAAATTGAATGACCAAATGAAATCCAAATCTTGCAATTTCTATGAAAATGGAAATCTAAGAACTAGAGGAATCTAACAAGACCAAAATTATCAAATTCTGATTTGTAAATCAAAAGTAATTGACCCCGAAAGTCAACGTTTGACTTCTGATGAAAGATGAACAGTCCTTGGTCAAACGTCAAATTGGAGGGTCAAATGAACTCAGAATTTGATGAATTTGCTATCCACGGAAAGCTGATGAAAAGAGAAATCCAATGAAGCCAAAATCAAGTGATTTAGAATTATAATCAAAGAGATATCTTATTTTCAAAATCAGCATTTTTTTAGACTAAAATTTGGGGAAAATGAAGAACACTATGAACTAATTTGCAAAATTAAACTTCTAAATCTAATAAAAACTCAAATTACATCCTGATAATCGATCGAATCTTACTATTAACCTAATTGCCGCAAGGATGGGGCTTCAATTCTCGTGGATTGAAGTGAATTTTCTCGGATTCTTCCTCGCGGATGTTCAGAATTCAAGGGGAAAATTCGATGAAATCAAGGAGAAATTCGCGATCAATCCCGCTCCAATTGCTTCGCAATCACGTATAAATGCGGGGGATCACAATGAACTAGAGATCTTCCTCGAAATTTGCTTAATTTCTTCACGAATTGATCAAAAGTTGAAGAACAATGAAGAACAACATGGGGCTTTAAAGGGGGAAATTGGCCCGAAGATCGTGGCGATTGAATTGGTCGTGAGAGCGGATTTGAGGCATCGTGGGAGGGGTTCCTTAGGGCGGCTTTGTAGCTCCCGAACGTGCGATGAATTCTTCCTCAATTTAGCTTCAATTTCACTTCACAAGAACCCACGATCGCGCCACGATCGGGCCACGATCACGCCGCAATCGGGCCACGATCGTGCGTCAATCGTGATCCCTGAACTCAGTCGATCGCCGTCTAATCCAATAGAGATGATTCCGCAACGAAAGACCCACGATCGTGGCTTGATCACGACGCGATCGCAGTTGGATTGGACCGCGATCGTGGAGTTCTTCCATGAATCCTCCCCACCGTTTGATGGAGTTTGCGACCTGATTAGAATCTGACGCGCCAGAGAGTTCCACACAGCTTCACTGGAGGCCGTCAGATCGCGATCGCGTGATCTTCATTTGATGATGATCGAGCGATTCTCCGGACGCCACGTGTTCGAAGGTAAGCCCTTAGATTGTCTCCACTTACTCAAAATATGCCGCACGTGTTCCATTGATGATCGCGTCGACTCGGGTCCACGCGATCATCATCGTTCCGACCGCATCCAACGATTGCCCTGCCGCCACTTAGCCTGCAAGGTATAACCGTGTGGGAACATAGTCCCACACGGAAGAAAAATAGAGAGAATGCGTGGTTAAATAGGGGAGCTCCCCTTTGATACCATATTGTTACCGTCCCTCCATGTTACGAGGGCCCACTATGCCCATGGGCCCTCCACTTACCAGCCTTACCTGCCACGTGGCGCCCCACACGGGCGCCCACGTGGACCCGTCCTCGTGGCCTCCTGCCACGTGTCAGCGCCGCCTGCTCCTCGCTCGGGCCACCAAGGCTCTACCACGTGGCCTCAATGCTTTGTCGCATCCCGAGGAAGTCCCACGTGCCACGTCAGCCGTCGCTTGGGCCCGCTCGCCACGTCAGCGCCTGCAGGTATGTTACCCCTTTTTTCGCGATTTTAAATAGGAAAAATCAATTAAAATTTAATTAAAATTCAGAAAAAGGGCATAAACTTTATAAATTCATAACTTTTAATGTAGAACTCCTTTTTTATCCAAATTTTCTCCATTGGATCACAAATTCTTTTCTTTTTAATATCATTTCATTTAAAATATATTTTGAAAGAAGAAATCAAGATGAATTAAAATTTACTTAAATCACTTCTCATAAAACATTCTAAATCATAAATTCATCTTGAAATTATCTTTCCAAACATTTACTAAAGTCAAAAATCATTCAATAACAGCGATTAACTTCTATTAATTTAAAAAAAAGGTTAATCATCTATTAAGCATGAAATTATCCTTAATTTAGGCATAAATATCAACTTTAGTGAAATGACATGGCAATGGAGAAAATTCCTAAAAAGTTTGATAACATGCATTATATTCACATAAAATAAGCATGAATATGAGTTAATTAGGATAAGAATTCAATTTATAAATGGATGTTATCAGCCACTCATCTAGGGAGTTATAATGGTTGAGATTAAATGCACCTCGATGCACACGTGACTCGATCACTCGATGAAGATCGAATTGTGAACATCAAGCGACACCTCTTCTTCATGCGCAACGTGGCAAGAAATGGATGCTTCATCATCAATTGAGTGGCGCAACTTAAAGACAAAAATTTATGAATGGGCATTTTAATCTCAGCCATTGATCAAAGACCAATAGGCGCATTCAAAGGTTGCTTCCAATTTCTCTATAAATTGAAATGTTCTTCGATGGAAAAAACTCATCGCTGGATGTTTTGAGAAAATTGAACTGTTTAGACAACTCAGACCGTGAATCTCTTGATTTCTTCCTCCTCTAGACTCATTTCTGTGTCCAAGGAAGGTTCGAAATCAAGATTTGGTAGAGAGAATAGGAATAAATCACCTCTTGAACGCCGAACTTTGTTTTCAGAATTACAAAATGAAAAGCCTCGAATCTAGCAATTAATTGAATCATTTTGAGCGCAACTTTGGGTTAGATTTTGTGTTTTCCTCCTAATCTATCTTCTGGCAGCATTATATTTTAATTTTGAATCGTAGATTAGATTAATCTTAGATTTAATTTCAGTTTTTATCACGAATCAGGATCAATTTTCTTTGTTGACTTCAATCTTTGATTTCTTCACGAATTCTAATCCAAATTCATTGATTTTTGATTCTGTGGATGTTTTTGGAGTTATCTTTCTTAATGTACTAAAATTCCTAATTTCTCACCTCAATTTATTGTCCAATTTGATCGAATTTCAAAGACAATTTTAATTTTACCTTATTTCTCTGTGGATTTGACCCTTATTCACCACTATACTCTTTAATTAGTGATTTAATCTTTAAATTGGTGAGTTTGGAACATTTTTGGACACTAGTTATTGTGTATTCAATGACCACATGAAATCATCTCATTAGAGAGCACACACAAAAATAAATCAATACGATAAGTCAGCAAAAATTACCTAAAGGATGACCCACAATCTAATCTGATTGCTAGCTTGTTGTATTAGTTTTGATTAGACTTGAAAGCAATCTAAAAGGTATCGTAGAACTCAAATATTCAAGTACTGAGTAGATTTCAAATATGAGTATGATTGAATTCAAATCTAATATAAAAACACACTAGTTTTGATTCAAATATAAATTCAAAATAAACAAATGGAAATCAATCATAAACCCAAAAATTAATCTCAATGAAATAGTACTTCTAGGGAAATGTAAGTTTGTATATTTATAAAAATTTGATCAAATATAGAATTAGAAATGATATTTCAGTTTCTTTTTTTTTTATAAAAAATATTTAGGAAAAAGAAAATTGAGGTTTTTGAAAGGAGAAAAACTAGAAAAGTAATCAATCGTATGATAAGGTTGAAGTCAAAAAAGTGAAAAATCTAAATGTTGAAAAAGAAACTTTGAAGTCAAATGAGATAATTAGATAATCATAATTTTAACAAATCAAAATAATAAAATTTTGAAAACAAAGATATCAAATGACCAAATGGAAATCAAAAATCAACTTTTTGTGAAAGCACAATTAAAAAATAAAACCAAGAATAGGAAATAAAATTGGGTAAAGGAACTAAATCACAAAAATCACGAAAATAGAAAAGAAGCATGGTCTAAATTACGAAAATCAAAACCAAGATTCAAATCATGGCCTTTTGAAGTGGTTTCTATTTGAAATTGCTTTTTGAACGCTGATTGAGAGAGAGAGATGTGTTGATCATTGTCAAGGAGGAGAGCAAGAGAGCATTGATCACTTCAGCTTTAGATTGAGACAAACTTACCGTGAGGGTGAGACAGAGCTTCTTGAGAGATATCCATGAGAGATGGTTTAGATCGATTTCTGAGAGAGAGTATTGATAACATGCAACTTATATTTATATTTACAAGATTATTAATGTAAATTTAGGCATAAAACATTCCAACTTATACATATGCATGTTATCTCACTTTGAATGCATATTCAATATTGCATGCAATTTAAATTATAATCTCAAAATGTATTATGTTAAGGGATAATCATGCACAATTAAGAATTATACTTTTAGAGTAGATTATTCTTATTTCATTTTTTAGAGTATAATTAGGATTTAAATACAAATAATAGATAATTCTCATTTATTTTTCAACTTTTATTTTCCAAAGAAATGAGTGTATTTTTGAGTTAGAAATTTATTCTCTTATTATTTATTAAATTAAAATACATAAAATGATGGATTATTGAACTGGTGATCAAACAAAAGAAATTTAAAAAGAGTTATATTTTGAAAGTAAAGAATTTTCTAGTTTTTAGGGATTTTCAGAATTTTTGTGGATTTATTTTGATTTTATTTTTAATTAAATATATTAAAAAGGTTTTAACCGGCATGCTGCCATGGTCAATAGCATGGCATGTATATATATATGTCACCATGGGACAACGTATGCGCTCGCTACATGGCGCACACGTGACGTGTGCCATTCGTGACTAAGTGCCCTTGAAGGGCATATGCTAACTGCAAAAAACTTTCTATTATGGACTCTGATTTCTTGAATTTCTTCAATGTGGGACTATCTTTGTATTTTTCTTATGCAGGTGATCTAACACAATGAGAGGCATTTATTCCATGATTGAATAAGAGGCGTTGATTTTCAGTTACTCGGGGGAGGTGCATGGTGCCCTCTGATTTAGTGATGATTTGTTTTAAGAAAGGTGATGAATCTCTAGCATCCATTAGGGGAGTTATGATGGTTCAAATTAAGTGCACTTGATGGGCTTCTGTGAGAGACGTGTGGTAGCATTGTTGGCATTCACTAAAGATCAAATGGTGAGAGTTTCACGAAAAGTAGTGTACATATGATTGTATGGTGAAATTTGGACACTTCGATGAGGATCTCACAACCATGATTTAAAGAAACCAATTCACCTCCAATCTTTTGTTTGTGGTCTTTTATTTCAGATGAAGAAAGGATCAAATGGTCACGCCAAAATTTAGCTCTCTTTATAGTCCCCATCTTCAAGCGCATACTCATTCTTGGATGATTTTGATTGATCAGAACTTTTGGACAACTCAATCCTTGAATTTCTCGCATCAATAACCTTTTAGAATCATTTCCATGCCCAAGGAGTTCTTAAAGTCAAGATTTTATTGAAAGAATAGAGAGAATTTATCGCTTGAACTCGCATTATCCATTTTCAAAAGCGCATAATGAAAGGCTTTCATCTGGAACTTAATTGGATCATTTCAAGTGTGATTTCAAGTTAAATTCCATGTTTTCTTCCTAATCTTTCGTCCTATACCATAAGATGCTAATTTCAATTAGTAGATGACGTTTATTTTATGAAATTTCATAGTTTTCTCTCTCTTTACAATCAAATTTTCTCTTCTAGTTTTGCTCCTAGATTTCGTCGTGAATACTAATCTATGTCAAGTAATTCTTGATTCCGTGGATTTGTTTTAGAGTCTTATCTTTAAAAGTATCATTTTTCCTAATTTTTCTCCCCAATTACTTGTCCAATTTGATAGAATATTGAAGATATCTCAAAAATTCCCTAAATCTTTGTGTATTTGACCCTTACTCACCATTATACTAATTAGTTAATGATAAAATCCCTAAATTATTGAATTTAGAAAAAAATTTGACTTGAGGACGCGTGTTTTCAATGATTGCATGATCTCGCTATGTCAAATGGCACTGTTGTTGGGGAGTTCGGCATAGTTTTTAGAAAATTTAGATAATTTTGGATCAATCAAACTCAAATTTTTTATTTTGCTTCTTGATTTAAACTTGTATTGATCTTACATTATGTGTTCTAAAGTAGAAATTCATCTTCGAGATTGTTAATTTGACAAAATAGAGTGATTGTCCCTTTTCCACGGATTACAAACAACCACTTTTTCAAAATTGTGTTAACAGAGCACAACTCTCGCATCAATGCCAAGTATAATTATCCCATTATTTGATAGTTATATTATAAATATATTTTATTCATATATATATCTATGGTCTACCCTTCCATGAGAGAATAACCTACCTAGAAAATGAGGAACAACCCTTTACACATAGATCTCTTTTAATACTCGCATTCACTTGTGTCTTCCACGTCTTCGTCAACCCTAGAACTAGTAGAAATGGCCCATAACAATGAGGGAAACAATATAAAGTGCTTAGTGACTATGCCTCTAGAGATCTGTCCTCTAGAGACCATGCACTCCTGTATATGCGCCCCTTAATTGATGTGTGGGCTTTAAAATAGATTCCTATGTAATGAGTGTCCTACCTATCATCTAAGGTAACCTTCCAAGGATCCTTATTCATATGTAGACGAGCTCAGCCAAGCGTGTGAAATTCATCAAATTAATATTCCAGTAGATATAATGAAAATAAAACTCTTTCCCACTACCCTTAGAGATAGAGACAAAGATTGCTTTTGAAAATTCAGAAAAATATTTCACTTTTTAGGCTGAGATAGAGGAATAATATCAAAGAAAATACTATTTGAAAGGAAAAACCACCTCCATTAGAAAAAATTATTTGCGAGTTTACATAAGGGTCAAGTGAAACCTTTCACTAGGGAGTGCCCTCACAATAGAGTGTCTAACCTTAAACTTGCACAAATATTTTATGATGGGTTAGGCCTTCAAGATAGATATATTTTAGATGCAGCTAACGGCAGCACCTTCATGAGAAAGTTCAAAGAGGATACAATAGAACTAATCAAGACGATGGCATAGAATGACCACCACAATGCAGCAAAGCCACTCAGACGAGGTGCCACGTTGAAAGGACAATTGATCGATGCTAAGTTAGTGGAAATGGGCATGCTTGTAGAAATGATTGAGAAGGTAGAAAAGGTCAAGAACCTTCTACTAGATCGACTCAACATCTGAAATGATTTTGAAGGACTCACGCTCATTACATTGCAAGGCACATCACCATTCACTTATTGCTCAAGGCTTGATCACATCGAGCTAAACTACCCAATCATGGTGGCACAAGGGCAGGGGATGTTTTGGTAAGGTCCACAAGTGGGCAGAGTCAACAGGGAAGATCAAACTATAAGAGTTCATACCTAAATTATTATAGTAAACCTATCTTTAAACGCAATCCTTCACATCCTACAAGATTCAGGATGAATGCCGAGTGGACATATCCTCCAACCTACAACACCAATAAGAAGAAAAATCTACATCCACAACCCTATAAGAATACAAGACAATCGATGTACATCCCACCATAGCCATCCTACACTCTAAATCCATGGTAAATCACATTGGCATTCGACCCGATTGTTGGGGCCATGTCATAGTTGGTGTAGATGAATTGATTGAACTCGCGTCTGGATGAGTTACAAGACTTTGTCAAGACGAATGTTCTTGCCATGAGTGATAACAAGAAGGGTAAGAAAGTTTCCTTTAGTGACGAATTACCATCGTAGGCCACTACTAACTGAAGGAATCAAAGACCATCATCTAGCTAGACGCATAACGTGGATCATGTTCATGTTGATATGGAAGCAGTGGAGACCGTACTGGTTATATCAAACCTTCAAAGTGGCAAGATTTTCTAGGACCCTTTCGAGGATCATCCTTTCCACAAAGGCTTGATTGATGAAGAGACGCCGACCATTGTGGTAGAGCAATACAATAACTTTTGAGCATGAGAATGAGTAGAGGAAGTTTGAGTGACGAATCAAGACCGCGAGGTCATTGAAAACACATGGTTTAGAATAATGCACGAATTGAAGGGTATAATGGTAAATAAGGGACAAATCCACAGAGAATTAGGGAAATTCTTGATAATCTCTTCGAATTTGATCAAATCGGACAATAAATTGATGATAGAAATTAGGCAATTTGATATTTTAAGAAAGAGGACTTGAAGCCGAATCCAAAGAATAAAAAACACTGAATTTGACTTTGATTTCACGGAAATATCAAAGACTGAATAGAGGTGAATTTTTCGAAAATTTAAAATTGTGAAATCCAAAATTAAAAGAGCAATTAAACTTAATTACGATTCTAAAATGAAATTAAATGCTAAACAAAGATAGATTAGGATGAAACACGGTCCCTAACCCATTGATCAAATTGATCCAATTAATCGCCGGATCAAAGCTATTTATCAAAATTCAGAAAAATCGCGATTTTGGAGTTCAAGCGTCGATTTCTTCCTTGTCGATCATCGAAATCTTGATCTTAAGCACTCTGTGGACTCAGAAATGGGTCTAGGAGCGATTGGGATAATGAGATGCAAGAGATTTGGTGTTTAAATAGTTCGATTTACTCGAATTGCTCTCAAATGCTTTACAATCTCAAAGAACATCTCAATTTATAACGCGATTTGGGCGTAACCGTTTGATCTTCATTCAATCTGCGATCAACAGCTCTGATGGAACACATCGAATGCAAATCGTTACCAATAAGTCGTGGCTGTTGGATCGCTGATCGACCGCCGAGACAACGTCACGCCGCGTGCATTATAAAAATGCATCAAACGGTCGCCGTCGGATTGCGATCGGATGTTTCTGACGCATTTCCGTTGGTTTAATCTCAATTATTATAACTCTCTTGATGAACGACTGAGATTATATTATTTTAGAAATGATTCGTCGACGAGTCATAGTGCGCCATGTACCCTCACTTTAAGTGAGGACCAACGGCTTTGATTCCTCGCGCGATCGAACGGTCCTCAGGCTGCCACGTCGCCTCCCCACCTTGGCTGTCGATCGTGGCACGATCGAACAATCCAGATCACACCATGTCACCTGCGCTCTATTAATAAATTAAAAATTCAATTTTAAATTAGAAAATTCAATTTTTAATTCCAGAAAATTCCTAAAAGTTCATTAAAAATTCAGAAAAATTCAAAAAAAATCCAAAAAAATCCCAAAAAATTAGAAAATTCATAACTTTCGAAATCTATTTCCAAATTTCTTTCACTTTATCAAAAATTTAATTATCTATCATTCTAAAAAGTCAAATTTAATAAATAAAAGAGATTTAATTTCTATTTCAAAAATACATTAATTTTTTCAAGATTTAAACTTTAGAAAATTAAATGAATGTTTATAAAAATAATTTCTATCATTATTTAACTTTAAAAATTACTTATAATCTCATGGAAAGATGGATTACAAAACTATTTATCTTGAATTCGTCATAATTAACCCTAACTTAGTACATTTTGATATTATAATGACTTTTTCATATAATGATTGATAAACACTCATCAATATGATAACATTCATCAGAATGAAAATCTTGTATGCCTTAATATGCTTTTTTGACGAGTCAATTTATGTGGTCGTTGAAAACACACAAACGTCACGAAAACCAAATTTATAAATCCGAACTCAGAAATACAAAAATATGAAATCAAGTATGGTGAAAAGATTAGGTCAATACACAGAGAACACAGTTGACTTTGATCGAAGAGTTGACTTGGTCAAACTTAGGTTTTATAAGAAATTGTAAGAGATGAAAGTGACATGTAATCAATGGAAATGATATAAATATATGAGAGAATATATTTTAAGAATTTAGAAAATGAGTTAACAAAGAAAACTCAAAAGTCAAGGTAAAAGCGTTGACTTTGACCCACTGTTGACTTTCTGTAAAATCAGAAGAAAAAAAAGTAACATATTCAAACAACTATATATTAAGAAACTAAAGAGAAAATGGAAATTTTTGATATATAATTCATGATTTTTTTAGCAGAATTGGATTTATTATGATTTATTGAAAATTAAAGATCAAAAAAATCTTGAAATAAACTCTTCTCTAAAAATCATCAAATTGACTGACTAAATAAGATTAAAATATTACGTAAATTACGTATTAAGAAACTAGAGAGAAAATTAAAATTTTTTTTTACATAATTCATGATTTTACAAGAAGAATTTGATTTATTATGATTTATTGAAAATCAAAGATAAAAAAAATCCCAAAATAAACTCTTTGTTTTAAATTATGAAATTCACTAGTGAAATGAAGTTAAAATATTATGAAAATTATATATGTAGAAGCTAGAGAGAAAATGGAAATTTTTTATAGATAGTTCGCGATATTTTAAGAAGAATTGGATTTAGTATGATTTATTGAAAATCAAAGATTAGAAAAATCCCAAAATAAATTCTTCGCTTACAATCATCAAACTGACTCACCAAATGAAGTTAACATATTATGAAAAATATATATTTAGAAACTAGAGACAAAATAAAAATTTTGATATGCATATCGTGATTTTTAGAGAAGGATTGGATTTATCATGATTTATTGAAAATGAAAGATAAAAAAATCCTGAAATGAACACTTCAGTGTAAATTATCATACTGAGTAAGCAAATGATATCCAAATCAACCGATTGATATACGAATAGAAAGGTAACAACCAAAGGATTTCAAAAAGACAAAAGTTGTTAAATTTTACATTGTATTTTGAGAGTTATTGTTCTCGCAAGTCAACACCAAAATTGGGATTGAAAATAAACACTCGATGATAAAATATTATATTGAAGGCGAAAAAAAAGATGAAATCTTAGAAATTAGGTATCCGTTGAAAGCTGATGAAACAAGGAATCCAATGAAGCCAAAATCAAACGATTTGGACTGAAGACTAGGGAGAAATCCTTGTTTTAAAATCAGCAAAATCTGCACCCAATTTGGGCGAAAATGAAGAAAAATTCGATTTCTAAAATGAAATTGACTATTTGAATCTTATCTAAATTATAATTATGGCAAGACGAATGATTGATTCACACTACTATAGTGACTGACGTGACGATTAGGCTCCAAATCGCATTAATTGAAGTGTATTTGAGTGATTTCTTCTTCGTCGTACGTTCAGCGTTCAAGGGGAGAATTCGATCAAATCTTGCAATGATTCCTGATCAATCCCACCTCAATCTGATTGAAATTGAGACTTAGAATGCAAGGAGATCATGAAGAACTCAAGATTTCACTCTAAAAAATTTCTTAATCTCTTCACGATATAATCAAGAGTTAGGTTTACAAATGAAGAACATCGGTTTTTATAGGAGATTTCAACCCGAAAATTGCGGACCGTCCGATTCGCTGAAGGATGATTCAATGGCTGAGATTGCACGATTTAAGTGGGCCACGATCCCACGATTTTTTCCCCACGATTTTTCTCATTTTCTTAAAGGAAATAAATCCATAAAATTTGGAAAATGCCTGAAAAGTCAGAATAAATCTAGAAAATTTGATAAAATTCAAAAACTCATATCTTTCTTTATATAACTCCTTTTTACTCAAATTTTCTCCATTGGATCAAAAATTTCTTCATCTTTAATATCATCCACCTAAAAATATAAATTCTAAAAAGAACAATAGGGTGAATTCAAAATAATCTTAAATAATCTCTTAAAAATTCTACTTTATATCATCACTCTCTTCTTGAAATTAATTCTTTTAATTTTCTACTAAAGTCAAAATAACTCAAAGAAAGTGGTTAATTTCCAATTAATTAACCTTAAAAAAGATCAAACATGAATAAAACACATAATTAACCCTAAATAATGCAAAAAATACACTATAGTAAAAGGGCATACCAATGGCAAAAATTCATAAAACTATGATAACATGCATCATAATTACATAAAATAAGCATGAATATTAGTTAAATAAGACACACACAAGATTCCATTAAGCATATTCCCTCATACGCAAAATTTCTCAATGACTTTTGCACACCCCATAAGAGCCCCAAGAGCATCTAATTGACTAAAACCATGAGTTCAATTATGATAAATTCCTTTTCGATAAAATAGAGAGATCATCGAGCGATGATGATTGCTATAAATATAAGATGAATGACCTTTATTAGACACCAAAAGGAGTATTAACATCCTCCTTAAGGTCGTATTTGATTGTCGTCACGTAGGGGAGTATCAACCCTTGTAGAATTATACTTTGTAGATGGATTGGTGAGAAAACATCATGATGACATAGTAGAAGTCGTGATCGTTTGAATAGAAGATTGTTATTTCTTGGTGGAATTTCTATTTAGTAGACATGATCATCACTAAGGAGCTTTGTGAAGCCCCAATTATTTTAGGACGACCTTTCCTAGCCGCCCCCAAAAGCCATCACAGACTAAGGAAAAGGAAAAGTGATAATAAAGGTGGGCGAGCACACGGTAAAGGTCGACATCAACAATTTGATAAATTACCCTTTGCAAGCTTCCAAGGACTTACGTGTCATCGAACTTTGTGATGATTAGGATATTGAAGCTTGCATAGAAGAAGTTATGGTAGTCAATGAGGAAGTCAACATTGAGGAGCTCAAGGCAAAGTCATTACCATCATACGAGCCTACATTGGAGCTCAAGCCTCTACCATCTTCACTCAAGTATGCTCTTCTTGATGTGCAGTGGGCAAAACCCGTGATCATTTCTTCATAGGTCAATCAAGAGCAAGAGAAGAGATTACTTGATGTGTTCGATAGAATGAGAAGACGACTGATTAAACCTTGGCGGACCTTAAAACTTTGGATCCCTCATTGTGCACACATCACATTTTGTTGGAGGAGGATTCTACACTGATAACATGCTAATTAGACATGATAAAACATGATTATTGATGCTAATTAAGGCATAAATGATTTCATTTCTATGCATGTTATCATATTTATGAGTATTTATCTATCATTCCATGAAAAATTCCTTATAATCTAAAAATACTTTAAATTAGGGTTAAATATGATGAATTAAAGATAAATAATTTTATAAACCCTTCTTTACTTGAGATTAAAAGTGCTTTTAAAGTAAGATAATGAGAGAAATCATTTGATAAACATTTATTTAAATTTTCTAAAGTTTAAATATTTAAAAAATAAATGTATTTTTCAAATGGAAATTAAAAAATCTCATTATTTATTAATTTTGACTTTTTAGAATGATAGATAATGAAATTTTGCATCAAATGAAAGAAATTTAGATTAATTTGGAGTTATATTTTGATAGTTATGAATTTCCTAAATTTTAGGGATTTTTCCAGATTTTTCTGAATTTATTTTTGAATTTAAAACGTTTAAAAACAATTAAAATTTTTTTATAAAGGGGGTTTACTTTCGCGCGGCACCCACGTGGATGCGACGTGACACGCAAGGCCATGTGGCAGAGCCACGTGGACCCATGCGAGCGCCTGCGTGGCGCGGATGTGACATGTATGCCTATATACATATTATATATATATATCATACTTAGGGTTATAGTACATATAAGCATTCCGTATTCGGAACTCGCTAACCCTCTATTTTCATCGCACCTTATAAACGCATCTCTTTCCCTTAATTTTTATCGTGTGGGACTATGTTCCCCTTTTGTTTTTAAATGCTGGTGATGTGGTTTAACGCGGGCATCGAATCAAGGGCACGACAAATGATGTGCGTGGATCGCGTCGACACATGGTCCACCGGATCACGATCGTGCACGTGTTTTAAAAGCGGGAGTTATAATGGTCAGGATTGAAACACGTGCGATGCATTCGGATCGTCGGATCGCGATCCAATAGAGGCTGAACTGATGCGTTTCGTAACGCATATCAATGTAACTTCATCCGAGCGATTCATCGGCGATCGAACGACAGAGATTTATATGAAACGGTTCACAATGAATCGTTTCATCAGAACCGTTGATTAAATCTAATCGAACGGTTACGCCCAAATACCCTATAAATTGAGATGTTCTTCCGATTTGTAAAGCATTCGAGAGAAAATCAATCTAATTGATCTATTTAGACACTCACCCTCTTGAATCTCTCGATCCTAACCTCTTCTACACTCAATTCCGCATCCTCGAAGGGCTTAAGATCAAGATTTGTTTGAAAGACAGAGGAGAAATCGAAGCTTGAACTTGACGATCACGATTTCTAGATTTTTTATGAAAAGGCTTAATCCCGGCGATTAATTGAGTTACTTGATAACATGCATTTATAACTTGAATTCTTACCCTAATTAACTGATATTCATGCTTATTTTATGTGAATATGATGCTTGTTATGATACTTTTGAGGAATTTTCTCCATTGGCATGTCATTTCACTAAAGTTGATATTTATGCATAAATTAGAGATAATTTCATGCTTAATAGATGATTAATCCTTTGTTTAAATTAGTAGAAGTTAATCTCTATTATTAAATGATTTTTGACTTTAGTAAATGTTTGGAAAGATAATTTCAAGATGAATTTATGATTTACTGTTTTTAATGAGAAATGATTTAAGTAAATTTTAATTCATCTTGATTTCTCCTTTCTAAATATATTTTAAATGAAATAATATTAAAAAGGAAGAAATTTGTGATCCAATGGAGAAAATTTGAGATAAAAAGGAGTTGTATTTTGAGAAATATGAATTTATGAAGTTATGCATCTTTTTTCGATTTTTATTTGAGTTTTAAATCCAATTTTTACTTAAAAATAAGCGCAAAAAGGTGAGTATTTACGTGTAGGTGATGACGTGGCAAGCGGGCCCAGGCGACGGCTGACATGGCGCGCGGGACCACCTAGGGGTGCGACGCGGCACTGAGGCCATGTGGTAGAGCCTGGGTGGCCCGCACGGGGCGCAGGAGGCGCTTACTGGCGCGGCCACGTGGCAGGAGGCCACGCGATCGACGCCTTACCTGATGACATGTGGACCCACCAGGGACGACGGATCACCATCGAAGTTTGATCACGGCTCCATCGGACGGCCAGCGGCGGATTCGCCTAACGATCGCGGCGCACGGGATCAGACTAATCGCGATCGTTCATCCCGCTGGAGCATCATCGGACGGCGTAGGCGACGCGTGGAAGAACACCAAGATCGCGGTCCGATCGAACCACGATCGCGGCGCGATCGAGCCGCGATCGTGGATCCTTCTACGTGGAATTTATCCCACGATCATCGAGCTGTAGTTTCGGAGAATCAGGAGCACGATCGACGCTCGATCGTGGTCGTTCGTGGTTGATCGCGCGAAGATTGTGGCCTATTTTGAAGCTATTTTTGAAGCGAAATTCAAGCTGATTCAGCCCGGATTTGAAGCCACAATGCCGCTTAGTGCAAACCGCTCCCACGACCGTCTCTATTGGCCTAAAAATCGGGCCTAATTCTCCCTTTAAAAAGAATGTATTTCTCCCTTTTGTTCTTTAACTTTTGATCGACTCGTGAAGAACTTAAGCGAGTTTCGAGGAAGATCTCTAGTTCATCGTGTCCCCCCCCCCCCCGTTTAAACTCGATTGCGAAGCAATTAGAGTGGGATTGATTACGAATTTCTCCTTGATTTCATTGAATTTTCCCCTTTAATTCCGAACGTCCACGAGGAAGAATGCGAGCAAATTCACTTCAATCCACGAGAATTGGAGCCCTATCCTTGCGGAAATCAGGTTAGTAGTGAGATTCGATCAATTATCAGGAGGTAATTTGAGTTTTTATTAGATTTAGAAGTTTAATTTTGAAAAATTAGTTCATAGTGTTCTTCATCTTCCCCAATTGTAGGTCCGAAAAGTTGCTGATTTTGAAAATGGGATATCTCTCTGATTATAGTTCAAAATCACTCGATTTTGGTTTCATTGGATTTCTATTTTCATCAGCTTTCCGTGGAGAGCAAATTTATTAAATTCTGACTTCATTTGGTCCTCCAATTTGACGTTTGACCAAGGACTGTTCATTTTTTATCAAAAGTCAAACGTTGACTTTTGGGGTCAATTACTTTTGGTTTACAAATCAGAATTTGATAATTTTGGTCTTGTTGGATTCCTCTAGTTCTTAGCTTTCTATTGACATAGAAATTGAAAGATTTGGATTTCATTTGGGCATTCCATTTGAAGATTTCCTTTGAGGTGTTAATTTCAGGGATTTTCTGATCATTGATTTTCAATAATTCATAATAAATCTATTTCTTATCAAAAAATTACTAAATATATATCAATAAATTCCATTTTTTCTCTAGTTTCCAAATATCTAATTTTCGTAATCTTTTGACATTGTTTGATTCTCTGATTTTGCAGAACACCTACTTTTGTTGAAAGTCAACGCTTTGACTTTGACTTTTGACTTTTCTCTGTCAAATCCGAGATTTCAATTCTTAAAACTTCTTATTTACCTTATGTATATCATCTCCATATCTTACATCTTATTTTCTCTCATTTAAAACTCCTTTTAAACCTAAGTTTGACCAAGTCAACTCTGTGATTAAAGTCAACCCTGCTCTCTGTGGATCGACCCGATACTTACCCAATACTTGATTATTATATCTTGTCTTTGTGAGTTCGGTTTTATAAATTTTTTTTGACAATCGTCTTTGTGTTTTAACGACGCACGAAAACGACACGTCATTACTGCAATCGTAATCGAGGGTTAGTGTAGGTTTTTACTAATCTTTCACCTAATGATGTTTGATTTTGGTTTAGATTAGAAAATTCATCTTAATTTTGTTTGATTTTTGTTATTTTCGCAATTCTAATTTTTAGAAATTATATCCCACTTTGATCTTCAATTTCTACACGGAATCAAGGTCAATTTCGATGATTTTTTATTTCGTGGAAACGTCTTGAAGTTCTCTTTCATTATCTACCATTTTCCCCAAATTCTACCACCTATTCATCATCCGATTTGATCAAATTCGAAGAGATCATCATAAATTTCCTTATTTCCCTGTGAATTCGACCCTTATTTACCATTATACCCCTCAATTCGAGATATATTCATCCAATTGATAAGTTTGGAATTATTGTTCACACAAATCAGTGTGCAATTAATGACCGCATTGATTCATTCCATCATAGACCTATAAGGGAGGCCTAGAGGAGACTAAACCCTAAGGTGTGGGAAGTAATTAAAGAAGAAGCTCTTAAGTGGCTGAATTCATAAATCATATACCTCATATCTGATAGCCAATGGGTTAGTCTAATACATGTTGTTCCCAAGAATGTTAGAGTTACTGTGACCATAAACAATATAAGAGAGGAGATCTAGACAAGTCTTTTGATGAAGCGACAAGTTTGCATCCACAACTGGAAGCTAAATGTAACAATGAAGAATGATCACTTCCCTTTACCATTCATTGACCAGATCTTAGATCGTTTGATAGGTCAGAGTTACTTCTATTTCTTGGATAGATATTTAGGCTACGACTAGATTCTCATTCATCTAGATGATCGAGAGAAGATGACATTTACATGTCTCTTTGGCACGTTCACTTTTAGAAAAATGTCGTTTGGATTATGTAACATTCCAAAGATGTATGATGGTGATCTTCTCTGACTTCCTTGGCGACACTCTAGAGGTCTTCATGGACAGCTTTTGTGTCTTTGGAGAGGACTTAGACAACTGTTTGGCTCACCTAACAAGGATCCTTAAGGTCTGCATCAAGAAAAAACTTTTATTGAGTTGGGCAAAATCCGACTTCATGGTACAAGAGGAAGTAGTGCTCTTGCATCTCATTTTGAGCAAAGGATTAGAGGTGGAAAAGGCCAAGATCAAGGTCATCGAAAACCTCCCTATACCTACCACATTACAAGACCTATGGACCTTTCTCGGGCACATTGGCTTCTATCTGAGAGTTATATAGGAATTTTTCAAAGTCTCACGGTCGTTGACTACCCTTCTCTAAAAATACAAAGACTTTATCATGAACGAAGAAGGGGAGCAAGCATTTGGGATGTTGAAGCAACCCCTGATTAAAGTTCTAATTGGGACTCATCTTTCGAGATCATGTGAGATGCTTTAGACCACGCATTGAGAGCAGTTTTGGGGCAGTAGGTGGACAAGAAGCCAATGGCCGTATTCTCCTCAAGCAAGATATTTACCAAAGCTCAGATGCACTACACGACAATGAACAAAGAGCTATTAGTGGTGGTCTATGCCTAAAAAACATTTCAGTCTTACATCTTATGAGTAAGATCATTTATAGAGATCATGCGGCGCTAAAGTACTTACTCTCCAAGAAGGAGACAAAGTCAGGCTTGATATGATGGGTGTTGCCTCTTCACGAGTTTGACTAAGAGATTAAAGACAATAAGGGCAGCAAGAACTAGGTGGTTGAGCACCTATCACATCTTCATTTTTCCTATTATAGGAGACTGATAACATGCATTTATTATATACATTTACATGCTTGTAAACACTTTTTATGCATAATTTCAAACTATATGATGCATGCTATCATCTTAAAATAGAATTTTCTTCAATTTAAGGCCAAATCACTTAATTCCATATTTTTCATCATTTTGAGCATTCTTATGTGTTTTAAGTGTGTTTGATCCTTTCCAGGGTCAAACCACTTGTATTTGACCTCAAGTTTGTGATTTTAAATCTTTCAGGATTTAAGTGATTGCATGAAGGTTTAAGAAAAGGAAGAAAAGAAGAAAAAAAAGAGAGTTAAGAGTAAAAGAGGGAATTAATTTAGTTGAGTTTAGAAAGTCAACTAGGAATTAATTCACTCATAATTTTCTTTCCAATCTAATGTTTTATTTCAGGGCATAGGTTTAAAGAGGATCATGTTCTTGATCCAATAAAGAAAATTTCATGTAAAAAGAAGTTCTAGAAATGAATTTATGAATTTTTAAAGTTTACATAATTTTTTGGAATTTATTTTAATTTTTCAAGTTTTTTTTAAAGGCCGAAAAAAATAGGGTTTATTTGGCGCATGACCCGCGTGTTGGTGACGTGACGACATGGACAACGCTAACTAGGCTGGCATGGACCCACACAAGTGCCTACGTTGTGCGAAGGCTAAATGGCTTATTGGCCCCATGAGCATAGTGGGCCCAGAGATCGCATAGGAGAGAGGGGGGCGTCATAGGCCCATAGGGTGACGTGAAATGAATAAGGGGTCCCCCCCTATAAAGGCACAAAATTCTTTAAAAAATTTCCATGTGGGACTAAATGTGTCTCTATGTTTCGTAGCAGATGTGGCAACTCATGAAGCGTCGAATTAAAAGAGTGAACGAGGCCCGTTAATCTGGTGGAATCTGGTCTACAAGATCATGATCAAAAGCACGTGAGATATCCATCACCATCAATTCATTAGTGATATCCAACGGCTAGGACTTAATCTTGCAATCCACGAATGTTGGAGTGACACATGGCAGCTTGTGGAAGCTCCAATGAAGATCAAACATTGTAAATGAAGGAGAATGTGGAGTTCGCATCGTGGGGATTGTAGCCCACTTCTCCTGCGCGACATGCCCTCATCTAAGCCGTCTAACTTCTTAAAAGAAATCAACTGACCCAGATTTAAATCACGAAATTCTTCTATAAATTAATGTTATCTCTTTCAGAAATATAACTCTTGATTAAACGTTGAATTGAGCATTTTTGGGCAAAAACCTCAATTCTTCGTGAATCCTTTGCGTCCTAGACTCAATCATGCATGGATTGACGCAAGAAATTCATGAACATTGTGAGAAAACGTTTGGAAATTGCCCCTTGAATGCTGAAATCACGTCGAATAAGGAATCACAAAAATCCATAGCAATCAAAGCAATTTGAGGCTCAATCTTTGCGTCAATTGGTTTAGTAGTGTGAATCCTTTGTAATCCTCACTTTTTAGATCTTTTAGATTAGGTTAAGATAGGTAATTAGAATTTAAGAATCGAAAAGTTCTCATTTTCCTCAATTTACTTTGCGAATTTTTTCTGATTTCCGAACAAGAATTTCTCCCTGGTCTTAAGTCCAATTCTAACAAATTTGGTTTCATTGGATACCTTGTTCAATCAGCTTTTCCTGGATATCTGATTTGGAAATTTTCATCAGGGTTTGACGCCTCGATTTGTCTTTTGACCAACTATTGTTCAAAATCAAACCGAATTTAGGTGTTGACTTTTGAGGGCTATTACTACAAATATAGAAGGTAAAATTTGTTAATTTTAGTGTCTATGTAATTGTAAGATTATAAGTTTTCTATGCATAGTTAATTTGCCAAATTTAGATATCATTTGACCATTGAATGAAAGGATATTGACCTAAACCTTAATTTTAGTGATTTTCTATCAATTTACTTTTTAAAAAATCACAGTAAATACATTTGTGCTCTAAAAAATCTTTATAAAAAAATTGTCCTCTTCTAGTTTCTAAAAATATAATTTTTAAAATATTATCTCACCTTTTCCTTCTGTGATTTCATAGAAAGTCAAAGTAGGGTTAAAGCAAATGATTTTACTTTGACTTTTGACTTTTCTTCTCCAAAATTTTTTTGAAATTCTAGAAACATCTTCTCATATATTAGTATTATTTTTATTTATTATATAGCATATTCCTTTCTTAAAAACTTCAATTAAACTTAAGTTGATCGAGTCAACTCTTTTGATAAAATTCAACCGTGCTCTCTGTTGATTCGACCCGATCTCATCGGTGTACTTGATTTCTGATTTTTAAATCATGGTGAGTCCGGAATTATTATTTTTTTGACCGAAAATCGTGTGTTTCAACGACCGCACGTTTTATCGCTCGTCAGAGACATCAATGATACATTTCTAGATGAATATCTCCTTACTATATCCAATCATGTCCCTTGGGTTACACATATCGCCAATGTCTTAGATATTGGATCTATCCTAGAACATTGGTGTTGGCACCAAAAGCATAACTTCTCCCATGAATTGAAATACTACTTTTGGGAAGTGCCAATATTATTCCATCTCGGATATGACCAAATCATTTGGCAATGCGTACCAAAGAATGAGAAAGGATATATTCTAGCAATGTGTCACTCGTCAACTTTTGGAGGATACATTAACATGTAGAAGATTGCAGATAAGATCCTACAAAGCAATTTTTATTGGCTCTCCATCTTGAAGGTCGCGCACTGTTTTGACACAGAAGGCTTCTATAGGGGACTGACTTCATAGAACCTTTTCTACCCTCAGATGAGAAAGAGTGTATTCTTTTGGCGATGGATTATGTGGTTAAGTGGGTTGAGGCTATTCCCACTGGGACAAACAACCAATGGGAGTGATCAAATTTATTTTAGGGTATTTTAATTGTTTTGTTTAATACAACAAAATATTTATAATTCTTCACTTTGTATCATGGTACAGTAAGGGTCAAATCCTCAAGGAGCCTAGGTAATGAGATTAGTACTTTTAGGGAGTAAAAATACTACTATTGGGAAAAATAATGGTAGACGGGATTTTTGGAGAAATATAGAAGGAAAAACAAATGGAATATGGTATGAATAAAATTATAAGTAAATATATTTTTATATTCTATGAGAAATAATCAGAAAAATATTGAGAATAGAATGATGGAATGGGAAGATGAGAATGATGAAATAGAAGATGATGAAAGAATGGTAAAAAAATGGGGGAAATCGGGCAATAAGGAAATCGATATTCATGAGAGATTGTTTGAAAAAAAAGAGAAAAAATCTAAAATATAAAAAGAGAAATATGGTTTACACTATCCATGGAGGGGATTATAAGAGAAAATCACAACCAAATCCTCACACAAACCCCGTTTTTTATGCTAGTCCTAGGCGGGGGTGATTGTAGACTTATTACGAGCTTAATCATCTACTTGATTTGGCCTTCACAAAAAACTTGACCACCAAATAATACTAATCTTGGACCTAAGCCTCTCCTTTTCCTTCTAGTAGCCTGATGCTAAGAGGGAGAAAAAACAACAAAAAAGGAAGAAGAAGATTCTTTTATATGTTAGGTTAAGAGGTTCCTTTGAATTAATGATGGAGATTTAGTCTTTTTGGCTGCAACCAAATAAATGGTTGAGATAAAATCCATAGGCCAAAACCATAATCACCTCTTAAAGAGGTGGGAGAGTACCTTTGAGGAGGTGGGCCCCACAATCACTTCTTAAGGGAGTGGGTTGACCACTCTCCAAGAGGTGATAACCTTACCACTTCCCTAAGGAGGTGGGCTTACTTCTCTCTCCTCCTATAAATATGGATCTTTACTAAAGAATAGGAAATATCTAAATTTATTAATAATATATAAAAGAGAAGAAAGTACCCCTCTTTGACCCCTTCAAGAAGAATTTTGACCACCTTTGACTTGTCAAGGATAACTTTGACTATCATTGACTTCCAAGAGAAATGGAGTGACTAGTCTCCTAAAAAGGTGGAATGGGTTGACCCCCCCAAGAAGGTGGTTGACTAACCTCTTAACAGGGTGAAAAGGCTTAATTAACCTCTTAAATATATAATAAGTTTGACTAACCTCATAAAGATATGATAAGGTTTGACCAATCTCATAAAAAGATGGAAATGTTTGACTAACCTCCTAAAAAGGTGGAATGACTTAACCAATCTCTTCAGAACGTGGAAAGGTGAAAATCCTCCTAAAAAGGTGGAAATTTTTTACTAACCTTCTAAACAGGTGGAAAAGGTTGACCAACCTCTTAAAAATTGGAGTAACCCATTTTCTTTCTCCTTCTAGATAGTTTATATTCATGCTCCTACTAAACTTCACCTATGTCTTTGCATCCAAATAACTCATAAAATTGTGAGAATTCAACTATTTGACTTCAAAGAAGGCAATTGGGGTTAGTCTCACAATATAATCAAAATATCATATAGATGCATGATCGGACTTAGTCATATTTTCATCACATTCAGTCATATAGAAATAGATATTCTCATTGTTATAGTCTTTATTAGCTATTAAATATGCCAAATGATGCACGAATGTGGCTTATATTTCAGATTCATCACAAGGAACATCTTATCTCAATATGGATGTTCGAGGGCCATAATCATCAACAGAGGATCTCACTTAAATAATGTGTACTTTCTTGCATTATTGAAGAAATGTTGGCTTATATTGCATTATGGGTGTCCTTGTGAGATTCATTTGGTTTCATATAACTCAAGGCGTTAAACATAGCGCTTCTCAAAAGGCCCCCCAGATTATCTCTACTTAATTTTTGTTTATCTTTTTTTTGTTTTTAGTTCTTATCTTTTTAGACATTGAAGGAAAGACCACATTTTAAAGAGGGGCACTAGCAAGAAAAATCTCTTGAAGAAGCATCAAAACGCCTAAATGAGTTTTTTAAACCCTTTCTTCTCACTAAATTTTTTATCCTTTACATGTCATGCATAAAATTATTGCCATATGTTTATGAGCATGTTGATTTCATTGAGGGCAATGAAGAGTTTAAGTTGAGGGGTAAGGGCTTTGAAAACTCAAAAATTTTGAAATTTTTAAAAAATTCTGACTTTTTAAAACTTCTATTTTCCAAATTTTTACCACTCTACCCCACCTTAGAAAGTCTTATCACTTGAGATCCTATATACTATAGATGTAGAAGTGAGTGCCTTATAGCCTGCTGATTACATTTTTGAGTAATAAAACCAAGATAGCTAGATAAACCATGAGATTATTTTTAGTGGTTGACTTCTTTGGGGTTGGGTATCTAACAAACACCGAGGGAAAAGGAATAATCATAGGGTTGAAGTGCTATGGGATTGAAAGGGAGATATTTTGAAAGAAGCTTAAGCCAAATTCTTATCCCCTACCTTACATCAGTTTAACCTACTTAGTGTAGGAATTCCTTACTTCTGAACTCTACCTTGTGTAATGAGTCATAATCATTGATTTACCTGTATTTATCCTTTTATGAATTTCATCCCATTTTCAACCTCATTAATGATAATCACACTCCCAAATGACTTCACACATCTATTCTATCTCTTTCACATTTCCCTCACAAGTACATATCCCTTCACATTTTGCTTCACATCTTTCATACTCTCTTCAAAAACAAAAGACTCCTTTATATCCTCATTCGATGTAAATTCTCTAAGACTGTATGAATCTAAAAAGAAAAATTTCTCAGAAGAGAGAGAGAGAAAGAGAGGGAAAGGATAAAGGAAGGAGAAAAAGAAAGGGAGAAATAAGAAGAAGCAAAAAGGGGAATAAGTTAGGGAATTTCTTTCTTCCATCATTCTTCTACCACTTCTATCACTTCCATCCATCCCTATCATCCATCATCACTCACATAATTTGGGAGTATAATTATCATAAGTGGAATCCATCTTTGTCTTAGAATCCATTTTGTTTACATGTATTTTACTTTTAACCACGTCATCATTTTAGTTGTTATCTTTTCGTTCTTTCAGCTACCTCCCAATGTCACATTCTAAAGATTGGAAATCTCTTTGCAAATGCACTCTTGAAAGGAGGAAGACAAGTTGACAGGAGTTCTAATGTACTAAGTAGCCTCCATATGAGTGAAGGAGTGATATACCTATTGAGAAGGTAAAGAATTATATCCACTCATGAGAGTACGATGATCTTTTCATCCCCATGGTACCGAAACCTAGATATTCTCAACTTTATCATAATTTAGGATTAGAGTTGAACATTAGCCAATGAGCACTACACTAATATGCATTAAGAAAGTCAACCTAGAGGATGGAATCTATATTACTATGATCTACAATATAAGAGAGCGTAACCATACATTTATACACTTCACCTCTTTAGTTGTACGATCGAAAAGTGGAAGGACCTTCTAGCGATATTCTGTGGCAAATTTATATAAGACTAGAAACTATTCAAGCTGGGGGTGTGATAACATTCAACTTATACTTATATTTACATAATTATTAATGCAAATTAAGGCATAAAATATTCTATTCCTCTTGTGCATTATCAAACTTTGAGTGCATATTTATCATGGTATACAATTTTAACTATAATATCAAATGTATTATTTTAAGCGATAATGATGAATAATTAATTACGGTTAATTAATTCAAAAGGTTAGACTAAGAAAATCATCGGTTAAAAATGTAAAGCTTATTCAAAGTTCTTCAAAGTGACTGAATTTTGATGGTGATGTGAGACAAATGCTCGAGCCATCAATACTTGCAATCATGTACCTTACTTAAAATGGGGGTGTGATGGCTCGAGCAGTTGACTCACATCACCATCGAAATGATGAGATGATCATGATGGAATTGCGGTTTTAAGAAATCAATGAGTGAACATTGACGTATGAGATCTTGTGATGGGACGATAACAATTATATTACATTAAAAATAATAAAATAAGTCCTACACTATCTATTGAGGTGGTTACAAGGATGAAACAAATCCAAATCATCACACAAATCTTATCATGATGGCAGTCCTAGGTTAAGTGATGCTAGGCTTGCTCCCATCATCATCCTTTGCTTGATTTGGACTCCATGGCAAGCATGAACTTAAAAAAAATGTTCACATTGAGCCTTGATCTTCTCTCTGATTTCTTCTAATAGCCTGATGGTAACAATGAGCCATAAAATAAAGAAGAGAGAGAAAAATAGAGTTTATATGAGGAGGTTTTGGGAGCTTTATGGATTAAAATTTTCCATCCTCAAAATCATGATATTCTTTTGGTCAATATTTCGATCCATGACACTTGATGGATAGAGGTGAAAATAAAATTCTACCTATAAAATTTGAGTTCAAAACTTATTTTAGATGAGATATCATGGCTTGATTATGATATCATGAGATATTTTAGTTCAAAATTTAAATTGGTTGATTTTGATTGACTGCCTTATAGAGTGCCACATGCCACACTATAATTGGATTGAAATCAGTGATTAAGTTGGTAATTGGATTTAATATTCTTCTAGGCGATGAAACCCTTGGTTGTTCAATCGCAATGATTGCAATAAAACACACTTGAAAAACGTCGCATGTCCCTACATTTTTAAAGAGGAAGAGCCATGGAAATGATGAGAATCTTTTGATCAAGATGGGTGCACTCAAGGCCTAACACATGTTGCAAATTGATTGGTCACCCCAAAGCTGATATTAGTGCCTCTTTTTTATAAATTGTGTGGACCTTAGGCCCATGATAACACTCAAATTTATGACTTTAAACTCTGCATATTACATAAATACTTAGCTTAAAATAAACATATTTAGGTGTTATCATGATTAAATTGCTTAATTTTGCCTTCATTATGATTTGTGATAATTCATGATTTTTGTAATATTTGAATATTTCTTTTAGATTATAAACTCACAAGGAAATGAGTTTTTAAGGCGAAATACATTTTTTGGATTTTATAAATGGTTTAAATGAGTTTTAGAGTACTTTGAAGTTATATTTATAATTATTCTAATGATTTTCTGCATATTTATCAGCATCAGGGGTATAAATACAATTTTCTGATCTGAAAATGTAAGTCAAACAACGGCCACCAAATCGCGACACGTGTTGCAATCTGGTAGCGCCGTTTTAATTTCTTTTTTTTTGTTCACTTACCTACGCAAGTGACGTGGTGCTCCCTTATTCACATCGTCTTGTTTGACTTCAAGTGGACTAAGAGAGAGATGTGGCGCTCTCTTATTCGCGCAAAGAAGAGAATCTGCAGTGAAATTAATCACCGCAAATCGTAAGTTTTACTCCTTTTCGTCGTTTTGTTTTCATCAGTTGTGCTTCTTTTGTCACTTTGTTTTGTCGTTTTTTTTTCTAAGTGTTGCTTTTTTTCGTTTTGTTTTGTCCTTTTGGATCTAAGGTAGAATAAGAGAGCGACGTGGTGGTCTCTTATTTGCGATAAAGAATGGGATCTACGACGAAATTCATCGCCGCAGATTCCTCTAACTCACTTATTGGGTTATATTATTTATTTATTTACCCGTGCAGGTGACGTGGCGAAGATCCGGCGGTTGGCTTGATGGTAATGTGGCGCGATCTTGGGGATCAGTTGATTGAGAACTGCTGACGCATGAGATCATCAGATCAACGGCTAGAAACGCTCGAAATTGAAATATTGATATCTTCTGATCTAGTCGTCTGATTGGGCTGAAATTTTGATGGGAGACTAATATCACTGTGCTCTTTCCATCGTTATAGTTAAATTTTCTTCCGAATTCCTGGGGATCCCAAAAATTGATCTTATCCGTCGGTTTGGTTGGAAGCCCTAACTCCTAAAAGTCCTCCTCCTCCCACTCCAAATTTTCTTGTCTTTTGGCTCTCTCTTGACACCAGGTCACCAGGAGGAAGAGAGGAGAAGCATAGGATCAAGCTGGGTGTCATTGGAAGCTCGAGTTTGTTCTAGAGAAGGAGAACATGAGAAGATTGACATTGTAGTGAATCAAGCACCACCCGGCCTAGGATTGGCACCAAAACGGGCTTTGTGTGAGGATTCTGATGAGGGATTCTCTTGTAAGCTTTTCCATGGATAATGTAGTTTCTTTTATTTTTCTTAAATCATAGGTTAAGTAGATTTGTCTTCATAAATCCTACCAAAATTTCCATTCCTTTTCTAATTTAATATCCTCCCATTCCACTCCTCTCATCCGTTCATTTCATCTTCATCTAATCTCTCCACCATCTGCCCATCAACCTTCCTAAAATAGAAACATCTCTATATAATTCTTATTCCCATACCCACATCTCACCTCTACCTTTTCCACAAAACAAAACCACCTCCAATTCTACTCACACATAAGGTGTTCGAAGAAATGCCTCTACGGGATAAATCCCTCTACTAATCTCTAAAAATTCTTAAAACCATACTTCTTCTCACCTAACTATAATTACAGTAGCTTAACCTATCTTAGGTCAAGCCTCTAATTATATAAGATCATTCTTATCACCTCTAATAACCCTACTATAGGTATCCTCTCCTACTTCTACCTTAGTCACCAAACCTCATTACCTAGGTTCCCAGAGGATTGACCCTTGCTTACTACTGTCCTAAGTGAGGAATTATCAATTGATTGCGTGGATTAAAAACACAACAACGACATAAATTGGCACAAGGTTTTAGTCCATCAATTGCCGCACATTGAACAACTCCAATTAGCCTAGCCAATTAGAGTATCTTGAGCTTGCCACATGTGCATGTTAGTCTCACATTCAAAAAATTAGAGAATTTCTTTCCTTGATTAAAAAAATCTATTAATCTTCTTGATGTGCACATTACACATGTTCACATATTTGACCATCACAATCCATCACTCGCGTGGCACCATGCAAGCTAGTTTCCACATGATTCACCTCATGACAGATCAAGGTGATGCATAGTTGCCACATTTGTTGTAATTTGAGGTTGATAATGTTAGATCTAATCTCTATTAAGAGGACATAGTTATGTATTATTGTGGATTAGCTATCATGATTTAGGATATTCTAGAAGATGTATCTAAATCCTACAATATGAGGGAGGATCTATGAATGATATCACTAGGAAATGACTTTATAAATCAGTGAGAATAAATTAGAGAATAATTCAGAAATACAAAGAGAAGAGTTTAGATGAAAAGATATTACATATATTTATCTATTATTAATGAATAAGACTATAGTTGTGAAGAGGAGAAGAAAGATAATATTACGATAAATTATAGTGATCTAAATATGAATATATAGATATATATATAAGAGCAGAAGTAGGAGAATAGAATAATAGGAATAGAAGAAAAGAAGAGAGAGGAAGGAGGATGACAAGAGAAGGAAGGGGTTGGAAGCGAGACAACGGAAAGGGAGATTGACGGAGTGATTAAATAGGACGAACGAGATTGCGGAGAGGAAAAGGACGAGAGTATAATATAATTTAAGGAATGGACAGGAGAATATTGGACTTACGAGATTAGATTTCCGAACTAATATCACGAAAAGGGGAGGATGATACCTGAGATGGAAGGAAGAAGCGATGCTCCCGAATCGCTTCACAGAACCGGATATTCCTCGACAGGCTTCGGACGTATAGTGGATGAAAGGCGGACAGAATGGAGGGAGAAAGGGAAGGAAGATAGAATCGGAGAGAGGCTTGCGGAATGCAGGATGGTGGAGACACAGGGAAGAAACGATGAACACAAAGGGTAAATCGAACCAAAAAGGTAACCAACTTTTCATAAAACAACCTCTCTTTTTTTTTACAGTCGTCCTTTTATGGATTCGGAAGTCTAGAGAGAGAGGAGAGAATCGGGGAGCGTCGTTGTGGAATGTAACCGCCGTTTGTAGAAGCGGTTATCGGTAGGAAGGCGTCTCGTCGTGGTTTCTTTCAATCTTATTCCCGGTCTCGATCGTTGACCCACGTGGATATCGGGACGTGAGTTCGTTTTTGCTTGATGAGGTCTTATCATTGTTGAACTTCCTAGATGTCGCGCTTTCTGGTAGCTGTCGTAGAGTGTCAGAGTCGGTCTTGCTGGAACGTGACAGGTTGGAAAAATTCAACCTGATCTGTGTAATCTTCTTCCTTCCTTCTCGTCAGTGGTATTTTTTATTCTTCGGATTTGTAGTAGACCCGTCCGTGGAGTCGCGGAATCTCGTTTTCGCGGTGGAGAGTCTGCGTTCTTCTATTTTTTCCGTCAAGCTCTCCAGGTAGCTTTCTTCCAATGCTTTATCCTTGTAGATTGTCTTCAATCCGATCAACGAGTTTTCATAGTTTCGACGATTTGCTCGGATCTCACTGAACCACGATATTTCGCTCGCCGGTTCACTTCGAGATAATATTTTTCACGATCACATTATTCGCGGGGGTTGCGAGACGAAGTTGGCGTCGGCCTGACGTAAGATTCTTTTCCTTCGGCTTCTTCCTTTTCTTTTTAGCTCCTGTGAGTATCAATGGGCGGAAATTTTTGCTCTCCGATCAGTGGACAAAGAGAGCTTCCTGTCTTGCGGATATGAGTCGTCTTGTCGTCTCGAGTAACGTTCTTGGACGGGATGACGAGGAGGCAGTGGCGATCTTTGGAATGCTTTGTGTCCTTCAAGCGGGAACTTCTTTTCTTTTGTACGATTTTCTTTTCTCTCTTTGTAAGTCAACTCTTGAGGTATTGTCTTTCTCTCTTTAGTGTCTTTTCCATCCGAGGTAGGGATAGACGTGAGCTTATTCTTTCATTCTCCTAACATATTTGGGGCGGTTATAACAGGTCTTCGTAAAGGCCTTGGTGTCGTTTTACTGTCCATATCAGCAAAGAGGGTTCACCATGGATTGATATTTATGTGAGTTAAATGTTCCATGATGGTCGAAGATGACATGTAGAAGCTCCTCAATTGCTGAAATGCTGATCAAAGAGAATATAGTCCTCCTGATGAAGCTTTATTCAAGCGTGGACTTTGTCTTTGAATAGAATAAGAAGATAATGTCTTCCTTGGATAATTAAGAATTAGATCTCTCCTAACAAGTCTAACTATGGGTGGTCTTCAAGAAAGAAGGGAATGTAATTCAAAGGGGTTTCCTACTGATTTCCTTTTGAGATCATTAATTATAACTATACAAGGTTACCTATGATATAGTGGATGTGGTTTGGAAATTAGGATCCTATATCAAGGTAGAAGGTGGTTGACTTGGTCTATTCAAGGGATTCTAATTATCTAAGGATAAGGATTAAGTGCTTTGACCAAGTCAATCTTTAGATCAGTATAAAATAGGGAAAGGAGGGAAGGTAATTCCCTTAGAATCTACACTCTCTTTAATTATTTAGAGAGGTCTTCTTCATCCATTTAATGAATGGATAATTTTTCAAACTCATGAGTGAGGAGGAGAAGGAGGAGGAGGAGGAGGAGGATAGGTTCACTTAGAACCCTTGTGTTCATGTTTCAAAATAATTCTCCATCATATCATTTTAATCCCATTAAGTGATTCAATTATGTTTAATCTAGGGATTAGGACATTCATATATGTGTGTGGAGGTTAATTATGTGTAGAGGCAATAAATCAGTCATTAGTTATTAATGGGCTAACTAATGACTGATTAGAGACTTAAGTTTTCCTCTATCTCTATAAATAGGAGGCCATAGTCCACTTGGATAACCTGATGTTCATAACCCTCAAGAGAGAATCCCATTTCCTCTAGAGATCAAGAGGTTACATCAAGGATATTCAAGAAGGCTATTCTCCAATTCAGTAATCTACTTCGATGAAGATTAATCTGGTGAATTCAGGTATGCATTTAATTCCAGTTTATGTATCTGATCATTCTGATGAATCATGATGCATATTCAAGTTTCCTTCAATTGGTATCAAAGCCAAGTTTATGCATCTGTTCGTCAAGTTGATCAGACGGTTCTATTTTTCATTTATTCATTGAGATAGTTAGGGTTTTCTATTTACTATCTCAATGAAATTCAGAGGAAATTTCATCGGGAATTTCGTTTAATTGTTCTCCCCTTGTTAAAATTATTTGCTTCAAGTTCGATCGATTGAAGTTAGTTGGTTAATTCAATCATCTAGTAGCAGAGTTTATTGAAATTTCAATAATTTCATTATTGAAATTTTGTTTACAAGTTTTTTTTCCTTAGAACAATATTTATTGTTCTTAAAAATAAAAGAAGAGAGAGGGAAGTAGAGTTTCGGTCCCAGTAAACCCTTCTCCTCGACGAGTCGGGAGAAGATCTCTTGAAAAAATTCTCTTCTTGTCCATCATCTCCGTTTGCTGGAATCTATTTCTCAGTCGCCGTGGTGGACTCACCGAATTGCTTCCTCTTCTTCCATCGCAAACTTCTTGCGAATTAAGCCGGTGATGATCCAATACATCGGTGATTCATCTAAAAAAAGCTCTTGAACCACCTTTTACGGCATTAATGCAAGTCATTTCGAAGGGAAAAATCTTACCTACAAATGGAGGTAAGAACCGCTTCTAATGGCGGTAACATAGAACATAAATTTTTCCCGTTGAACTGCCTTATACAGCGGTAGCTGATTTTCATCAAAATTCGGTAAAATCGTTCCACGAATTTCTAGGAATGGTGACGGAAAATTATCCATTGGCATCTGGAACTGCTTTATTCCATCGATTACCTTGATTTCGGAAGAAATCAAAATCGATTTTGCCTTCCCAAGTTTCAATTTCGACGGAAAATCACCAACCGCCTTCTTAAGTCGGTGAAGATGTCTAATCTGCCGCATTCCCCGCCATTTTTTTGAGTCGGTTCTCCTCAAGATTGATAACATGCTATTTATGCATAATTACATAGTTATTAATGCAAATGAATGCATTAATTATTACAAATATATGCATGTTATCATCTTTTAAGCACATTTCTATCATTTTGTGTAAATTCATGTTATGATCTTAAAATACATCAATTTATGGATTATTATGCATAATTAAACATTTCAATCTTTAATCCTAATTATATTTATGATCATAATCATGTTTTAAAAGTGAAAATATAAGAGAAAAGACTTTTATTTACATTTATGTGTTTATATGAATTTATTTCATATAATACATAAATGTATAAAATTAATATAAATTAATTCTCTTATTATTTTAATAAATTGACCTTTTAAAATGATAGATTATTCAATTCTGAATCCAACAAAACAAATTTGAATTAATTTGGAGTTATATTTTGAAAGTTATGAATTTTTAGGAATTTTTTTGGAATTTTTCTGAATTTAAATAGATTTTATTTCGATTTTAAATGTTTTAATTTAATAAAAAAATGCAAAAAATAGAATTTTTATCGCGCGTGTACAAGTGGCATCGCCACGTGGACAGGCGCTAGCGCCTACGTGGCGCGGAGTTGACGCGTAGCGCTGACGTGGCGTATTCATATACACTATATATATTTATATTATATGTATTGGTCTCCCGTGTATAGGGAGACAATTTATTAATGCCACTAAACCGTTACACATTATATACTAAAAAATCCTCGCGATTTATCCAGTGTGGGACTAAAGTGTTACCTTTTTATTTTATTTCAGGACGCGTGGCGTGATCTCATTCGTCCGATCCACATCGCGATGATTGCGTGGCATCGATGCGATGGACACGAGGTCAACCCGATCAAAGATTAGGCACGTGGGCAAATGGGACTTTAAGTGAACGCATCATCACCGTTGATCAAGATTATTATAACGGTCCACATTCAATCACGCAATGGATCGCCGATCAAATCTCAGCCACACGATCAACATCCAACGGATAGTCAAAATCGAAGCCTTTTTCTTCTTTCGCGATGAGAGCACATCTGGATCCTTGATTCGCGATCAGACGATCACGAAGTGAAGATGACGATTCGCAAATAGACGCTTGATCGCGATCGTCCATCGCGATGATCGGCTTGATCGAACGGCCCGAAATCAAATTCGTTTTTATAAAAAAACGTTCTTTGCGACGGAAGCGGTTCGCGATCTTTTGCCAAATTCTCCATGTTTAGAGAATCATTTCGCGCGCTGTTTCTTCCTGTGTAATCTTAACTTGTTTCCGCTCCATTTGAGTGCATTAATTTTAATTTTCATCGAAAGAGAAGGGAGAAATCAAGTCTTGAACATCAACATTCGTCTTCGGAAATTCAGAATGAAAAGCCTTGCATCCGGCAATTAATTGGATCATTTCGGAGGCTAATTTGGGTTAGATTTGTTGATTTGATCTTAATCTTTCATCATTTAACGTTAATCTTCATTTTAGAATCATAGATTTAGTTTAATTTAGTTTAATTTTCGGTTTTAAATCATTTTTTTGAAACGAATTTTTCTTCTCTCTTCAAACTTCGATTTCTCTTCGAATTCTTATCCAAATCACCTGATTTTTGATTCCGTGGATTCGATTTTGAGTTATCTTTCTTAATATTCTAAAAGCCCCAATTTCTTAACTCATTTCATTGTCCGATTTGAACGAATTTCAAAGATATCTCTCAAATTTCCCTAATTCTCCGTGGATTCGACCCTTAATTACCATTATACTAGTTAATTACTTTGATTAATCATAAATTGGTAAGTTTGGGACTTTATTTTGACACTAAATTGTGTGTAATCAACGATCATACGATTTAGTCTTGTCAAAGACTCACGCCGAAACTGCCTTCTTCAAGCTGTGTTCACACGAAGATCGCGCAGAAATAGGAGGAAGAGGGCGTGATTGAAGACGATCTCTAGCTTCAAAAATCATGCCGAAATCACCGCCTTACCTGCCGCAATCGCCGCCTTTTCTTCAACCTTTGTTCACACGGAGATTCAGTGGAAGAAATGAGGAAGAAGATCGATAATCAAAAGAGGAGAAGAAGAGGTTCCAGGAGAGAGAAAGAGAGGGGAAAAAGAAGGAAAAAAAATAGGATGAGGAGGGGCACGGTTCTTATTAGGGCCCAATAAAGTTATGGGGTTTTTAAAAAAAAAAGGTGATTGGCCCTATAAGGTCTAATTGGGCTTGTTAAAGCCCACTAAAGGGAAATGGGTCTATTAAAGCCATTAACGGTAAATTGGGCCTATTTCTTAGCCCAATAAGTATTTATAGGGCCTGTTAAAGGCTAATAATGATAAATAGGCCCAAATATTTAGCCCAATAAGGTAAATAGGGCTAGTTTTAGGCCCAATAAGACCCTAATTCATAAAATAAGGTTATATAAAAACCTAAAAGAGGTTATTTTAAGGCTCTACTTCATTTCCAAAGCCTAAAAAAGGCTAAAAGGCTTTAATATCTTAAGGAACGCTTGGAAAGAGAAGAGATTTCTCACTTGGCAAACTATATACATGTCTATGATTTTGGACTTCTAGATTTAAGCAACATCCAGCAAAAGTGAGATCTCTTGTTTAGATCTTTTAGTTCAAATCTTGGATGGGGTGCGTATGTCTATGTAGGCCTTAGCTGGCCAAAAGGTAGGCGACGGTCGTACGAGATAATACACACTTTTGAGAATTGTCGTGTGACAATTATTCAGTAATTTGTTCATTGTGAAGGGTAATGCGGTCAAAAGATAGCTTGTCTTTTGATAGGAACTTATTGTCAATGACATTCATCACAAATAAGATATCTCTAGTAGTTGATGTTGTTGTCCAAAGACAACTCGTTAATGTGCACTGATGTCTTGGGAAATGTATATTTTAAATTTTGTAAATTCAGTTGTGAGTTACTCTTTGTCCTCTTTATGCAGCTTATTCAGACGAATATATCATCGTACAAGGAAATAGAGTTCCTATTTTAACTTCCACAAATTTCAAGAACTGGAAGAGCGATGTCATGATTGCATTAGCTTATGCCAATGTTGACTCTGCTAATCCCCATAACATGGTGCTAAAAAATTTCAAGCATGGAACACTTCTAATAGAGTATGTTTAATGACTCTGAAACGAGTGATTCCAGAAGTCTATCAAGACGAACTCGAGAACAAAGACCTGATCGCCAAAGAATTTATGGAGAAAATAGAATCAAAGTTCTCCAAAAATAAAGTTGTGAAAACTAGAGAGTTATTTATGAAGCTATCTTCCATGCAATATAAAGGCCGAGGACAAGTAAGAGAACATATCTATCAGATGAATACAGTTGCAGCAAAGCTAGGACAACTAGGCATGGAAGTAAGTGACAAGACGCTAATGGAATTTGTCCTCAAGTCACTTCCACCAAGATTTGATCATTTCAAGTTGACATATAGTATCCAGGAGCATAAATGGAGTCTTAAAGATCTCACTTCGCTATGCGCTCAAGAAGAACTCCGTTAAGCGAAGTCAATTTTGAAAGTGCAAATTTTGCTTCTACCTCCAAGTCAAAGAAAAGGAAGCACGAAAGGATCAATCAACGGGGTGCTCTCCAAAAGGACCAGAAGAGGAAAAATCACGATAAAACATTGACTTGTTTCCATTACCGTAAACTTGGTCATTTCAAGAAGGACTGTACAAAATATCATGCTTGGAGAGAAAAGAAAGGTAATTTCATTACTCTCGCTTGTACAGAAGTCAATATTGCCTCTGTATCTACCTATACGTGGTGGCTAGACTCTGTTGCTACCATTCATGTTAGTATGTCAATGCAGGGTTGCCTCTATTGTTAGAAGCCAAGAAGTGAGGAGAAATATGTCTCCATAGGCAACGACACTTCAGCTAGAGTAGAAGGGATCAAAACATTTAGATTGCTTCTAAATACTGGTCATTTTGTTGATCTTATAGATATTTTTTTTGTACCAACTTTTAGAGACAATCTAGTGTCTGTATCTACTATGGACAAATTTGGTTATATTTGTACTTTTGGAAAGAGAAATGTTAGTATGAAGACAATATTATTGATACGGGCTCTTTATTATAGGAAAATAATCTGTATCTACTTAATATTCTCACTCCATCCAACTTAATTTTGCATACAACCATGAGAGGTAGCAAACTCAAGTCACCTAGCTCAAATTCCTATTCCGTAGGGCACAGAAGACTGGGTCACATTTCACAAAAGAGAATTGTTCAGTTAATCATAGAAGGAGTTCTCTAGCCATTTGATGTCAGAGATATTGAAAAGTGTGTTAGTTGCATAAAAGGCAAGAACATGAACTACAGGAAAGGGATCTTCACGAGCAATAGAGTTATTACAATTAATTCACACAGATACATATGGGTCATTTCCTACAGCAATAAGAAATGGGCATCGGTACTTCATTACACTAACCGATGATTATTCGAGATATGGTTATATTTATCACATCTGAGATAAATCAGAGTCTTTGGACACATTTAAGATATTTAAAGTAGAGGTAGAAAATCAACTCAACAAGAAGATCAAGGGTGTGAGATCAGATCGTGGTCGAGAGATCTATGGAAGGAATGATGCATCTGGTGAGCAATGTCTTGGAAGTTTTGCTCGATATCTCGAGCAATCAAGAATTGTTCTTCAATATACTATGCCAGGCACTCCTACTATGAATGGCATTCTTGAACGGCAGAATTGGACACTTCAAGATATGGTGAGAAATATGATGGCTGAATCATTGCTTCACATCAGTTTATGGGGTGAAGCCTTAAAGACAGCTATACTTATTGAATCGAGTTTCAACCAAAGCAACTATAAAGACACCATATGAACTATGGATGGGTAGAAATCCTAGTTTGAAGCATCTTCATATCTGGGGATGTCCAGCTCAAGCACGACCGTATGTCCTTAAAGAAAGAAAACTGAACTCCAAAATAATATGTTGCTATTTTGTTGGATATTCGGAAAAATTGTGGGGTTTCAAGTTTTACGATCCTAGCACTAGAGGTATCTTTGAAACATGAAATGCACATTTCTTTGATGATATTGAATTTGATGGGGGAAATAAAGTTAGAGACACTAAAATTCAGGAAGAACACGATGATAGTGTTAATACATATGGTAATCTAATTCTTTCATGTGTTCAGGCAGATGTTTCGCGTCGTTCAGCTTCCTATAGCCAAATTGCATATCCACAAGAAGAAGCGCCATTAAAGCAATCCACAGTTCAAGAGGAAACTCAGATTTCAGATAAATTGAGTATATATCTTCAAGAACATGAGGTTGATCTGGAGACAAAGGAATATGATCCTATTAATTTATGGCAAGCCTTGCAGAGCTTTAATGCTCACAAGTGGATTGATGCTATGAATGAAGAGATGAAATCTATGCATGACAATGACGTTTGGGATCTTGTTCAGTTACCTGAAGGATTGAAACCTATTGGTTGTAAATGGATATTTAAAATCAAGAGGGACTCAAAAGGTAATACAGAAAGATATAAGGCACGTCTTGTTGCAAAGGGTTTTACTCAACGTGAAGGCATCGAAACCTTTTCTCCTATAATAACACCTTTTCTCCAGTATCATCAAAGGATCCATTTAGAATCATAATGGCACTTGTAGCCCATTTTGATCTTGAGTTGCATCAAATGGATGTAAAGACTGAATTTCTAAATAGAGAAATTGATGAAACCATCTACATGGAACAACCTGAAAATTTTGTGACAAGAGATCCGAAGTCTATGGTCTGCAAATTAAAGAAATCTCTTTATGGACTAAAGCAATCTCCTCGCCTGTGGTATCACAAATTTCATAAAATTATCAGTTCGTTCGGCTTTGTGATGAGTCCTACTGATGAATGTATATATCATAAGTTTAGTGGGAGCAAGTATATTTTTCTAGTATTATATGTCGAAGACATTTTACTTGCCACTAATGATATAAACTTACTACGTGATACCAAGAAGTTTTTGTCAAACAACTTTGAGATGAAGGACCTTGGTAATGTGTCTTATGTTTTAGGCATTCACATTTACCGAGATCGTTCTAAAGGTATCTTAGGGCTGTCACAGAAGGGTTATATTGAAAAGCTTCTCCAAAGATACGGTATGCAGGACTGTAAACAATTAGATACCCCAATTGCTAAAGGAGACAAGCTAAGTCTCAATCAATGTCCAAGGAATGCATTAGAAATTCAAGAGATGCAAAAATGTCCGTATGCACAAGTGGTCGGGAGCCTTATGTATGCTCAAGTTTGTTCGCGTCCAGATATTGCTTATATAGTGGGGGTCTTGGGTTAATACATGAGTAATCCGGGTATGACACATTGGAAGGCTGCAAAACAAGTTTTGAAATATTTACAGAGGACAAAGAATTATATGCTCACGTAAAAAAAATTAGAAAAATTAGAGATCATTCGGTATTCAGATTCTGATTTTGGGGGATGCATTGATAACAGAAAATCTACTTCAGGCTATATTTACTTGCTGGCCGGAGGAGCTATCTCATGGAAAAGTGCTAAACAAGCACTTATAGCGTCTTCCACTATGGCAACAGAATATATAACATGCTATGAAGCATCAAATCATGGCAATTGGCTAAAAAAATTTAGCATAAATTTAAAAGTAGTTCAAGGAATTGAAAGACCACTTAAGCTTTATTGTGACAATCAGTCAGCCGTTATGTTTGCCAATAATAATCGAGCCTTGAAAAAATCTAAACATATAGATATCAAGTATCTAGTTGTCAAAGAATGAGTTCAGAATGGACAACTGTCTATTGAGCACATCAGTAAAAACTCCATGGTAGCAGATCCACTTACTAAAGGAGTTTCGGCTTCAGTTTTTCGTAAATATATTTCTTATATGGGTCTCACATCATCCGATGATATGTAATTTCAGTTGGAGTTTAGTGTGTTTTGTGTGCTTATTTTGTAACTGGCATGTTGTTTAAGTTTACCATTATGAAATTAATTTCAGTTGATCTCTCTTCAAACTTCAGAGGACTAAGTTGAAAATGTATATGTATGAATCACGTTTCGTGTAATTTTCATGCTACACTTCCACACACGATCTATGTCATTCATCTAATCAATATATGTGATCATTGTTTGGGTTTAATTACGCTCAATGTGAAGAAAATCCTCTTGGTTCGTTGCTGGTTTGATGATGGACAAGATTGATGAGAATGTTCGCGAATGATATCATCAAGTTGAGCTCATAAAGTGATAATTCGCAATATTCAGTTAATACATATCTTGTCCAAGTGAGAGATTGTTAGATCTAATCTCTATTAAGTGGACATAGTTATGTATTATTGTGGATTAGCTATCATTTTAATCCTATTAAGTGATTCAATTATGTTTAATCTGGGGATTATGACATTCATATATGTGTGTGGAGGTTAATTATGTGTAGAGGTTGTAAATCAGTCCTTAGTCATTAATGGGCTGACTAATGACTGATTAGAGGCTTAAGCTTTCCTCTATCTCTATAAATAGGAGGCCATAGTCCACTTGGATAACCTGATGTTCATAACCCTCAAGAGAGAATCCCATTTCCTCTAGAGATCAGGAGGTTACATCAGGGATATTCAAGAATTTATTCTCCGATTCAGTAATCTACTTCGATAAAGATTAATCCGGTGAATTCAAGTACGCATTTAATTCTGGTTTATGAATCTGATTATTCTAATGAATCATGATGCATATTCAAGTTTCCTTTCAAAATTTTGATCAAAATATTGAATGGAATAGAATATAGTGATTTTGGATATTCAAAATATTGAGACACAAAGAAAAAATGATCATATCATCAAACATATGAGAAAAAATACTTATAGGGTTCCCTTGAAAGATTTCTTATATAGTGTTTAACCTTTAATGGTATCCACAAAATCGGTAGATAGTTGGAGCTCCTCATCAATTTCCATAAAGTTTGCTAACAAATCGAGATCGTCAGGTCATTGAAAACACGGGATCAAGAGTCAAAACAATTACCAAACTCACCAATTTTATCAAATAATCACGAATCGAGGGGTATAATGGTGAATAAGGGTTGAATCCATGAAAAATTAAGGTAATTTTGAGGGATATTTTGAAATTCGAACAAATCGGACAATGAAAGTGGATATAAATTAGGGATTTTGATATTTTTTGGAAGAAGACTCAAAGACAAATCCACTGAATCAAAAATCACTTGATTTGGATCAAGATTCGCGGAGAAATCATCCAATGAACAAGAGAGAAATTTCTGAAAAACAAAATCGCGAAAAACCAAAATTGAAATTGAAATTGACTCAAATTACGATTCAAAATTGAAATCTAAAGCTATACGTTGGAAGATTAGGATGAAACACAATCCCTATCCCAAAATTGTACTCGAATTGATCCAATTAGTCACCGGATGAAAGGCTTTTCATTCCAAATTCGAAAACACGATCATTGATATTCAAGCGTTGATTTCTTCCTATTCTCTCAACAAAATCTCACACTCAAGTACTCTGTGGATGTGGAAGTGAGTCTAGAAGCAATTGGAAGCAAGAGATTCAAGGGATTTTGATGGAGAATTATTTCAAAACATGAACACAAGGGTTCTAAGTGAACCTATCCTCCTCCTCCTCCTTCTCCTCCTCCTCCTCATTATCCACCAACTTGAGAAATTATCCATTTATTAAATGGATGAAGAAGACCTCTCTAAATAATTGAAAGAGAGTGTAGATCTTAAGGGAATTATCTTCCCTCCTTCTCTTATTTTACACTGATCTAAAGATTGACTTGGTCAAAGCATTTAATCCTTATCCTTAGATACTTAGAATTCCTTGAATGGACCAAGTCAACCACCTTCTACCTTGATATAGGTTCCCTATTTTCCAAACCATATCCACCATATCATAGGTACCTTTGTAGAGTTATAAGTAATGATCTCAAAGAAAATTAATAGGAACATCTTTGTTATTAAATTCCTACTTTCTTTGAAAAAAACCACCCCTTAGATAGAATTATAGGAGAGATCTCTATACTACTGCTTATGAAAGATTGGTCTTAAGATACTACCTCAAACAAAGACTTTATGAGGATAACAACAAGAAGGAAGACAGTCACAAAAACCCTCCCTCTAACCACAGAGATCCTCCGAAGAGTTGAAGGAGACTGCCACGGAAGCTTAACCCATATCAGAAGATACAATGGGCTATCGCTACTCATAATAATCATAAGAATCGATCTCGCCCTCTGTCCTTGAGATACCTCTTCACAGTGAAGAAGAAGATGAACATCCATTGCCTTGCCATCACACGAGCAATAGACATATTTTCCACCAGCTAAGAAGAAGCTTGAAGGGAACTCCCAACACCGACACACCTTACCCATGAGAGCAGCTTCTCCACAGTCCCCAATGTGGATTATTCTGTCAGATTGATTGTGACTGATCAACCTTCTAGCATCATCACAAAGTATATCTACACAACTGCCAACAACGTTTCGAAACGAGAGAGATTCGATCGTCCATCATAAACTTGATGGAAATGCATTAGCAGCAGTCATTATGAATCAAGCTACCACCTAACCTTCTGGAGATACAAACATAATCCACTTCGTCTCTCCTCGAAGGTTTTAAATCTGTACCGTCAGATCGTGAATAAACAGCTTAGATGAATTGTGAAGAGATAAGTGAAGAGGGAGTGCTTTGGTGACCGTCGGATTCGAGGAGTAATAACGACGATCATGAGGCCACGTCATCGCCCAGACCGTTATGGTCGTTATGTTTTTTTTTCGTCTGTTCTTCATTTTTTTTGCCTATTTTAAGGCGTGTACGCGAGGAACAGAGTGTGAGTGCGTGTGATCATAATCAAGTTTTTCTTTCTGTTTCTTTCTTCCTCCCAAATCCGATAGTGAGTGAGTAAGTTTCCGAGTGCAAGAAACTAACAAGTGGTATCAGAGCGTTGCGATCTACCTGTGGAGATGCCGCGGAAGATCGGAGAAGCGAGCTCGTCATCAACGGGTATTCTGCAGAAATTAGAAAACCAGGTGATAAATTATAATTTCATTTTATCGGATACGAATTATCGTCTCTGGGCAATGCGAATGGAGGTCTATCTAGAGGCACATGGTTTGTGGGAAGTGATTGGAGGAGAAGAAGAAAACCGGAAGAAAGATCGGTTGGCGTTGTCAGCAATTCTTAGTTCGATTCCCGAATCTGCAAGTTTTCAAATGGACATAAAGAAAACGGCAAAAGAAAATTGGGAATCCCTAAAGAAACTACACGTCGGTGCAGAGCATGTGGTTCAATCAAGAATTCAATTCTTGAGGCGAGAATTCGAGAATTTGTCCATGCGGAAGGATGAAAAGGTGAGTGAGTACAGTTTAAGATTTACGAAAGTTTTATCTGAACTTAGAGATTTGGGGGAGAATCTTGAAGAAAAGGATGTTGTATCTAAACTTCTGAGATCTTTACAACAGAAGTTTGACACTTTAACTCTCTCTCTCGAGCATATTGGCACTATCAAACCTATGACAGTTGAAGAGGTGCTCGGATCATTGCGTGTGCATGAATCAAGATGACAAAAGCATCTTGATTATTGTCAATCGTGAAGATCTCACGAGACAATCGTGAAGAGGAGCAAGCATTATTGTCAAAAGCATCCAAGATGACAAAGAAGACTGACAGAGGTCAGACTTCAAGAGGAAGAGGTAGATTCGGTCAGAGAGGTAGAGGCAGAGGGCGTGGAAGAGGAAGACAGCAAAAGGAGGAAATTGATGAAGGTGAGAAGAAGCCTTTTGATAAATCAAAGATAAAGTGTTATAACTGTCAAAAGATGGGCCACTTTGCTGATGAGTGTCATGCTGAGAAGAAGAAGAAAGGGAAAGAAGAGAAAGCGAATTTAGTGGAAGAATCTGATGAAGAATCGGCTTTAATGATTCTATCAGATAGAGAATTCAGTGAAAGATTGCTTCAAGGGAATGGAGATGATGTCAATTGTGATGTGTGGTACCTTGACACAGGGGCGAGCAATCATATGACAGGTATTATTTCTTTTTTCCATTCTATTAACAAGAATGAAACAGGGAATGTGAAATTTGGAGATGGATCCTCCATCAAGTATGAAGAACGTGGAAATGTTGTTGTTATATGCAAGAATGGTGAAGAAATAAACCTTGAAGGTGTTCTCTACCTACCAAAGCTGAAGACAAACATTTTAAGCCTCGGTAGGCTTGATGATCAAGGGTGTAAGACATCTTTAAGTGGAGGATATCTCACAATCCATGATAAGAAAGGGAAGTTACTTACCAAGACAAAGAAAACTCGAGGTAATATGTATCAAATTAAACTTGCTATCAGTGAGTCATGCAATTTATCAAGAGAAGATGAAGCTTGGTTGTGGCATGAGAGGCTCTGCCATCAAAGTTTCTATACTCTTGATAGCATGATAAAAGGAAAATTAGTAAGAGGATTACCTATGCTTGATAAACCAAAAGACTTATGCTCTACATGTATATCCGGGAAGCATGCTAAGTGCTCTACATGTGGATTCATGCAGAAAATCCACTTGAATTGGTACACATGGATTTATGTGGACCAATCAAACCACAAACATTCGGAGGTAGGTCTTATTTTCTGCTCATTGTTGATGACTCGTCGAGATATATGTGGATTTATTTGTTATCAATCAAGGCTGAAGCTCTAAAATTTTTTAAAAGATTCAGAGTGATGGCTGAAGCAGAGGTAAATAGGAAATTAAAATGTGCAAGAAGTGATCGTGGTGGAGAGTTTTTGTCAAATGAATTCATTATTTACTGTGAAGAGAATGGAATTCTAAGACAGTTAACAACACCCTATACTCCACAACAGAATGGAGTTGTAGAGAGAAGGAATAGAACGATTATGGGACTTGTAAGAAGCATGCTTAAAGGAAAGAAGTTACCTTTGGAATTGTGGGGAGAAGCAGTGACAACCTGTACCTATGTTTTGAGCAGTGTCTGCCACCAAAAAGTACGAGAGGTAAGACTCAGTATGAATCTTTGGTTTGGAAGGAAACCTAGTGTGAATCATCTCAGAATTTTTTTGGCTCTTTAGTCCATGTAAAAGTGACGGTAAATGTGGGAAAAATTGGAGGACGAAGCCGAGATAATGGTGTTTGTTGGGTATGTGCAAGGATCTAAAGCATATAGATGCATAGACCCTGCAACCCGAAAAATAAGCATGAGCAGGGATGTGATATTTGAGGAGTCAAAATCCTTAAAGTTCTCGGTGGACAATCCAGGTAGTTCTATATCTTATGAGGATTTCAATATTAATATTTTTCAATCTACTGATGAAGTATTTGAAGAATTAGCTGAATTGCCTCTGAGTGATTCCATTCGGGATGGAATTCTGATTGATGAAGAACCTCTGAGATATAGGTCAATTCAGGATGTTTATGAAGAAACAAATTTATATCTACTGAGTATGGAGGAGCCATGTTCTTATGCTGAAGCAGTAGAAGAAGAAATGTGGAGGAGTGCAATGGCAGAAGAAATATCGGCCATTGAAAGAAACAAAACATGGACTTTAGTAAAAGCCCCACCCGGAATTAAACCCATTGGAGTTAAATGGGTATTTAGATCAAAGAAAGATCAAACAGGGGCTGTAGTGAAGTATAAAGCTCGGTTAGTAGCCAAGGGATATTCTCAAAAATTTGGAATTGATTATGAGGAGATATATGCTCATGTGGCTAGGTTTGATTTCATCAGGATTTTGATTGCAATATCAGCCCAATTGGATTGGAATTTACATCATCTTGATGTTAAATCCGCATTCTTAAATGGGGTGATTAAGGAAGATCTGTATGTTATGCAACCTGAAGGTTTTGTGAAGAAAGGGAAGGAGTCTCATGTGTTGAAACTCATCAAGGCTCTGTATGGGCTGAAGCAAGCACCTCGGGTGTGGAATTCAAAGCTAAATAAGACAATGGAAGATCTCGGTTTTGAAAAAAGTAAGCTTGATGCTGCCCTATTTTATAAAGGGAGTGAAAAGGAGAGAGTGCTTGTTGGAATATACGTGGATGATTTAATAATTACTGGTCCAAGAGGGGAGCTAATTTGCAAGTTCAAGGAAGAGATGAAGAAAAAATTCGAAATGACAGATTTAGGATTATTGAGTTCATACCTTGGAATGGAAATTATACAATCCAAAGTCAATATCTTTCTAAGTCAAAGAGCTTATATAAACCATGTTCTGAAAGTTTTTTAGATGGATGAATGCAATGCTATTCAAACACCAATGGAAGTGCACTTAAAACTTTAGAGAGAAACTCAAGGAAAATTGGTAAATTCGACAAATTTCAGGAGTTTGATTGGGAGTCTTCGGTATCTCATGAACACAAGGCCTGATATAACGTATTGTGTCAGCAATTTGAGCAGGTTTATGGATAAACCAAGCTCAGAGCATCTTGGAGCAGCTAAAAGGATTCTGAGATACTTGAAAGGGACTGTAAATTTCGGTGTTTCATACAAAAAGGGTGACAGAAATATGAGAATCACTGGATTCAGTGATAGTGATTTTGCTGGTGACATAAATGACAGGAAGAGCACTTCAGGTCAAATATTTTTCTTGGGTGGACTTCCAATTACTTGGAATTCGGTGAAGCAACGAGTGGTTGCTCTGTCAACGTGTGAAGCAGAATATATAGCGGCTTCTTCAGCAACCTGTCAAGGTCTTTGGATATCGCGATTAATCAAGGAATTAATGTCGGTGGAAGAGAATTTGGTAAAAATCTTGGTGGATAACAAGTCAGCTTTGGAATTAACATGGAATCCAGTTCATCACAGCCGAAGCAAGCATATAGACACAAGGCACCATTTCATCAGAGATTGTATGGAAGAAGGACTTGTCAAGTTTGAATACGTGAAGACGGAAGATCGGTTAGCGGATTTGTTCACAAAAATCACTCGGAAGAGTTAAGTTTTTGTGAATTTTTGTGCGAAGATTGGAGTTTCGATCGTCGGAGGCTATTTACGAGATTAAGAGGGAGTTTGAAGATTTTAATCTGTACCGTCAGATCGTGAATAAACGGCTTAGATGAATTGTGAAGAGATAAGTGAAGAGGGAGTGCTTTGGTGACCGTCGGATTCGAGGAGTTATAACGACGATCGTGAGGCCACGTCATCGCCCAGACCGTTATGGTCGTTATGTTTTTTTCGTCTGTTCTTTGTTTTTTTTGCCTATTTTAAGGCGTGTACGCGAGGAACAGAGTGTGAGTGCGTGTGATCATAATCAAGTTTTTCTTTCTGTTTCTTTCTTCCTCCCAAATCCGATAGTGAGTGAGTAAGTTTCCGAGTGCAAGAAACCAACATCCTCCCAGACATGAAACCCTAAGGAAGACAATAAGGCACCCACGACAGACTGTTAAAATTGTTCAACTACCACAAGTCAACGCGGAATCGAAGGGAATCTACGCATCTCCAAATCATTGTTGAACAGACTCTCAAGAGAGAATTAAACTATTATCCCCTGCTATTCATGAAAAGAACCTCCGAGAAGTCCCGCAAGTTTCGAGGATCAGCGTATATGTTAGACATCCTCTCGAGATGCCTTCCCACAGGCCGGTCCGTTGCTACCAGATGAACATCCATGAAAAAGAGAAAGATATGACAGAGAAAAGCCAGATCGGAGAGCATTACGGAGATTACATCCCGCGATGGTCCGCGAAAGTGCTCCGCCGCCCGCCGAGACGGCTGGTCCGTCCCTTTAATCGCATCGTTATCTGCTGACGCCATTCCTCGTCAAAACCTACCAACTTGTCGACCATCCAAACATCAACGACATAATCTCCTGGAATGAGGACGGATCCACATTTATCGTCTGGCGCCCCGCCGATATTCGCGCATGATCTCCTTCCAAAGTACTTCAAACACAACAATTTCTCTAGCTTCGTTCGCCAATGCAATACCTACGGATTCAGGAAGATCGTTCCAGATCGGTGGGGATTCGCAAACGACTATTTCAAGAAAGGAACATCACAAAGAGCTTCTCCATAAGTTCAATCCCACCTGCATGGATAAAATCAGACGAAAGGAAAAGAATGAGATCTCGGGAACCAGACTCGACAGAATTTCTGCTATCGGTTCGTCACCGAAGGCTCCATTCATCGTGCTATACTGAAATGATCCTGCGATCGGCCCCGACAACTTCACACCATCAAACGTCGTGTTATTTACTGAGTAAATATGAAAGGTTAAAGCTCGCGTGATCAAAGTCAACAAAGATTCAAAGGACGTTGTCGCGAAATCGGTCACGGCTACTTCAACTTGCGCGCGAAGAAAAATACTTTGGGAAATTAATGACTTACTGCAACTCTACTTTCGCGTCATGACGATTCCACCATTGTCATCATCATCACAAATACCAGAAACATCAAACGGTCCTCACGGATTCTCTAAACACACAAGAAATTCTCTTGCAACGTCGTAACTGTCCACGCACAAGCAACAACACGTAAAACGTCATATCGTTTCGTCTCCTTCTTTCTAAATTTCTATTTAAAAAATACACTCATTTCTTTGAGATTTTAAAACTTAATAAAATATATTAGTGTATATAAAATGATTTCTATTATTATCTAACCTTAAAAACTAGTTATAATCTCAACTAAAGATGGGTTATAAAAATATTTATCCTTAATTCATCATAATTAACCCTAAATTAATGCATTTTGAGATTGTAATGACTTCTTCATAGAATGATAGATAAACACTAAAAAAAATATGATCACATGCATATGAATGGAATGATTTATGCCTTAATTTACAATAATAATCATGTATTTTCATGCTTAATTAGCATGTTATCACTTTCATAGGCACCTTGAAGTGTGGTCATTTTTTCTTTTGGTTGTAGACATTGGGTGTGCGAACCTTTTACAAAAACCCTCATAATTATGTCTATATCTACGAACATTCATACACCTTATGCATGTAACCCTCTAGGTCCAAATATCTTACTAGTTAATAATTCTATAAACTTAATAAAACTTATTGGTCAACCTAACTAATTATATACATTCATATATATATATATATATATATATATATATGTATGTAAATAGATTAAGTATCAATTTAACACAATCAACAAGTTAAGTTGCTAGCTAGTTGGGTGCCAAGCTACGTAACAAACTTTGGGAGATATGGAGTGTATTAGAATTCTTGAATGGAACCATCTTATCATCAATTACAGTGTATGTGTAATCCTTCATCTATGTGAGACTCATAATTGTCTTAGGGTATAGTGAATTCTCAAACTTTAATTAATTACTCAAAGTTAGTACTGATACATGGATGAAGTTATTAGCAATTCCTTCAATATTTTTACCACCATGGCTAAGGATTTCATCTCATCTCATTTCTTGAGTCAATGTCCTCAAATATTGATTGCGGACGATCCGATCTTGATTACACAATTATCTTCAAAGACTTCATGTTATATCCCAAATATGACCTTTTGAAGATCCTATAGTTAGCGATTCATAAGTCATAATCAAAACATGACCATCCATTTACAAGATGTCTTTAGTGTCTCAAATCAAAGGACCATATAAACAACTGTAACATGAATCAACCTAATTGACAACTAGGTATAATACCATTCAAGGATTCGTACACATTAATCTAGTGAACTCTTTCTCTAAAGAGCACCTACTATCTATCCTTAATGTCTCCACATTGATGGCTACTTAGGATCACACATACTCATCACATTAGTCGGATCAAATAGTGTTATTATTTTTAGATAATTTATTGTCCTTCAATATCCCACGAATAGGAATATTTAGAACATATGTTTAAAGACTAGTGATCATGTATTATGATCTAATCATAATTTACTTAGTCATCATATCCTCATGGACTCTATTACGAACATCACACTAGAATGACAATGAATAAATTTTATTTTAATGAAAATAATGAGATACAAAGAAGTGTGATTGGCTAATATAATCGACTACATCACTTAATATCTATCAACAAGTGTGCATCGTGCCAAGGTGGTTCACCCTAGCAGTACCATGTGTCGCAATCTAATCGAATGCATCACTTATCTCCCTTTTCAACCCTTTTTAACAAAAAAAATAGATCTCCTAGAAAATCCTTAAAAATCCCTAAAGATTTTAAAAAAAATCCTATACTTAGAAATCTAAAATCTCACAAAATGAAGCTCTTTTTTCCACCACATTTTCTTTATTAAATCAAAATTTTAATTCTTAATCTTCTAAGATTTTAATTTATAATATTAGGAAAAGAATTCAAGGTATTTTTAAGGATATTTATGTTTACTCTAACCTCCTAAAAAATAAGGAGGTTGACCCAATGTTGACTTCCCTAACAATCATGGATCATCCTACAAAGATAGGATGATCCATTTATGACATGCAAACTTGATTGACCATTTTGCTTTGTGGCTTAGCACTAGAAGTTTGTGGAGAGATATTTCTTCTCTCTCATGAATAATTGGCATCTATACGTATATATACTTTCCTACTTGTACACCCAAATCCTTGCATCCGCATGGTTCATAGAAGATGTAATTATAATGCAACTATTTGATATTAAAGAAGTTAAATGGGGTTTGTCTCGTAATATATCCAATAAAGATAAAATGATGTATCATAGGAAATAGATGTGAATTGAGCATATGAATGGAATGACATGATGAATGTAAAAATCTCAAAAAAAAAAATCTGTAATGTGCATCATGTTAGAAAGAATTATGCATTAAAATATATACTGATAGTTATGGAAATGAACACAAGAATGACACATTATCAATAGTTGTATCCATTCATCATATGCCATATCTTGGAGCAAATCAAGACACTAAAAACAAGGATATCTATTTCTTTACAACTAAATGTGTATAAATAGAAGCACGTCCTAACATGCATTGTTATTTAAGTTTTGCTTCTATTATAAAACTAACCCACTTGTCTTCTAAGAAGTTATGTGGCTGCATTCTCACATTCACGAAAATTACAATAACAGAGAAGAGAAAATTAAGTCTCCAACCTTTTAGGAGCTAAGTCAACTCTATTTCCTTAAGATCAAAGGTATTCATTTGAGGTCAAAGGTATTTTACAAAGTGTCACAAGTGGTCAGTCCCAGCTTGAAAGTCATTAGATGGATCATCCTAAAAACTTATGAAGATCCACATTTTTAGGAAGTCAAAGGGTGGTCAAATTTCTATATTTTAGGGAAGTTTGGTAACCTTGGACTAATCCCTTTTAAATAGGATCTAAACCTATTTAAAAGGGAATCAAGCCCTCTATTTATGAGGCCCCTTTTAAAGTGGATTAACCACCTAGATCTGTCATAACTTATTGGCATTGACCAATTGGCCATAATGAAAGCCAAGAAAGTGGTTAAATGTTGTCAAATGAGGCACATGCATACCTTGTGTGATTGAGTAAAATTCAAAGTTCAACTTTTTTGTGATTCACTGGACTGTCCACATTGAGCCATATGGACGTCTTCAAATGGGATATGCAATGAATTGTGCCTCATGAGACACCTTAATGGGATTCATGTGCTTCATGAGATTCCCACATAAGCACTAAAAATATATATCACTTCTCACTGAGTTGGCATTTGTGTGTCATGGTGGGTGATAACATGCATATTTAACTTGAATTCTTATCATATTTAACTAGTAGTCTTGCTTATCTTATGTAATTATGATGTGTGTTATCATAGTTTTTTGAATTTTCTCCATTGGTATGCCATTTTACTAAAGTCCATATTTTTGCATTATTTAGGTTAATTATGTGTTTTATTGATGTTTGATCTTTTGCAAGGTTAAATAATTGGAAATTAGCCACTTCCCTTGATTTATTTTGACTTTAGTGGATGATTAAAAGAATAAATTTCAAGAAGAAAATGATGGGATGAAGCAAAGTAGAATTCTTAAGGGTTGATTAAATATTATTGTGCTTTCATCCTATTTTCTTGATTGGATTTTTATTTTAGGTGGCATGATAGTAAAGTTATAAAAATTTGTGATCCAATGGAGAAAATTTGAGTAAAAACGGAGTTATATAAATGAAGATATGAATTTCTGAATTTTATAGATTTTTTTGGATTTTACTTTTGATTTTTCAGGTATTTTTCAGAATTTGAAAAGCTTAAAAAATCGCAAAAAGAGGTTTTATTGCGTAGGACCAGCGCTAAGCTGACGTGACGCGATGCCGACATGTGGCGGAGTCACGTGAGCCCAGGTGGATCCACTTGGATGCCTACGTGGCGCGTTAGAGCAGTTGGGCTGAGTGTGCGTGTGGGCCCACGGGTATAGTGGGCTTAGGAAAGGCATATTGGGGCGTACTAGGCCCATTGCGAGCGATGCAAAGGGCTTGTGCCCTTCTACCTTTTATACCCCGTCTTTTCCTTTAATTTCCTCTGTGTGGGACTATCCTATTCTCTTAATGTGCAGGCGACATGGCAGACCGCGATGCATTGGATCAAAACGCACAGAAGATCGCACGTCTATTTGTTGGATCACGGTCCACTGGATCCTCATCAAAAGCACGAGCGTAATCGTGAGCTGTCGATCGCTTAAGTGACTTGGGACGGTCGTGAGTTAATAGCGCACTCGGTAAATCATAGAGTGACACGTGGCCACATAAGGACGCTCCAATGAAGATCAAACGGCGGAAATAAAGGACGAGTGGAATCCGCATCATGGGATCGTGGCCCATCAATTTCACGCAATTGCAGCCATCCAAAGCTTCTTCAGTGAATTAGATGGCGCACATTTTTTGAAATGATTTTTCTATAAATCGATGTTCTTCTCTCTTTAAACTTTACTTTTGATTGAAACGTGAAAAAACTAAGCATTTTTGGAGCAAAATTTTAAGTTCTTCGTGATCCCCTTGCATTCTAGACTCAATTGCGATCATATTGAGATAAGATTGATCATGAATCATTGTGAGAATTGGTTGGATTCGCCCCTTGAACGCCGAACGCACGTCGAAGAAGAAACTGGATCAATACTCTTCAATCAACGTGATTTGAAGCACAATCTTCACGTCAATTGGGTTAGTAGTGTGATTCCTTTGTAATCCTTGAAATTTATGTAGTTTAGATTAGATTTAGATAGGTAATTAGAGTTTAGGAATAGGAAATTTCATCATTTTGTCCAAATTTGATCGCAGATTTTGTCGTTTTTCGAACAAGGATTTCTCCCTAATCTTAAGTCCAAACCATTTGATTTTGGTTTTAAAATGATTGGATTTCTTGTTCTATCAGCTTTCCGTGGATATCTAATTCATAAAACTTTATCAACATTCGACCCTTCAATTTGACGTTTGACCAACTACTGTTCATTTTCAATCTGAATTTGGGTGTTGAGTGTGAAGGGCAATTACTCCTTATTTATAAGGTGAAATTCAACAATTTTGGTCTCTCTAGAATTCTCTAGTCGTAAGCTTTATATTCATTTGTGAATTGTGAGATTTGGATATCATTTAACAAGTCAATTTAATGATTTTGACCAAGATCTTCATTTCAGATTTTTTCTGATTATTGAATTTCAGTAAATCATAGTAAATCCAATTCTTCTCTAAAAATCACATATTTTATATCAAAATTCTTCATTTTTTTCTCTAGTTTCTAAAAATATAATTTTTGTAATATTTTCTCAACTTTTCCTCTCTGATTTTATAGAAAGTCAAGGTTTAGTCAAAGTCAATGCTTTGACCTTGACTTTTGACTTTTCTTCTTTAAATATTTTTTGAAAATCTTAAAATATATTCTCTCTGGTCTTCATATTATTTACATTAATAACATATCATATTCACTTCTTAGAAACCCTAATTAGGCCTAAGTTTGACCAAGTCACCTCTTTCGATTAAAAGTTAACTGTGCTCTCTGTGGTTCAACCTAATCTCTTCGTTGTACTTGATTACTAATTTTTAATCATCATGAGTTTAGAATTATAAATTTTGTTTGACTGATGATCATGTGTTTCAACGACCGCACTAAATCGTTACTTAGTGGGTTGTTGGCATGTTTTACTATTAGTTTCACGATGGAGGGGTACCCTTTTTTCTCTGAAAGCCCCAAATTCTACAAAAGTAAAAAAGAAAGAAATATAAACATACAAAATTCAGAGTTTTCAAAATTCAGGATTTCTTGTATCAAAGTTGATCAATGGATCTAAAATTCAATTTCATTTCTTCTCATACCATTGAAATAAGACATTAGAAAAATAAATCATTGATTAAGTAGAGTCTCAATTTTCACTCTGAAAACTTAAAATAGGTTTACTAGGTCTCTTTCTCTTCTCTTCTTAATTTATAGTCAATTGTACCTAAGTCCTGAAGCCATCAAAATCAAGAAAATATGATTAATTTCAAGTCATTTGACATTGAAAAAAAAAATCAAACATGATTTATGATCACAACTATTCCAAAATTATTTATAGTGTAGACTTAAATGAAATTATATGATAATCATGAGAGTTTATATGGAGGACACCTCCACTACAATATAAGCTCCCCTTGAAGACACACTCATCTTATATAACCTGTGATCATGTGTGACACTATCCCTCAATATGAAATATTTGAAAATTTTGACTTATTCCCTTTGCTCTGTAGACCCATGATATCCCCTCTCTTTCCTCCATACTCATGCAACCCCAAAATTTCTTCATCTCACTCTCTCATTCTTTTCCATCTTCCTTCTCTCCATCATTCTTCTTCTTTCTATTTTCACTCAAAAAATGTACTAATCAAGAAGAGGATTTTATTTGCAAGCCCATCATGATCACATCGTCTGAAGATCTCCATAAAGGTACTCATGATCCTATTGTTGTGTGATTGATCATTATCTTGTCAAATTTCTTGCTCTTAGTATTTGTGTGAACCCTAGGATAGCCTCCATTCATATATAATATTAGGCATCTGACGTCTGATTACAAATAAAATTTATATACAAGAAAAATTTAGGATATAATACCAAGAAAAAGTTAAAATATTAGTTATTTATTTTATGATAGCACTAACTTCACCATCGTTAATAATTGCAAAGTACTCTAATACATGATATAGCTTGTGACTTGCCATGCATCATCATATGTGCCATGAATTTTCTGAATTCTCTGAGGGGCTATGGCATGTTCCCTTGGGAAGTACCCTAGCTCATGTGCATTAAATGATATCAATATACGTTAAGCCTTTTAAATAACCTCATGGATCCATTTGAAGACTCTCATCGCTTCGTCCTAAAACCAAAATATTAATTTCAAAAGGTAAGGCAATCAGTCTAGTTTCATTGACGGGTACAAAGACAAAAGTTTCTCTTTTAAAGTGACCCATTGGACAGCCGAAAACGAAGCAGAAATGGGGGAAGAGAGGTCGACAGCGTTCCTCCGCAACAGCTACTGGATTCTGAGACACGGGAAGAGCGTCCCCAACGAGAGGGGCGTCATCGTCTCGTCATTGGTCCATATACCCCCCTACCCTTTGTTTTTCTCTTCCGTTTCCATCTCTTCCGTTTGAGATCCTGATTCCTGGTTTTTAGATTCAATCGGGCTAAAATTCTGCGGTCCGTATCCTCGATATTTCGACCTCCTTACCATGTATATGGACCGCATTTGATCGTATATTTGATCGGAATTTCAATTATATATTTTTTAAACATCGATCAGAATGACTACATACTGTTAATATCTTTTGCATTTGACAAAGAACTCTGTTGAACAGAAGAACGGAGTTCTCTCGGAGTTTGGACTGGCTTCTGAAGGCGTTAACCAAGCTCAATCTGCCGGCGAGAAATTTCTCAAGGTGCACAGTTTCTCAACGATTAAGTACTTTCCTTCTAACTCACATTCAACGAAATTAGAAAAATGCAAGTTTAAATAATTCATATATTAAGGAACTCGAGGCAAATAGTATCCCGAGGGAAGATGTTCGGATCTGCTTTTCTCCATTTTCTAGGACGACACAAACCGCTGAAGCTGTGGCAAAGTCAATAGGCATTCCCTTTCCTGGTGTCCAATGCAAGGTGATCTTAATTGAGCCCCTTCTTCTCTCTCTAGGTTCCAATTTTTGTCTACTTCTGTTCTCTTATATCCGAGTTTTTGAATGGACTAAGATGTAAGTATGCCCTTTTTTGAGGTATCTAGGCGGTGAATGAGCTACGGGAACGGGACTTTGGAGCAACTTTTGAGCTACTTTCTCATGATAAAGTATGTCATCCATCTGTCTGTATGTCTGGTCTGTCTGGCCCTCGTTAACTTGAGTACCCAATCAATAGTACGCGGAGATTTGGGCCCTTGACGAGGTCGACCCACTAATGCCTCCAGAAGGCGGAGAGAGCGTTGCCGATGTAGTATCCCGGCTGGTGGCTGCTCTGTCTACCATTGAAGCAGAATTTGAAGGGTTCTCTCTCTAACTCTTTATATCTCTGTCATTTTCTCTCTCCCGTTTCCTTTTATACTGCCATAGTCTCTATCTGTTTCTCTCTCTATTGATATATATTTATATTTTTCATGGTCATTCTATGAAATTGTCATGTTCTAGATGCACGATATTGCTTGTGTGCCACGGAGATCCTCTTCAAATCTTGCAGACTATAGTATCCGCGCTCAATGATGACACAAACTCCAGAGACGACAGACTGGAATCCAGAATTAGAAGAGTCTTGGTGCCTGCCATCTTATCAAAGCATCGAAGATTTGCTCTTCTCACAGGCGAGCTTCGCCATCTGGCATGATACTTCAGCAAATCGAGAAGATTACTGAAGATTCAAGAAATATCATGAACATTTTTTTGAGGTTACTACATTAAATTGTGAATTTCGACTGAATAGATAACAGGATAAATAATTGGAAGTTGATGCGAGGTAAATCTGTTCATCTATTGGCAGCTACCAATAATGAAAATGGAGCATTTCTCCGGCAGGGATCATAAACCAGCACGAATTGAGTGTATTCCTTTTTATTTATCCCCTTTCTCTTCCATATTCTCTGGTTGGCATGTCTAAATGGCATCATGAGAGGCATGTATAAGTTTAACTAACGAAACGTGCAAGATGGTTTTACTTGGAGGAGTTCACCATTTGTTTGTGATGTAGAAGTACATTGTTCTTATATGTGCCAATGCAGAGTAGCTCGGGAAGAAAACAGTCTAGATGGAGTAGAAGATGTCTAATGAACCCATTAAGTGTGGACCTCGCAGTCAGGTGGTGGCCCTTACTGAGCAAAAGTATGTTATCTTGGTGGGTCCAGAGTAAGTGCTCAAAGTGGTCCAAAATATGCTTATTTGATTAACCAAAAATTAGCCGGTCTAGGTGGGATAAAAATAAGTGGTTGAAATCGATGCCAAAAGTAGGACTCTTGCAGACCTAAAGGTGGTTGCCCATAGTGGGTCGAAAAGATGAAGCATTATCAGGCCCATCAAGATATATATATATATATATATATATATAGATACACATCCATTCATGTAGATATGTTTAGGTGTGCTTATATAGATCAATGAACAGGATGAGATGTCGAACATACAAAAACATTCACTTGGTCAAACAACCTCAAATTTCTTTATTGACGTTGATTCAATGAGTTTTCCTCTTCTATTGTTCAATAACATGAAATAAGTAAAAAAAAGTCTTTCTCACTTGCTTTGGATAAACGGTAACATTGATTCATAATCGTGAAAATAGAATTGCTTACTTTTTCAGAATCACATTTGGAATAATGTCCTGATACTCATATATAAAAGATATTTTCAACTAAGATACATAGAGTATTAGTTTAATCACTAACCCTTTCAGAGGTTTTCACATATGCATATGTGTGTGTCACGTATTTTTAAGATATGATCTTCCAATCTATCTGTTAAGAGTGAACCCAAAAGTTCATGTATTTTGAAATAGAGAAGAGGAAAAAAAAAGATGCACAAAAAATGGCAGCAATGGTTATTATGAATAAATAAATAACAACTCTCTCCACCCCCCAGGAAAAAATCCTCTAGTAATGCATTAGAACATATTTTGTAAGGTGGCACCCAAAACAAGCAGCCGCAATAAGCAAATCTCTTATTTGTTTGTCTTTTATGGCTACATCTATCTCTAAGGTCCTCGATGTCATTATTCAACCATTGCCCCATCAAGTGGATTCAAGTCTTATCAATATCATCCAAAATATAAATCTCTAAACCTCAAAAAATCAATATCTTCTAAAATATAAATCCTTTTTCCATAAATCTAAGGGTTTTTTCTCCAAATGTCACTAGTTGCGCTTAGAAACTAGACTATGTCAATTTCACTAATCCAATATCTTCATTCTTTTATTATAATTTAAAAATGTCTTCTCAAGCCTCTAATTTCAAATTATTCAGAAAATAGGGTAAAGAGATAGAGTATTTGATCTTTAAAAAAGGTCAAACTCATTAATAGCATAAAATTAATCTTAATGTGAATTGGGAAACATTATCAACATGGCACAAAATTAATGAAAATTAGTAAGAACTATGAAAACATGTATCGTAATGAGATGGATTATAGACTAAAATCACTTATGAATTATGTATCACCTAATGGAATGCATTATAGGCACAGAGAACAACAAGCAATGGTCAAGAAATCTCTTTTTTGGCATGTCTTTTATAATTATTTCTATCTCCAACCTGCTAAAATTCATCGTTCCACTCCACCCCATCTAGGGTGCTCCTTACTTCTCGCCAAGTTTTGGCATTGCTTGGATTGCTCTAGTAGTACCATATCCACCTTATCCAACTCTTACATCACACATGGTGCACCACCACATCCATAAAAGACAATGACTTGTCTTATTTATACTTGCATTTGAAATAAAAACTTTGTTTTCTATTCAACTCTAGCCTGTTGAGTTATGTCCTCTTTCCTTAGGCCTTCTCATGAGAACTCCTATTTGATTTCTCACATGTTACCACCACACACCATCAAGCTGATTTCACCCATATGCTAACTTCACTTGTGCCTTGTCTTCATCACTTCAAGTGTCATTTTGATGTCATCCACCATGGTACCTCCCTCTAAATAGCAGAGGCCACTATCCAACAAGTTGTTCATTTACAATCCTAACACCTTTCAATACCTTTCAAGAATCCATTTCTTGTAGAGTATGTTAGATAAAATTTCCAAAATTTTGATCAAAACATGAAATGCAACGAAAATCATTGAATTGGATATTCAAAATATTGAGGCACTAAGAACAGATGATACTATCATCTAATATGTATGAAAAACATACTTACATGGTTTCCTTGAAGCAGTTCTTGAAGCTATTCAAGTGTCTATCCTCTAGCCTCTAGCTGTATCCACACGATCTTTGGATGGTCGGATCTCCTCTTCAAAGCTCTTCACCAAGAAAGAAAGAGAAGAAATGAGAGAATTCTCACAAGGCTTGCATAGGCACCTTGAGTTGTGGTCGTTCTCCCCCTATTTATAGACATTTGGTATGTGGATTTTTTATTAAAACCCTCATAATTATGTTTATATCCATCAACATCCATAAACCTTATGTGTGTGATCCTCTAAGTCCATATATCTCACTAGTTAATAACTCTATAAACCAAATAACATCTTATTGGTCAACCATAATAAATTATCTACATCAACATATAGATTAATTATTTACGGATTTATTTAACCGAATTGATAGGTTGAGTTGCCAGCTCGTTGCCTGGGAAGCTACACCATCTTGATAACATGCTATTTATACATAAATTAACATGATTATTAATGCAAATAAAAGCATTAATTGTTCTAATTGTATGCATGTCATCATATTTTAAGTATATTTCTATCATTTTACATAATTTCATGTTATGATCTAAAAATACATCATTTTATGGATAATTATGTGTAATTCAGCATTATGATTTTTAATCCTAATTATATTTGAGATCATAAGTATGCTTCATGATTAAGTGATAAGAGAAATGATGGTTATTAACATTCATGTATTTTTATAAATTTATTTTTTGAGATACATGAATGTATTTATTTAATTAAAATTCATTCTCTTAATATTTAAATATTTTTACTTTTTAAAATTATATATTATTTAATTTCTGATCCAACAAAATAAATTTGAATTAATTTGGAGTTGTATATTAAAAGTTATGCTTTTTACAATTTGTAGAAATTTTTTGAAATTTTTCTGAATTTATTTAACTGTACTTTTGGTTTTAAATTAATTAAAAAGAATAAAAAAAGGGTTTATATTTACCGTGCACTGACGTGATAGAGCGAAGCCACGTGGCACCGTGCAGATACGCGGACGTGTGACACATGGACACGCGTGTGTGCGTGACATGTGTGCGTGACACGCATGTGTGTGCGTGACACATATGCACGGATTTTAAATATTTATTATAAGCATACCGTAATCAGAATTCGCTAACCGCTTACGTCCGTCGTATCTTATAAACCTTATAAAACTCTTCTAGTTATCTAGTGTGGGACTATCTTCTTTTATTTTTTAATTCAGGTGACGTGGCGACGCGTGGGACATCCAATCGCGTAATTTAATCACGTGCGTTGGATGTCACTTACTCAAGGGGTACGTGGCATCATCTCATTAAGCACCGATTCGATTAAATGGACATCAATCGCAGCCGTCCATCTGAAGAGTTATAATGGTCATGATTAATCGTGATCGGTGGACCTTCCGATTAATCGAGACCACACGATGAAGATCTAGCAGACTCAATGAATCGACACGTCTCTTCTTCGCGTGACATAGACGCATCTTAACCCTTCAATTGCGATCGAACGGATGCAACTTAATCGCATCGTTTCGATCAAACGACGCGTCATCTTGATCGCGATGGATTGTTACATCCGACGGTTACGCCTCTTTTCCTCAACAAATTCAATGTTCTTTGCGACGGAAAATGCACCCTTGGATTTGAGTGAAATCGAACTGTCTAGACACAAAAATTTGAGAGTCAATTGATTTCTTTGCATTCTTGACACATTTTTGCGTCCAAGGAGTGTTTGAAATCAGAAATTGATCGAGGGAGTAAGGAGAAATCACATCTTGAATGTCATCTTCGTCTTCAAAATCCCGGAATGAATAGCCATGTATCTGACGATTAATTGGATCATTTTGAGTGCGACTTTGGGTTAGATTGCGTGTTTTCATCTTAATCTTTCGTCATTTAGCATTAGATTTGAGTTTTGATTCGTAGATTAAGTCTAATTTCCGTTTAATTTTGGTTTTAAATCAATTTAGCGATCAAATTTTTCTTCCATTTTTAAACTTTGATTACTCCGCGAATTCTAATCCAAATCACTCGATTTTTGATTCCGTGGATTTACAATTGAGTTATCTTTCTTAATATTAAAATTTTTTTAATTTCTCAACTCAATTCGTTGTCTGATTTGATCAAACTTGAAAGATATCTCTTAAAATTCCCTAATTCTCCGTGGATTCGACCCTTATTTATCATTATACCCTTCAATTAAAGAGAGTGTAGATTCTAAGGGAATTACCTTCCCTCCTTTCCCTATTTTATACTGATCTAAAGATTGACTTGGTACAAAATTTAATCCTTATCTTTAGAAACCTAGAATTCCTTGAGTGGACCAAGTCAACCACCCTTTTTCCTTTGATATAGGTTCCTAATTTTCCAAACCACATCCACTATATTATAGGTACCTTGTATAAATTAATGATCTCAAGAAAGAAACAATAGAAGGAACATCCTTGATTTCCAATCTCTTCTTTCTTTCAAAACCTCCCTTAGAAAGAATTCTAGAAGAGATCTAAATATTATTAAGTATGGAAGAAACTATGTTGGTGACAATTCAAGTCAAAGCTATCATCAATGAAGACAATCACAAGCAGAAATCCCATTTATCTCCCATTTTAACAATACCTTCATGATAAAGGGTGAAGATATGAAGACCTCAAATCCTATGGGCGAAGCTCTTCCGACTATGTCACAACATAAGAGATGCTACAGTTCAAGAAACCCAAGAAGAAGAAATCTCTTAGAAAGAAGGAAAATTTGACGTAGAAGCTCTTGAAGCTGAAGCAAAGACAACTGGCCTTGGAGCCAGTGATCTTGGTTTGAAGAAAGATCAGAGTCGGCTTGCCACAAAGATTGAAGAGATGGCTCGTATCAAGCAAACTGATTGCAAATCCACTGGAAGAAAGACTCCCCGGAAATAGCTTGCTACCAAGGCTGCTCGCAAGTCTGCCCCGACCACCGGAGGCGTGAAAAAACCCCATCGCTATCGTCCCGGAACTGTTGCTCTTCGTGAAATTTGCAATTATCAGAAGAGCACCGAGCTTCTGATCAGGAAGTTAACTCCTCCAGAAGCTTGCCCGAGAAAATGCGCAGGACGTTAAGGCAGGTCTAAGGTTCTAAAGCCATGCAGTCCTGGCCCTCCAGGAATCCACGGAGACCTACCTGCTTCTTCCTCATCCTCCTGCACGTCTTCACCATTGCCGGCGCTGTATCTGGATGCGCAACCGTCTCTGGCACCGCCTCTAACCGTTGAGCTCAAGTCCTACGTTAGAGTGGAAAATCGGAGCGAATGCTAGTTCCCTCGAATGGGAATTTTCCCCTGAAGGCTACTCCGCCAACGTCCTCAGCATCCTCTCTCGGCTTCTCCGCACGGTCGTCAGCGACAACCTCACGTTCGGGAAATCAGTATCGCCCAGTCGACTTTGCATGCGCCGGATCCACATCATCAAGAGAATATCGACACAATCGACAAGCAGCAAGTGATAAAGATGACGTGACCTTCTCGCTCACGGGAATCTGCTTCTTTCGGCACTGTCTCGAGCAAAGTCCATCATTCAACGCCACGCGTATAGGTGACCGTGGACGTCGTCGGGCGCTAGGCAAACTGATGGGCCCAGCGACCCGGCGACAGGAGTAACGGTCGAAGAAGATCTTGCAACAACTGCATGGGCAGCAGTGGACGACGCAACGCCTGACGAGCCCCGCGAACCGGCGACAGGAGTAACGCTCGAAGAGGACCTGGCGACAACTGCAAGGGCAGCCGAGGACGACGCAACGCCTGACGAGCGTCAGGGGCGATCGCGGCGCCCGACGAAACCAACGCCACAACTAGCAGAATACTTTTATTTTTAGAAGCGTCGACCCCACGTGAATGAGGGCGATAAATAGCGGACGATAGCACGGGTTTTTGGGCGAGAGGATTTATCTTTCTTTCTGTTTTCTCTGGTTTCTTTTCTTAATGTCATGAGAAGGTATCTTTCACGTTAGTGGACAACGAGCAGTGGCGAGAAGTCACCCGACGGACGTCCCGCTACGAAGGGTATCAGAGTTTCGCCGAGAAGGCGTTAGTTCCTCCCCACTTCCCCCCTCTCAGCCTCTCTACCCGTCACGTGCCACCTACCCTCCCTCGCCGATCTTCGCGATAGAGTTCTAGCCTCCGGTATCACAACACAAACTCCAACCCTGTGGTTGAATTTCAACGGCGAAAAGATGCATGAATGGCTTCCGACGCACGCCTGCAGATTTTGCGATCGCCATACCATTAATTGGAGAGTAGGACTCTCAACAAGATTGAGCAGCAATAACGACACACAATGTGAAACATCAAACAGCCACGAAAACAATGAAGAGGCCGGGTCAACCCGTCAACCACACGTGGAAAACAACTTCCATGACGCGACGCTTCACCGTAAACTACTCTCCGCCTATTTTCTATAAAACGGAAGATTGTAAACGAAACGAAGATGTTGAATTTGATAAAAAATTGGTTCGTTTGGTTACTGGTTCTATATGTGTTCATCGTGTTTCCTAGTATCTGATGGAGATGCTCCAGCTCAGCAGCGGGTACAGCGGCATCGACGTCCCGCTGTCATTTTCTCGAACACATTGTCGTGTTTTTCTGTTGCAGGTAGTTAGACTTCTTTTTTTCACGGAGCGTTGGATGAAGGCATTAAGACGGCCAAGATGCGGCCACGTCACGGGGCGACGAAGGCGACCTGCTGAGGTCGTTGAAACGATCGTCTCTCTCCTCACGCTATTGGACGGAGTGTTTTATAAAAACACTCCGTAAGTGTTCGACGATATGTCGCGTTTTCAGTGTAGATTTCACGGTCAATTGAAGTAGACATCTTTCACTCTTCAATCTCCTTACTCGCATTTTTTTTCTCTTGGAGACGATCGTCGGAGAGAATCCGACGACACTACGCGTAGTGTGATTTCAACATTTGGTATCAGAGCTTGCGTTCGTTCCGTCGAAGAAACGATGGCGAAGAAGTCCGCCGATGGAGAAATTGGAGCGGCTACCCCGTCCCTGAAAACTTTCGAAGACCAATTATCGCGTATGGTCCATGATGATGGAAGTCTACCTCGACTCACACGATCTGTGGCAGACGATCGTCGGAGAGAATCCGACAAAGAAGAAGGATCGTCAAGCTTTGTCGGCGATTATGAGCGGAGTTCCAGAAGAGCTCCTCGGCATCCTCGACGCTAAGAAGACGGCGAAGGAGAATTGGGAAATTCTCCGTCAGAGGAACCTCGGAGTGGATCGCGTAATTCAATCGCGCATCCAAGGCTTGCGTCGCGATCTTGAAGTTCTCACAATGGGGAAGGCAGAGACCGTCGTGGATTTCGCGATGAAATTCACGCACCTAGTCTCTGATTTACGGAGTCTTGGAGAAGTCATGGAAGAAAAAGAAGTTGTCCGGCGATTTTCTCCGAGCCACTCCGGCGAAATTCGACGCCCTCACCTTGTCTTTGGAGCAGTACGGGGAACTCGACAAGGTAAGCCTCGATGAGGTAATTGGATCTCTTACCGTTCATGAGTCGAGGCTCAAGGAACGTGAGACTCGAGAAGAGGAACAAGTTTTGCTAGCAAAGGCGATGGGCAAGGCAAAGCTAAATAATGAGGATGATTCCTCATCGCGAGGCAGAGGGCGGCATCGCGGCCGCGGAAGAGGAAGAGGTCGAGGTCGCGGACGAGGTAGAAATCAGAATGGGGAAGAAGAGAAGGAGAAGAAACTGTTCGACAAATCAACAATTCAATGCTACAATTGTCAACGGTTTGGACACTTTGCTTATGAGTGTCGAAATCCGAAGAAGCCTCGGGAAGACAAGGCTTATGTGGCGGAAGCCACCCCGGCAGCAGCGGCTTCGGCAAGCTCTTCAAATACTGCAATGGCGACGTCATCACTTCTTATGGCGGTCGTCGAAGAGGTGAGTGATCTCCTCCTTCATGGATCGGAGGGAGCAGCCGCCGACCCTGCCTTGTGGTATTTAGATACCGGAGCCACCAATCATATGACAGGGAGAAGGGAATTCTTCAGCAAAATCGATGAATCGGTCATCGGATCCGTGAAATTCGGTGATAATTCACGGATCCAAATACAAGGAAGAGGAGAAATTGAAGTCACTCAGAAAGATGGGAGCATCCTTAGCCTCGGAAAGGTATTATTTGTTCCTAAGTTAGAGGCGAACATTCTCAGTCTCGGTCGGTTGGACGAGGAAGGCTACCGGATGACAATGGGAGAAGGTAAACTCACTATCTTCAACCCACTTGGGCAGTTATTTGCGGAGGTTTATAGGTCCAAGGGGCGACTCTATTTACTGAAATTGTGCATCGTCGATCAATGTTTGATCGCAAGTGAAGCCACCACTGAGGACTGGCTATGGCACTCACGCTTTGGCCACCTCAGTTTTCACACTCTCAAGAAAATGTCAAAGAAAAAGGTAGTTGAAGGATTACCTGCCATCAATGCACCAAGCAAAGTATGCCGAAGTTGCATCTCCGGGAAGCATCACAGAACATCCTTCCCGAAGTTATCCACATTCCGAGCTGCTGAACCATTGGAGCTTATTCATGCGGATTTGTGCGGTCCTATTACACCAACCACTCTAGGAGGAAGCCGTTACTTTCTTCTAATTATTGATGACTACTCGCGACTGACCTGGGTGTCAATGCTGCAGTGTAAGTCGGACGCATTGGAGGCCTTCAAACACTTCAAAAATCTGGCAGAAACGGAGAAGGGTATGAAGGTCAAGACCCTCAGATCTGATAGAGGGGGTGAATTCACCTCAGTTGAATTCGCTAAGTTCTGTTTGGAGCATGGAATTAAGAGGCAGTTGACTGCCCCCTACTCACCTCAGCAGAACGGTGTGGTAGAAAGGAAGAATAGAACTGTTGTATCAATGGTCCGCGCCATGTTGAAAGCAAAGGAACTTCCTAGAGAACTTTGGGGAGAGGCAGTGAACACTGCAGTTTATCTCCTTAACCGTGCTTCTTCAAAAGCCTTGCAAGGTCAGACTCCTCACGAGAAGTGGACTGGGAGAAAGCCCTCAGTAGACCACTTGAGGACTTTTGGGTGCATTGCTCATGTAAAGGAGACAGGGAGGCATCAAGGTAAACTTGAAGATCGAAGCAAACTCATGATATTCATCGGTTACCAACTGGGTTCAAAGGCTTATAAATGCATTGACCCGGTCAACCTCAAGGTGGTCATCAGCCGAGACATTATCTTTGAAGAAGCAGAGAGGTGGACTTGGTCAACGCAAGGTGAAGTCACTACTCCACTTACCTTCCTGCCTAATTTTCTCTCTGAACAGGGAATTGAAGATCTAGCTGAGTCTTCGGATGAAGAGGAGGAGGTCTCACCCGAAGTGACCTCCTCAGATACTACAGAAGTCATGAATACCCCGAGATTCCGATCTCTAACTGACCTTTATACCGAGACCTCTCCAATCACACAGGATGAGGAAACTCTTTTAATCTCAGGTGATGAACCACTCTCCTACACAGAAGCAGCCAGTGAAGAAGTGTGGATACGGGCCATGAGGGAGGAAATGCTTGCAATTGACAGGAATGACACATGGGAATTGGAGATTCCCCCACCAAATTGCAGACCGATCGGGTTAAAGTGGATCTTCAAATTAAAGAAGAATCCACATGGAGATGTCATCAAGCACAAGGCCAGATTAGTCGTGAAAGGCTATTCTCAGAGAAAAGGGGTGGACTATGATGAGATCTATGCTCCAGTAGTCCGATTTGAAACAATTCGACTGCTGATTGCATTAGCAGCATTGAAGGATTGGCAGATCCACCATCTGGATGTCAAGTCTGCGTTCTTAAATGGTGAGATCAAGGAAGTGATATATGTGAAGCAGCCTGAAGGTTTTTTGGTCAAAGGGAAGGAAGGTTGGGTACTTCGACTCAAAAAAGCTTTATATGGCCTGAAGCAGGCCCCAAGAGCTTGGTATTTCAAGCTTCACTCTTGTTTACACTCCCTCGGGTTCATCAAAAGTGCCTATGAGCAGTCACTCTATCTAAAGAGATCCATCGATGCCATCTTAATCATTGGTGTTTATGTTGACGACTTGATCGTCACAGGATCAAGCCTTGCTGTTATTGAGGACTTCAAAGCAAAGATGGCACGCGAGTTTGATATGAGCAATTTAGGCTCACTCTCCTCTTACCTCGGAATCGAAGTGAAGCAGAGCAAGGATTTCATTTTTTTGTCTCAGACAACCTATGTACAGAAGGTCTTACAGCATGCAAATCTTGGGCAATGCAACTCGGCCATCACTCCGCTAGAACCGCGAGTGAAATTCCTCTCTGAAGAAGGTAAGTCCACGGTAAATTCCACTACTTACCGCAGTCTAATTGGGAGTTTGAGGTATGTGACACATACCCGGCCAGATATTTTGTTTGCGGTTGGAATTCTGAGCCGGCACATGGAGAATCCTAATCAAGAACATTACAGTGGGGTGAAGCGTGTACTGAGATATCTAAAAGGAACAGAAAAGTTTGGACTGTTCTACAGAAAGGGCGATTTGAAGGAAGAGCTAATCGGGTATAGTGACAGCGATTTTGCAGGAGATAGCAATGATCGCAAAAGCACTTCGGGGCATATTTTTTTCTTTGGTGGGATGGCAGTAAGTTGGTCCTCTCAGAAGCAGAGCATCGTAGCTCTATCTTCATGTGAAGCCGAGTATATTGCGGCAACGTCGGCCACTTGTCAAGCTGTTTGGCTGAGCCGATTACTCGGTGAATTAATGAAAGATGAAGCGATGAAGGCGAAGCTATTGGTAGACAACCAATCGGCTATCACCTTAAGCAAGAATCCAGTCCATCATAACCGGACGAAACACATTGACACCCGCTATCACTTCGTGCGGCAATGTGTCGAAGAGAAGAAGATTGAGGTAGAGTTCATTCGGTCGGAAGATCAATTAGCGGACATCTTTACTAAAGCTCTAGGAAAGGGAAAGTTTTTGGAGATGCGAGATCGCATCGGCATCCGTAGCAACCCTATGGAGGAGCCGGAGCATGGAGGAGAATGATGGAGATGCTCCAGCTCAGCAGCGGGTACAGCGGCATCGACGTCCCGCTGCCATTTTCTCGAACACATTGTCGTGTTTTTCTGTTGCAGGTAGTTAGACTTCTTTTTTTCACGGAGCGTTGGATGAAGGCATTAAGACGGCCAAGATGCGGCCACGTCACGGGGCGACGAAGGCGACCTGCTGAGGTCGTTGAAACGATCGTCTCTCTCCTCACGCTATTGGACGGAGTGTTTTATAAAAACACTCCGTAAGTGTTCGACGATATGTCGCGTTTCAGTGTAGATTTCACGGTCAATTGAAGTAGACATCTTTCACTCTTCAATCTCCTTACTCGCGTTTTTTTTCTCTCGGAGACGATCGTCGGAGAGAATCCGACGACACTACGCGTAGTGTGATTTCAACAGTATCTCCTCCATTCCCTCTCCCGCAACTTCTCTCCGAGTTCTATCCTTCTTCTATTCTCCCTCCATTCTTTCCGCTTTCACGCAACTTACGTCTGACGCATTCCGAGGAAATTCTGGGACGTTTGGTGATTTCGGAAGCATCTTTGATGTAGGATATTTTATAATGGGGATATGTGAGATGATAATGATATAATTAGGAAAATAATCCTACAAAGGAAGGAAGGACCTATGAAAGATATCACTATAATGGAACACTAATATTATTTAATGAGTAGATGAGAGAGATGATTGTAGGATTTAGTAGAATATTAATTCTTGTTATTAGAGATATGAAGGCGAGAATATGCAGAGGAGAAGAAATGAACGGATGTGGATACTATTTAGTGAATTAGAGGGAATAGTGGTAGGATAGATAGAGAAAATGGGATGGGTTACTTTGATGTAGGGATAATGAGAAGAATTCGGATTAGTGACAGAAGGAAGTGGAGAGAAGATTATAAATTATATTATAATATAGAGATTAGAGGAAGAGAGTAAGGAGAGTGATAGAGGCGAATTGGAGATCAAGATAATATGACAAGAACGTTGGACTTAAGATATCAGGATACGAGCTTTATTCACCGTAACGGAGAGAGGACGATTACCTGATTGGCGAGGAAGCAACGCTCCTGACTTCTTCAAATGGTACGGATTATCCTCAATGAACCTCTGACAACAGTGATTGAAAGCGAAAGAGTGGGAGGGAGAAAAGAGAAGGAGGGTAGAACTCGGAAGAAAAGTGAAGTGGAGGAAGGAATGATGGAGACATAGGGAGTACACGAGCACACAGAATTTCCAACAGGAAAGATTCATTCAAAACAACTGCCGTTTTCGTATGCGTTTGTGCGTTTTATAAAATAGTGAGAAAGGCAGTTATTGACAACGTCGCATCGTGATAACTTCTTTTCACGAGTGATAGTTGCGTAATTTCTTGGGGTAGTTTGTATTTAGACCTTGAAACTGTCCGCCACGACCGTTGATTCAGCGATTAGTCTTTTGGTTGGTGGTGACGTCGACGGTTGCGGAGCCATAGGGAGACATGCGTGAATGGTAACAGTCGGAAGTCTTCCCGGATTATTTTATTCTTCGCTCGTCCTTATTGCAGCCGTAGACGATATCTGGCAATACTTTTTGCTACCACGGATCGAATGAGTGACTCGCTTCCTGCCTTGACATTTTCTGCGGTTGATTCTTTTAGAGGACGGTCTCGCATATCATCTGTCGTTAGGTAGTCTTCCTTCGACGTTGAGAATTCTGGTTAAAGTGCTAGGAGTGAGCAGAGATCCCGTCGCGACGATGTCACGAACAGCCATGGGAGGTGTCTCTCTTCGCGTGCACTCTCCTCCTTCATCTTGTACAGATCTTCTCGTCGTTCTTGTTTTCATTACAAGTTTTCTCTCTGCCTTTTCTTCCGGATTTGACTAGTGGTCAACGGGGAGCTCTCGAGGTAACTCCCGTCACGCCCGGTGATACCATGAGCGTTGTGGGGAACTTCCTGTCACGCCTTGTAATAACCGCGACAGTTATTCCTGCGAGGGTTGACTAGTCTGACCCGATTCGGTATCGTGGAATTGTGATAGTTTTAGAGTATTCCCGACATTCTTTTCTTCTGCACATAAGTTGTTATAGGACGATGGCGAGGTTGACACCCTTACTTTAGACGTATCATATTCATCATTGCCGCTTCCTTCTTCTCAAAGCGGGAGAAATGACGAAGCACATTTTCTCTCTTATGATACTCCTCGACAACGAGACGGCTGATATCGTCAACCTCCACTCTATTCCGTTCGATTTGCAATGCATACTCTTGACTCGGTCATCCTCCTTAGCTTGTTACTAGCTTCACATGACAAGGTACTGATTGACTGAGACTCTTTAACTTTTGCGTCAATCGTCTTGCCCATCTTCTATTCTCTTGATTGCCTCGTGGCTTGACTGTCATTTACGAGGCATCTTGGAGTGAATAGAGTACTTCCTGCTGATTATCTTCATAAAGGCTTGTCAGGAGCTTTGACATTGGGGAGCTGAGAAGACTATCTTCATGACTGAATTTAATTAGTCTCTTTGATCTCCTCATGGCAGATGGACAAGATATGTAGATTTGTTGGCCTTGAACTGTTATTGGAGGTCTTGGATACGTCCGATAGTGAGTGGCTTTCTCCAAGTTTAGATTTCCTTCATACTGAACTATCTTCATGTTGATTACCATCATTCCAACTAGTTTGATAATTGCATGGGATACACTTGCAAGAGTCTTGTCTTGAGGTGAAATAAGAAGATAGGTTCTTCTATTGGATCTCTTCTAGAATTCTTTCTAACGGTGGTTTTCAAAGAAAAGGAATTGGAAATCAAAGAGGTTTCCTACTGATTTTCTTTTGAGACCATTAGTTACAATTATATAAGGTAGCTAAGATATGGTGGATGTGGTTTGGAAAATTAGGAACCTATATCAAAGGTAGAAGGTGGTTGACTTGGTCCATTCAAGGAATTCTAAGTTTCTAAGGATAGAAGGCTAATTTCTTTTGACCAAGTCAATCTTTAGATCTGTATAAAATAGGAAAAGGAGGAGGGAAGATCATTCCCTTAAGATCTACACTCTCTTTAATTATTTAGAGAGGTTTTCTTCATCCATTTAATGAATGGATAATTTTTCAAATTGGTAGATAAGGAGGAGGAGGATATGTTCACTTAGAACCCTTGTGTTCATGTTTCAAAATAATTCTCCATCAATCTTCTTCATCGTTGCCGATCAGGTAACATCCTCTCTTTCATTTGACGTGAATAATAGTTCCCAATCCTATTTTATAAGTCCAATAGTCGTTTCCGCCACTTCCTATCCCTCCGATCTATCTATCTTCTCCATTTCCCTCTTCACTCTTCCTTTACATCTTATGCTTCCACCCCTTTCACTTCCACTCCCCTCGATCAACCCCGCCCTTCTTTGTCCCCGTCTCAGCAGCATCTTTCATCTTCTCTCTATCCTTTATATTAAAATAGAAAATATTATCCTCTCTATCGTCGCTAACCATATTATTTAATATATATCACCTATTTCATTCCCTCCTTTTCTCTTCTATTTATAACCGTCAACAGTCCACTCTAGATAAGTCCCTTATTATCCTCCCTTCTCTTTTCATCAATTATTTAGTAGACTAAGCCTTAATTATTCCCTTCTTTTCTCCTATTTTCACTCACCTAAATACCTTACTAGCTACCTTTATTAATTCACCTATGTCGTAATATTCAGAATACCTATCTTGAATATCTTCTAAGTCATCATCCTACTCATACATTTATCACCCATATTATTAATCATTCTTAGTGATATCACTTCATAGATCCTCCCACATATTTTTGGATTTAGATACCTCTTCTAAATTATCCTACATCAGAAGAATAGATGGTCGTAGCAATGGATAAATGTATGGCAAGGGTGAGTGGTCCACACAAAGATGATGTCAAAGCTACTATAATAAAAGAAAAAGAAAAAGAAAAAGAAAAACACATGTCTATATTATATGGAGATGTTTACAAGCCAAAATCTAATCTAGATCTTTGCACAAACCCTGTTGGTGTGCCCATCTTAGGTTGGGTGATACTCGATCCGCTCCGATCACGATCCTTGCTTGCTCCCTTCTCCACTACAAGATTGATCATCAAACAATTCTTCTCCTTGGGCCTCGACCTCCTCTCCCTTTCATTATAGTAGCCTGATGCTATGAGAGAGCAAAAACACGTAAGGATAGAAAAAATGAGGGCTTTTAGAGGTGGGTTCCTAGGGTTTGAGTGTAAAGAGGGGGTAAAAGAGTCTAATTATTAAAATCATTTTTTTCTAGCTCGATTCTTATATCCAAGGGTGTCGATGGATAGAGGGTTAAAAGATGAATCTACCAATATAATTTTAGCTCAAAACTCCAACTAGATCATGACATACCATGATTTTAATTTAGAGAGATCTAGCCGTTGATTGAGATCATGCAATAAGAGCATGCCAAGTGGCACCCCCTTATTACACCTAGGAAAAGGTGTGCCAGCCTTTATAAGTGCCAAGGAGCATTTCTTCAAATTTCTACTTAAAAATCAGAGGCGTGTTTCTGTAAATTTTTACTTTCAAAATTAGAGTGACATTTTTGTAAATATGCTAAAAATCAGAAAAGTCCTTAAAAAATTCAGAAAAATTCTATAAAAATAGCTAAACTTAGAAATTGAATATCTTAAAAAATTTAAATTCTTTCTCCAAAAAATTTTCTACATAAGATCAAGAATTCAATCCTCTAACTTTTTATCCAAAAATATCTAAAATCATGAGAAAAAATCAAGGTCTCAATTAATAAAAAATAAGTATGGTCCAACCTCCTTAAAAATAAGGAAGTTAACCCGATATTCTCTCTAAATCAATTTTCCTTAGTCCTAAAAAGCTTACGATGATCCCACTAGCAAATCCAAACCTCAGTTATCACATTTAAAAAAAATATGGTTGGCTTCGTGTTCAAATTTAATGGAGAGGTGTTTCCTCTTCCCTCTTATCATCATTCATATCCATGCGTACTACTTGCATACTGATAACATGCTAAATGATTATTATAAAAGATGATTATTGATGCATATTAAGGCATAAATGATTTCATTTCCATGCATGCTATCATATTTGTGTATTTTTCTATCATTCCATGAAAAAATCATAATCTAAAAAATACTTTAAATTAGGGTTAAATATGATGATTTAAAGATAAATACTTTAATAATCATTCTTTACTTGAGATTATAGATGTTTTTAAAGTTAAAAGAATGAGGAAAATCATTTTATAAATATTTATTTATATTTTCTTAAGAGAAAACACTTAGAGAATAAATATATTTTTGAAATAAAAATAAAAACTCTCATTATTTATCAATTTTGACCTTTTAGAATGATAGATAATTAAATTTCGGTTCAAAGGACACACCGGGGAAGAAGATCCAATCAGAGGTTTGTAATCGTTGAAACAGTCTCCCTTTCTTGTTATCTATTCACGCATTCCTGTTGCGTGAATACATTTCGGTACGACGGAATTTGTTTTTAGTTTGTTTATTTCATCATTTTCTTCCTTTTCTTTCATTTCATTTTTTTGAAAAGAATGATTTCTCAGTCGTATTCATTTGTTATTTTGATTGTCTGTAAGTTTTTTTTACTCAGTAATCTTTATAGGTCTTCAATTAGTTTAGTCTGTGAGATCGATTCCAGTCTAACTTTGAAATTGAATCTTTGTTTCTTAGTATTATTAGTGCATTGTGATCGTTTGAGGTTGTATCGTGCATTTTCTATTGGTTCCTTGTCTGTTCAGTCAGTAGTTTAGTTCTCTTTCCTTCTGTTTAACAATTCTACAGCAAGTCTTCTTAGTGAGAAAATTCATACACATCTCTCATCTGAACTCCTTCTCCCTTATTCACTATTATTTCTATTTCTAGTACTCTCTATTCTTTCCTTTCTTTTTCTTCAGATTACTCTTTTCTGTTTCCTTTCCTCATTTCTTTTCTTTTCTCTTCTTTCTATTTCACAATTCTATAGTTATCCTTCTCAGTGAGACACTATATACATAGAGATAAATAGAAACAATCTGATTTTCGTTAATCGGATTTGATTTGTGCTAATCTGATTTTTGTTGCTTTAGTTTATATTGAAAACTAAAACTAATTGTTTTTTCTGTCAATTAGATATGGTTAATCTCTATTCATGGTAATCTGAAAGGCTCTATATTAGCTAAAATACTTTAAGTCGTCATATGATAAATCTGATTCCTAAATCAGGTAAATATAATTACGAATAAAAAGAAAAAGAAAAATAAAGAGTTTTATATAAATAGCAAATATCTCTGAAAAGGAGTGAATAGAAAATAAAATTCTCTTGATAAGCTTTAGTAAGGCAAATAATAACAGTAGTTTGGTAAAAAAAATTAAAAATAAAAAAAGATTTTAAACAGTGACAGTGGATTTAGCATATTAAACCCCACATTTCTGCATCTTGATTTTCTTCTTCTTATATCATTGCAATTCATTTCATATAATTGCAATTCATTGAAGATAATTGTCTTGCAATTCACTTTCATTTCCATATAATTTTCTTGCAACTCATTGAAGATTAACAAAAAGATAATTGCAACTCTTTTCATATAATTGTCTTGTTGCTCTGCATTTGTAAAAAAAAACATAAATTTTGTTTTGAATATATAAAAAAACGAAAAATATTGGTGTAACCTCCGTTGGGTTTGACCCCTTACAAGCCACATATTTTTGGATATTTGCAATTGTTAAGGGAAATTCTTTTATATACATTTTATTGATTAAGTCTGAAAGAAAGCACTACGACGCATCACATCCTCTATTTTTCAGACTTATCAGGCATGAGACAATCCACAAAAAGATGCTTAACTGCCATTGTAACTACCTCAATGCATCCCTTCATTCAAACTTCCTTCTTCCTCTTTTCTATAAGAGGGAAAATTTTAAAAGAAAGATTGATGTTATTTTATGAAATGAAATTATTTTCCTTAATTGGAGAATTGTTGTGTCCATTGTGTGTTCTATTCACTCTCCCACTTATCTCATTCTGAGTTCTATCTCCCTATCTATTCTCCCTCCCTTGCTGCCCCTTTCACTCATCTCAAGTCAAGAAGCAAATCGAGGATATCTTGAATCGTGTGGTGACTTCAAAGGCATCATCCTCACGTCTGAATAAGGTACTCATCCTCTAAAATTATTATAATGATTAAGAGTTCCGTTCTTAAATCATTAAGTCCAACATTGACCGATCTTCCTATCTATTCTTAATCGTATCTCTATTATCCAAAATATCAATGAGTTACATCTCCATTGCTAGGTGAAATCATTCATAGATCTTCTCTCATTCTGTAGGATTACTTTAGAATTTAATCTCAATAGAAAATCATCATATAGTTCACTTAATCTCATTCGCATCTTCACACTAACACTATCTGCTTCATACTTATCATCTTCATGAAATATCCTACATCGTCAACTCCACCCCCTCCACACCAGCGCGCCTTTGCCCAATCTCCTGTCCATACCCAGCTCGCGGATTCCGTTGCTCGCGCCTGCATGACGATTCCACTCTCCGCCAACACAAAATAAACGTGACGACCTCCCCCACCCCCTGTGTTGATCTTCTCTTTTCCCAGCTGTGACCAAGGGCTCGCGTCACGCCAACAAAACCCCCTCCTCGCAAAGTTCAGCCCTCCAACAGCCTAGCACGCCCTGCGAGCCCCATCGAGCCCGATAGCGCCTACCCCTTCTACCCGCGCTCGCAATCGCACCCATTGTCCGCGCCCGCGCCTGCTGTCCACTCCTGCATTTGCTACCCGTGCCTGCACTTGCAGCCAGCGCTTGCGCTCCTTCCCCGTGCAATTCTGCTGCCTTCAACCCGAAGCGCCCTTGCCCACGGTTTGCCCGTCCCTCCTCGGGACCACCGTGTTACGGCTGGCCTCCGTCGCGTACGAGCGACTATCCACTACGCCACGACCCACCGGGCATCCCACTCCGCAAGTTAGCTTTAACCCCTCATTTTAAAGTTTGATTACTTCTCGAAGCATTTTCCTTAACTTGTCTCCACCGCCGGTTGACGACTTAGGCAGGATAGTACAACTATAGGTTCGAGACTTTTGACGCGTACGTCAGGTTCGACACCGAGCGTGGGCTACAGCCTTTGAGCTAATCCATGACGAGCAACTTCCACGCCTCTGCACTTGTATCAAGAGGATCTCACCCTATCCATCATCACGAGTTTCCCCGGGTCACCCGGGGGTTGACTCCGCTGATCGGCACGCCTGCTTGTACTTAGGTTTAGGTTAGATATCATACTTAGGGTCTAGGACTCGCCTACTCGTAGGCTAGGTTTGACCACCTGATGCAGGACGCGGTGGTGAAAACCCTCGTGCCTGATCAATGGGACTGAGGTTGACCGGAGGTAGCCGGTCAAACCTAACCTATGGGTAGGCGAATCCTAGACTCTAAATACGACCTCTAACCTAAACCTAAGTGCAGGCAGGCGTGCCGATCAGCGGAGCCGACTTCGGGTGACTCGGGGAAACTCGCGATGATGGGTAGGGTGAGATCCTCTCGATCCACGTCCGGAGGCGTGGAAGTCGCTCGTCGTGGAGTAGCCAAGAGACTGCAGCTCACACTCAGTGATGGACCTGACGCTCGCGTGGGAACTCTCGAACCTATATCCGTACTACCCTACCTAGGTCGTCCAACGGCGGTGGAGACGAGTAAAAGAAACACTTCGAAAAGTAATTGACTTTAAAATGAAGGGGTTGAAGCTACCCTGCGGGGCGGGATACCCGGTGGGTCGTGGCTTAGTGGAGAGTCGTCTGTACGCGGCGGAGGCTAGCCGGAACGCGGTGATCGCGGGGAGGGACGGGCGTACCGTGGGTACGTGCGCGACAGTCCGAGGGCAGCGGAGTTGCGCGGTGAAGGGGTGCGGGCACGGCAAGCAAGTACGGGCGAGGTGGCAGGTGCAGGGGCAACAGCGGGTGCGATCACAAGTAGTAGGGGTAGGAGCGGGCCGCAGGCATGGGCGCGGGCAGTGAGTGAGGTCACTAGCGCAAGTAGCAAAAGTAGGCGTGGTCAACCTGATGGACTCGAGGGGCACGCCGGGCCGCTGGAGGGCTGAACCTCACGAGGAAATGGCCTGGGTTGGCCTGACGCAGGGTGGACCAGCACAGGGAGAAGTGGTCATCGCGTTGACCACATTTTGCCAAGGAGGGGAACCTCCCCGCAGGTGCGACAGGCGGAACCTGCGAGTTGAGTGCGGACAGGAGGTCGATCGATGGCGCTTCGGTGCGGAGGAGAGGAGTGGAGTTGACCACCGGGCGGGCGCGAGCAGACGCAGACAGGAAGACCCTGATCGGCAGGTGGGGTGGGGCGCACTGGCCAAGTCGTGAGGCGTTGCAGGGCACGCCCGAGACCTTGTCGATCCGGCGGAATAGCAGATCTAGAGAAGGTGCGTGAATGCGAATTCAGGTGGCGATCATGAATTCATTCAAAAGGAGGACGTTGGCGGGCGACGGGTGAAATTGGTTCGGGAGATGGGGTGGGTGGACGGGGAGGTACGATAGAGTGGATTTCACCGTAGGACGGTAGAGAGAACGGCTGACGGTAGAGCGAATTCAGTGAGGGAGCAGGAGATAGTTGGCAGAGGCAGGTGAGTGGAATTCGGATGGGAAATGTGATGGGTTGGGATGATGCCGACGTCACACACAGGGGGAATTTGGGACGGGGAAGGGATTGGTGTATCGCGGGAATGAGGGAGAGTGGGGAGGAATAGTTTCAGCGTGCACGTGGAGGTGAGGGAGGTTGAGATCTCGGTTGGGAAGATTGCGGTTGTTGTAGAGGTAAGGGGAGGTTTACGGATTAATGGGAAAGGAGGGCGGCGCGGAAAGTTGCAGGAGAATTTTTGGTAGGAGACGACCTCGCGAATTTTCGTGCGGGAATCGCAGGGTGAAATCACGGATTGAATCCAGCGAGAGGGTGTTAAGGAAGAGCGATCGGCAGGTGCGAGGAAAGATCGGTCAACAAGAATTTGGGAGTGGGGGACAGAGAGGATCGTTTCGGGGGAGAGAGATAGCGGTTTCGGAGGAGAGAGAGAGTGGTCGTGGAGAGGAAATTGGACGGCGAAGAGAGGAGGGAGGATGCACGGGGGACTTGTGAGCGGAATTTTGGGGTTGCTTGAGGTCGCAGAGGGGATGGCAGGGGAATCAGGTGTTGCGGAAGATGTTTGCTGGGTGACGGATCGGGATGGGAATCGGGAATGGCGGAAGGGAGGTCGGAGGAAACGTTATGCAGGGAAGATGCAGCAGGGAAGAGGATGCCGGTGAGATTTCGGGAATGGCATTGGGGGAAACGGGGTGGATCGCTGGAATGCAGGGAAGGTTGGGCAGCGGGAATGGCTAGAGATGGGGGTGGAAGGGATGAGTGGAAGGTGAGGTCCGTGGAGGAGATGATCTCGCCGGAGGTGGAGCTGGGGATGGCCGGAGATGGAGATGGAGGTGGAGATGGTGGCGGCGCGGCGGTCCAGAGGCGGCGGTAGCGGCGGCGGCGGCCTGAAGCGGCGGCGGCGGTGGCAGCGGTTGGAGGACGGCGGCGTCGCGTTGACAGCGGAGAAGAACCGTGGTTGGGGCAAGGAGTGGCGGCGGCGGCGGCGGCACGGAGGCGTGCGGCGGCGGCGGCGGCGGCGACGGCGACAGCGGTTGGACTCCTTCCCCGGCCTTCCTTGAGCAGCCACTTGAGAAGGAGATCACTCCTTTCTTTCTTCAAATGACGGCTAGGGTTTGTGGGGGGGTCCCTTCCCCTCTTATAGAGCCCATAATGGGCCGAGAGGGGAAAGGGCCCACTTGAGGCCCACAACCATAAACCCAAAATACTCATAGAAAACAAAGTTTCACAAAAGAAAGGGCTTCACGAATGGGATCCCAGAAAGGGAAGAACCCACCTTAAAGCCTAAAAGGAAGAGGAAAATAAGGGAGGACCCGCTTAAACACGTGCGGGTCAAAAAAGTTCATAATAAAGAAATAAAGAAATAAAGATAAGCGGATAGATCCGCGTGCGCAAAAGGGCTCCTCCAGCGTCGTGGTACCGTGTCTTGGTGGCGACGGGGGTCGTACGCCACCACCCCCCTATCTTCAGTCAGCCTCAGTTCCATTGATCAAGCATGAGGGTTTTCACACCCCGTCCTGCATCACTATGATTCCCAAGGAATCTCCCCCTTACCCTCACGGGTAGGTAATAACATGCATTTATAACTTGAATTCTTACCCTAATTAACTCATATTCATGCTTATTGTATGTGAATATGATGCATGTTATCATACTTTTTAGGAATTTTCTCCATTGGCATGTCATTTCACTAAAGTTGATATTTATGCATAAATTACGGATAATTTCATGCTTGATAGATGATTAATCTTTTGTTTAAAATAATAAAAGTTAATCTCTGTTATTGAATGAGTTTTGACTTTGGTAAATGTTTGGAAGGATGATTTTATGATGAATTTATGATTTAAAATGTTTAATGATAAATGATTTAAGTAAATTGTAATTCATCTTGATTTCTGCTTTCAAGATATATTTTAAACGATATGATATTAAAAAGAAGAGAATTTGTGATCCAATGGAGAAAATTTGGATTAAAAAGGAGTTGTACATTTTAATTTATGAATTTCTGAAGTTTGATACTCTTTTTCTGAATTTTATTTGATTTTTAAATGAATTTTAAGGCCTTTTTCTATTAAAAAAATTGGAAAAAGGGGGTAGGCTTACCGCAGGTGATGACGTGGCGAGCGGGCCTAGGCGACAGGCTGACGTGGCGACGAGCTGACGTGGCAAGGCGGTGATGTGGCGCGCGGGACCACCGCGCCGTTGCGACGTGGCACTGAGGCCACGTGGCAGGGTCGCGTGTGGCCCACGCGTGACGCGTGGCTGACACGTGTGCGAGTATATCATATAGTATATATCATAGGTTATCGTACATATAAGCCTTTTCTTAGAACTAGCTATTTACATTGATTCGTCTCCCTATTTAACTGCATCATTCCCCTTTATTTTCTCCGTGTGGGACTATGTTCCCACACGGTTCTTACCTTGCAGGTGACGTGGACGCGCGGCGACCGTCCAATCTCCTCACGGACGGCTACGATCGCGTGGACCCGAGTCCACGCGATCATCAAATCCCACCACGTGCGAAAAAGAAGAGTAAGTGACGAGGATCGGACGACTTACCTCGCACCACGTGGCAACCCGAAAAAGAGTATAAAACTTCAGAAATTCATAAATTAAAATGTACAACTCCTTTTTAATCCAAATTTTCTCCATTGGATCACAAATTCTCTTCTTTTTAATATCATATCATTCAAAATATATTTTGAAAGAAGAAATCAAGATGACTTACAATTTACTTAAATTATTTCTCATTAAACATTTTAAATCATAAATTCATCATAAAATCATCCTTCCAAACATTTACCAAAGTCAAAACTCATTCAATAACAGAGATTAACTTTTATTAATTTAAAAAAAAGATTAATCATCTATAAAGCATGAAATTATCCCTAATTTATGCATAAATATCAACTTTAGTGAAATGACATGCCAATGGAGAAAATTCCTAAAAAGTATGATAACATGCATCATATTCACATACAATAAGCATGAATATGAGTTAATAAGGGTAAGAATTCAAGTTATAAATGCATGTTATCATAGGAACAGAGGAGGACGACAAGGACACCATAATCTGCGATCCACGAGGCATACAAGGAACATTTCCTTGTATGAGTACCTCTTCGACACATCCGTACACTCAAGGACATAATCTGCGATCGTGGCCTGATCGTGGTGCACTTTGAAGCAAAAATTGAGATGAAAATCGCGTAAAAATCGGGAGCTAAGACGCTGCACCAGAGAACCACTCCCACGACACCGCAACCGACGCTCACGACCCGCTCCATCACCCACGATCGTCGGCCTAATTTCCTTCTTTAAAAGCATGTATTTCCCTCTCTTGTTCTTCAACTTTTGATCGACTCGTGAAGAAATTAAGCGAGTTTCGAGTAAGGTCTTAAGTTCTTGTGATCCTCTGCTTCCAAGAGTGTAGAGACGCAACCATTGAAGCATGATAATCACGATTTCATCTCTTGATTTCATCTAATTTTCCCCTTGAATTCCGAACGTCCACGAGGAAGAATCCGAGCAAATTCGCTTCAATCCATGAGAATTGAGGCCCCCTTCTTGTGGCAATCGGGTTAGTAGTGAGGTTCGATCGATTATCAAGAGGTAATTTGTATTTTTATTAGGTTTAGATCTTTAATTTTATAAATTAGTTCATAGTGTTCTTTATTTTCCCCAATTTTAAGTTCGAAAAGTCGCTGATTTTGAAAATAGGATATCTCTCTGATTATAATTCCAAATCACTAGCTTTTGGTTTCATTAGATTCCGCTTGTCATCAGCTTTCCGTGGATAGAAAATTCGTCAAATTCTGAGTTCATTTGACCCTCCAATTTAACGTTTGACCAAGGACTGTTCATCTTTCATCAGAAGTCAAATGTTGACTTTCGGGGTCAATTACTTTCGATTGACAAATCAGAATTTGATAATTTTGGTCTTGTTGGATTTCTCTGGTTCTTAGATTTCCATTGACATAGAAATTGCAAGATTTGGATTTCATTTGGGCATTCAATTTGAAGATTTCCTCTGAGGTGTCAAATTCGGGGATTTTCTGATCATTGATTTTCAATAATTCATAATAAATCCATTTCTTATCCAAAAATTACGAAATATATATCAATAAATTACATTTTCTCTCTAGTTTTTAAGTATATACTTTTCGTAATCTTCTGACTCTGTTTGGTTCTCTGATTTTGCAGAACACTTACTGTTGGTCAAAGTCAATGCTTTGACTTTGACTTTTGACTTTTCTCTGTCAAATCCGAGATTTCAATTGTTAAAAATTCTTGTTAGGTCTATTTATATCATTTCCACTCATTACATCTTATTTTCTCTTATTTAAAACTCCTTGTAAACCTAAGTTTGACCAAGTCAACTCTGTGATTAAAGTCAACCCTACTCTCTGTGGATCGACCCTATACTTACCCAATACTTGATTATTATATCTTGTCTTTGTGAGTTCGGTTTTAGAAATTTTGTTCGACGATCGTCTTTATGTTTTAACGACGCACGAAAATGACACGTCAAAATGGCGCCGTTGCCGGGGAGCATGCGTTATTGATTTGATTGCTTTAATTTCTTGATCATATTTAGGTTTCTGTCTTCTGTTGTTTACTGACCTGCAGAGAATTTATCAGACCCTCATCAGTGGTGAAAAAGGTATAGCGAGGTAAGATTACCTAAATTTGGCCATTATTTGACATTTTGGTGCAAATTTGGTAGTCTATTTGGTGTTTTTCACCTAATTGATACATCAATATTGATATATCAGAGATTTTATCGTCTGTTATCAGTGACCTATTATTATTATTATCTTTATTGGTGTGCTTTTTGATAGTATTAACTTGTTCTATCTTTTATGTGGAGTAAGTGAAACATTTTTCATTTAGACATCACTCTTTTCGTCTCACTCTTTTCTGACATTCTTATATATATATACTTGCTGTTTTTTTTTGTGATCTTTTGGCTTTAGATATGCATAGGAATCATAGGAACCGAGGAGGACGACAGGGTCAGCGACCCACGAGGCATACAAGGAATAATCCCTTGTATGGTGATCTATTTGCCTCATCTAGAGCTCCATCGGAGGCCTCTAATGATTCTCTTCCAGCGATCGCCACACCAGGGCGAGGAGAGCCGATAGATGCCCCTCTTCCTGCCGAGATAGTGAGACGACGTCTTAGCGATTACGCAAGACCGGTCGTCCAAAGGCAGACTACGCGAGTCAATGCGCCTCTACGACGAGGTGCGAATTTTCAAATTGACTCACATATTCTTGGCCTTTTGCCCACTTTTCATGGACTACCATCGGAGGATCCGTATCGACATGTGAACGAGTTCAGCCAGGTGTGCGAATTCAACTAGTTCCACAATGTCCCCTCCGAGACGGCCAAGATGCGCTTCTTCCCTTTCACGCTTAAGGAAAGGGCGAAGGAGTGGTTCTTTAGCTTGGGCCACGAGTTTGATTCATGGAGAGAGATGGAAGAGGCATTTTTGCGTAAGTACTACTCGGTAGGTAAGACTAGTGCCATGAGACGCGCCATACGCGAGTTCTCACAAGGGCCGGGTGAGGTTTTCTATGAGGCTTGGGAGAGACTTAGAGATCTCCTGAGACAGTGTCCGCATCATGGTATACCTAAACATGAGATTACTCTGATTTTTTATGATGGTTTATGTGCACCTGACAGGTATTTGCTCGATGCCGCTAGCGGAGGCACGTTCATGAGCAAGTACGAGGATGAAGCCCTCCAGTTGATCGAGTTGGTGGCGGAGAATAGCCATCATCATGCGGCTAAATCCTTCGGAGGACGGCGCACTCCCGCGAAGGGAGGGATGTTAGACGCAAAGGCGGCGGAGACAGGTATGCTTTTAGATAAGATTGAGAAACTGACGGAAGCCCAGAACTTGATCATGGACTCGCTTAAGGTCCGACCGGGTTCTGATGGCCTCGCGCCAGTTTCACATATTGATGTCTCACCGTGTTCATATTGCTCTAGCTTTGAGCATGTAGAGTTGGTGGTGGCGTACGACCCCCGTCGCCACCAAGACACGATACCACGGCGCCGGAGGAGCCCTTTTGCGCGCGCGGATCTATCCGCTTATCTTTACTTCTTTATTTCTTTATTATGAACTTTTGACCCGCACGTGATTAAGCGGGTCCTCGTTTATTTCTCTCTCTCTTTAGGCCGTTGGGTGGGTTTCCCTTTGTTTCGGGACCCTAGCCTAAGGCCCTTTCCCTTTTTGTGAACCTTATTTCTATTTCTATGAGTATGGGTGTGGGTTGTGGGCCTCAAGTGGGCCCTTTCCTCTCTTGGCCCAACAAGGGCTCTATAAGAGGGGAAGGGACCCCCCCACAAACCCTAGCCGTCATTTGAGAAAAAAAGAAGGGAGTCTCCTCCATCTCGAGTGACTGCTCACGGAAGGCCGGGGAAGGAGTCCAACCGCCGTCGCCGCCGCCGCCGCCGCGCGCACGCCATCGTGCCGCCGCCGCCGCCGCCGCGGCTGACCGCCGCCACTCCTTGCCCGGCCACGCTGATATCTCTGCTGTTGCCCCAGCCGCCGCCGCCGATCGAGCGCCGCCGCCGCCGCCATCGAGCCGCCGCCGCCGGCCTTGCTCCGCCACCGCCGCTGCCGCTCAGCACCACCTCTACCACCACCTCCATCTCCGGCAAGCCTCCGGCAAGACTCCGGCAAGCCTCTCCACCCGCCCCTCCTTCCGTTCCTCCCTCCCAGGCCAGCCCTTCCATCTTCCTGCTCACCCCCTCCACGACCTTCCCTTTCTTCCCCGATCTCCCTCCTCAACCACTACAACCCTTCCACCCCCTTCTCCGTTGATCTCCGAGCCCAAGCACCACCGCCACCCCTCGCCGTCGCCGCGTCCCCTGCACCTCCGTCGCGGATCGCCACCGCCGCCGCTCACGATTTCTACCGCCACCGACGCTCCCGCGAACGCGGGATTCGCCCGATCCGTCCGAGATCCAGCACCCCCGCCGGGTTTAGCGCATCAACCCGCCACGAGGGACGTCGCCCCTCCCTTCTCTCCCTCTCCCGCCGGCCGACGAGCCTTCTACCGCCCGGAATCGTCGCCAAGAGCTCCAGAATCGCCGATCGCCGTCCAGATCGCCCCCCTGCAAAAACCCTAATCGGCGAAGAGTACGACTGAACGATTCCCGCTGAGTCAACTCAGCGGGAATCGTTCCCCACCCAGCCAAGATCGGCCGAGTCAACCCGGGCCAACCCGGATCGGCCCCTGACCAAACCGGGCCACCCAGGCCGACCCCGACCAGGCAGCCCAGGCCCCCCAGCCCAGACCGGACCAAGCCGGCCCTGACCCAGCCCGTCGGCCCAGACCGGGTCAGGCCAGCCGACCGGTCCAGACCGGCCGAATCTGACCGGTCCAGACCGCCAGGACCGTCCTGCCGGTTCAGACCCGGTCCAGACCGGTCGAACCGGTCAAGAGTGGTCTGCACCGCCTGCATCGACCCGAGGCGGTCCAGAACCATTCGACCGCCTAGACCGCCCACTCCGGTCCGCGACCGCCCGAGACAACCTAGACCGGTCCAGACCGGCCCGGAACGCCTAGAACCGGCCCCGACTGCTCCGTGCCGGCCCCGACCGCCACCTCCCGCCTTCCCGAGTTCGCCGCGACCCGTCTTGCTCGCCACGACGTGTCTTCGTCCCGCCCCGCGCCGATCGCCACTCCGCGCCCCCTCGCCGACTCGCCCCGGCGTCCGCCACCGCTGCCGCGCTCAACGACCTCCCTCACCCCGACCGACCGGGCTCGTGCCCCGCAGGTTAGCTTCGTCCCCTCTTTCAAGTTAATTACTTTTCGAAGCGTTTCCTTTACTCGTCTCCACCGCCGTCGGACGACGTAGACAGGATAGACGGATATAGGTTTGAGATTTCTGACGCGTACGTCAGGTCCGGTACCGAACGTGGGCTGCAGCCTCCGGGCTACTCCACGATGAGCGACTCCCACGCCTCCGGACGTGGATCGAGAGGATCTCACCCTATCCATCATCGCGAGTTTCCCTGTCACCCTGAGTCGACTTTCGCCGATCGCACGCCCCTGCCCTGCACTTAGGGTTAGGTTAGAGGTCACGTATTTACAGTCTAGGATTTGCCTAGCCCTAGGTTAGGGTTGACCGGCTACCTCTGGTCAACCTCTGTCCCATTGATCAGGCACGAGGGTTTTCACCACCGTGTCCTGCATCAGTTGGATTGCCCCGTGATGGCCATCCAATGACAGTTTCCATTTCGGCCAAACCAGACCACATATCCAGGTTTGAGCCAGGCGGGTAGGTCGACCTACCCGAATCAGGGTCATTCTAGTTATCATAACCCTACTTATGCGCAGCAGCGGAGCGGGCAGCCCACTTCATATCACCAGCCCTATAGATCCGCGCCGCAGCATATGGGGAACCCGAGGCCGACACCTTTCGCCCCCGGTATTCCCCGAGCGGTCACACCGCCACCGGCTATTCCACCTCCAACACCTTCAGTTGACCCTGTCATGAGTGCATTAGCACAAATGATGAGTAAACTGAATGAGGTTAGCGACCGACTCGACCGAGTTGAAGGGGCTAAAGCCCAATGCTCCGATGCTTCTACCGAGCAAAGGAAGGGTAAGCGAGTTGAGTTTAGTGATCAGCTACCTTCCCAGCCTTTAGCCAACCCTATGAATGTAGGGCAAGCATCGTCGAGCAGCACCCATAATGTGAACGAAGTTCGCATTGATGGTGCATCGGAGGAGGCACATGCCATATCGGGCCTACGTAGCGGCAAGGTCTTAGTGGATCCTTATATGGACCACAAGCGCCGCAAGGACCCGCTTGAGGAGAAGGACGACCGTCCATCTCCCACGATTATCCCGGAGGAGGACTCCGAGGATGAGGAGGCACCCGATGAGGAGAGTAGGGCAGAGCCCAATCCGGAGGTTTATAAACCTCCGGTGCCATATCCTCAGCTTTTGAGCCGGCCTAGAGTCCCTACGAGTGATAGTGATGACACCTTATTAGAGGCTTTTAGGCAGGTTACTATCACCATCCCATTAGTAGATGCCATCCAGCATATTCCACCCTATGCAAAGTTCTGAAAGGACTTTTGCACCCCGTGAGGAAGCCGAAACGTATCCATATGAGTGAGACTATTAGTTCCATCATGCTGAGTACGCTTCCTCGTAAGCGACGTGATCCGGGAGCTCCTATGATTAGTTGTGAGATAGGGGGTAGGACGTTCACTCGATCTCTCCTCGACACGGGGGCTAGTGTTAATATACTCCCTAAGGGAGTGTATGACGCTTGTCCACTTGGCGAGTTGCATCCATTATTTATCGAGTTGAGCCTAGCGGATGGATCCGTGAGACGACCTCACGGAGTAGTAGAGGATGTGATAGTTAAGGTAGAAAACTGCTACTTTCCGGTAGACTTTATTATCGTGGATATGAAATCCACGAAGGACCTCACCGACTCTCCCATCATACTAGGGAGACCATTTTTAGCTACCGCGAAAGCGATTACGGATTGGGGCAAGGGGGAAGTTATTTTTCAGGTTGGAGATAGCACGATGAAGGTGAGCATCAACAAGTTGACGTGACATCCTTCACACGAGATCGATGAGGTAGGCACCGTCGATATCTACGAGGATCCGGAGATTTCGAGTTGCATCGAGGAGACGATGGTGGCTATTGAGGATAGGAGCTTCGAGGAGCCCGAGGATGATCCATTTCCCTCCGGCGAGACGGCACCCGAGCTAAAACCGCTACCTTCGACGCTGAAATATGCTTTTCTTGATCATCATAGTTCTAACCCCGTTATTATATCCTCGCAGCTAGATCATGACCAGGAGGAGAGATTATTGGCAGTCTTGCGAGCGAGGAAGGAAGCAATCGGATGGAACTTGTCAGATCTTAAGGGAATTGATCCCTCTTTGTGCATGCATCGCATTTTCCTAGAGGAGGACGCTCGTCCCTCTAGAGAGGCACAAAGAAGGCTGAACCCTAAGGTATGGGATGCTGTTAAGGATGAGATTCTTAAATGGCTTAATGCAGGTATCATATATCCCATCTCCGACAATCCATGGGTCAGTCCGGTGCATGTTGTCCCCAAGAAGGCGGGGATCACCGTGACGACAAATGACAAGGGCGAGGAACTTCAGACGCGTCTTCCGACGAAGTGGAGAGTTTGCATTGACTATCGGAAGCTTAATGCGGCGACGAAGAAGGACCATTTCCCTTTGCCATTTATTGACCAAATTCTTGACAAGCTTTCAGGTCAAGGATTTTATTGCTTCCTAGATGGCTATTCGGGGTATAATCAGCTAGCTATCCACCCCGATGATCAGGAGAAGCCGACGTTTACATGTCCATTTGGCACATATGCATTTCAGCGCATGCCTTTTGGACTATGTAACGCCCCCGCCACATTTCAGAGGTGCATGATGGCCATCTTCTCCGATTTTATAGGAGAGAGCATGGAGGTTTTCATGGATGACTTTTTAGTTTTCGGCCCGAGTTTTGATGCGTGCTTGGAGCACTTAACGCAAATCCTCGACGTTTGCATTAAGAAACGCCTAGTTCTTAGTTGGGAGAAGTCCCACTTCATGGTGCGAGAAGGTATAGTGCTTGGACATCTAGTTTCAAGCAAAGGATTGGAAGTGGACAAGGCCAAGGTTGAGGTAATCCAAGACCTTGCACTCCCGACGTCGATAAGGGAACTTAGAAGTTTCCTAGGGCATGTCGGTTTTTATTGTCGCTTTATTCAGGATTTTGCTAAGGTTTCAAAACCACTGACTTCTCTTCTTTGCAAGGGAAAGGACTTTGTCATTGAGGAAGAAGGGAAGCAAGCTTTAGTGGAAGCGCCTATTTTACAAAGTCCTAATTGGGACTTACCTTTTGAGATTATGTGTGATGCTTCTGATTTTACAGTGGGCGCGGTTTTGGGGCAGCGAATCGACAAAAAGCCGACCACCATTTGTTACGCGAGCAAGACGCTAGCCGACGCTCAACTTAACTACACTACGACGGAGAAGTTGTTGGCGGTTATCTTTGCTTTGGAGAAGTTTCGGCCTTATATCTTGGGCAGCAAGATCATTGTCTACACGGACCACGCCGCATTGAAGTACTTGCTGTCCAAGAAAGAGGCCAAACCGCGACTCATTAGATGGGTTCTCCTCCTTCAAGAATTCGATTTGGAGATCAAGGACAAGAAGGGAAGTGAGAACTCGGTGGGTGATCATCTTTCTCGACTCCACATTACATCTTCAGGTGAGATTTGTGATACATTTCCCGATGAGCAGCTCCTCGCCGTGGTGACTAAGGTACCTTGGTTTGCGCATATTGTTAATTACTTAGTCACTAAATCTGTCCCCGATTATTGGAACACGCATCAAAAGAAGAAATTTTCACATGATGTGAAACATTATTTTTGGGAAGAACCCCAATTGTTCCATGTAGGGGCTGATCAGATTATTCGGTGATGCATTCCGGAGGAGGAACAAGAGCATATTCTAGCAATGTGTCACTCATCACGACCAAGGATGATACTTGTTTCTACTTCTTGTGCCCTTATCATTCATGTCCATAGTGCAAGGAGGAAGCGACGATTGGTTTGGTATGATGAATTTCTTTTAATTATGTATATTCTATTAGTATGTAGAGCAAGAGCATTCTTAGTTTATTTGGTGGATTAAAGTGTTTGTTGGAGGAATGCCTTGATCTTGAGTTTCTAGTACATTACTTTCTTCTTGACATCATTTAAGGTAGAACATTCATTTCAGATTCTATCAATGCTTAACCCATGGCTTTCTAAGCTTGTTAGTCTTATTTCATACTTTTTCTCTTTGCATTGCTAAGGGACTAGCAATGATTTAAGTTGGGGGGTGTGATAACATGCATTTATAACTTGAATTCTTACCCTAATTAACTCATATTCATGCTTATTGTATGTGAATATGATGCATGTTATCATACTTTTTAGGAATTTTCTCCATTGGCATGTCATTTCACTAAAGTTGATATTTATGCATAAATTACGGATAATTTCATGCTTGATAGATGATTAATCTTTTATTTAAAATAATAAAAGTTAATCTCTGTTATTGAATGAGTTTTGACTTTGGTAAATGTTTGGAAGGATGATTTTATGATGAATTTATGATTTAAAATGTTTAATGAGAAATGATTTAAGTAAATTGTAATTCATCTTGATTTCTGCTTTCAAAATATATTTTAAACGATATGATATTAAAAAGAAGAGAATTTGTGATCCAATGGAGAAAATTTGGATTAAAAAGGAGTTGTACATTTTAATTAATGAATTTCTGAAGTTTGATACTCTTTTTCTGAATTTTATTTGATTTTTAAATGAATTTTAAGGCCTTTTTCTATTAAAAAAATCGGAAAAAGGGGGTAGGCTTACCGCAGGTGATGACGTGGCGAGCGGGCCCAGGCGACATGCTGATGTGACGACGAGCTGACGTGGCAAGGCGGTGATGTGGCGCGCGGGACCACCGCGCCGTTGCGACGTGGCACTGAGGCCACGTGGCAGGGTCGCGTGTGGCCAACGCGTGACGCGTGGCTGACACGTGTGCGAGTATATCATATAGTATATATCATAGGTTATCGTACATATAAGCCTTTTCTTAGAACTAGCTATTTACATTGATTCGTCTCCCTATTTAACTGCATCATTCCCCTTTATTTTCTCCGTGTGGGACTATGTTCCCACACGGTTCTTACCTTGCAGGTGACGTGGACGCGCGGCGAGCGTCCGATCTCCTCACGGACGGCTACGATCGCGTGGACCCGAGTCCATGCGATCATCAAATCCACCACGTGCGAAAAAGGAAGAGTAGGTGACGAGGATCGGACGACTTACCTCACACCACATGGCAACCCGAGGACCTCCCGATCGGCATCGAATCGAAGGGCTTGAGATGCATCAAACGGCTGCGATTGTTTGCAAAATGGCGACGCACGTGGAGCGATCTTGACCGGTGGATCTTCATCAGATGGACGTGATCTCGCATGAGGGTAGCACCGTGTGCCACGGGATCTAATCTTCATCGGACGACATGGAAGGCCTATGGAAGAACTCCACGATCGCGGCCCGATCGAACCGCGATCGTGGCGCGATCGAGCCGCGATCGGTGCTCCTTCCGCGTGGAATTCTTTCCACTCGTTCGGAGGGCGTGCGAACCATGACCAGGACCACGATCATGGCCCCCCGATCACAGCCCGATCGCGGCGCGATCGTGGCCTGATCGTGGTGCATTTTGAAGCCAAAATTGAGACGAAAATCGCGTAAAAATTGGAAGCTAAGACGCCGCACCAGAGAACCACTCCCACGACGCCGCAATCGACGCTCACGACCCGCTCCATCACCCACGATCGTCGGCCTAATTTCCTTCTTTAAAAGCATGTAATTCCCTCTCTTGTTCTTCAACTTTTGATCGACTCGTGAAGAAATTAAGTGAGTTTCGAGGAAGGTCTTAAGTTCTCGTGATCCTCTGCTTCCAAGAGTGTAGAGACGCAGCCATTGAAGCATGATAATCACGATTTTATCTCTTGATTTCATCGAATTTTCCCCTTGAATTCCGAACGTCCACGAGGAAGAATCCGAGCAAATTCGCTTCAATCCACGAGAATTGAGGCCCCATTCTTGCGGCAATCGGGCTAGTAGTGAGGTTCGATCGATTATCAAGAGGTAATTTGTATTTTTATTAGGTTTAGATCTTTAATTTTACAAATTAGTTCATAGTGTTCTTTATTTTCCCCAATTTTAGGTTTGAAAAGTCACTGATTTTGAAAATAGGATATCTCTCTGATTATAATTCCAAATCACTTGCTTTTGGTTTCATTAGATTCCGCTTGTCATCAGCTTTCCGTGGATAGAAAATTCATCAAATTTTGAGTTCATTTGACCCTCCAATTTAACGTTTGACCAAGGACTGTTCATCTTTCATCAAAAGTCAAACGTTGACTTTCGGGGTCAATTACTTTCGATTGACAAATCAGAATTTGATAAATTTGGTCTTGTTGGATTTCTCTGGTTCTTAGATTTTCATGGACATAGAAATTGCAAGATTTGGATTTCATTTGGGCATTCAATTTGAAGATTTCCTCTGAGGTGTCAAATTCGGGGATTTTCTGATAATTGATTTTCAATAATTCATAATAAATCCATTTCTTATCCAAAAATTATGAAATATATATCAATAAATTCCATTTTCTCTCTAGTTTTTAAATATATACTTTTCGTAATCTTCTGACTCTGTTTGGTTCTCTGATTTTGCAGAACACTTACTGTTGGTCAAAGTCAATGCTTTGACTTTGACTTTTGACTTTTCTCTATGAAATCCGAGATTTCAATTCTTAAAACTTGTTATTAGGTCTATTTATATCATTTCCACTCATTTTATCTTATTTTCTCTTATTTAACACTCCTTGTAAACCTAAGTTTGACCAAGTCAACTCTGTGATTAAAGTCAACCCTACTCTCTGTGGATCGACCCGATACTTACCCAATACTTAATTATTATATTTTGTCTTTGTGAGTTCGGTTTTATAAATTTTGTTTGAGCATCGTCTTTGTGTTTTAAGGACGCACGAAAATGACACGTCAGTAGGTACGACTCACCTAGAGTCCAAGCAAAATATGATGGTATATTTAATTATCCTAGTACTTCAATTAAACTTGTAAAATATAAAGCTATAAGGTAAATACTAAAACAAACAACATCAATGACAACAAGCAATAACAAATGATGTAACTATTATACGTAAAAAGAGATTTGTAAAAATTATTTAAATTAAAACAAATTGAGCTAACTCCTTGATTTACTAATTTGACTTTGATTTTGACTTTGATTTTGACTTTGACTTTGACTTTATGTTGATTTTGACTTTGACTTTTAATGACTTTGACTTCTAACGACTTTGGCTTCTGTCTTGACTTTGACTTTTTTCCTTGACTTTGAGTGTTGTTGTTGACTTTGACTTTCTCCATTTGACTTTGACTTCTATCTTGACCTTGACTTTGACTTTCTGCAATTGATGTCGACTTTATGTTGACTTTGAATTCCGATAATATGCTAATTAAACATGATAATTCATGATTATTTATGCATATTTAGGCATAAAAGATTCCATTTCTACGTATGTTATTATTATTTTTAGTATTTATCTATCTTTTTATGATAAAATCATTATAATATCAAAATACATTAATTTAGGGTTAATTATGAGGAATTCAAGATAAATATTTCGTAACCCATCTTCACTTGAGATTATAATTTGTTTTTAAGCTTAAAGAATAAGATAAATCATTTAATATACATCATATATTTTTCTAAGTTTTGAAATCTAAAAGAAATGAGTGTATTTTTGAAATAGAAATTTATTCTCTTGTTATTTATTAAAATTGATTTTTAAGAATGATAGATAATTTAATTTTTGATCAAATGAAATAAATTCGGATGAATTTTGAGTTTTCTTTTGGAAGTTATGAATTTTCCAATTATAAGGGATTTTTGGGATTTTTTTCTAAATTTTTCTGAATTTTTAATAAAATTTTCTAGATTATTTCTATTTAAAAATCAAATTTCATAATTAAAATTCGATTTCTCAGAGTTTTATAAGTGTGCAGGCGATGTGGCGCAATGTGGAGCATCCAATCGCATCACGATCAAGAATGAAGATGGGAGGTGATATGGTAGCACCTAGAGCGTTAGATCGTGCGATTAAATCGTAAATATCTATTGTCACTTAAGGCGAAGGGTACGTGCCGCATTGTGATTCATCGGTGAATTACTTTTAAAACTATTGAATCTCAGTCGTTGATGAAAGGAGTTATAACGGCTACGATTAAAACTGACAGAGACACATCTTAACATTCGATCAAGATCTAACGATAGGCGTTTGATACGTTATTTATAACGCACACGATGTGACATCATCTCAGTGGTCCATCTGCGATCCAATGGCCATGACTTAATCATAGCGATTTGCATCCGAGCATTTCATCATAGACGTTGATCGAAAAATGAATGCTGATCGGACGGTTTCATCTAATTTGTCCTACAAATTAAGATGTTCTTCGATATTATGAAGCATTCAAGGATAGTTCGATTTTATCAAATTGTTTAGAGACCAAATACATTGATTCTCTTGCTTCCAATCATTTCTAGACTCTTTTCCGCGACCACGGAGTGCTTGAGAGTGAGATTTCGTTGACAGACGATGAATAAATCGACGCTTGAACATCATAAATTGCGTTTTCAGAATTTTTATGAAAAGCCTTAAATCCGGTGAGTAATTGTATCAATTCGAGTGCAGTCTTAGGTTAAAGATCATGTTTCATCATAGTCTATCTTTGTAGAATTTTAAATTTCATTTTCGTATCATAATTTGAGTTAATTTTAATTTTAATTTCAGTTTTCGTGAAATTTGATTTTAAAAATATCTTTACTATTCATTCTATGATTTGTCCGAGAGATCAGATCCAAATTCAGTAATTTTTGATTGAGTAGATTTGTCTTTGAGTGCTCTTTCAAAAAATATCAAATGACCTAATTTTTATGCACATTTTATTGTCTAATTTGTTCAAATTCGAAGAGATCATTGGAAATTACCTTAATTCCATGTATATTTGACCCTTATTCACCACTATGCCCTTTGATTTGTGATTTAATCTTAAAATTAGTGAGTTTGGTATTTATTTTGACTCTTGACCGTGTGTTTTCAACGACCTCACGGTCTTGATTCGTCAAAGTCTTCAGTGGTCCTCTCCTTTTGATATAAAGAAACAAATGTAACAATACAATAACAGAAATAACCCCTAGAGTAATTCTCCAAATATCCTCAATATGGACTGAATGTGTATATTTGATAAATTGACTACCTTTAATCTCACCTTGATCAGGTCTCACTAAACCTGAAATGGTTGATCAATGTCGTATTAACATGTAGAACAGATATCAATAAAAATATTATTGTGAATGAGCACACAAAGCTTTTAAATAACTTAAAAACAGACCTTAGATAAATTACACAGCAGAAAAATAATAAACACAAATGTTTTTATTTTATTTTAAATAAGTACAAGCAGAGACTTTGTATCTGTTTGACATGCACACAATTGTAGTTTCTAAATCAGATAATAACAAACAATTATGAATAGTTTAATTTTCTGTTTAGTCCCCTACAGATTTCAAACACATTTTAAAACGAACAGAGATTGTGTTTAAAGGAAGACAAGATAAAATTAGAAACACATGAATCTGATACTTTAAGACGGGAATTATAGACCCATAAAAATGGTGAAGACACTAAACAAGAATTGATGAGAGAAATCAAAATAAGAAATCACAGATTGGAATTCATGTGTAGAGATTTGAGGGAGATTTTAATGAGAGCAGAATTCAGGAAATATGAGAATCAATTTAAAACTGGAGAAGATAACCGTAGACTAAAATAATCATAAACAAAAATTAATTGTAGACTAAAAATCTGATAAAAGAGAAAGGGCTCAAAACAGAAGAAGAATTTATTTGAAACTCTTGAGAACCCAAATCAAAACTAATGGACGAAAAAAAACAAATTATCAAAACTCTTCAACGAACAAACGGAATGGAATAACGAACGAAAGAAACATAAATCAAGAAATACCTAGAATCAAAATAAACAAAAACCAACAAAATAAAAAAAAAGAGTACTTTAGAATTTCTTATTTAAATGTTTTAATAGCATATTAGAAAATAGGTAATCTAGATCTTATTTGTTGCAACGTTTGCATTCAGAAGTCGACGTGGGTCAATCTATCAATCCAATGGTACCCGCACTAATACAAACATACCCTTCTCAAATCATTTTGACAAATAGCTATTAATCAAAATCTAAAAACTACTTTATGCGTTACAGAGATTTCTCTTTTCCTCCATTAATTTCTAACAGGCAATCTTAACATGATAAAACATGATTATTAATGCAATTTAAGGCATAAAATATTCCATTAATGTGCATGTTATCATACTTTGAGTGCATTTCTATCATTCTACGCAATTTTATGTTATAATCTCAAAATGCGTTAATTTAGGGTTAATTATGATGAATTAAAGATTAAAAATTTTATAACCCATCTTTACTTGAGATTATAAACGGTTTTTAAAGTTAAATAATAAGAGAAATCATTTTTATGAACATTCATTTCATTTCTAAAATTAAAATCTTAAAGAAATGAATGTATTTTTGAAATAAGAATTAAATCTCTTGTTATTTAAATAATTTAACTTTTTAGAAAGATAGATAATTAAATTTCAGATCAAATGAAAGAAATTTGGATTAATTTGGAGTTGTATTTTGAAAGTTATGATTTTTACAATTTTTAGGAATTTTTCCGATTTTATTTTTCATTTTAAACGTTAAAAATAAATAATAAAAAAATGCAAAAAGTGTTTAATTTCCGCGCGGGGCCACATGGATGCGACGTGGCACTGAAGGCCATGTGGCAGTGCCACGCGGGCCCACGCGGCATATGCATTTATTTATCTATGCTATATAGTATATATATATAATGGGTATAGTCAGCCTTCCGTAGACCGGAAGGGCATTCGAACCATCAAATCCGTCGCGCCTTATAAACCCGACGGATTCACTGAGTTTTTCCGTGTGGGACTAAGTCCCACACGGTATTTTAAATGCAGGCTACGTGGAGCGATGAGAGGCGTTGGATCGACGTCGCATTGGAAATCCACGCGTCGATCGTGTGGACGCGGACCACCAATCGATCAATCACGCACGTGCCTTTTTAAGACGAGTTATAACGGTCAGATCTTCCGCGACGTGGCGGCATCACACGCGTCGATCACGTGGTGTACCGACCACTGATCGTGATCAAAGACACGTGCGATTTAAAGATCGATTATAATGGTCCTCATTATATCGTGCGTTACTCATCTGGACCATTGGATCGCAATCTAAAGGACGACGTTTGATGCGTTTTATAACGCACACGATCCAAGCTTCATCGGGCCGTCCATTGGCGATCGGATGATCGGGACTTGACGGTAACGGTTCGTGATGAACCGTTTCATCACGGCCGTTCATCAAGGAGATCGAACGGTTACGCCCAATCCACTTATAAAATGAACCATTCTTCGATTTTGTAAAGCATTCGAGGAGGATTTCGCTTAATCGACCCATCTAAACCCTTCCTCTCTTGAATCTCTCACTTGTAATCGTTTCTAGACACAATTTCGCATCCACGGAATGTTTATAAGTGAGATTTCGTCGATCGAGCGAGGAGAATTTGTCTCTTGAACACCGATGTTCACGATTGAATTCGCGGAATGAATAGCTGTCGATCCGGCGATCAATTGGATCGATTTGATCGTTATCTCGGGTTAGAAAATAAGTTATTCTTCTTATCTATCGTCATGTATCATCAATTTTAGGTTTAGGATTTCAATTTAGTTCAATTTTGTTCTTAATTTCAATTTGTGTTCTTCGCGATTCCGAAAATTTTCTCCCACTTCCATCTTTGATTTCTCCGTGATTACTAATCCAAATCTAGTGATTTTTTATTCCACTGATAGATCTTTGAGTTATCTTTCTAAAACCACCATTTTTCCTAATTTCTCACCTCAATTCATCGTCCAATTTGACCAAATTCCAAAAGATCTCTCAAAAATACCTTAATTCCCTGTGGATTCAACCCTTATTTACCATTATACCCTTCAATTCGTTATAAATTCTGAAAATTGGTAAGTTAGGCTTAATTTTTGACACGAGACCGTGTGAAATCGACGACCTCGCGGTCTCATCTTGTCACACGCTACGGGTGAGACTTGTCCTCTTTTTCCTGTCTCAGATTATTGTTTGCAAATATAAAAATCTTATTTTGATTCAGATGGGAAGTAATCGGTGGAGAGAAGTTTCGGCAATTTCCAAGATGCGAAGCCCCCGAGGGTTTCCATTTGCGCGTTTGGGACATCTAATGTTATGATGAAATGAAAAGGAGATTAAATATTATCAAGGGTAAAATAATATGGGCATACATGTCACTGCAAATGGACGCTTCTATGCCTCTCGTATACATGGTACTTCTTGTTGTGTTTTGAAGGTGATGTAGGATATTTTAGATTGGAGATAAGTATGATGATGATGATATAGTTATGAAATAATCCTACAATTTAATGAAGGACCTATGAATGATATCACTTGGGATGAATGATAAAAGAGTAAAGATGGACTGTAGGGTAATTTGGAAATGTGATGACAGAGGATAATAAGAATTAAATAATAATATGAATGCGTAGAAAGGATAAATGAAGATAAGATGATATGAGAAGAGGTATAAGGTTGATATTATGAGGATTTAAAGATATTTATAACAGTAAATATTTTTAGAATAATAATTGGGATGGATGAATAATGGTTAAGATTAAGAATGTGGATACTGTAGGAAAGAAGTAAAATAAGATGTGGATTACTAAGTGGAGGATGTGGATAATGTGTTTAGGAGACAGATGATAATGATAATGACACAGATTATTAAGAGAAGGGAGAAAAGAGAGATGAGGGTGTGGAATATGAGAAGAGGATCTTGAACATGAATGCGAAGAGAGAAGATTGGCGGAAAGGATAATACGACTTATAAGAAGAATGATATGGATAAGGAAAGAAATAATAAGGAAGAATAGAAATATGATCGGGATTATTTGTTACGTGGATTCCTTGGATAGGAGATGAGAAACCAAAAACAAGTGGAACGGTGAATAATATTGGACTTATGATATGATGAAAGAACTTTTACACACAGTAAGGAGAGAGAGGATGTTACCTTAAGTTGGCGAGAAAATGACACTCTGCGATCACTCCACGATCAACGATAATTCCTTTGTTTGTTTCTAACTTGAGATGGAAGAAAGAGGACAGCAATGGGGGAGAAAAGAGAAGGAAGATAGAACTCAGAGAGAGTTTGTGGAAGGGGAATGGAGGAGACACGGGGTGGAACGATGAACACAAAGGTAAAATGTAACCAAGAACCAATTTTTTTATCAATAAAAACATGATGTTTTCGTTTACAAATGTCCCTCTTATAGGAAGAAAGAGAGGAAGTTAGATTGAAGAGAGGTTTCGAAAAGAGAGGGGTAGTTGAACGGGCGTTTACGCATCTTCTCATAGACCGTCTTGCGTCCTCTCAGTTTCCGATTTTGTGGAACGGTTGACCGCGGAATCTCCTCTATTTCGTGTTAGCACGTGGTAAGTGGCAATTATTTCCATAGATAGAATATTCTAAAAGGTTGAGACAATCTTGTCGACGCTTTTATCTTTCGTGGAGGAGAAAGGCGTGTCGTTTCGTTCGCGGGTAACTTCTTTTAATGGGAAGTGGTCGTCCGCGCTGGCAATACGGAAGCTCCTTTCGCAGGTGTAATTTGCTCTGTTCGGAGTCTTTGCATGTCTCTTTTGCAAGTCAACGGGGTCTTCTGGCCACTCTGGGTCAATAACCAACGGTCATCATTTCTCACGGACATGAGACGTCCTGACGTCTCGACTAATGCTCCGGGACGGGGTGACGAGGAGGCAGAGGTGGACATCGAGATACTTCCTTTTCTTAAAGTCTTCACGTGATGCAGTGTGGAGACGCTCCTTCATCGTCGGCGCGTCTTCTTATCTTTTGAAGCCCCCGGTTGATCAGCAGATGACGAGTAAGCAGATAGCACGTAAGAGTAGGTTGGGACGGCGATTTGGTCAGAGATAGTGAGCGTGACATTGATGGGGATCGACGTGGTTTCGGCGTCGTGCTCGCAATCTTCAACAGAGTGGGTTTCTTCTTGATGAGGGGATGTCGTAATATCTTCTCTTGTCGCTCTTAAGTGTCCTCCTGTTGGATGATCATTTGCGATTCCATCGTAACTGCTTCATCCACCTCAAGCTCCTGAAATTGGATCCGTCTCATGCACGTTTTGAGATGAGTAACGTGAAAAGAAGCTTCTTGTTTATTTCTTTGGGGACCCGTACTGGAAAAGAACTCCTTGGAAGGACCAAAAGCGTAAGTGAGTGTTGCGATCTGCAACAAATGATGAGAGAGATGCCGAGGAAACCTCTGATTATGGATGAATGGAATTGTTTGAAATGTTGTCATGTGGGAGATAATCCTTTCAAGACTTCTTCTTCTTCTCATCAGCCGTGAGGGCCTTGTTTAGAGGGAGATAGTTCTCCTTGTTGAGATCTTCTTTGATAGAAATCCTCTTCACCATAATTATCAATATAGGAGTGCTATTTATGACTCTTGCATGATTCCATGATGATCCTTCAATATGTAACTTCAGTAGAAGGGCAATGCATGAATTCTTCTCCTGCTGAATTATCTTCATACGCTGCAGAACTATCATTCATGTAGGATGTAACCGTCATGGTTGAAGCTTCTTCTTCAGCTGTGGAGTTATTGTTTATGTAGGATTCATTGATCTCCACTCCACGTGGAAGTTCATGACAATAAATTCGTGAAGGTCTTGTAAGCTCTTCAAGGTTGACTTTAATCATCTTCTTTGCTCGATTAGAAGTGATCAATCCAAGCTTTCTTTATCTTCTTCAACTGTGAGGCTTCTTTGATGTTAATTTTCTTCATAATACTGTCTTCATTTTGGAGGAGCTTCATAATTGCTTTAACAGGCTTGACATTAGGTGCTATCATGCATGATTTTATCTTGAAGTAGAATACGGAGATAATAATATTATTTAGATCTCTCCTATAAGTCTATCTATAGGTGGGTTTTCAAGCAAAGAGGGAGTATAAAACAAAGTTGTCACACTGAAAAATGAGATAGAGGAGAAAAAATTGATTCGAAAAGAAGAAATGAAGAATAAAAGATTAATGATCTTAGGTATGGTTGTTCTTCAATTGGTCAGGCTAAATGTGCCAAACTCAGCGCTCTGACACCTAAGTAGCATAACTCAAATGATGCTAAGGTTGTATGTTCAATGGTAGTAGAACGCATTGACTGAAAAAAATCCTGCAAGATGCAGATTTGTGGAACACATGGTCAAGGAGATCCTTGCCATGATTAACTAATGGATGAGTAGCAAAACCATTCAACAACTATAGAAGGATACAGTCTTGATACCACTCTTTACCTTTGTATATTTCTTATGCGGGACCAAAAGACGCTTGAATCCAAAATGATCCTTTTCTTTGGAAGCATTCTCTGATGGGGATCTTTATGAAGTCTCGGTGACTTCATAGGATTGTGTTAATACAAAAGAGTAGTAGATATATATTTGAGGCAGCTAAGGAGATGAGTTGATTATAGGAACAGATTATAAAACATTATTTATGGTAGGAGATGGTTCAATTGATGCATTTTATGAAGGAATTGGGAAGGAGCTGCTAGCGCTATACATCATGCAAAGAACGGGGTGTTTTGTGCCATGACAAAAAAATCTTAGTGTACCATATAGCATCTCATAGATTATGATTTTTATGAACTTGCAGAGCACATAGGGAAATGAAAATCAAGTAGCTATGTTGACCAAAGATTTCACCATTGATAAGCGTAAAATCATGGTCATTAAAAATGTAAGTTCACGTATCAAAAATTATACTCGACTCTTCAAATCAATTTTTCAAATCTAGAATAGTGATGAGTTAAGGTCGCGTCCATAGGGAGGACCGTTAAAAGATTAAATGAAGGAATATTTTTCATTTTTATTTATTAAGAAAGCAGAAATGATTGATGAGAAAGGGAGACGTAGACCCAATCAAGCGCCTCTGATCTCCTATTGAATATCAAAAAATCTTAATTAGAAAAAGAAATAAATGATTTATAGTTCAAAATTTAAATATGTGGATAGAAAGGATTGAGAAAATGGAAACGATTGAAAAGAATCTTCAGTGAACTCTCTCGATCAAATCTTGAAAAGTTAAAATTTTGAATAATATTATTCTCTCTTCAGTATGTGTTCAAGAGGGAGGAGGTAGAGAGAGGAACGTGCATGTGAGAGTGAAGTGCATGCCGAAGAGAGAAGAGAGGGAGAGGAACGCAAGAGAGTCTTTATCGTGTGTACGAGAGAGATGAGGGAAAGGAGAAGAGAGAAACCCCCCGAGAGAGTGAGAGTGAGGAATACACAACAAAGAGAGAGAGAGAGAAGAGGAGAAGAAAGCGGTGAGAAAGTTTTTTGCGCTTGCACAATAAACTTTTTTCTATGAACACGAGAGAGAGAGGGTATAAAGAAAGAGAGGAAGAAAAGAGAAAGAAGACAAGAGGAATTCGACATGAGACATATGGCAAGATATTTAGAGGTTCCATGCGAGCAAGATGGCTAGCAAGGGAGACTAGCTGAAGAGAGAGAGAAGAGTGGTGGAAGAACTTCTCTTGCAACGGGAGAGAATTTCTTCTGCCTGAGAGACGTGATGGATATGGCATTATTGGGAGAGATTCCATGCAAGAGGGAAGAGAGCAAAAAGGAAGAGAAGAAAAAGAAGAAGAGGAGAAAAGGGGAAGAACATGAATAGTGGAGAAGGAGAGGGAGAAGAGAGCGGCAAGGATAGGGAGGTGCTGTAGTGCCAGAAGATGATTTTCTCACTCACAAGAAAAGTGTCTCCCATGCATGAGAGAGAGAGAGAAATGGGAAAGAAGGAAGAAACGAGCAAGGGAAAAGGAAGAGAGGAGTGGGAGAGAGCTGAGAGAGAGAGAAGTGAGAGAGAGGGAGCTGAGTGGGAAGAAGGAAGCGAGAGCGGGAAAGAGGCAAGAGAGAGAGAGAGAGAAGAAAGTGCTCTAGGGAGAGAGAGAAGAGAGGAGCACGTGCAAAAGAGAAGAGCGCAAATGCAAGCGTGAGGGAGAGAGAGACTTGTCCTCTGTTCCTATCATCAAATTACTCTTTGCAAAGTTAAAAATCTTATCCTAATATAGATGGGAAGTAATCGGTGGAGAAGTTTTAGCAATTTCCAAAATAGGAAGCCCTCGAGGGTTTCCATTTGCACGTCTGGGACATCGAATATTATGATGAAATGAAAAGGTGATTAAATAATATCAAGGGTAAAATAATATGGCCATACACATCGTTGCAAATGGGTGCTTCTATGTCTCTTCTATTATATAATGCTTTCAAGGCCATAATGGTACCTCCGATTGTATTTTCAAGGTCAAATTTTACTATAGTCCGAGGTTTGTCATAAGTTTCACTCTTGACCAAGTAAAATACAACAAAAACACTTCCTTTTCTGAGTGCAAATCATAATGTTTTCGGAGGAAGTTTGAATTTTCATGAGAATGAGTCAACTTTGATGAGAATATATATACTTGTATATATGTCTATTGTGATGCATGCTATTATTTAGTCACTAAATTTTCATATTTCCATGACAATGAGCTCAAAGCTCATATTTTTATCATTCTACTGTAGTCATTGGATTAATTTAGTTTACTTCCCCAAGGTTAGATGGCTCAAAGTAGATCATTTTTTTTTGAGCTAATTGAATGCAGGTTAGGGATGAATTGACTCAAATTGAAAGAAAGATAGAGCAAGCTTGTAGTTTCAAGAAATTCTTGGAAGAGAGAAATGCTTGAGAGTCGAATTATTTATTATAGATGAATTATAATAAAATTTCTTCTCGTTTTGGTTTATTTACTAGTAAAGATGAGATAGTGGAGAACAAACTAATTTTAAAGGAAGAAATAAGAATAAAAAATTAGCAATTTCAGGTATGGTTATTATTCAAATTTCAGGCTGTGTGGTAAAATCGGGGCTCTGACAACTAAGTAGAAAGCATAATGTTTGGCGTTTGATAACAAGAAAAATTATGCATCTAAGCTAGCCATTCTTGTCTTTATTTTTGCCTTTAAATATATTAACTAGTCATTATTCTTGCATGCTATCATGATGTTTTGCCCAAAATAAAGAATTCCAATTCTACATGAAATGGACAAGATAATTAGAAACAATTAGGGCCATTAATAGATTGTTAAAGGCTTAATCCGGAGAATTGTATAGAAGAGATTGTCTTCAATGATAAACAGTAATAAATCAAACCTCTGTTTATATATGAAGGACTAATCTTTCCAATATGGTAGTCATTTTTACTAGTTTTCTTTTATATTAGTTCATTTCACTAATGCCCTTAATGGGCTGGTTGTGACTGATGGGCGTGGAAGTGTCTTAGACAGGATATGCAGGTGAATAAGCGCCATCCAATAAGGAATGTGAGCATAGAGAGGCATACATAGTGATGCATGCAATACCACATCTCAACTTACCTGAAGCGTGCGTGACTCAAACACACGAGCAGTCCTCAACCAATCAAGGAGATTATAAGAAGAAGGCAAGCAATAGGATCATGGAGCACTATGTCACGTGCAAAGTGACACGCATCATGAGCTTTCTGCTTTCGCAAACACTTGCATCGCAAAATCAGAAAGCATAAAGAGAGAAGGGGGTTCGGTTTTTCTCCTCGTCTTGATTTTTTACCCCCAAAGAACCATTGGCCTGGAGGACAAAAGTGAGATTATGATCCGTTTAAGCGATTGTTGACGACTTCGAGTAGATCATCAATTTGATGACATTGATTTGAAGCTGAAGGAGGTTTGTTAGAATCGGTTTACATTTAGAAATTTGTTTTGTTTTGTTTTCTTTTCTTTTGAGTCGAGTCCTTTCTTCTCTAGATTTGTTAACTGAAATTGATTATTTCAGAATTTATAATTCGTTTTTAGTATCTTTTGGAGTTTGATTCAAATTAAATTTTAGGTTTTAAATTGTTAGTTCGTTAATTTTGTCAGTGCTTCCTTTTCTTTTCTCTCCAATCGAATCATTTCTTCACTAGATTTGTTGACTAAAATCGATTCTTACAGAATTTATAATTCATTTTTAGTATCTTTTGGAGTTCGATTCAAATCAAATTTTGGGTTTCAGATGGTTAGTTCTTTAATTCTGTCAATGTTATCCTTTTCTTTTATGTAGAAAATGAAAAGAAAATTATAGAAATAAAATCTCTACTCTATTGTTCCCCGTTTGTAATTGAATTCACTTAGAAAACTCAAGTGACTGCTCTGTTTTAGTCAAATTAGATCTGATGCAATTTGAGAAGATTTAAAATCAGTCTGATTATCTATTCAGTAGCTATAGTAAGAGGGAAATAGATTGTTAAATTAGAAAAAGACAATTACAGAAATGTAGAAAGGTTAATAAGGATAAAATAGAATATAGTAGATTAAAAATGAAATTGAATTCTAGATCTAAATAAACAGAAACTCTTAAAGTAAAGAAGTTATTAATTTCTCTTTCAAATCTTAATTGAGAAATTAAACTCTCTCAACAGAGTCTCTTTTTCTTTAGTCTAGTAATTAGAAATTACAGTAAAAGTGGATAAGGTGAAATTGAAAATATTCACTATGAGATCATTATGAGTTGACTTTACTAATAACTCTCTACTACTATTGAGTTTAGTTGGATTTCAAGAAGTTCTGAATTAAATAAAAAAAGAGAAAAATAGACTTTGTCATAGCCTCCCTTGGATCGACCCCTTTACTAAGCCTCATCTTTTGATAGCTAGGAGTTTAAAGGGAAAATTCATTTTACACACAGTTTAATTGATTAAGTCCGAATAAAGGCATAACGACACAATTAGTTAGGGTAATTTGGACTCATCAACATTCAAGAGGTAATTTCTTTTGACTCTCTCCACTAAATCTTGATTTCAAATGCTCCTTAGACGCAAAAATGTGTTTAGAAAAAGAAGAAATAAAGTGATTTCAGGGCTGAGTTGTCTAAACAATTAGATTTGCTCGAAACATCCAAGAGCAAAGTTTTCTGTTGAAGAACATGTCAATTTATAAAGAAATTTGGGCGTGACCGTTGGATGCGTCTCTTCATCTTTGATGAATTGAATGTTAGATGCAGCTCAGATTGAACGCTTGCTTGTGAATCATCATCATTAAGTTGCGTGCATTCGATCGATGATGAAGGGATGACATTTTTCTAGGTCGCTTGTGAAGAAGAAACGTCGCTTAATGTCCATCGTTTGATCTTCATCATGTAATCGAGGTGAGTCCATATGTCCACAAGAATTCATTGGGTGCATTTTATCTGAACCGTTATAACTCCCTAGATGAGCGACTGAGATTAAATCATCTTAAAATAAATTTTCGCCTAATTAAATGTAGCCACATACCTAGGTTGGTTCAATTTTGATCGAGTCAACGATCAGATCGTTGCTCTTTGAGCGATCGATCAATTGATGACTTGAGCAAAGTCCCTTTTTTGATACATCCTCGAGCAATCGACAAAATCACTGTGATCGACCTTAATAAAAAATTAAAAACCTCTCATGCTGTGAAAACAAAAAACGTCTCTCTCTCTCGTCACTCTCTCGCTCAATCTCTCACTCTCTCTATCACCCTTTCAGAAACATGTCCATTTGTATCCATCTATACAAATTTCTAGCTCTATCTACTCTTCTACCCATCTACAATATTCATCCATGCTCATCTCTTTTTTCATCTATGCCTCAGTCTTCCCATCTATCTCAACCTCTCTCTACCCATCTATATGTCTATGTCTCTCTTTATTGATCGCTTTGTGTATCATTATCTCGCTATGTCCATCTATTACCTCTTTCTCCTCTCACCTTTGTATCCCAATTCAATCTGCAATTGATTTATCTATTTATACCTCTCTCTACCCATCTAGATATTTTTATCTCCCCCCCATTTATTGATCTACATCTTTCTCTCAACCTTTCGATGGAGAAATTATTTTGAAACATGAACACAAGGGTTCTAAGTGAACCTATCCTCCTCCTCCTCCTCCTTATCTACCACTTTGTGAAATTATCCATTCCTTAAATGGATGAAGAAGACCTCTCTAAATAAATAAAGAGAGAGTAGATCCTCCCTATTTTATACTGATCTAAAGATTGATTTGGTCAAACATTTTATCCTTATCCTTAGATAACTAGAATTCTTTGAGTGGACCAAGTCAACCACCCTTTTACCTTTGATATAGGTTCCTTAATTTCCAAAACTTCTCTACCATATCTTAGGTGCCTTATGTAATTTAGTTAATGATCTCAAAAAGAATAATAGAAACATCTTTGTTATTAAATTCCTATTTTCTTTGAAAAACCACCCTTAGTTAGAATTTTAGAAGAGATCTACATATTAATTATCTATGGACTACCTTCTGGTTATACTTCAAGACCATGGTTTGCTCAAGTGGAAATGAAGATAATTACATCAAAGAGCTCCACGATTCTAAAATTCATGAAGAGAAGTAATATTCTGATATTCAGCTTGAAGATAGCAATCAATAAGGCGGATCAAAGGCCGGCAAACGCGCCATTGGAGAAAAATTATGGCAGCAGATGAATTATTTCCTCACCTCGCTCAAGGCCCACAAGAAGAATAGTGTCAAGAACGAGTCAAAGAAGAAGACATGGAGCTAATGAAACCGAGAACAGTCGTGAAGAATCACGCCATCATGCAAACGCGGAATTTCTCCACGTCGCCACAGCTAAACAATCTCAACGTCGTCGGCCTACATAATATACAAAGAAAGTACATGGAAAGCAGACTACATAAATCGCGATCGCGGCAACAGAAGCAGAAACGGTTTTCCGGGAGTCAGCGTCAATAGAGACAAAAGAACTCGTTGTCCCAGCCAAAAGACGTCGGACGCGCGTTCTCCAGTTCTCAAGCCATATATGACTCGGATTTCGACCGGAAGATAGCAGAATTGGGTATCCAAGGCGTTGACGGCGACACCACGAACATTTCACTGGAGAAGAAAACTGGGAAGTCAAGATTGCTCCACATATCAACGTCTTACAAACTACAGAACACGTGATAAGATGATTCCACGTAGCCATAGACTTATCGTCGCCAGCCGACCAAGCGAAAAATGGAAGTTAGCATCTCGTCCACCACGAAGTCACGAGCTTCAAACGGATTCCTCCTCCGCGCCAGAACAAGAGAACCATCGTCAGTATTACCTCCTCCTATCGCGTCGATTCTCTCCTTCAGCTACCGTCAACGGAACGACCGCCAGATAAGAGGATAACGACACGCCTCAAATCCGATCCAAGCCATACGTATTCCATTACAACCTCACAACCGCTCATACACGTCGGATCGGCATCCATCATCAATCGTATCAAGAAAGACCCCACGCCTTCCCCTGAATCATTCCACATATGCCCTACGACGACCACAACAAGGAAGAGACGCGAACTCAATTACGAAGAATCGTAACTCCTGTAACTACCAATTGCGTTCTCTACGCATCCTTTCAATACACTCTTTCTCTGCTCTATAAAGAGACAAGTGTAAGAAAGAGAAAGACAGATGTTGTTTTAATGAAAAGTTTGGTTACCGGTTCGTTTTTACCCTGTGTTTCATGGTGTTCTTCCTCCGTATCTCCATCATCTCTTCCCGCATCATCCTTCTCTCCGAGATTCTATCCTCCTTTCCCTTTCTCCCTCCCTTTCTGTCCGCCTTTCATCCACTTCAAGTCGGAAGCCTATCGAGGATATTCAGGATCGTTGGGTGATTTCGGAAGCATCGTCTTCATCGTCGCAAGTCAGGTATCATCCTCACTCGTTGACCGTGAATATAGTTCGCAATCCTAAATCTAAAGTCCAACGTTCGATTCTCTGTCCTCTCTAATTCTCTCCCCGTCACCTTATTATTTTCCGACGCCCTCTCATCTATTCCCGATCTCCTCTCATCTTACACCCCTCTCCCTATATATCATATATTTTCATTCCTTCGCTCTCTTCCGCAACCTCCTATTATTATCCTTTCTCTCTTCCCCATCCACTATCTCATATTATACAATTTAATAATATCACTCTTCCTCTAAATTATATTCTCTATTATCTCATTATTATCATCCATTTATACTCCTATTATCCTCTGTCATCATAATTCCACATTACCCTAAAATTCCTCTCTTCTCATTTACCATCCATCCCAAGTGATATCATTCATAGATCCTTCCCTATTGTAGGATTTAGATACCTCTTCTAGATTATCCTACATCACTTTCTCTCTCCGTAGTCCATCTATCATCTCCAATCTCTCTCTCTCTCCATGACCCATCCACCTATCTCATATCTATCTCTCTCCCAAACCATTCATCTATCTATCTTTATACCACATTATTCTAAGAAATTTTGATCCACAGAGGGATGCGTCGCTGCCTGCATCGATGTCTAGAAAATTACCCATGCTGTCATCTCAATGGGGCGCCTTGAACTAATCTTCTACTCAACTTGTAATGGAATCCTGGATGTTGATTTCTCATCTTTTCCCTTTCAGCAAAATGGAGGATCCAACGCTACAAATGATGCAGCAATGATGATAATGCAGAAGTTTTGGGCTTTGGCTCTTGCTCTCAAACCCTCTTGCCACTGATGACAATGATGCAATGACAATGACTCCATTGACTTTCTCCTTCTACAGCTGTCCATAAGTCAATGCTCTTCTCCTCTATGGCTTTGAGTTTGGCTATTTCCTTTCATCTTCTTTGCCTGAAATCAACAGCCATTTAGAAAGTTTTCAAAATGTCTATTATTTCTATTTTTTATTTGTATTAATGATCGTTGACCTCGATCGATCGACGATTAGTAGATGATCTATCAGTGCATAGACCGATTTGATCGATCGGGTTGTCGACCTTTTGTCGATCTATCAGCGCACAGACCAATTTGTTCGATTGAGGCGTCGACCTTTTGTTGATCTATCTCGATCAATCTTGATCGTCCAACCCTACATGTACCCCATCGAGTAAGTAAAAATCGACGGTTGTGATTAAATCACTCAGTCATTGATGAAGCGTTTTGTGCGGTCGTTAAAACACACAAATGTCGGTCAAACAAAATTTATAAATCCAAACTCACAATGACAAAGATATAAAATCAAGTAAGGTATAAGTATCGGGTCGATCCACAGAGAACAAGGTTGACTTTTATTGCAGACTTGACTTGGTCAAACTTAGGTTTAAAAGAGCTTTTAAAGAAGTAGAAGTAAGATTTTATAAATGGAAATGATATAAGTATACTAAATAAGAAATTTTAAGATTTAAGATCTCGGTTTTGATAGAGAAAAGTCAAAAATCAAAGTCAAAGCATTGACTTTGACCAACAGTCAAAGTTCTATAAAATCAGAGAACGAAAAGATGTCAGAAGATTACCAAAATATTATATTTAGAATCTATAGGGAAAATGGAATTTATTGATATAAAATTCGTGATTTTTCGATAAAAAATGGATTTACTATGAATTATTGAAGATCAAAAATCAGAAAATTCCCGAAATGAATACTTCTAAGAAAATATTCAAGTTGACTAGTCAAATGATATCCAAATCTTACAATTTCTCTATCAATAGAAATCTAAGAACCTGAGGATTCTAAAAAAAGCAGAATTATTGAATTCCGATTTATAGTTTGAAAGTAATTGACCCTGAAAGTCGACGCTCAAATTCAGATTGAAAATGAACAGTGGTCAGTCAAACGTTAAATTGAGGGGTCAAATGATCTCGAAATTTAATGAATTTGCTATCCACGGAAAGTTGAAAAAATAAGGAAGCCAATGAAAGAAAAATCAGGTGATTAAAAATTATAATAAGAGAGATATCCTGTTTTCAAAATCAGATAAATTTAGGACTTAAACTAGGCAAAATTGAAGAACACTATGAACTAAAACTCAATATTAAAGATCTAAAACAAATCAAAACTCAAATTACCACCAGATAATTGATCGAATCTCACTACTAACCCAATGGCTGCAAAGATGGGGCTTCAATTCATGCGGATTGAAGCGGATTTTTCTTGATTTCTTCCTCGCAGACGTTCGGCGTTCAAAGGGAAAATTCGATGAAATCCAATGGAAATTCATGATCAATCCCACTCCGATTTGATCGCAATCGAGTCTAAACATGGGGGGATCACAAAGAACTCAAGATCTTGCTTTAAAATTTCTTAATTCCTTCACGATTTAATCAAGAGTCGAGGGAAACAAGAGAGTACATCGGTTTCTATAGGGGATTTTCGCTTGAAATATTCGGGCCGTTTGATGCGGTGGAGAGGTGGATTTGATGGCCATGATTGCACGACGATCGTCGGCCATCAATTTGAAGCAATCGTGGCTCCTAATTTTGCGATGACTGAGCCACGATCGCGCGATGATCGAGCTATGATCGCGCGATGATCGGGCCACGATCGCGCGTCGATCGTGGTTCGTGATCTTTCTCCATCCAGCCCTTCGATCAAGATCGTGTGGTCACTCACGATCGCCCGTTCGATGAGAATCGAACGCTCCCATTGCATCCACGTGTCGGCAGGTGAGCCTTTGATCGCCGTCACTCACCCCACCAACGTGATCTCCCTCCCTTCCCTGCACAATTCCTTTCCCCGACATTGCTCCTGTCCGTGCGGCGAATCCTTCCCCGCCCTGACCGGCTCGTGAGGAATTCACGAACCGCAACTACCCCTCTCCCGAATTTTCCCACTCGCGCACTCAAATCGCGAATTCAAATCACGACGTCCAACCTCACCTTCCCAAATCCTACCTTCCGAATTTGCATCTTCCCCACTCCCCAAATCCGACGCCCGTCATAGATCCTCCCGTCGACCCCCTCCTCGCCTCCAGCCTTCCGTCGAGGCTGATAACACATAAATTTACCACCTTTAATTATAAATTTTTCATATACATTGGGCTTAAAATGAATATATTTATGTGTTATTATTGCTTAATTTGGCTTTATTATGATTTTATGGTATTTCCTGAACTTTATAATATTTGAATATCTCTCTTAGATTATAAATGAGCAATGAAATGAATTTTTAAAGCAAAATATATTTTTTGTTTGGATTTATAAGTGATTTAAATGAATTTTCATGGCTTATTTCCAATTAATCTAATGATTCTTGCATAATTATTGTAGTCAGGGGCATATCTACAAATTTTGGTTTTGAAAGGTAAGCCAGATAGGCGCCACCAGATCGCGACACGTGTCGCGATCTGGAAGCAACGGTTAATTAGTTTTAATATTACTTTAATATTATTTTACTATTTAGTTCTTTTGTCGTTTACTCACCGTGCAGATGACGTGGAATCCTCGCCGCAAGAGTTGACCGAGAGTAGAATATGAGAATCCTGACGTGTCGCGGTCTTATTCGCTGTAGATCGTTCGCTTCATATTCTCGTTTTTGTCGTTTTGCAGAATCGAAGTCATATTAAATTATATTCTATTTCGTTGGCGATTCCGTTTTGTCGTTTTTCTCGGTTTCGCGTTTTTCATCGTTTTAATTCTCCGTTTAGTCGTTTTGCGGTTTTGTTTTGTCGTTTTGTCGAATCGATTTCGTCGTTTTCTTTTTAGTCCGTTTTGTCGTTTTCCTTTCCGCCGTCCTTTTTGACGGTAATGAGGAATGAGAGAGCGACGTGGCGCTCTCTCATTCGCCGTAAAATAAAATCGCGCTCTCTCGCCTGACATCGCTGATTAAAATACTAATTTAATATCTAACTTACCTGCGCAGGTGAGGGCGGAAGACGCGCACCGTCTTCTTTGACCGTGAAGCGCGAATAAGAGAGCGACGTGGCGCTCTCTTATTCGTGCGAAGAAAGGAGCCTGCGGCGAACTCAATCGCCGCAGATTCCTCAGAATGTTTCCTTATTAAAATACTATTTAATTTTCCTTTACTCACCAACGTGTTTTGTCCTTTTCTCACTTACCTTGCAGGTGACGTGGCGGAAATCCGACGGCTAGCGGGATGGTGACATGGAGTGATCTGGTGGCTTGAGGAAGGAGAACCGTTGACACAAGAGATCACCCGATCGGACGGCTAGGAATGCTCGAAAAAGAAAGGGTGATATCTCATAATCTAGCCGTCCGATCGGGATGAAATTTGGAAGAGAGGTTAATCGCATGTGCTCTTCCCATCTGTACGGTTGAGATTTCCATCGGAAACTCGAAGCTCTCGAAAATCAATCTCGACCGTCGGATTGAGAGGAAGCCCTAACTCTCAAAAGTGCTCCTCCTCCACTCCGAATTCTTTTGTCTTTTGGCTCTCTCTTGACACCAGGTCACCAGCAGGAAAGGGGGAGAAGCTTAGGCCCAAGCTAAGCATCATCGGATGCTTGAGTTTGTTCTGGAGAAGGAGATCAAGAGGAGATCGTCGTCGTAGCGAATCAAGCACCACCCGGCCTAGGATTGGCATCAACACGGGGTTTGTGGGAAGATTCTGAGGAGGGATTCTCTTGTAAGCCTTTTCCATGGATAATGTAGGACCTTTTCTTCTATTTAAATTTTAGGTTATTGCATTTGCTTCATAAATCATACCAAACCATATAATCCATCTCCATACGATTTCCCCTCTTTCATCTCCCCTTCACTTCTCTTTTCTCACCTTCAATCGATCTCTACCCTTCAAATTCTACTATCTTTTCCTCTAATTAGTACTACAGAGATATAATCTCACCAATTACATCCATTATCTCTATTTAATTCTCCTTCTAACCCCTAAATATCCTCCACTATAGGAATTCACCCCTTCTTCTACTTTCGCCTCAACCCTCATTACCTAGATTCCCTGAGGATCGACCCTTGCTTACTACTGTTCTAAGTGAGGAATTATAAATGTATTGAATGAATTAGAACACACAACAACGATATAATCAACCAAGTTTTAGTTCATCAGAGGCCGCACCCCCAACCACGCCACAGCCCCTCACCGAATTCTTCCCCAAATTTCACAGTTCGAACGTCGGACTCCTCATCCACATCCGGCCCTACCGCTGACACTTTCGACTCCTCCACACTGAAATTCACTCCGAAATCGATAAGAGAATCGCCATCACCCGGCGACTGGCCGGAAATACTCCCGGCTCTACCGAATTTTGCCCCTCTCCACTCCGTCGACTTTGTCGGGATGATCTCCAGCCCTCCCCTCCCCGTGCCCGTTCGCCCGCCCTCGCTTCCCCCACCGACCGTCCTCCGCGCGCGCAGGTGACATACCAGCGACCCAGTGATCCCCCTCGCACGCTTTCTCCCGTTGACCGGACTCCGTTGACTACCCCTGTCCCCAGCCGGCAAAAACGAGTCAACCCATCTGCCCATCTTCCCTGCCAGCTAATCCTGATCGCCTCGACCACCCATCTTCCTCTCTTAGCGTGCGCTTCCCAGCTACACACACGTGGCTGCCCGCGCGGCCCGCGGTTACTGCCCGACCTACCCGTGCCGAGAGATTCCTCCACGACCGCGACGACACCGACTAGGCCTCCCTTCACCGACCGTCCGTGCTACGTACAAACAATCTCCTCTACGCCACGACCCACCGGGCACTCCGCTCCGTAGGTTAGCTTCAACCCCTCTTTTAAGTTAATTTCTTCTCGAAGCGTTTCCTTTACTCGTCTCCTCCGCCGTCGGACGACGTAGGTAGGGTAGTACGATTATAGGTTTGAGACTTCAGACTCGTGCGTCAAATCCGGTACCGAGCGTGGGCTGCAGCCTCCCGGCTACTCCATGACGAGCGACTTCCACGCCTCCTGACGTGGATCGAGAGGACCTCACCCTATCCATCATCGCGAGTTTCCCCGGGTCACCCGGAGTCGACTTCGCTGATCGGCACGCCTGCCTGCACTTAGGGTTAGGTTAGAGAACGTATTTAGGGTGTAGGATTCGCTTATCTGTAGGTTAGGGTTGATCGGCTATCTTTGGTCAGCCTCAGTTCCATTGATCAGGCACGAGGGTTTTCACCACCGCGTCCTGCATCACTTAAACCGGATTTAGCGCACGTGTCCTGATTTCGTTCACGTGGACTCGGGTCCACGCGATCGCCTCTGAAGCCCGCGATGCCGCCACATGTCCTGCATAGAAGAAACGTGTGGGAACATAGTCCCACACGGAAGAAGAAAAGAGAAAAGGTGAGTATATAAGGTGGGGCGGCTTAACGCTATTGTGTTACCGCCCCAATACTCTAACCAGGGCCCACTAAGCCCTGGGCCCTTCACACGCCAGCCCCCATCATGCCACGTGGCGCCCCTCACGGGCATCTGCGTGGACTCGCATGGCCTCCTGCCATGTGTTCGCGCACTCACGCGCCTCCTCCCCTTGCGTGGACCCTACGCGACCCTGACACGTGGCCTTAGTGCCGCGTCAGCCCTGCGCACCACATCAGCCTGGCGGTCCTGTGGAAATAAACCCTTTTTGCGCGATTTAATCCCGAAAAATCAATAAAAAAAATCAGATAAAAAAAAAAAAAATCAAAAACTTCAGAAATTCATAACTTAAGAAGTACACCTCATTTTTAATCCAAAATTTCTCCATTGGATCTCAATTTCTTTTATTTTTAATATTATGCCATCGAAAAAATATAATTTAAAATTAAAAATAACCTAAAGATATTTATTAAGATCTCTCTCTTTTAATCATCCAATAATTTCCTTCTTATAATTAGCTTTTAAAATCATTTACTAAAGTCAAAATAAGTCAGGGAAAGAACTTAATTCCTATTGATTTAACCTTACAAAAAGATTAATCATCAAGAAAGCACATAATTATCCCTAATTTATGCATAAATATGAACTTTAGTAGAATAGCATATCAATGGAGAAATTTCATAAAAACTATGATAACATGCATCATATTCACATAAAACAAGCATGAATATGAGTTAATTTGGATAAGAATTTAAGTTATAAATGCATGTTAGCAGTCGTCCGCTTGAGATTTGATAACATGCTAATTAGACATGATAATATATGATTATTATTGCATATTAAGGCATAAAATATTTCATTCCTATGCATGTTATCATATTTATGAGTATTTATCGATCATTCTATGAAAAAATCATTATAATCTCAAAATACTTTAATTTAGGGGTAATTATCATGAATTAAAGATAAATTATTTTATAACCCCTCTTTACTTGAGATTATAAGTAGTTTTTAGTGTTAAATAATAAGAGAAATCATTTTTATAAACATTCATTTAATTTTCTAAAGTTTAAATCTTAAAAGAATGAATGTATTTTTGAAATAGGAATGAAATCTCTTGTTATTTATTAAATTTGACTTTTTGGAATGATATATAATTAAATTTTTGACCAAATGAAAGAAATTTTGATTAATTTGGAGTTATATTTTAAAAGTTATGAATTTTCCAATTTTAATAGATTTTTCTCGGAATTTTTCTGATTTTTTCTGAATTTTTAATGAATTTATAAAGATTTTCTGGTATTAAAAATTTATTTTTCTAATTTAAAATCAATTTTTTGGATTATTTAAAGCGCGCAAGTGACGTGGCCCAATCTGGAGCGTCCAATCGATCGCAATCGATGATTAGGAGCGTGATGCGACGTGGCGCATCGTGGGACGTCCGATCACGCATGAAATCTCAACCGTTGATCTTCACTGAAGTGAAGCGGGGGTACGTGGCTAAATCGGGCTCACTCGATGCATTTTCATCTCGACCGTTGATCACAATGAGTTATAACGGTCGAGATTAAATCAACTAAAAAAGCATCTCATGCGTCCGATCACGATCCAACATTATACGTTTCTGATGCGTTTTAAAATGCATGCGACATGCCTTCATCTCGAGCGTCCGATCGAGATCCAACGACCATGGCTTAAAGGTAACGATTTGCGATCATGCGTTTCATCAAAGCCGCTGATGCGTTTCATCAGACGGTTACGCCCCAATCACCTATAAATTGAGATGTTCTTCATATTTGTAAAGCATTCGAGAGCAATTCAATCAAATTGAACTGTTTAGACACCAAATCTCTTGAATCTCTTGATCCCAATCGCTTCTAGACTCATTTCCACATACACGGAGTGCTTAAGATCAAGATTTTGACGATCGACGAGGAAGAAACCGACACTTGAACTGCATGATCGTGATTTTCAGATTTTTTATGAATATCCTTGATTCCGTAAATTATTTGTATCAATTTGATCGCAATTGTGGGTTAGTGATCACGTTTTATCCTAATCTATCTTTCTTTAGTGTTTAATTTCATTTTAAAATCGTTAATTTAAGTAATTTCAATCTAAATTTCGATAAAATCATTATTTATATTTTTGAAAAATTCATCCATCTTCAATCTTCAATTTCTCCGCAAAATCAAAGTCAAATTCATTGATTTTTGATCCCACGGATTCATCTTCAAGTCCTCTTTCATAAAATACCATTTTCCCCCAGTTCTATCTTTGATTCATTGTCCGATTTGATCAAATTCGAAGAGATCATTAGAAATTTCACTAATTCCATGTAGATTCAACCCATATTTACCATTATACCCTTCAATTCGAATTAATTTCATAAAATTGGTAAGTTTGGACTTTATTTTGACACGAGATCATGTGTTTTCAACAACCTCACGGGCTCGTTTCGTCAAGATTGCGTCATGCTACTTTCAAATAAAATTAAAGATAAATAGTCCCACATGACAAAAATTTAGGTGATTTGACGAGTAGATAAGATATCTGTGTAGAATGGGTTAGCAAAAATCCATAATGGTTGCTTAACCTACTAATTACTCACACAGGGACACACGGGCACACCTGGGCACACACATGAATTCACAAATGTCGCCATGTGGCATGTACACACGTTCACCGCGGGAAATGCGCTGCCATGTAAGATGCCATGTCATGGCGCGATATAAAACTAGTTTTTAATTTTTCAAATAAAAAATAAGTCTAAATAAATTCAAAAAAATCTAAAAAATCAATGAAAAATAACTAAATTCATAAATTTGAAAATTCAACTCCAAATTGGGCCAAATTTATTTTTTTGGATAAAAAATTAAATTATTTGTCCTTCTAAAATGTCAAATTATTTCAATAATAAGATAATAAATTTTCATTTAAAAAATGCACTCATTCCTCCTAGAAAATAAAACTAGAAAAATATATGGGTGTAAATAAAAATAGTTTTGCTTATTACTTCACCATGAATATCCAATTATGATGTTAGATATAGAGGGAAATAAATCTATATTATGTGAATTATGCATAATTATCTCTAAAATGATACATTTGTAGATCATAACGTAAAATTACGTGAAATGAGAGATATGCGCTCAAATTATGATAACATGTATAAGAATGGAATATTTTATGCGTTAATTTGTATTAATAATTGTGCAAATTGATGTATAAATTGCATGTTATCACTGACAACTCAGCCTATCAATAGGGTTAAATTGATACTTGATTAATTAATCTATATGTTAATTTGGTAATTAATTAACAATGACCAATAAGGTGTTATTTTTTCCATGAAGTTATTAACTAGTGAGATTTATGGATCTAGAGGGTCACACACATAAGGTCTATGGATTTTGGAAGATATAGACATAAGTATGAGAGTTTTTTTAAAAAATCCACATATCGAATGTTTATAAATAGAGAGAGAAGAACCATAACTCAAGGGGCCAATGCAAGTCTTGTGAGAATTCTCTCATTTCTTTTCTTTCTCACTTGGTGAAGAGCTTTGAAGAGGAGATCCAACCATCTAGAGATCGTGTGGATACTGCTCGAGGCTAGACACTTGAATAGCTTAGGGAGCTTGATGTAGGATATTTCAGAATACGACGATATGTATTAAGAAGTGGATGAGAGTATGAAGATGTGAATGAGAAATGAGTGTAATCTAAGATGAATAATACTAATATTAACTATGAAAGTATTCCTACAAGTGTGTGAGGATCTATGAAAATGATATCACTGAAGAATTAGGTGTTTAATTCAGAGAGATTAATGTGGGGAATATTCGGAATGATGAGGATAATAGTGACGAATAAGATGAAGAATGTGTAGAGAAGAGAGAATATTAATAATGAAAGGTATAATGAAGATGAATGGGATTAAAATAATGACGTGAATGTGATGAGAGAAGATTTAATAGAATGCTGATATTATTTTGAGGAGAATATAAGTAAAGATCTCTCTCTATATATATATATATATAGATGTTAACACAGAAGATAGAATGGTAGAATATATAATATAAAAGAGATGAGAGGAGATGAGATGGAGAATATAGAAGAGATGATGTAAATAATGGTTATATGAGAGATAGAATTGCAACGGTGATGGGAGATATTTATGTAGTGAAGAGAGAGTAACGCGGGGATAAAAGAGGATAGGATAATAAGAGAAGATATAGAATAGAGAAAATATAGGTAGGGGGTAATAAAGAAGTAATGCGCAGATAGAATGTTTTAGTTTAGTTCTCGGAAAGAAACTGAAACGCGACAGAAATCGGTAGAAGTTTTACCGGTCAACGTTGGACTTATGGACGATTATAGGAGAACTATTAAACACGGAATGGAGAGAGGATGTTACTTGAAGGAGGATGAGAAGACGAGGGTTCGAATTTGCTCCACACGATAGACGTTTTCCTAGGTGAATCTCTGACGGAAATGGTTGAAAGTGGATAGAACGGGAGGGAGAAAAGAAGAGGAAGGTAGAACTCGGAGAGAGGTTTGCGGAAGCGAGAACAGAGGAGACACGGGAAGAACACAACACATAGATTTTCCAACAGGAAAAGAGTTTCAATCAATAACAACATTTCATCATCGTTCTCTTACATATCTTGGTTTTATCGAAATAGAGGAACGGAAGTTAGGGTAAGGCGTCGCGTCGCGACGGTTATTCCCGCGTGGGTTGACCGCCTAACCACGGTCTGTACATTTTAAGAGCTTTTGCTGCTTATTTAATGAAGTCCGAAGATATTCTCCTCGCTGTAGATAACGTAGAGGAAGCCGTCTTCATGCTTCTGTCCTCGTATATTGAAGACAGGACAGCTCCAATAGGTGGTAGGACATAATCGACGGAAATGAAGATAGTCTTCTCGCACTGAACTCTATTCTCTTGCGTATCACGTAAACGAACTGGTCAACATTCAGTTCCGCCGGAATAAGATGCTTCATCTCGTCACGTTGGGGTGGTCACTTCGCTCAGTCTTTTCCACGTTCACTAGAATCCGGTCTGCGTACTTCTCTATGATCCTCAGATCAGATCGGCAACATTCATGGGCATTTCATCTATCTGGGTGCTGTAGTATTGCTCTATATCCCTTAGGATCTTGATGTCATCACTCCGGACGAAATTTATAGCAACACCCTTTCGTCCGAATCAACCAGAGAGACCATATCTGTGGATGTAGAGCTCTCGGTTGTTGGGAAGATCGTAGTTTATGACCAGGGAACCTGCTGAACATCAAGTCCACGAGCCCATACATCAGTTGTAATGAGAACTCGAGTGGTGCCAGAGCGGAACTCTCCCATGATGGCATCTCTTTCTTTCTGACATCTCTTTTGTCTGACCGTAAGTATATTTTTTTGTTGGAGAACCCGTGTACTCGCACGGGCTTTGACTTGAAACGGGAACTCAACGAGCTTTGGCTTCTTCGCTTTCATAATGGTAAGGAGAATAAGTTATTTGAAGCTTTGCTTGTCAATATTGCTTCAACAATAATAACCATTTTGGGCTTGAATGTGTTTGTACCAACTTGAGATGGGTTTCAAATGGGCTTGCTGGACATTATTGTTACAACAGGCCATCCGATAGAAGACTTGTCATCTTGAAGCTTTACGTCTTCATTTTGTCTTGAATTAGAACCCGAAGGTAGTAATTTTATTTAGATCTCTCCTATAATTTCTATCCATAGGTGGGTTTTCAAGGAAAGAGGGAAGTATAAAATAAGATGTTTCCTACTAATTTTTTGAGATCATGGATTTATACAAGGTACCTATATGATATAGTGGCTGTGTCTTGGAAATTAAGGAATCTATAACAAGGTAGAAGGTGCTTGACTTTGTCCATTCAAGGAATTCTAAGTATCTAAGGATAGAATTAAATTTCTTTTGACCAAGTCAATCTTTGGATCAGTATATAATAGGATGAGAGGGAAGATAATTCTCTTACAATCTACACTCTCTTCCAATGCTTTAGAGAGGTCTTTCTTCATTCACTTAGTGGATGGTGAGTTTTTCAAACTCATAAGTAAGGAGGAGTATAGGTCTACTTGGAACACTTGTGTTAATGTTTTGGAATAATTCTCCTTCAGAACTCCTTCAAGGGAACTTGTAAGTATGTTTTCACATACATACTAGATGATATGATCACCTGTTCTTGGTACCTCATTTTTTTGAATATCCGATTCAATGTATTCCGCTGCATTCAATGTTTTGATCAAAAATTTGGAAGGCTTATCAACCTCAGAACCCATCAGGGTGCCCATGACAGCCTGGTAGAAAACTCTCCTCTCTCTTCTCTTCCTCTCGTGGTGACAAGTGTACTAGAGGAGATTTAATCATCCAACAGCTATGTAGATATCGCTAGAGGCCGGACGTTTGAACAGCTTGAAGAATTCCTTTAGATGATCCTTGTAAGTATGAATTTTCTTCTATAGTAGATGATAGGATCATCTAGAATAGATGATAAGATTGTCTATTCTTAGTGCTTCAACTTTGTTGAATGTTTTTATTTAACATCTTCTGGTACAATCGATGTTTTGATTGAAACTTTGGAGAGCTTTTTAAGCCTCATATCCCAGCACCCCCATTCGCACCATCATTACATGATGCTACTAGGTCAAATGGATCTAGTAAAGAAAATGACATGGGAGATGTAAAGACTCTACTCCCAACCTGAGAGCTAGGGAGACTCAATATGCCACATCCAAAATGTTGATACTAGAGAGTATGTGACCATGCATCTGATAAGAAGAATATGATTAAAGGCCACTATGATAAACTCCAACAATATCCCTATAGGGCTGAGGCAGCAATGATTCTGATGGAGAATTCTCCCAAAACAAGAACACAAGGGTTCCTTTAGAACCAAGATATGCATTAAGGAAGAGAACCCACCCCCAACTACAACAACATGCCCTCCCTTTCCTCATCCAAAAGTTTGTGAAACTCACAATCCATGAAGAAAGTGACAAAGACCTCTCTAAATCTTTAAAAGAGAGTGTAGACCCAATGGGGATTACCTCCCCTCCTCTCCCATTTATAAACTGATCTAAAGATTGACTTGGTCAAAAGAAATTAACTTTTATCCTTAGATACCTAGAACTCGTTGAAGACCAAGTCAAGCACCTTTTTACCTTTGATATAGGTTCCTAATTGTCCATACTACATCCACCATATCTTAGGTACCTTGTATATTTGTAAAATAATGATCTCAAGAAATTAATAGGAACCCCTGTGTTATCCCATTCCTCTCTCTTTGAAAGACACCTCTAAGTAGAAAGTTTTTAGAAGAGATCCATATGTGATATCAAGGGGAAGAAGCTATCTTTTATTGAACCTCAAGACAAAATCTTGCATGAATAAAACCATGCAGTCATGAACAGAAGAACCTCTCAGCAAAGAAGATTATGATGAAGATACTTGACATGAAGACCACCTAAGATGAGAAATCAGCATGAAGGGAATCAGATTGAAGAAAGCTACCTCAAGAATCAATCTCCAATTTGTCCAAGATTTCCAAGGAAGTATCAAGACCTGCAGTTCAACACCCTTCATCCATTATAACAGCAACGATAATTAAAATCCTTCATGAAGATACAACCTCCTCGACGATGAAGACTAGAAGAGGAAGATCTCCATTGGACTGATGAACAAGTCATGAACATCTCCAATAATGAAACAGTCAGCTGCTTTGAATTTGAGGATATATATATATATATATATTTTTTTTATTCGAAGGCTTACTAGATAACAAGCTCAGCAGTCAACTCCTTTAAAGCTAAGAACATCCACCTGTGATTTGAAGGCCGGATTGGACAGGAAGCACGTCTCCAACAACTGACGAAAATGAAAGGTTTGGCCGAAGACTCTTATAGCTTCCAATGCAAGGTCGCACAACTCAAGAGCCCTGATATCAACGCTGTTGACCGATCAACTTCAACCGAGTTCCCAAGGCTTCCCATGACGTCTGGTTCACCGAAGAGAAACATTTCGGTTATCCTCTCTCCGTCAAGCATCAATTTAATAGAATTTACTCAAAGAAGCGAAACCGAGTTCTCATATCTTTCCTGCTTACGTGGAGTATTAAAAGCCATTCGACGTCACGAAGAGAATCCCACGACTTCCAGAATGATAACTGCCGGTGCGACGCTAACTCACGTCTCTTCGGTTTTCTCTATTCCTCTCAATAAAATGACAATTGTAACAGAGATACAGAGATAATTTATTGAATGAAAAGTTGTTCTTGGTTACCTTTGGTTACCCGTGTGTTCACACTCACCCCGCATCTCCATCGCTCCCATTCTGCATCATCTTTATCGCCGAGTTCTACCCTCCTTGCCCTTTCTCCCTCCCGCTCATTCGCTTTCACGATCTATCGGTCAGAGAAACGACGAGGATATCTTCTATCGTTAGGCGTATCCTGGAGCATCACTTCTCTGCCTCGATCAGGCAGTCAATCCTCTCTCTCTTCTGGTAATAATAGTTCTTCCTTAAATCTATAAGTCCACATTAGCCTCTCCGTCCTCCTCTACTTTCACCGCCCCTGTCATTTTCCGACGCCCTATCACCTAGACCCGCATCTATTTCTCTATTCTCTATTTCACTCTTTCCATTATCCGCCATCCTATATTATTTAATATAATATCTTCCCACTTCCATATCCATGTTCTCTCTTTCAACGTCTCTTCCACCACCCCTGTTCACTGTCATATCATATTTTCAATCGCTACGTTATTACTTATTACACATCCTCTATTTTATATTTCTCTATATTATCTTCTCTAATATCCTATCATCTATCTCCACTCTATAAGCATTCTCTATAAATATTATCTCATAAGTAAATAATTAATCTCACTGGTATCAACTCATAGATCCTTCAAATATTTGTAGGATTATTTCTTGCATTATATCATCATATTCATACATATCCTCATTTGAAATATCCTACATCAGATTCCCTAAGGGGCTGCAATAATGGCCTTGCGATACAACTTAGAGGGCAAAAGAGGTGAGCCACAAGGGCGGGGCAGTGGTAGCTTGAATGGGGCGGTGGCTTGATGATATGAGTAGGAGGGGCGAGGTTTTAAACCTAATTTGATTCATTAGAAGGATATACTTCATTTATTCCTAAATATATGTTTATGCTATTTTGATCATCCAACTTGACCAAATTCTATGAACTCTCAAAGTCAACCCAAATTTTCTACACATTTTGATCCTTATTTATTAATTATACTATAGTTAATGATTAATTAAATGAATTTGGACTTTGATTCATGCTTGTGTGTTAACCACTTCGTTATTTTGGCAAGTCTATCATCTTGGTGAATGAACTCAAAGATAGGAAACTAGTGTACAGTTCACCTATAAGTTACCAATATTTTACTAGTGTATCTTGGGTAATAACATAGCTGCAGTAATCCTCAAACAGAAATCAGGAACGTATATATATATATGTATACATTTGTCCGAGGAAAAACAAAGAAAATGAAATAATTTAGATTGGAAATCTACTATTTTCTAGATACTTTTCTTCTTCTCCATGAATTCAGATATCTTCAATCTTGAAATCTCTCATGTTATCAAACAAACTGCTTCCGCTTCCTCTTTTGGATATAAATTTTAAGTCTTCTCATCGCTGCTTGGCATCAATTTAGTTGATGCCACATATTATAAACGGAGCAAATTTCCGAATTCAAATAAGGGTGCAGAGGTCACATATTTTAAACATTACAAATCATGCAAACTGAAATGGGGTTGTTTGAATCGCAATAATTGTACATGACCGTCTTGAGTTTAGTATGCCATATGACCAGAGTGTTGATTTTTTCGTTGAGTTTTAGTCTAGTCAGTCCAACAAGCCGCAACAGTAGAGAGGAAAAGGAACTCTTACGTTACATTATTCAAAGCAGTATTTCAACGATTGCAGCTGTCGTTCTTCAGCAGTCAATTGCGTGGACGAAATGGAATCGGTGCTTGAAAAACGATGTCCTCTCTGACGTCATTTTTTCGTACACGAGGAAGAAAATTCTCGGGAACCGAATACAATTTCAAATAATAAATATCGTCAAACTAGTAGAGACGTGTCTATCATGAATCCCACTCTTCTTAACGTTCATGCGACAATCTTAAGCCACTCTTCTTAACTTTCTGAAGAACCAGGCATTCCGGTCTCTCCCTCTCTCTCTCTCACCGTCTTTCTGTCTCTGTCTATCTCTAAGTCATCGCCGGTTCTCTTGTAGGTATGGAAATGTTTTCATTTCCAAATAGTGTTGAGAGATTTTAGAAGAGATAACTTGCCTATATTTATATAGGAGCAAGAGAGAGAAACTGAAATACGACCCATGTGGACTAATGTCCAAAACAGGAGAAAGAAAACACAAGAACAGCCGATGAGATTAGGTACACTAAGAAACTATTATGGGCTATATCAAATAGAACTCTTTTGAAGCCTTTCACTCTCTTTGACAGTTCACATACTTGAAAACTTGATAAAGCAAGCCTTATTGATACCTTGGTCGTTGAGTATCTTGTTCTGATTCATTTTCAAGCACCTTTTACGTTAACTGAGCACTGAAGGTCAAGATTTGGAGATGGATTGAGAGAGCACGAGTCCTTTGAGAGCTAGATATAGCAAAGAACCTTCAATCTTTTGGTTTTCTTCAAATTGAGGGACGATTGAATCAATCTCTTGGAGATTCGAGGTTGCTGTTGGTGTAGTTTGCTCTAATATATCATCATATAGCTGTAGATTTATTTGATGTATGAAAAATTCATTAATATTGAATTTTCTTACCATTTTCTGTCTATTCAATTGTGATTTTCTCTCTCTACTCCCCACTTGTTTTTTTCCTATGTTTTAAATACATATGGAGTGAAATTTTATTCGTTTGAAAGACATGATTCTCTTATTTCTAAATATAGGTCTCTCCTCTTTTCATCATTAATCCAGCTTGACCAAATTCTAAGAACTTTCAAAGTTGACCCTGATTTTCCTTCGATTTTCACCCATATTTGTTAATTATACTATAGGTAAACATCAATTAAATGAATGTTTGACTTTGATCTCTGCTTGGGTGTTTTTAAACCACCACATTATTTCGGCTGGTCACATCTTGGTGAATATACTAAACGAGAGGAAACTTTCTCCAGAGTTACATATAAGTTACCAATATTTTATGGGAGTCTCTTAGGTAATAACATAGCTGCAGTTATCATCATTTTGGAAATCAGGAACAAAACTATACGTACACTTATTGTAGAAAGAAAATAAAGAAAATGAAATAATTTACATAGGAAATCAACTCTTTTCTACATATTATCCTCTTCTCCATGAAATCAGATATCTCCGGCCTTGACATCTTGTCTCTCTTTCTCTTCTTATCGAATTAAAGTATATAGCTAATTTAATTTTTATCCCAGAACTCCTGGCATCAATTCAGTTGATGCCACATATTTTAGACGGAGTCATGATTCTCAGGGGCAGATCACCATGTTTTAGGCATTACAAATCAAAGCAAACGGAAATATGTTTGTACGACTCCCAAGAAAAGTATTCATTCTAACTTGGAATATACTGACATTGATTTCTTGAATTTAGTGACTCATTTATGACGAGCGTGTTGATGTATCGTTTTCTAGCTAAGTCGGTCCAACAAGCCGCCAGAGAAGAATAGTGACAACTTGATACGAAACAGAATCATTAAGTTACACAAATTCAAAGCAGTATCTATTAGATTTTTCAACGATTGTAGCTGTCGCTCTTCATCTGTCAATTCCGTGCACGAATTCGAGTCAGTCCTGGAAAAACGATGTCCTTTCAAACCTCATTTTTCTCTTGCAGCCTTGCAGGAGGAAAAAAATTCACGGGAACCAAAGACAATTTCAAATAATAAATGCCGTCATACTAGTGGATTCGTCTTTAGCGAAAACGTCAATGGAGAAATCGGTGACGAAAGATAACATTTTCTACCTAGCGAAGTTGAAATTTTGAATAAATTTGCTTGCGTTATTCTCAGAATAAACGGCTATATAAACCAGGCGAGCGCGTTAGACATGGGAGAACCCTATCACGGGATAGCAATGGCGGATCTTGGGCTGCTACTGGGCGTAGTGTTGGGTTTGTTCTTCTTCTGCGCCGTACTAGTGAGATGGAACGATCTCAGCTTCAGAGGCAACGCCCTGCCGAGGGGAACCATGGGCTGGCCGTTGCTCGGGGAGACAATCGAGTTCGTCAAGGACCCGCACGACTTTATGAAGAACCGGGCGCTTCGGTCTCTCCCCCTCTCTCTCTCGTCGTCTTTCTGTTTCTTATTATTTCTAAGCCATCGACGGTTCTCTTGTAGGTATGGGAATGTTTTCAAAACCCACCTGTTTGGGAGTCCATCCATTGTCTCCATTGATCCAGAAGTAAACCGGTTCATTTTAACGAACGAAGGAAATGGCGTGGTTCTGGGGTATCCCAAACGGTCGGTAGACTTAGTAGGAAAGTGGACTGGTGGGCCCCACCACAAGGCCGTACGAGGGATTTTGCAGTCGCTCATCGGCCCTATCGCGATCAGAGGGCAGCTACTCCCGAAACTTGATTCCTGCATGCAGTCTTATCTCGACGGATTTGGCGGCCAGATCGTCGATATTCAGGAGAGGACGAGAGAGGTTAGTCGTTTCTCACTCGATCCTAGTTCTTCGAAACTGCGCAATGAGGTTTTGTCATTGTGAATGGGTTTGCTTTTGTGGAAATTTTTCAGATTGTAATTCGGATATCGCTCACCCTTGTGGCAGGGAATGAGATAGAGCTGGCTGGCGACCTTTTTGTGGAAGAGTTTGGAAAATTAGTCCGCGGTGTTTTTTCTGCACCCATTGATCTGCCCGGAACAAACTTCCGTCGCGCACAGCAGGCGAGCTCTCTCCCTCTCTCACCCACAGGATTCCAGCATCAAGTTTTTATCCTCCGTTCAATCGTAAAACCTCGTCAACCGATACCAATAATTTCGCCCAACATGTATCTGGCATCGTGTTTTCAGGCAAAAAAGAAGATGGAGAGCATCTTGGGAGATCTTCTCAGAAGGAAGCGATCTTCACCGGGAGAGAGCAGAGATATAGTGTACTCTCTGCTCCATGGTGATCAGAAGACGGACTGTCTGCTCAGTGACGAGCAGATCACCGATTTCTTGATGTCCATCGTATTCACTGGCTATGAGGCCATGACTGAGACAGCGACGATGGCTCTCAAATATCTCAGTGATGATCCCAGAGTTCTTCAGGAAATCAGAGTAAGATACCGAGCTCGATCTTTGTTTTCGACACTGGAAGCAGATTGATTCGCTTATTTTCTGCAGGAGGAGCACTTGGAAATCAGGAAAGGAAAGCGTCGGGGTGAGGCGATCAACTGGGAGGACTACAAGTCGATGAAGTTCACTCGAGCGGTACGATCTCGTTATCTTAAACGGTTATTTTCATAGAGGATAAGCTGTCAACTTGAACCGCGATGCTGCTATTGTGATCATCGTAGGTGATCCTTGAGACCTTGAGATTTGTGACACTTCCACCCGGACTTCATAGGAGAGCCACGGAGGATCTGGTGATAAATGATCTTATCATTCCAAAAGGGTGGAAAATCTTCGTCAGAACAAATGGGAATGTCTTCGATCCTTCTCTGCCCTCAGAGCCTCACAAATTCAGTCCCTGGAGATGGCAGGTCAGTAAATTTATTTTTCTGCGTCTGGGTTGCCCTAAACTGATGCAGGCGTTCCTTATTGCCATCTGCACGGCAGGATGCGAATTTGGAGGCGCACCGTGACTTCATGACGTTTGGTGGGGGAAACAGGCTATGTCCGGGGAAGGAGCTGGGGATCATGGAGATTTCTCTTTTCCTCCATTACTTTCTAACGCGCTACGGGTGAGACTTGTCTTGTTTTCCTGTCTCCAGATTACTGTTCGCAAAGTTGAAAATCTTATCCTGATACAGATGGGAAGTAATCGGTGGAGAGAAGTTTCGGCAATTTCCAAGATGCGAAGCCCCCGAGGGTTTCCATTTGCGCGTCTGGGACATCTAATGTTATGATGAAATGAAAAGGAGATTAAATAACATCAAGGGGAAAATAATATGGGCATACATGTCACTACAAATGGATGCTTCTATGTCTCTCGTATTATATAATGCTTTGAAGCTCATAAATGGTACTTCATGTTGTGTTTTTCAAGGTCAGCTTTTAATGTAGTTCGAGGTTTGTCACAAGTTTCACTCTTGATCAAGTAAAATACAGCAAAAAGAATTTCTACTTTAAGTCCAAATCATAATGTTTTCAGAGGAAGATTGCATTTTCATGAGAATGAGTCAACTTTGATGAGAATATATATACCTGTATATATGTCTATTGTGATGCACGTTATTATTCAGTCGCTGAATTTTCATGTTTCCATGACAGTTAGCTCAAAGCTCATATATTTATCATTCTAGTGTAGTCATTCGATTAATTTAGTCTACTTCCCCAAGGTCAGACGGCTCAAAGCAGATCAATTTTTTTGAAGCTAACTGAATGCAGGTTAGTGATGAATTGAATAAATTTGAAAGAAAGATAGAGCAAGATTGAAGTTTCAAGAGACGCTTGAAATACCTGATCTCTTGAGAGTTAAATTATTTACAATAGACGGATTATTTTCAAAATTTCTTCTACTTTTGGTTTCACACTGAAAAATGAGATAGAGGAGAAAAAATTGATTCGAAAAGAAGAAATGAAGGGCTCTGACACCTAAGTAGCAAGTGTAACGTAGATGATGCTAAGGTTGTATGTTCTATTGTAGTTGAACGCATTGACAGAAAACTAATCCTGCAGGATGCAGATTTTTGGAACACATGGTAAAGGAAATGCTCGCCAGGATTAACTAATGGATGAGTAGTAAACCCATTCAACAGCTATGGAAGCATACAGTCTTGATACCACTCTTTACCTTTATATTTTTCTAATGTGGGACATACAGATGTTTGAACTAAACCAGGGAGTGTAAGAGGAAATCGCAGCCTGCACTGCATACTAGCCCAGACAAAGAGTTTTTTTGGAGGAGAGAGGGTGTGAGGAGATTGATTATGATGACTAAAAAGCCATTAAACTTACATAAAAATTTATCACCGTTATAAAATTTTGATTAGGAACCATAATATGTTTCTACTATATGCTTTTGACATGTTAATCGTAGGACATGGTGTAAGGGAAAAAAATATTTGAGGTCACAATTTTTTGACAATTTTGAGATGAATGACTAGGGAGAGGCTAAACAAATGTTAGGAATGAGGATTGGTGACCATGGATCATGATCTTTGGGTTGATCTCATGACAAAGCATTGAAAAGTTACATTTTATTTTTAGCATTCAAAATGTTAGGGTAAGGGTACATGTATGTTGTGTCCTGTCAAACTTTTTAATGACCACCAATGATGGGAGTTAAATTGATAAAGTCAACAGACCAATAAATGCCCACTCCATCCTAATTAATGTCCGAGTCAAGCCCCTGTGAAGAGTAACCACAAGTTTTGCTATCATTGGCTTCTTCTTGTAAAACAGCATGCCCAATTGAGTCAAGCATGAGTGGTCAAATCCTCTCCCTTGAAGAGATCAGTGTAGGATAATTTCATCAATGAGAGTTTACTGGTCATAATCAACCCTTGGAAATTTTTCACTAGATATGACTTTTGGTGTCTAGAAATGGCTCTAGATGGACAGCTAATGGCTCCCATGACTCAGAGATTCTAATCACATGATGTCACTCAATGAAAAGACACATTTCTTCATCTATGTTTCTTAAAATTCCATTTCAATCCCTTTCTTCATCTATGTTTTCTTAATAACCAATTTCTTTAACTAATAGCCAACAGCCACTTGATGGGTAACCTCCGTATTTATTCCTTGAAATCATGGTCCAACAAATTTTTTTGAAAATATGATAAATTCAAAATAATTTGATTGTGGCTAGCTTTTGTTCCCTTCCTTTTCTCTCCATTCCTTGCTAACTCGCTGATTTTTCTTCCAAGACCATATTTTCTCTTAATCCTGAGGCAAAATTGACAAAGCAAATCCGTGCAGTTGTTGAAAACATGCAGATAAGCTTAAAATTTTACCAATCTCACCAATATTAAATAGTAATCACAAATTAAGGAGTATAGAGGTGAATAAGGTTCGAATCCATGGATATTTTTTGGGTATTCTTTGAAATTTGATCAAATCGAACAATGAACTAAGGTGAGAAATTAGATATTTTGATTACGGTTCTCGAGTTCTAGTGTCGGTATCGGTTTTCTGTGAGAACCTAAACCTATACCTAACTTTGGTTTGGCATCGGTGATGGTATTTTTCGGTGTCAGTTTTGGCTAAACCTATACTTCGGTGGTTTGTCATTTGAACTGAAAATAAATTTTATAAGGTGTTTATGACTCCATAATTCGTAAATATATAAATATATATTTCACAAACAAATGATAATAGAGTAACACTTCTCAACAACAAATATACAATACATCAAGAATTTAAAATAAAAATCCTAAATATATAAATTTCAAATTTTAAAAATGGTTAAAGAAATAATAGAAACAATATAGTTTTAGATAACTATCTCTCAAAAGTTCAAAGAGCAAAATTATCTCTCTCTCCCTCCCTCCATCTATCTCTCTCTCCCTCCATCTCTCACTCTCCCTCCCTCCCTCCATCTCTCTCTCCCTCCCTCTCTCTCCCACCCTCCCTCCCTCTCTCTCCCTCTCCATCTCTCTCTCCCTCCCTCCATCTCTCTCTCTCTCTCTCTCTCTCTCCCTCCCTCCCTCCTCTCTCCCTCTCCCTCCCTCTCCCTCCCTCGCCCTCCCTCCCTCCACTCTCTCTCCCTCCCTCCCTCCCTCCCTCTCTCTCTCTCCCGCCCTCCCGCCCTCTCCACCCTCCCTCCCTCCCCCTCCCTCTCTCTCTCTCTCCACTCTCCCTCCCTCTCTCCTCCTGCCCTCCCCTCGCTCTCTCTCTCTCCGCCCTCCCTCCCTCTCTCCCGCCCTCCCTCCCTCTCTCTCCCCGCCCTACCTCGCTCTCTCTCTCCCTCTCTCCCTCCTTCTCTCCCACCCTCCCTTCCCTCTCTCCCGCCCTACCTCGCTCTCTCTCTCCCGCCCTCCCTCCCCTCTCTCTCTCCCTCTTCCTCCCTACATCCCACTCTTGCTCCCGCCCTCCCTCCCATCTCTCTCTCCATCTCCCTCCCTATCTCGCAGCTGCGTTGCTCTCCGCCATTAAATTCTATCTCTCCCCTCCCCCCTCCCCCTCCCCCTCCCCCCTCTCTCTCCCTCTCACCCTCCCTCTCTTCCTCTCTCTATTCTGCCTCCATCTTCTGTCTCTCCCTCCCTCGCGTGAGTAAGAAATTCTATCACGCGTGGGCAACATTGTCAACCGAAAGAGAAATCTTTGGGTGACACCAGAAGAGAAAACCGAAACTAAAACGAAGCCTTCGGTTTGGCTATTTTTTTGCCACCGCCGGCGTCGGTTCGGTTCGGTTTCCGGGTGTTCGGTTTGGTTTTGGAGATCCCTAATTTTGATAGATTTGGAAAGAGACTCAAAGACAAATCCATAGAATCAAAAATCACTCGATTTGGTTCAAGATTCTCATAGAAATCAAAGAACAAAAATTTGATAGAAAATCGATCGTGAAGAGAGAGAAAATCAATATAAAATCTAAAATTAACCTAATCTACGATTCTAAATTACAATCTAATGATAGAAGACAAAAAATGAGGAGAAATACACATAATCTTACCTATGCTAGCGATCTAAATGATCAAATTGATTAATGGATCAAAGGCTTTTCATTCTTTGATTTCGGAGATGATCGTCAACATTCAAGAGGTTAATTCTCCCTATTCTTTCAAAAAAATCTCACTTTCAACCGCTCCTTGGATGCGGAAATGAGTCAAGAAATAAGGAAAATAAGAGATTCAAGGTTGATGGTGTCTAGATGGTTTGATTACTTGAAAACATCCAATAATACATTTTCAGTCAAAGAACATCCAAATATATAGCCAAATTTGGGCATAACTTTTGGATTTGGCGTTTGATCTTTGATTAACAGTTGAGATGAAATGCAACACTGTAAATCGTTATCTTTAACTCGCGTCCGTCTAATCCAAAATGGAGCAGTCAAATGAAGCCATGTCTTTGCATGAACTTGAATCGTCTCGTAACACTTGACAATCAATCTTCATCAAATGCTTGAGATGTCGCCACACGTCCCTAGAAGTCCGTCTGTTGCATGTAATCTTAGCCGTTATAACTCCTCAAATAAACGGTTGAGATTAAAAATTTTAAAATATGAATTGTTGTCCAATCCGAATGCGCCACGTACTCCATGACTTAATTGATGATTGAATGTTTCAATTTAATGCATGCATCAAATGCTTCAGATTGAGCCACATCGCCTGCAATAAAAATAAATAAAAAGATAGTCCCACATGACAAAAATTTAGGCAAAAAATGTGTATTAAAAGACTGAGTCTTAAGTTGATTAGCAAAAATCCTAAAAGAATGCTTATCCCACTAATCACACGTGCGTCCACACGCACTCCTACGTGCTCTACATGGCGCATGCAATTGTTGTTTTGGGAAGTTTTGAAGAGAGTCTGCAAAAAATGTGAAGTGTTATGTTTGAAGGGATATGTACATGTGAGGAGAATGTGGAAAAAATGTGATGGATGTCTGAGTCACTTGGGAGCGTGATTATCATAAGTGAGGCTGAAATGGGTGTAACTAATTAACTAGAAAGAAAAAAATATAACTAAATGTCTAACATGACAAAGATAGATGCCTCAAAAAATTATAGTTCATTGCACTCTTTTAAGGGAAAGTTTAGAAGCGAATTCCCACACTAAGTAGGTTTTGCTGATGTAAGGTAGGGGATAGGAATTTTGCTTCAACTTCACTCAAAATCTCTCCATTTCAATCCCATTGCACTTCAACCTTCTGATTACTCATTTTTCCTCGGTGCCTGTTAGATACCCAACCCCAAAGAAGTCAACCACTAAAAATAATCCCATGGTTTATCTAGATCACTTGGCTTTATTACTCAAAATGTAATCCTATGGGCTAAAAGGCCCTCACTTCTACATCTCTAGTAGATAGGATCTCAAACTTTCAAGACTTATAAGGTGGAGAAGAGTGGTAAAAATTTTAAAAATAGGAGTTTTTAGAATTTAGGATTTTAAAATTTTTGAAATTTTTTTTAATATTTTTTAAGTCCTCATGATGTAGGATATTTTGAAAAAAAGGATATGTATGAAGATAAGAGTGTAAGTGTGAATATTTGAGGAAGAGATGAATGAATTATGAGATGCATATCTACTGATATTAATTATGAAATAATCCTACAGATTTATGATGGACCTATGAATGATATCACTGAGGAATAAATGTATAATTAAGAGAGGATATTGTATAGGATAATTCGGAAATATAGGAATAATAGTGAGGGTGAAATTTATAACTGCATGGAGAAGAGAAAAGAATGAGAAGATGATATATATTATCTAGTGATTAGGAATGATTGTTATTATATTTTTTATAACATGGAGAGGCTATGAGATTGAGAATATGAAGGATTAAAATATATATCTGTGAATATTTGGAGAAGGATAATGCGAATAGATGAATGAATAATAACGATAATGATTCTGAAGGGGATGAGAAGAAGAATGGATAACATGTTAAATGATTTATGTGATGAAAAGGAAGAATAATGTGGAGGATATTTAGAATGGATATTACTGAGATTGGGGATTATCTTAAGATGCTTTTGGATAATAGATATAAGAAAGAGAATAGATAGGAAGGTGAGTAATGTTGGACTTACGGATTTTATCGAAGAACTATTGCTCACGGTAAGATAAGAGAGGATGTTACCTTAGTCCGACGTGAAGATGACACTTTTGAGATCACCACACAATCCAAGATAACCTTTGTTTGCTTCTTAACTTGAGATGGATGAAAGAGGATAGCAGTGAAGGGAGAAAAGGTTGGGGGATAGAACTCGGGATGAGGTTTATGGAGAGGAGAGTGGATGACGATGAACACAATGAACACAGTAGTGATTTCAAACCAAGAAAATGATTTCATATCAATAACAACATTCATTTCCTTCTTACAATCGTCCCTCTTAATGGGTGAAGAATATAGAGGAGTTTAGAACGAAAAGATGCCTCAAAATTAGAATAAGGTAGTTGTGGCAGTTACATTTGTAGAAGGGATGCTTTGATGTGGATGAAGTCAATGCTCTTCAACGCTTTACCATCCGTGGAAGGGAGAGGTGTGGACTTCTCATTAATTCTGGATAATTCATGACACTTGGGACAGTTATGCAGATAGTGTATGGCCGATGAACAGAAATTAAATGAAGTCGTAATGGTTCTCAAGGCCGTGGATATCTTATCTCCATTTAGAGCTAGTTATGGCCTATCTTCATGGATGTCTTCTTGTCTTTTCTCTGTTCCTCATCAGTAGGGAGAGAAAACACGGAATACTTTGATCTCCTGACGGTTGTGGCAGTTGTGATCGCGGGGAGTGTAATTAGTTGGTCAGTTGGCAGCATGATGACCAAGCCTTCATAATCTCTAGAAGCCGTGAGGATCGTTCTTATTGCAGCTGTCCTCATAATCATCTTAAGTAGTTTGTGAAGCTTGATTTCCCGTGGAACCCACTAACATAAAATCGTGGAAGGTTTTGATACTTAAGGAGACCGTCTTTTGGTAGATATCAGACTGAGTTTTTCTTTCTTTTTCTTAACCGTGAGGGCTTTGTTTAACGGGGAGGTAGTCCTCCTTGTTGCATTCTTCCTTCAGGCTCTTCATGGTTGGCTTTAGATATCTTCTTTGCTCTCATAATGGCCGAAGGATAAGAGATGTAGACTCGTTGACCTTGAGATGATCTTGGAGGTCTTGGATAATTAGCAGGATAGTCTTTGGGTAGCTTTCCTCGCGATTGTCTTCTTTAATGGCAGCTTCCTTCAAACTAATTATCAACATATAAAGCTCTTCATTCTGACTGGACTTCATAGATGCATGGGTTTATTCATGCAAAGGGTTTTGTCTTGAAGTAGAACCCGAAGATGGTTCCTTCCATAAGTAATTAATATTTATATCTCTCCTATAATTTTATCTATAGGTGGTTTTTAAAGAAAGATGGGAATTTAATAACAAAGATGCTCCTACTGATTTTCCTTGAGATTAGTAATTATAATTATACAAGGTACCTATGATATAGTGGATATGGCTTGGATATTAAGGAACCTATACCAAGGTAAGGGTGGTTGACTTGGTCCATTCAAAGAACTCTAAGTATCTAAGGATAAGGATTTAGTTTCTTTTGACCAAGTCAATCTTTCGATCAGTATGTAAATGGAGGAGGAGGGAAGATAATTCCCTTTGGATCTACACTCTGTTTCAATGTTTTAGAGAGACTTCCTTCATTCATTTCATGAATGGATAATTTCTCAAACTTGTGAATAAGGAGTATTCCATTTTGTTGCTGTTGAGAATGATTTCTCTTCCTTAGTTCATACCTAGGTTCACTTGGAACCCTTGTGTTCTTGTGTTGAGATAATTCTCCATCACCTCACCCCCCCCCCCCAATTTAAACTCTTCATTGTCTTCAATGAAACCATTATTCTCATGAAAAAAAGATGGCAAGAATATCGATCATGCCATGAAAAAGATAACAAAATTTAGTGAGGAAAAAGGGTTGAGAAAAACTCATTTAGGCTTTTTGATGCTCGTTCATGGGATTTCTCGCATGTGCACCCTTCATAATGTAGTTCTTTGATGACGTTTCCATTATGTAAAAAAAACTAAAAGCAAAAACACAAAAAAGGATAACTTTGGGTTGCCTCCTAATAAGCGTTAAGTTTAACGTCTTCAGTCATACTCATTTAAGCTGATCTTCTCCAAAAATTTGTGGTTATTATGAATCAAAACTCGATGTACGATAAGAAAATTCCTTATGTTAATACTTATTAGTAAAACATGCTATTATTTTTATTTTATCAATGATATTTCTCCTTATGTATTTTCATTTGCACTATAGTCCTTTTTATATTAAATGTTATCTAACTATATTTCTTGTTTTATGTCATTTTCAAGAACTTATAAAATTGTGGATATACCCATGAAAACCCGATAAAGGCTAAAAAAAAGGAAAGAAGTGTTAGAGCACTAGTTTTGACGTAAGCATTTTTTTCCTTGAATTGCTATTGTTATAAATTAAGGAATGGAGAATCATTGAGTTTACTTTGAATCATTAATTTTATTGTATAATTTTAATTTGACATACATTAATTTTATTCTATGTTTCTTTGAGGTTCATTGGTTGTACTTAATTTCAGGAAAATTGAAGCTATCTCCACACTCATATCCTTATGCATACATTTATAATCATCATGTCATACAATAAGTAATATTAATTTTTTAGCTTACTATAACTATAGTTATATGCCCATGTCCATTTCCATTTAGTTATATATTACTCGGTAATATGCTTAGTTTTTATATTACATACTATTAATACCTTTGAGGGCATTATTGTAATTATTTCACCTCTCTTTTAACCTGATAAACTATAAAGACATTAGGGTTTGAAAACTAGTGGTATTGAGAAGAAAAGGAAAAATAAATACAGATCATTGTACTTCCAGTCTTCACGAAAAATTGCGAAAAAAAGAGAGGCTCTCTTTTGTGATCTGATAGAGGAGAGAACAACCGTTTGAGTCTCCTTCCATTCTTCAAGACAAGTCACCTACAATAGCATTCTGACCTTGACTTGCAGAAGCTTCCTCAACATCCAGCTAATACGTAATCTCTTCGCGTTTTCTTTGCTTTGACAAATATGTATTTGTTTTGTTTTTCGGTTTGCTCACCTGCATCTTGATACGCGTTATCCGAATCATTTTGTGCACTTGGCTGATTGTCTTCCTATTGATCTATTATTCAGTCGTTAGGGTTCTAGCTGTTCGTGTCGAGCATTCTGAATTTTTCCGTCTCTCACTCTTGGCAATTCTTTTTCTTGATTCAAACACATGATTATTTGAATTTCTTTCTCTTTACTTCTCATTCTGATCTAGATCCATGTTTGTTGTTGATTGATTATCCTCAATATTTCAGTGATATATAAATCCATTTGGTTATTTTAAATCTAAATTGGAGTGGCCGATTATCCTAGGTGAAACTCATTCGCATCTCTGACATTTTTCTCTTTCTCACTGAAATACCATTGGTTATAGAATCTGTTTATTTATTCTAATCAATCAAGTTCTAATCTATTTTACTAACATGTTTATTTTCTGAGTTTTTGTGTTGGTTAGACATGAATTCAGTGACTACTGTCTGAGTTTTTTTTTGGTACAATGATTAATCAAGACAACAACTAGGTAATCTCTTCCAGCTTTTCTATTATTCATCATTTAATTAACTTTGAGTCACTACTTATCTTGATTGTGATCAAATAGTATAGTGATTAGTCACAATTGCATTTAGGTAATCCATTTTAGCTTGTTAGTCATACTTGCCAATATCATTTTTGAGGTTACGTTGATTACATATTAATCATTATATCTGTACCACCTGCTGCACTCCTGTAGGATTACAGTGTTGACATCATTGTGAGTATATATTCTATCATTCGATCAATTATAAATTCAGTACTTGTGAGGTCTATCCGAGTTAGAGAATAATTTTTTCATTCATCATAGTTAGTGAGAGTCAACCCCATTACCAAAGTCAACGCATACCAGTCAGAGTCAACACTTATTTAGTCAAAAGTCAATCGTCACAATCTAGGTCAACCATTGCTAGTTAAAGTCAATTTTACAGAAAGTCAACTTTTGTCATAAAGTCAACTCTTGTTAGAAAGTCAATCCTTATCATAAAGTTAACCCAAATCAGAAAGTCAACTCTAATAAGAAAGTCAACTCTTGTTAGAAAGTCACCTCTTATCAAAAAGTCAACTCTCATCAAAAAGTCAACCCAAGTCATAAAAGTCAACCCTGATCAAAAGGTCAACTCATATAGATTGCAGCAATTAGATAAACATTTTCTTAGATTCACACACACACGGAGACTGGGAGCATCTCATTAGTTGAGACGAGAAGGAGTTGAGACTTGAGGAGAAAGAAGACCAGGGAGAAGCCTGAAGACGGGTTCTCACTTTACCAGAGGTCAGCGGTACTAGCAGGAGAGGTAGGACAGGGCTCGAAGGGACGCACGACAGTGTGGAGATCAGCTTGAGAAAGTCAGGGCATCTAGGATCCAAGGAGGTCGAGGCCTAGAGATAGTGCCGTAGGGTCAGGTAAAGGTGAGTGTTAGGGTTGCCGCTGGGGGCAGACCTAAACCCTAGTATTGAACATTGTCCTTCACCAATTTGAAGGGTGAGAGGATTAGGCTTCTTTTGGTGAGGATTGAGACTACGATTCGACAGTACTTGGGACTGAACTAAGGGATGTTAGGTCCCCCAACCAGTATAATAATCCTTGGTGCACAATGAGGACGAGAAGTGAGTGCTAAACCAACGAATCATAGTAAAAGAAAAGTAAAAAATAAATGAGTAACACATAAACCTCATTCGCCCCCCCTCTTAGGTTAAATCACCACCTTATTGGGACTTTCAAAAAGCTCTCTCTCTCATGAAAAAGAAAAGAAGAAGAAGTCAGGTTTTTCGCTCCAAATTTTTTTTTCTCCAGCGAAGAGAATCCGAAAGTGATTGCAATCTTTAGTGAAATAAAAAAGAAGGGGACGAAATCTCATCAACTGAAAGCTCTCCCTCTTCGTCGAGCTCTCTCTCTCTCCTCTTTTTGTGGCTATGCATTCTTGAAGAACGATTTTCAGATATTCGTTTTTCAATTTTTGGTTTCTGAAATTTCGTTTTCGGATTTTTCCATTTCTGATTTTTGATTTTATTTCTTCAATTTTCTGATTTCGTTTTTCAATTTTTGCTTTCTGATTTTTTGATCTCGATTATTCGTTTTCTGATTTTCAGTTTTCAATTTTCTACTTTTGATTTTCGATTTTGATTTTATTTTTTTCGTTTTTCTGATTTCTGGTTTCATCTCATTTTCATTTCTTGATTTAGTTTTCATAAATTTCATTTTCAGTTTTTTTCAGTTTTATAAATTTTGATTGTTCTATTTTTCTGGTCTATAAATTTTGTTTTCTAATTCTCTATTTTCCGACTTTATGATTTTCTATTATCTGTTATCATATTTTATCTGTTTTAATTGTTCTATTAAATCTGTATTATCTATTATCATATTTTATCTGTTTTAATTGTATATTAAATCTGTTTTATCAGTTATCATTTTTATTTGTCATCTGTTTCCATTTATCAAAAGGGTTTTAAGATATCTGATTTGTGTTAGCGATTGTTTGTTCATATTGGAATTTATCTATTTTAAGATACGATTTCAAGTGATATTCACAGTGGACGAAATCTGCTCAGATTACATTTATCTTGATTGGTAAATTTTTGTTGAAGTTATAATTATTTCAAGCTTAGGTTACAAGATCTCTGTTTTCACGATCGATAATTACAAATCAAATTTGAGAACCTATTTAGCAATATTGACAGGTATAAATATATATATATATATATATATATATATATATATATATATATATATATATATATATTGCTTATAATTTGTTGTTTTAGATATTGCAATCTAATCATAAACTTTCAAGTTAGTGATTCCTCATCAAGGTGAGATTAACACTATTTAATTTTAAAGGAAAGGTGCTTGCATCGTTGCATTTCTTTTATATATTTAAGGGAGAAGACCACAGGAGTCAAAGTCAAAATAGAAAGTCAAAGTCAAGTATAGAAAGTCAAAGTCAACTATAGAAAGTCAAAGTCAGTAGCAACAGTCAAAGTCAACCACATAAAGTCAAAGTCAACAATAGCAATCAAAGTCAAGGCTAAAGTCAAAGTCAAGGCAAAAGTCAAAGTCAAAGTCAAGGCAAAAGTCAAAGTCAAAGTCAAGACATAAGTCAAAGTCAACATAAGTCAAAGAGTCAAAGCCAATACTCAAAAGTCAAAGTCAAAGTCAAAACATAAGTCAAAGTCAATAGTGGAAAGTTAAAGTCAAAGTCAAAGTAAAAAATTAGGGAGTTATCTCAGTTTGTTTTAATTTTGGTAAATTTTAGAAATCTCTTTTTATGCATATCATAGTTACACCATGTGCTATTGCTTGTTGTGATTGATTTAGTTTGTTTTAGTATTTTTCCTTATAGCTTTATATTTTATAAGTTTAATTGAAGTACTAGGATAATCAGATATACCATCATATTTTACATGGACTTTGGGTGAGTCGTACTTACCCGTGAGGGTAAGGGGGAGATTCCTTGGGAATTGTAGTGAGTAGGGAGGACTCTAGAGAGTTGACTAGAAAGTCAACTTGAGGGATATTTGTTCTTCACCTTGTAGGATTACTCGGACTCGGGGACGAGCAACTTACTTGGTGCGTGCGTGGATCGGTGCTGTTGAAAAGCAAAGGTGGTACCAGTTATGATAACTTAGCTCCCAAATGATGTGGATGATGATGGATGGCATGGATAGATGGAAATGGAGGAGATGGTGGCAGAAGAAGAGAAAATATTCTCCTAATTTATTGTCCTTCTTTTCACTTTGTCTTATTTCTATTTTTTTCTTTCTTTTTCTCCTTCCTTTTTCATTTTTGCTTTCTTCTTCCATCTTTCTTTCTTCTTTTTTCTTAAATTATTTTTTCTAAGATACTTCAAAATTTCAAAAGAATTTACATGAAATAAGGATATGGAGTTGTTTTGTGAAGTTTTGAAGAGAGTATGTGATGCAGAATTATTTCGAAACATGAACACAAGGGTTCTAAGTGAACCTATCCTCCTCCTCCTCCTTATCCACCAACTTGAGAAATTATCCATTCATTAAATGGATGAAGAAGACCTCTCTAAATAACTAAAAGAGAGTGTAGATCTTAAGGGAATTATCTTCCCTCCTTTCCCTATTTTATACTGATCTAAAGATTGACTTGGTCAAAGAATTTAATCCTTATCCTTAGATAATTAGAATTCATTGAGTGGACCAAGTCAACCACCTTCTACCTTGATATAGGTTCCTAATTATCCAAACCATAACCACTATATCATAGGTAACCTTGTATAGTTATAAAAAAATGATCTCAAAATCAATAGGAATCCCTTTATTATCCAATTTCCTTTTCTCTTTGAAACCTCCCTTAGTTAGAATTTAGGACAGATCTAAACTATTACTATTTACAGAAGCATGGCCATCGATATCTTTTTCAAGCCAAGCACATAATTGAAGAGGAAATAAAATGTGATCTTCTTGCCATTATGAGATCAAAGAAAATACCTACAAACCACCTATGAGAAGCTTGAAGGAAGACTCAACAAAGAGAATTACCTCCCTTTTAAACAAAGTTTGGATGGAGATCAAAGTCTACTGCACGTCCTATCTCTCTACTGTCGTGGAAGGCAGATAATATAGAAGATATATTGAAAGCCATTCACATAAGATAATATAGCCATGATCTCTAAAAATAATGAAGACTCTTCAGGAAATTTTTCACTGCTACCAAGACCGTCACGGATTGAAGCTTCATGCAAGATGGGTAACTCCCATGAGATTACCCCACTAAGATTGAGAAACGGGAGTATAAAGAAAGCTTATGGCCACAGATTGCACTCACAGTTCAATCCGTGATTATCCCCACGACAGTAACATCCAAACAGTCTCCACGTCATTCAAGGAAATTCTCCCCGTCAAAGGAAAAGATATAAACACTGTGATCGTCGGACTTTCCCTGTACCACCTTGCCTTACCTTGGCGATCCGCGAAAAGGATCGAAGCAGCGCCAAACCCCGGCGGGTTCTCCTCACCTAAAGTTATTATTACGCAGTTTTATTATCAAGACTGACAGGAAGAAATCCCATTGGGACTATGTGATGTATCGGGAAACCACAGCGTCAGAGGTGCCGCTAGGAATAATCAGCGACAAAAGAGAAGCAAGTCTCACCGAGGACCTCCTCCATTAAGTTTTCCCGCCTACAAGGATAAAAAGGTTCTTATAAAAATCAAGAAGAAGAAATCTCTGGAGCAAAAACCCGATGGACTCTCTGCTACGCAAGTCATCAGACGATCCCGACAGAACTCCAACCGTTGACGCTCACCTGATCGAAGTCAACCAAGAGTCAAGCGATGCCACCAACATAATCCGAAATAACTCGCGAAACGGTGGCGATAATCTGAAGATTCCGAAGTCAATGACCTCATCCCCGACCGAACAGACCTACCTTCCAGTCAATGGTCGTGACGAAATCCACGTAAGAAGCAACAAAGAAACTTCCGCGACTTTTGAACTGTCATACGCAGAATTAAAAACGACGCGTCTTTCTGATCTCGCTCCTCATCTCTGTAACCTATAAAAGGAGATTTGTAAGAGACGAACAGGCAGATTTTATTGAATGAAAAGTTTGGTTACTTGTTACTATAAGGATAAAAAGGTTCTTATAAAAATCAAGAAGAAGAAATCTCTGGAGCAAAAACCCGATGGACTCTCTGCTACGCAAGTCATCAGACGATCCCGACAGAACTCCAACCGTTGACGCTCACCTGATCGAAGTCAACCAAGAGTCAAGCGATGCCACCAACATAATCCGAAATAACTCGCGAAACGGTGGCGATAATCTGAAGATTCCGAAGTCAATGACCTCATCCCCGACCGAACAGACCTACCTTCCAGTCAATGGTCGTGACGAAATCCACGTAAGAAGCAACAAAGAAACTTCCGCGACTTTTGAACTGTCATACGCAGAATTAAAAACGACGCGTCTTTCTGATCTCGCTCCTCATCTCTGTAACCTATAAAAGGAGATTTGTAAGAGACGAACAGGCAGATTTTATTGAATGAAAAGTTTGGTTACTTGTTACTATTACCCTGTGTTTGTGTTCCCCTGTATCTCCATCATTCCTCTCCCGCAACCTTCGTCCTCCGATTCTACCTCCCTCTCTTTTCTTCCCTTGTTCTATCCTCTTTCATACACCTAACGTTCAGAAGAAAGCGACGATAATCTGGATCAGTCCGTGGAATCCGACGGCCTCACTTCCCGCCCTTTCCAGGTAATCGTTCTCTCCTGCTTTTCGTGATGATAGTTCATTCATATACTATCATAAGTCCAACAAAATCTACCCTCACTTCTTCTAGCATCCCTCTACCTGTCCTTCATTTCATTATCTATTTTCGATTCACCCCTTCCTCTCCGTTTCATTCCATAAGTTCATTATCCTTCGTCATTTTCCTCTCCGCCTTACCATTCGTCACTATCTATTTCCCTCTTTCGTCCCTTTTAAACTCCGCGCGACATACTCCCGACTCTCTTCTCTTCTTAACTATTCCGCATTCTCTGATCTTCTCCTATCCGATAAGCATCCTAAATAATTCTCTTATCTTAGTAATATAATAATCAATATTACCGGTCTCTAAATTCTAATCATTATATCTTATTATCGTTTTCTCCACGTCATTCCCATTCTACTATTTCTGGTCTATATTATATTCGTATCTTCATCATTATTCTATCTATTTAATTCTTATCCAACATACTCCTCCTTCAATATTTATACTATCTATTATATTCTCCACTATCTAATTTCTATCTATAATCTCTACTATCTAATTTTCTTATCATCCATTCTATCCTCTCTAATGTTATTCTCTTTTCTCTATTAATATCTAAATTTATCACCATTATCATCCACTTATTCGCCTATCACCCTTCACACATATAATCCTATCTACTTTAAAGTATCTTTCCTACATTATTCTCACTGATATCATTCATAGATCCTCACCATATTGTAGGGTTTATATACATCTTCTAAATTATCCTACATCAGTATGCAAAAAAATGTGAAGTGTAATAATTGAAGGGATACGTACATGTGAGGAGAATGTGGAAAAAATGTGAGTCACTTGGGAGCGTGATTATTATAAGTGAGGCTGAAATAGGTGTAACTAATTAACTAGAAAGGTAAAATTAGAACTAAGTGCCTAACAGGACAAAGATAGGTGCCTCAAAAAATTATGGATCATTGCACTCTTTTAAGGAAATCGGAAGCGAGGAATTCCCACACTAAGTAGGTTTTGTTGATGTAAGGTAGGGCATAGGAATTTTTCTTGAACTTTACTCAAAATCTCTACATTTCAATCTCATATCACTTCAACCTTTTGATTACTCATTTTTCCTTGGTGCCCATTTGATACCCAACCCAGAAGAAGTCAACCACTAAAAATAATCCCATCTTTATCTAGATCACTTGACTTTATTACTCAAAATGTAGTTATATGGGCAATAAGGCCCTCACTTCTACATCTCTGGTAGATAGGATCTCAAACTTTCAAGACTTATAAGGTGGAGAAGAGTGGTAAAAATTTGGAAAATACGAGTTTTTAGAATTTAGAATTTTAAAAATTTTAAAAAATTGTTGACTTTTTCTTAGTCCTCACCCATCAATTGAAACTCTTCATTGTCCTGAATGAAATCATTATGCTCATGAAAAAAGATAGCAAGAATATCAATCATCGCATGAAAAAGATAACAAAGTCTGGTGAGGAGAAAGGGTTTAGAATATCTCATTTAAGCTTTTTGATGCTTGTTCACGGGATTTCTTGCGCTTGCACCCCTCATAATGTAATTCTTTGAAGACATTTTTATTTTGCAAAAACTAAAAGCAAAAACACAAAAAGGATAACTTTGGGTGGCCTCCTAATAAGGACTATGTTTTTTCCGAAGGGTATAGTCCCAATCCTCTAGAATCACACCTGCAGAAAGGTAATTAACAATATTAGCTTACCATGGTAATTTCATACATTGCACAGTTAGGATGCTTACATCAAGAAAATTTTCATTGATTAATTAAGAGTCCATTGATGGAATCCTTGATAGGTGATAAATTGCCACATTTTCCTTTCCTGGTCTATCCTTGATTTCCAAATCAAATTCTTGTAACAAGAGAATCCACCAAATTAGTCTTGCTTTAGATTCTTTTTTTCTAGAAAATACTTTAAAGCAGCATGGTCTGAGAAAACAATAATTTGACTACCTAAATTTTAAGGTCTGAATTCTCCAATGCAAACACAATTGCAAGTAATTCTTCTTATGTGGTTGAGTAATTTACCTAGGCTCCTCTAGGGACGAGGGCCAGTGCAGCTCGGCGGGTACTGTTGCACTAGTCGAGCGAGTGCAAGCGTGGCGTGCAAGGCGTGCTTTTTGGGAGGATCGCGTGCACTAATTGATAAGATGCAAATCATAAATAAAAATATATGATTATTAATGCAAATTAAGGCATAAAATATTCCATTCTAATGCATGGTATGATATTTTTTAATGTTTATCTATCATTCTATAAAAGTTAAATTATGATCTCAAAATGCACTAATTTAGGGATCATTATGATAAATTAAGAGAAATATTTTTAAGTATCCCCATTTTAGTTGAGACTATAATTAGGTTTTAATGTTAAATAATAAAAGAAAATACTTTTAATACACATTTATTTTTCTTAGTTTTAATTTCTAAAAGAAATTAGGATATTTTTTGAAAGAAAAATCATTCTGTTTCTAGAATGATGAATAATTTAATTTCTGAGCCAATGAAAAAAATTAATTTGGAGTTATATTTTACACGTTATAAATTTTCTAAGTTTTACGGATTTTTATAGAGTTTTTATGATTTTTTATGAATTTATTTGGATTTATTTCTAATTAAAAAGAATAAAAAAATCATATTTATATTGCGTGCTAATGTCGTAGCTGATGTGGCGTGGGTAAATAATGGATCGTCAAGTGGCAACGTATGAACATGCCACGTGGCACTCGCATGTCTATCTCCTTGTTTGTGTGTACTCATGTGTGCACGTGTGCGTGTGTGTGCATGTGTGGGTTGATAACATGCATTTATAACTTCAATTCTTATCCTATTTAACTCATATTCATGCTCATTTTATGTGAATATGATGCAGGTTATCATAGTTTTTATGAATTTTCTCCATTGGTATGTCATTCTACTAAAGTTCATATTTATGCATAAATTAGGATTAATTATGTGATTTCTTGATGATCAATATTTTTGCAAGGTTAAATTGATAGGAATTAAGTATTTTCCTAAATTTACTTTGACTTTAGTAGATGATTAGAAGATTTAATTTCAAGAAGAGAATGTTGGATGATATAAAATAGACTTCTTAAGAAATTATCTATGTTTATTTGAAATTCATCCTATATGATTCTTTTAATTTGTATTTTTAGATGGCATAACATTAAAGATGAAGGAATTTGTGATCCAATGTAGAAAATTTGAGTTATATAAATGAATTAATGAATTTCTTAATTTTTCAGAATTTTCTGAATTTTATTTTGATTTTTTAGGATTTATTTAATTGCGCGGGACCCAAGGAGGTGACGTGGCGCGATGCGAACACATGGTAGAGCCACGCAAGCCACATGGATGCCTACGTGGTGCCTATGTGGCGTGAACAGTGATATCGGACGGTCGGGATTAGATCACGCAATCGGATGGTCGTGATTAAATCCTGCGATTGAACAGCTGAAATCACATGGAGTGGAATTCCGGTCATGGGCCACGATGCCACTGATTACGCGCGATCCGATGGCTGAAATTACATGCAGTGAAATCCACATCATGAGCCACGATCCCACCAATTTCGCACGATCCGATGGCTGAAATCACACAGAGTGAAATCCGCGTCGTGGGCCACGATCCACCAATTTCGCACAAACTTCTCTATAAATAGATGTTCTCTCCCTTTGTAAACTTAACTTTTGATTGATTCATGAAGAAAATAAGCAAATTTCAAGGAAGGTCTTAAGTTCTTCGTGATCCTCTACTTCCTAGAGTTGAATTCTGCAGCCATTGAAGCATGATAATCACGAATTGGTTGCAAGAAACGATCGTACTCTCCCCTTGAATTACGAACGTACGTCGAAGACGAAACCGAGGAATACTCTTCAATCCACATGAATTGAAGCCAAATCATCACGTCAATCGGGTTAGTAGCGTGATTCGTTCATCATTCTTGCAATTCATGTAATTTAGATTAGAATTAGGTAGGTAATTAGATTGTAGAAGAAGTTAAATTCATATTTTTGCCCAATTTTAGTGATGGATTTTTTGTTGATCTTCAAACAAGGATATCTCTTTGATTATTATTCTGAATCACTTGATTCTAGTGTCATTAGATTTCTTGTTTAATCAGCTTTCCGTGGATAGCAAATTTGTCAAATTCCAAGACCATTTGACCCCAAAATTTAACGTTTGACAGAGCACTATTTATTTTCAATCTGAATTTGGGGGCTGACTTGCAAGATCAATTACTTTCAAAATATAAAATGGAATTTGATAATTTTGGTCTCTTTGGAATCCTCTGGTTCATAGCTTTCTATTGATATAGAAATTTTAAGATTTGGATATCATTTGATAAGTCAATTTAAAGATTTTCTCTCAAGTGTTCATTTCCAGAATTATCTGATCTTTAGTTTTCAATAATTTATAGTAAATCCATTTCTTATCAAAAAAGCACAAATTTTCTACCAATAAATTCTAGTTTCTATCTAGTTTCTGAATCTATAAATTTCGTAATATTTTAAGCTCTTTTTATTCTTTCATTTTTAGAAAGTTATTTGTTGATCAAAGTCAACGCTTTAACCTTGATGGTTGATTTTTTATTTGTCTTAGCAGAGGTCTAAAATCTTAAATTATCTTATCTAGTATATTTATATCATTTCTATTTATAAAATATCATTTTCACTTCTTAAACTCTTTAATTAAACCTAAGTTTGACCGAGTCAACTCTGTAATAAAAGTCAACCTTGTTCTTTGTGGATCGACCCGATACTTACACTTTACTTGATTTTATATCTTTGTCATTGTGAGTTTGGTATTAGAAATTTTGTTTGACCGAAGTTTGTGCATTTTAATGACCGCATAAAATGCTTCGTCAAAATGGTGCTGCTGCCATTGGTGGAAAAAGGCGCCACTGGCATTTAAATAATCAGATCCTCTCATTGGTGGAAAAAGGTATATCAAGGTAAGAGTACCATTTTGCCCTTATTTCACGTCTTTGGTGCAAATTTTGGTAGTTTATTTTGTGTTTTTCACTTATTTGAGACGAGGATATCGATATATCTCAGATACATTCTCTGTTATCAGAGGTCTATTAGTATTATTATCTTTAGTGGTGTGATTTATGATAGTGTGTAGCTTGATCTATCTTTTGGTGGAGTAGAGTTAAGCATTTTCATTTAAAACATCACATTTAGATCCTAACTCTTTTTTCTAACTTTCTTATATATAGATTTGCTGTTTTGTGATCTTTTCAATATAGATATGAATAGGAACCCTAGGAACCGAGGAGGACGACAAGGAGATCAGAATCAGCGACCCACGAGGCATACAAGGAATAACGCCTTGTATGAGGACCTTTTCGACACATCCATGCATTCTATAGCTCCATCAGAGGCTTCTAGTGATCTTATGCCAGTCCGTGTCACACCAGAGCGAGGAGAACTGATAGACACCCCTTTTCCCACCGAGATAGTGAGACGACGCCTCAGCGATTACGCTAGACCGGTCCTCCAAAGGCAGACTACGCGAGTCAATGCCCCTCTTCAGCAAGGTGCTAATTTTAAAATTGACTCACATATTCTTGGCCTTTTAACCACTTTTCATGGACTACCATCGGAGGATCCGTATTGACTGATAACATGCAATCTTAACGTGATAAAACATGATTATTAGTGAAAAATAAGGCATAAAACATTCTATTTATATGCATGTTATCATACTTTGAGTGCATTTCTATCATTTCATGCAAATTTATGTTATAATCTCAAAATGCTTTAATTTAGGGTTAATTATGATGAATTAAAGATAAATGATTTTATAACTTATCTTTACTTGAGATTATAAGTGGTTTTTAAAGTTAAATAATGAGAGAAATCATTTTTTATGAACATTCATTTAATTTTCTAAAGTTAAAATCTTTAAGAAATGAATGTATTTTTGAAATAAGAATTAAATCTCTTGTTATTTAAATAATTTGACTTTTTCTAATGATAGATAATTGAATTTCAGAGCCAATGAAAGAAATTTGGATTAATTTGGAGTTATATATTAAAAGTTATGAATTTTCTATTTTTATGGACTTTTTCCTGGATTTTTTCTGAATTAATTTCGATTTAAATCATTTAAAATAAATTAGAAAAGAGCAAAATTATGGTTTATTTTTCGCGCGGGACCCACGTGGATGCGACGTGGCACTCCGGGCCATGTGGCAGCGCCACGTGGGCTCACGCGGCGCCTACGCCGAGATGTGACACATGCATATTTATATTTAATCGTAACTATAGGGGGGTTATAGTACATATAGTCTTCCGATTATCGGAGGAGATTTATTAACCCTCTAATTCATCGCGTCTTATAAACCTCTCTATTTTCTTTAATTTTTTCGTGTGGGACTAAGTCCCACACAGTTTATTTAAGTGCAGACAACGTGGCAGCATCACAAACGTCGGATCAAGGGCGCAATGAAGATCGCGCGTTGATCGCGTGGATGCGCGGACCACCGATCAATCATCACGCATGTGCCTTTTAAAAAGAGTATGAACGACCACGATTTCACGCGATCAAACGCATCTGAAGCGTTAGATCACATTCCAACGGACGCGTTTTTCACGCGTTTTATAACGCATATCGCGAAGATTAATCCGGAGCGTCCATTCAAGATCGGAAGGTTGAAATCTAATCATAATGGTTCGCCGCTACGCATTCATCTAGACCGTTGATGGAGCTTAAAACGCACCGATCGGACAGTTACGCCCAATTTGCCTATAAAACAATCTGTTCTTCGATTTTGTAAGACATTCTTGGATGATTTCGCTTAATCGACCCATCTAAACCCTTCAATCCTTGAATCTCTCACTTCTAATCTCTTCTAGACTCGATTCCGCGTCCACGGAGTGATTAAAAGTGAGATTTCGTCGATCGATCAAGCAGAATTTGTCCCTTGAACACCGATGTTCACGTTTGAATTCGCGGAATGAATAGCCGTCGATCCGACGATCAATTGGATCAATTCGATCGTTATCTCAGGTTAGAAAACAATTTTTCCCTTCAATCTATCGTCATGTATCATCAATTTTTAGTTTAGGATCTTAATTTAGTTTAATTTTGTGTTTAATTTCGGTTTTCAATCTTTCGATTTCCAGAAATTTCATCTCACTTTGCGCTTTGATTTCTCCGCGATTAGTAATCCAAATCGAGTGATTTTTGATTCCGTGGATACATCTTTGAGTTATCTTTATAAATCTACCATTTTCCGTAATTTCTCACCTCAATTCATCATCCAATTTGATCAATTTCCAAAAGATATCTCAAAAAATACCTTAATTCCTTGTGGATTCGACCCTTATTACCATTATACCCTTCAATTCGATACATTTTCATCAAATTGGTAAGTTTGGAATTATTTTTGACACGAGACCGTGTGAAATCAACGACCTTGTGGTCTCGTCTCGTCATTGACATGTGGACGAATACAGCCAGGTATGCGAATTCAATCAATTCCACAATGTCCCCTCCGAAATGGCCAAGATGCGCTTCTTTCCCTTCACAGTTAAGGAAAGGGCAAAGAAGTTTTTTTTCACCTTGGGCCATGAGTTTGGTTCATGGATAGATATGAAAGATGCATTTTTGCGTAAGTACTACTCGGTAGGTAGGACTAGAGCTGTGAGAAGAGCTATACGCGAATTCTCACAAGGGCTAGGTGAGGTTTTTTATGAGGCATGAGAGAGACTTAGAGATCTCTTGAGACAATGCCCACATCATGGTATATCTAAGCATGAGATTACTCAGAATTTTTATGATTGCTTAGGTGCACTTGACAGATATTTGCTTGATGCCGCTAGTGGAGGCACATTCATGAGAAAATATGAGGATAAAGCCCTCGAGTTGATCGAGTTGGTGGCGGAGAATAGATATCATCATGTGGCTAAATCCTTCAGTTGATGGAGCGCTCCCGCAAAGGGAGGGATGTTGGACGCAAAGGCGGTGGAGACAAGTATGCTTTTAGATAAAATTGAAAAACTGACCAAGGCACAGAATTTGATCAGAGATTCGCTTAAGATCTGACCTGGTTCTCATGGCCTCGCTCCAGTATCACATATCGATGTCTCTCTGCATTCACATTGCTCTAATGTTGAGCATGTCGAGTTGAATTGCCTAGTGATGGCAATTCAGGGGTCCATCTCATTTCGGCCAAACCCTACGACATATCTAGGTTTGAGCCAAGCGGGTAGGTATCACCACACGAATGAGGGTTATTGTAATTATAATAACCCATCTTATGCGCAGCAGCGGAGCGGGCAGCACACTTCATATCATCAGCCCTTTGAATCCGCGCAGCAGCATATGGGGAACCCGATGCAGACACAGTTCACCTCCGGTTTTCCCCAAGAGAGTATTCCGTCACCAGCAGTACCACCTTCCGCACCATCAGCTGATCCCATCATGAGTGCATTAGCACAAATGATGAGTAAGTTGACTGAGGTTAGCGACCGACTTGATAGAGTCGAAGGGGCTAAGGTCCAATGCTCCGATGCTTCTACCGATCAGAGGAATGGGAAGCGAGTAGAATTACATTCCCAACCTCTAGCCAACCCTAGGAATCTAGGGCAAGCATCGTTGAGCCATGCCCACAATGTGAACCAAGTGCACATTGATAGCGCACAAGAGGAGGCACATGCCGGGAGACGTAAAACTTAGTGCTTGTTGGGAGGCAACCCAACCTTATCTTTGTTTTTGCATTTACTTTTCACCTTATCTTACTATTTTTTACCTTGTTTTTGCATTTATTTTTACTTTTCTATTTGCATTTGGCTTTGATGTTTGTTGTTGTTTTTCTATAAGTTCATTAGGTGCAAAGGAGAAGAGAACATCAAAGGAAGAAATTCAGCCCCAAAAAAACTCCAGGAATAAAGAGAAGAATGCAACCGATGCAAATTCCCGCTAAGTTTTTCTTTTATCCCCTTTGTCTCTTTTCCTTTTTACATGCCATGCATAATGATTTTCATCACTTTTCCATGAGCATGCTGATTTTTATTGAGGACAATAAAAGGAATGAGCATGGGGGGGAGTTTTCTAGAAAACTTAAAATTTTTAAAATTTTTGCATTCCTTCATTTGGTATTCTATGCATGATCTGATTTTTAAACATGTGAACAACAACATGATCTTTCAAAAACCACATTAAATAGTAAAGCATAGAGTACATTAACACCTTCACTTGTTTAGAAAGTTGTGGGAAGAGCAACCTTGAGTGTTATGTTGAGGAGGTTGTAGAGTCGATGAAATTATGGATCTAGGCATTCCTTTGGGGAACCATAAAGTCCAATATATGGATTTACTCAAGCTCATAGTATGATTTTTCAAAACTTTCTATGCTTCTCATCCATTCATTCTTATTTCTAAATCTTGAGTTAATGACTCCTTGCACGCACTTCCTTCCGCTTTTCATGGCAAGTCATAGCTTGTATCATCCTTTATTAGCACTACTATTATTGACATAGTGAAGCTCCCTAATCCATAGAGATACCAAAACCTCTTCGGGGGAATAAGATGCATGTCTATTAAGGACGACACATGGGTAGGATGAGCACCATGAAATGAGTTATGTTATTTTCAATAAACTTGCATAAAAAGCCTTGTAAATTTCAAATTCTGAATTATCTAATCTCTTTCTTTAAAAAGGCTTGCAGCAAGTAGAATTAGGATGAATAAATGAAATTGTAGAATTAGAATGGTAAGCTACCTCCCACGTGTTTTAGCCGACTCTATTTTATAGCCATTACATATGAAAAGGATGATGCTTGTTTCTACTTCTTGTGCCCTTATCATTCATGTCCATAGTGCAAGGAGGAATTGACAATTGGTTTGGTATGATGAATTTTTTAGTTATTTATATTTCTATTAGTATGAAGAGCAAGAGGATTTTTAGTTCATTTGGTGGATTAAAGTGTTTGCCGGAGGAATGCCGTGACCGTAAGTTTCTAGTTCATTACTTTCTTCTTGGCATCATTGAATGTAGAACATTCATTTCAGATTCTATCAATGCTTAACCCATGATTTTCTAAAGTTGTTAGTCCTATTGCACATTTTTTATCCTTCCATTTCTAAGAGACTAGCAATGATTTAAGTTGGGGGGTGTGATAACATGCATTTAGAACTTCAATTCGTATCCTATTTAACTCATATTCATGCTTATTTTATGTGAATATGATGCATGTTATCATAGTTTTTATGAATTTTCTCCATTGGTATGCCATTCTACTAAAGTTCATATTTATGCATAAATTAGGATTAATTATGTGCTTTCTTGATGATCAATCTTTTTGCAAGGTTAAATTAATAGGAATTAAGTATTTTCCTTAATTTACTTTGACTTTAGTAGATGATTAGAAGATTTAATTTCAAGAAGGGAATGTTGGATGATATAAAATAGACTTCTTAAGAAATTATCTATGTTTATTTGAAATTCATCCTATATGATTCTTTTAATTTGTATTTTTATATGGCATAATATTAAAGATGAAGGAATTTGTGATCTAATGGAGAAAATTTGAGTTAAAAATGAGTTATATAAATGAATTAATGGATTTCTTAATTTTTTAGAATTTTCTAGATTTTATTTTGATTTTTAGGATTTATTTAATCGCGTGGGACCCAAGGAGGTGACGTGGCGCGATGTGGACACATGGCAGGGCCACGCAAGCCCACATGGATGCCTACGTGGTGCCTACGTGGCGTGAACAGTGATATTGGACGGTTGGGATTAAATCATGCAATCGGACGGCTGGGATTAAATCCTTCGATTGAAGAGCTGAAATCACACGGAGTGGAATCCGCGTCATGTGCCACGATGCCACTGATTACGCACGATCCAACGGCTGAAATTACACAGAGTGAAATCCACGTCATGAGCCATGATCCCACCAATTTCGCGCTATCCAACAGCTGAAATCACACGGAGTGAAATTTGCGTCATGGGCCACGATCCACCAATTTCGCGCAAACTTCTCTATAAATAGATGTTCTCTCCCTTTGTAAACTTAACTTTTGATCAATTAGTGAAGAAATTAAGCAAATTTTGAGGAAGGTCTTAAGTTCTTCGTGATCCTCTGCTTTCTAGAGTTGAATTTCGCAGCCATTGAAGCATGATAATCACGAAGTGATTGCATGAAACGATCGTAATCTCCCCTTGAATTACGAACGGACGTCGAAGACGAAACCAAGGAATCCTCTTCAATCCATGAGAATTGAAGCCAAATCATCACGTTAATCGAGTTAGTAGCATGATTCGTTCATCATTCTTGCAATTCATATAATTTAGATTAGAATTAGGTAGGTAATTAGATTGTAGAAGAAGTTAAATTCATATTTTTGCCCAATTTCAGTGACGAATTTTTTGTTGATTTTCAAACACGGATATCTCTTTGATTATTATTTTGAATCACTTGATTCTGGTCATTGGATTCCTTGTTTCATCAGCTTTCCGTGGATAGCAAATTTGTCGAATTCCAAGACCATTTGACCCCACAATTTAACGTTTGACTGAGCACTGTTTATTTTCAATCCAAATTTCGGCGTTGACTTGCGGGATCAATTACATTCAAACTATAAATTGGAATTTGATAATTTTGGTCTCTTTTGAATCCTCTGGTTCTTAGATTTGTATTGATATAGAAATTTTAAGATTTGGATATCATTTGATAAGTCAATTTAAAGATTTTCTCTGAAGTGTTCATTTTAGGAATTTTCTGATCTTTGTTTTTGAATAATTCATAGTAAATCCATTTCTTATCGAAAAATCACAAATTTTATATCAATAAATTCTATTTTTTATCTAGTTTCTGATATAAATTTCGTAATATTTTAAGCTCTTTTTATTCTCTAATTTTTAGAAAGTTAACTATTGGTCAAAGTCAACGCTTTGACTTTGACTATTGATTTGTATGTATCATAACAGAGGTCTAAAATCTTAAATTATCTTATCTAGTATATTTATATCATTTCTATTTATAAAATATCATTTTCACTTCTTAAAATCTTTAATTAATTCTAAGTTTGATTTTATAAAAGTCAACCTTCTTCTCTATGGATCGACCTGATACTTACACTTTACTTGATTTTATATCTTTGTCATTTTGAGTTCGGGATTATAAATTTTGTTTGACCGACGTTTGTGCATTTTAACGATCACATAAAACACTTCGTCATGGTGCATTGAAAATGATTTAATCTCAGCCGTTCATCTAAGGAGTTATATCGGTTGAGATTAAAACCGGGCACAATGCATCCAGAGCATTAGATCAAGATCACACAGCAGGCCTTTTCTGGCATTACTTCTTCATGCGCGACGTGGCAAGATCTCAGTGGTCCATCTCGGATCCAACGAATGTGATTTAAGCGTAACAATTTGCATATATGTGTTTTAGCAGAGCCATTGATCAAAGATTAAATGTCGATCCGGTGGTTACACCCAAATCTCCTTATAAATTGAGATGTTCTTCTACGATGTAAATCTTTCTTGGGTTTTTGGAGTAATCAAATATTCTAGACACCACAAATCTTGAATCTCTTGCTTCCCTTTGCTTCTAGGTTCATTTCTGCGTCTGAGGAGTGTTTGAAAGTGGGATTTCATTGACAGAATAGGGACAAATTGATTCTTGAACACCAACGATAGTCTTTGAATTCGCATAATGAAAAGCCTCTGATCCAGCGAGTAATTAGATGAATTCGAGTGTTTTCAACAACCTCGTGGATTTTCTTCGTTACTAGTGCGCGCACATGCGCACATATCGTGACAGGTACTGTAGCACCCACCATTATATGCGCAACGTGCCGACCATGGCACACACTTGGCAGGACAATGGCTTTGAAAAATCTGAGGTTATTTTGTTTAGTTTTTCTCATTTATAGCCTATAAATAGGGATTGCTAGAGCATCCCTAAAGGCATCTGAGCATTCCTTTCTTCCTCCAGATGACATTCACTTAGATAACATGTTCTAATGCCTTCCGAACATGAAATTTATCGTAAAGGAGCCCCAATTCGATGTCATCTTGACTAATTTTCCCTTTTCCAAGGATTACGAATTATTTGTCAGGGGTATTGATTTGAGGGGGTCGAGCTCTCATGGAATCATATACGACTTGTTTTCTAATCATTGTTGATTTTTACCTTTATTGAAATTCACCCTCCTTTATGTTCTCCCTCCCATTCTGTCGCTCTTCAACCCTTTATTGTCAAAGATCAAATTGAGGAATATCCATTTCAACGGAGCAATTCTGGAGCATTGCTTTCACGTCTCGATCAGGTAATCATCCTCACTTTTCTGTCACAATATTTAATAGTTCTTCATCATATCATAAGTCCAATATTACTCATTGTTCCACCTGTTCTCAGTTTCTTATCTCCTATCGGAGATTCTTATCACCCCACTCTTCCTTACTATTCTTACCATCATCCGCCTCTATCATTTCATAATTAATATTATCCATCCTCCATAATCATCTGTCATTCTCTTCTCATCTCATAAATTATCTAATATCCTATTCATTACTTTATCCATTCTTAAATATCCTCTCACTCACTTAATACATTATTCCCTTCCCTTTATTAACTCACCTACATCTTAATCATTATAATATCTATCCTAAATATCTTCTACATTCATCATCTTTCTCATATATTCATTAACCCATATTATTAATCATTCATAGTGATATCATTCATAGGTCCTTCAATCATTTGTAGGATTATTTCTTAACTATATCATCATCTTCATACACATTATCATTTCTGAAATTATCCTACATGAGCTTCTCATATGCTCTTCACGAGGGTTGACAGATGAGATGTGGGATCTCATTACTCTAGGATAATAGGAAGATGATCCTTGGGCGGCATTCCTTGCTGTAGTCTTCTTTAGTGACATCCTCCTTCAGACTTTTATCAACATTTAACTGCTCTTCATGTTGATCTATCTTCATACTTGCCTGGGTTTATTCATGCAACAGGCTTTGTCTTGAAGTAGAACAAAAGATAATTTCTTCCATAGGTAATTAAGATGTAGACCTCTCCAATGCTTCTAACTAAGGGTGGTTTTCAAAGAATAAAGGAGTTTAAAACAAGATGCTTCCTACTAATTTTTGAGATCATTGATTTATACAAGGTACCTATGATATAGTTGACTTGGTCCATTCAAGGAATTCTAAGTATCTAAGGATAAGGGTTTAATTTCTTTTGACCAAGTCAATCTTTTGATCAGTATATAATTGGAGGAGGGAAGATAATTCCCTTTTGATCTACACTCTCTTTCATTGTTTTAGAGAGGCTTTCTTCATTCATTTAATGAATGGTGAGTTTATCAAACTCATGAGTAAGGAGGAGTATAGTATCTTGTTGCTGTTGAGGATGAGGTCTCTTCCTTAAGTTAGATCTTGGTTCACTTAGAACCCTTGTGTTCATGTTTTGAAATAATTCTTCATCACTAACCATTCATAAAATGAATGAATAAGACCTCTCTAAAGCATTAAAAGAGAGTGAAGATCCAAAGGGAATTATCTTCCCTCCTCCAATTATGTACTGATCTAAAGATTGACTTGGTCATATGAAATTAAATCCTCATCCCTAGATACTTAGAATTCCTTGATTGGACCAAGTCAATCACCTCTTATCTTGATATAAGTTCCTCATCGTCCAACTATATTCACTATATCATAGGTACCTTGTATACATAAAAGATCTCAAAACATTAGGTAACATCTTTGTTATTATATTCCCTTCTCTCTTTAAATCCCACCCATAGTTAGGATTATAGGAGATATCTAAACATTATTACTTATGGAAGAAACTATCTTTGGATTCTACTTCAAGACCAAAACCTTTACATGAATGAACCAATGCATTCATGAAGATCGATTAGCATGAAGAGCATTGATAAGTTGACAATCAGTCTGAAGAAAGCTGCCACTAAGGAAGATAGTCACGATAATAGGTCCTCCCCATCTCCCATTTGAATAATATCTTCTTGGTTAAAGGAAAAGATGAAGCTTAAGCTGATATCTGCCCAAGGACCATCCTCCTAGCTGCTCAAGGCCTCCAAGATCATCTCAGGGTCAACAAGATTACACATCTCATCTTTGTCCATCAGGGGAGTGTTGAAGACACATGAAGCCTTCCACGTTAATAACGTCATTGGGTTCCACGTAAAGTCAAGCTTAATAAATGGAAAATATCAAGGCCACGATTTACTCAAGGAGAACATGAAGACAACTACATCGAGAGAGGAACCCATGGCTTTGGATAATTCAAAGACTTGTTCTAAATTCTCTCTATCGACCATAATAACTATCTACATAACCGCCAGAACTGTCAATGGCCTCATTAAGTCTAAGATTCAACGGTCAACCCTCCTACAAGAATCGGAACAGTGAGAAGGCATGAGACAGTCCACGAGAAGATGCATAACTGCCCATGTAACTATGTCACGCATCTCTTCAATCTAACTTCCCTCTCTCTTCCCTATAAGAGGGACAATTGTAAAAGAAAAAATGGATGTTGTTTTTGATAAATGAATTGTTTTCCTTGGTTGAAAACGTTACTGTGTTCATCGTGTTCATCGTCACCCATTCTCCTTTTCATAAACCTCATTCCGAGTTCTATCTCCCTATCTTTTCTCCCTCCCTTGCTGTCCCTTTCATTCATCTCAAAGTGAAGAAGCAGATCGAGGATAATCCAAGTCAATTGGAGAGTCCAAGGGCATCATCTTCACATCCACTTTAAGGTAATTATCCTCTCTCCCATTATCGTGATTGATAGTTCACCTCTTAAGTCCGTAAGTCCAACATTAACTATCTCTTCCTATCTATTCTCTATCTCATATCTCTTATCCAAAATATTATCAAGCATAATTCTCAATCATTAGTATTGTCATCCCTACATCCTTCCTGCCTTATAGAATCATATTAGAAACCATTCCTCTTCATTACATATTACATATCATCTTCTCACCCATTTCTCTTCTTTTCGCATTCATATTCATTATCATTACTATTATCTTCATCTTTCTTAATTATTCTACACCACATCTCCACTGAAGTATACATTCATCTCAAAGTGATATCATATATAGATCCAATCTCCAATTGTAGGATCAGTTTAAAACTAATATCAATAAACACTCATTAATTAATTGACTCATTCTCATTCATATTCGCATATTCACATTTTATCTTTATACTTATCCTTTCCTCAAAATATCCTACATCATTAATTGATAGAATTTTTTCTAGAAAATATATATGATATATTTATATATATATATATATATATAATATATATTACCTCCAATAAAATTGTGATTACATGAATCTAATTTGATGCTATTATTTGAATTTAATGCATCATATCTAAATTTTATTTTGAAACCATAGAGTATAATGATTTATCTATTATTCATCACAAGAATAATTAAATATTGGATGTCAAGGAATTTTCTTATCATGCATTGAGTTTGATTCATACAAACCACATAAATTTTTGGAGAAGATGATGTTAAATGAGTTTGACTGAAGACGTTAAACTTTGCGCTTATTAGGAGGCAACCCAAAGTTATCCTTTTTTGTGTTTTTGCTTTTATTTTTTTTAAAATAATCGAAATGCCATCGAAGAACTACATTATGAGGGGCGCACATGAAAGAAATCCCATGAACAAGCATCAAAAAGCCTAAATGAGTTTTTCTAAACCCTTTCTCCTCTCTATATTTTGTTATCTTTTTCATGCCATGATAGATATTCTTGCCATCTTTTTTTCATGAGCATAATGGTTTCATTGAGGACATTGAAGAGTTTAAATTGGGGGGTGAGGACTTCGAAAAAATTAAACAATTTTTCAAAAATTTTAAAATTCTAAATTCTAAAAACTCTTATTTTCCAAATTTTTACCACTCTTCTCCACCTTATAAGTCTTGAAAGTTTGAGATCCTATCTACCAGAGATGTAGAAGTGAGGGCCTTATAGCCCATATAATTATATTTTGAGTAATAAAGACAAGTAATCTAGATAAACCATGGGATTATTTTTAGTGGTTGACTTCTTTGGGGTTGGGTATCTAACGGGTACCGAGGAAAAATGAGTAATCAAAAGTTTGAAGTGTTATGGGATTGAAATGGAGAGATTTTGAGTAAAGTTCAAGAAAAATTCATATCCCCTACCTTACATCAACAAAACCTACTTAGTGTGGGAATTCCTTGCTTCTGATTCCCTTAAAAGAGTGCAATGAGCCATAATTTTTTGAGGCACCTATCTTTGTCCTGTTAGGCACTTAGTTCTATTTTTTTCTTTCTGGTTAACTAGTTAAACCCATTTCAGCCTCACTTATGATAATCACACTCCCAAGTGACTCAGACATCCATCACATTTTTTGCACATTCTTCTCACATGTACGTACCCCTTCAAACATTACACTTCACATTTTTTGCATACTCTCTTCAAAATTCCACAAAACAACTCCTTCATATCCTTATTTCATGTAAATTCTTTTGAAATTTTGAAGTATCTTAGAAAAAGAAAAAAAATTAAATTAAAAATAAGAAAGAAAGAAATAAGAAGAAAGCAAGAAGAAAAAGGAAGGAGAAAAAGAAAAAAAATAGAAAGAAGACAGAGTGAAAAGAAGGAGAATAAGTTAAGGGAATCTCTTCTCTTCTTCTACCACCAACTCCTCCATTTCCATCTATCCCTGCTGATAACATGCATATATAACTTAAATTCTTATCTTATTTAACTAATATTCATGTATATTTTGTGAAAGTATGATACATGTTATCCTAGTTTTATGAATTTTCTCTATTGATATGCCATTATACTAAAGTTCATATTCTTGCATAATTTAGGGTTAATTATATGATCTAATGATTTATGACCTTTTATAAGATAAAAAAAAATCAAAATTAACTATGTTTTAGTGATTTTTATTTCTGTCTTTGGTAAAGATGAAGAAAAGAAGAAAGAGAAGAAGAAGATGATAGAGGTATTAGAGAAAAAGAGTGGATGATAGGGTTCACCTAAGTTTATTTTGAATTTATTGTATATTCTTCTTTCAATTCATATTTTTAAATGGCATGATATTAAAAATGAGTAAATTTGTGATTCAATTGAGAAAATTTGAGTTAAAAAGGAGTTGTATAAATGAAGATATGAATTTCTAAATTTTCTGGAATTTTTTGGATTTTATTCTGATTTTTCTTTTTGGAATTTTTCGGAGCTATTTATTTATTTAAATTGAAAAAATGAGTGATATTTTCCCGCTGGAACCATGAGTTGATGTGGCATGGCGTGAGACACGTGGCGAAGCCACGCGAGCCCACGTGAACGCATGCGTGATGCTGAGGTGGTGCGGCGCAGACGCGTGGCAGGGCCTTGCGAGTCCACGCGAACGCGTGGGTGGCGTCTACGTGGGGAGAGGGTCTCTGGGCTGGCAGGTGATGGGCCCACGGGTAGTGGGCTCAAGTAAGATGTTTGGGGGTGGTAACGCAAATGCGCAATGGAGCCCCATGTTAAATACCCATCTTTCTCCACTTAATTTCTCCATGTGGGACTATGTTCCCTTTAACTTTTAAATTGCAGGACACGTGACAAAGCGATATGCGTTGGATCAAAAGCTGACCGAAGATTGCACCCTAATCCAATTGATCTTGATCCATCAGATCATCAATCCAACACGTGCTTTAAATCACAATATAAGTGACGACGGATGGCTGCGATTCAACCGTTCTTTTGACGACTCACCTGGAGACATGTGTCTTTTTAAAGAGGCTTCGATCAAGATCGGACAAAGAAGGTGAAAAAGAAGGAGAACATGGGTCGGCGTCGTGGTATCTTGGCTCACTTTGAGCGCACGATCGTGGCCGTCCAACCGCTCTTCATCAGATCGAACGGTTCGAGATTTTCGTGGCATTTCCTTATAAATATTGATGTTCTTCCTCCTTGTAAGAGAACTGGTGGCGTACGACCCCCGTCACCACCAAGGCATGACACTACGGCCCCGGAGGAGCCGACACCCACTCGTCCAGCCCCCTCGACAGGCAAAGACGAAGGATGCCGATTTTCACTACACCAAGTGAGGACTTCATCTCGCCACAACAAATCTCACCGGGCTCGCGCGCGCGTGGAGTTATCTATTCTTTCTTTCCTTTTGTTATGAACATTCTTAGCCCGCACATGTTTAAGCATGCCTTTGAATATTTTCTTCTTTCTCTTTTAGGCCTTCAGGTGGGTTCCCTCCTTTTCACGATCCCATTCGTGAGGCCCTTTCCCTTTGTGATCCTTTAATTTTCTATGATCATGTTTAGGTGTGGGTTGTGGGCCTCAAGTGGGCCCTTTCCTCTCTCGGCCCGTTATGGGCTCTATAAGAAGGGAAAGGGACCCCCCATAAACCCTAGCCGTCATTTGAAGAAAGAAAGGAACATTATCCCTCTCAAGTGGCTGCTCAAGGAAGATCACGGAAGGAGACCAACCGCCGCCTCCGCCGCCACCACCGCCACCGCACCACCATGTGCCGCCGTCGAGACCGCCGCCTCCCCTTGCCTTGATCGCGAGTTACCAGCGTGCAGCCTTCCCGCCGGCGCAGGTCGCCGCCGCCGCCAGATCGCCGCACCGCCATCCCCTTCCCCTCCACGGACCACCTCCCCTCCTTCCCCTCCTCCGTTTCCGTCATCCCTGTCATCCTCCTCCCTGCCTTCCCCCACCACTCCACGTCCGTCCTGATTCAATTCCATGCAAATCCTCTTCCCTCCCTCCCACGATTCCCAATCAGACCTCCTCCCATTTTCCCTTCTCAACCTCCTGATTTCCCCACATTTTCCAGCTTCCCCCCATTCCCTGCCTCCCGCCTTCCTCGAGTTTCCCGTCCCACAACCAGATCCATCGCCGTATCCCCTGCCCGAAATCATCAATTTCCCAACAATTTCCCTTCCCACGTACGCCACCTCTCTCTTATCTGACCGCCATTTCATCACCCGACTCTTCCCTCGTGCAACCCCACCAAATTCATCCTGTTCTCGAAGGGAGGACCGTCTGAATTCCATCGTCAACACAATCCGCCTTGTCAATTCAACTCCCCCCCTTCTGGTTCTTCTCGCATTCATTCCACGTTCGGTCCCATCAATCCGACGAGGACCTTCCTATCTTTCTCTCGACACCCCCTTCTTCAATCCTCACAAATCCATTCGTCCCCCTGTTCCCGTTCGACAATGCCCGACACACCACCAGAATTCATTCCTTTATCGGCGGAATTTGACCCTGCGGAACATGACCCTCACCACAGAAATTCCACCGCTCAGAATCTGGGCTTAGTCACCCTCATTTCGTGTCGTTCGGCCCTGGTGACTCTCCCTGGTGTAGGATATTTCTCAATGTGATGGTATGTATGATAATGATAAGGAAGAAAGAGATGTGACTATGAGGAGAATTATTAGTAGCATTAATTAAGAATGATCCTACAAGAGAAAGGAGGACCTATGAAATGATATCAGATTGAGAATACAAGAGGTAGAATAATAATAATAGATAATTTAGATGTTGATCAGATCAGAGATATTATATAAGAGAGATAATATAGAATATATGAAATAAGAATAGGGAATATAGCGGGGACGATAAGAGAGAGAGCGGGGATAGGGACGCGGTTAATATACTATATTATATAATATAAGAAGGTAGAGGATGGAAAGAGAAAAACGAAAGATGGTAGGGAGATTAGAGTTTCTAACACTGGACTTTAGATTTTGGATAGAATATTATCACTGTACGGAAGTTGAGGATGAATACCTGAGTTGGCGAAGAGGCGATGCTCCTGGGTTCGTCAACTGATGCGGACGTCCTCAACAAGTCTCTGACGGTAGGAATTGAAAGCGACAGAAGAGAGGGGGGATATGAATAGGGGGATAGAACTCGGAGAAAAGGAGATGCGGGAGAAGGTTTGATGGAGATACGGGATGATGCGATGAACACGGGGTGGATGATAGTAACCAACGAAACCAGATTTTCATATAAAACAACTACCACGTTCTCTTACAATTTGTCATTTTATAGGATTACGAAAAGAGGAGTTACGGTGGAGCGTCGTGTTGCGACGGTTCGGCATCGCAAACTCGTAAATCGTTCACGTCTTTTCATTTTTTTGATTTTATAAGAAAGTTGACCCTGACGACGATTCCCGCAAGTAAGTTGATCCTTAGAGACGGTCTGCGGCTTCATTTTGCGTTCTTATCATGATAGGGCTCGATGATGTCATCACAGGCATCGTTGATATTTTGTTGACCAAACCTCGTCCGAGGATGGTTCTTCTTCTTGAAGGACTTATCGAGAAATATGATAGCTTTAACCCTTACGGACGATAATCTCGTCCGGCATTAATTCTGTGTCGATATTGACGGCTTCCGTGAAGGAATCTAGGACTGAAGGTGTCGGGGATGAGAATGCTGCAATGATAATGTATTCAAGTCTCGTGGAAGTCTCAATTGATTTGGGAGATAGCTCATGAGTTTCTTCAAGCTGATGATCATCAATATGCTGTCTCCATAAATGCATGGTGGTACTCATGCATTGACTTTGCGATAGCTGTTGACAAATCTTTATCTTCACTTCAATGGATCATAACTTTGAACTTCTTCAGTTGTGAGGCTGCTTCTATTATCTTCATGACTGTCTTCTTTATGGCAGATTCTTCATGCTGATTATAAGCTTGTGATTGCATGGTTTACTTGTGTCAATGTCTTGTTTTGAGATGGAATAAGATGGTAGATTCTTCCATTAGATCTCTTCTAATTTTTAGCTATAGGTGGTTTCAAAGAAAAAGGATTTTAATATCAAAGGGATTCCTATTGATTTCATGAGATCATTATTTTGCAAATGTACAAGGCACCTATGATATGGTGGATGTGGTTTGGGCAATTAGGAACCTATATCAAAGGTAAAAGGTGGTTGACTTGGTCTTCAAAGAATTCTAGGTATCTAAGGATAAAAGTTTATTTCTTGTGACCAAGCCAATCTTTAGATCAATTTGTAAATGGGAGAGGAGGGGAGGTAATCCCCATTGGGTCTACACTCTCTTTTAGAGATTTAGAGAGGTCTTTGTCACTCACTTCATGGATTGTGAGTTTCTCAAACTTTTTGATGAGGAAGAGGAGGGCATGTTGCTGTAGTTGGGGGTGGATTCTCTTCCTTAAAGCATATCGTGGTTCTTTAGGAACCCTAGTGTTCTCGCTTTGGGAGAATTCTCCATCACTCCCTCTCCAACGGCTCTCAGCCTGCCGCCGACTTTCCTCCACTCCCCACCCGGCTAAGGGCTCCCCACCTACCTTCTTCCTAAAATACGGCGCCCTCTTGAGAACTTTGACGTGATGCCTACGGGGTTCATGACGTCAACGCCTTCTCTAGAATTACGACGGTGACGTGATTCCTAGTTACTTCCCGTGAGCTGGGCAAGCCCAACCCGTCCGGCTGATTGCGCCCGCCATCTAGCTCGACGTGAAGCCCAATCTAGCTCGGCTGATCGCGCCTGCCATCGCCCGCTGCCAGCAAGCATCCCAGAATCCCACGCCTAGCCAGACCTTTCCTATTCTCGCGCGCCACCTGCAAGCTAGTGGACCCCGCTTGCATCTTCCGCCATCTGGTCTTCGTCTTCACTAGACCTAGGCTTTCCCGATCGCGACGACGCCGAAGAGGCCTACCATTTCTATCCGTCTGTGCCGCATTCGAAGAACCTCCCTTGTCACGACCGACCGGGCTCGCGCCCTGCAGGTTAGGCTCGCATCCCCCCTCTTACTTAGAAGTACTATATCTCGTTCAGTATTTCCCGCACTTGTCTCCACCGCCGTCGAGGTTTAGCTTGGACGAGAGATTAGACGACTTGATAGGATTGAGACCGTGGTCCAATCCGTCGGGTTGACTGTCGAGCTCCCCTCGACGACTAACGGCCCTACGCCCGCGAGGACGTGGACCGGAAGGCATCCCGGACTGACTCTACTCGGCGCACCCCGGACCTATGGAGACGACGATTGAGACGGTACTCTTCTTGTCTGCATTAGTAGATCACCCAAGGATCTCCCTGCTTTAGTGTCATCCTTTGTAGTACGGTGTGTGATCGGTGTTGTACACCGGTCCTGCATCATCTTGGTATCAGAGCACAGGCTGTGGTCGCTCGACTGTGCTCGCCGCCTCTGTTCCATTTCACTTCCGCATCATTAGTATCATTCATCCATTTAAAAATTTAGACTTTATCCGGCATTCGTCATACATCACACTAGGGACAGCCCCTCTTCCCAATAGCCAGGTACATCACCATGGTAGTCTCGACACGCTCCGCCAGAGCCACTGATGGAGAATTCTCTCAACAAAAGAACACAAGGGTTCTTATAGAACCAAGGTATGCATTGAGAAAGAGAACCCATCCACAACTACAACAGCATGCAATCCTTTTCCTCACCAAACAATTCGAAAAACTCACTATCCATGAAGTGAGTGAAGAAGAACTCTCTAAGCCTTTAAAAGAGAGTGAAGACCCAATGGGGATTGATTTCCCTCCTCTTCCATTTATCAACTGATCTAAAGATTGACTTGGTCAAAAGGAATTAACTTTTATCCCTAGATACTTAGAACCCTTTGAAGGACCAAGTCAACCACCTATTTTCCTTTGATATAGGTTCCCTATTGTCTCAACCACATCCACCATATCATAGGTACCTTGTAAAGTTGTGAATAATGATCTCAAGAAACATCAATAGGAACACTTTTGTGAAATATCCCTTCTTTCATTGAAAACCCACCTATAGATAGAAATGTTAGGAGAGATCTAAAGGAGGAATTTACCTTCCTAGTTTACTTCAAGACAAAGCCTTCATATGAATATTATCATGCATTTATTCACATGAAGCAACAATACCAAGCCTTTTGAAAAAAAACTCTGAAGACAAAAGAAGACAATACCTTGAAGACTATCAAGCTCATCATTCACTCTAGTGACTACTACGACAAATGACTCAGATTATTCTCATGCTGTCAAAGCCCCTCATATTCATACACCTTCTCTTATCTTGAGGAGAGACCAAAAGACTTAGACAACTTCCTATGAAAGCGGAGAAAGAAAACACTCACTGAAGACATCTGAATCCAACTGTGAAGACCTTATTGAAACGTCTACCCACGCCATCCACCTGCCGGACATCCACCACCTGCCGGACATTCACGCGCCATCCGCAGCAGTGCCAATCCGTCTACCCGCGCAAGTATATCATGTCACCGCATCTTCATAACAACTGGAATTCCCAGAAGAAGCCCTGTCATTTGACAGCCATCCACATCATCGACCATCACTAATACGGAAGCACGAAGATATCGCCAAAACTTCCATCAGAAATACCGTCAAAGGGAAGTTCATCAGAGCCTATTACTTATTCCAGAGTATCGTAAAAGACAACGAAGAGTCCCAGCTGATTGCACCTGTCCGCGACGAGCCCTATCAACAATCCGAAACTCAATTATCGTCACGACACTCACAACCGTCATCGCCAATATACGCATGGTGTCTGCGTCATTCGACAGTCAACATAAACAGCCAAAAAATGCGCGCGTTGACCCTTCTCCACGTGGAATCGCAACATTCTGAAGGCGTCCCGACAATCGCCATAACCGCCCGTAACCGCTGAATACGAGTCTTTTCGATCCTTATTCTCTCTCTTCTCAACTCTCTCACTCTATAAAAGAGAGAAATGTAAGAAACAAAGTCAGTTTTTATGAATGAAAAGTTGTTCTTGGTTACTACTTGCTACCCGTGTGTTCGCGTTCATCCTTCATCTCCGTCGACTCCGTCCCGCCCCATTTTCATCCCGAGTTCTATCCTTCCCCCTATTCTCCGTCCGTTCTGTCGCTTTCTCCACGATCTACCAGAGTCAACGAGGATAATAAATATCGTCGGATTATCTCCCGGAGCATCGTCTTCCATCCCGACAGGTATTCATTCCTCTATCTCTTTTGGTAATAATAGTTCTTAATAATATATATACTATAAGTCCAACGTTCTCTCCGCCATCTCCACCCTGTTCTTTTCTGATTCCTTCTTGCCCCATAATTTCTACCTAATCGTATTTCAAAATTCTCTTCTCACGATTTCCATTTCCCTATATTATATTATCTCATTTCCTATCATCTATCTCCACTCTATAAGCTTTCTCTATAAATATTAATATCGCCGATATCAAGTCATAGATCCTTCCCTTACTGTAGGATTTACACACATCTCTTAGAATATCCTACATCAGCCACTGTTCGCAAGGGGTCTACGCCCCCATCTAGGGACCCTAGGGGTCCCCAGGGTATTCCGATGCCCGACGGCGGAGTGGAAGGTGTTCACCCTCCCCCTCCGCCCCCGGTTCGCATAGGACTAGGCGGTCCGACCTCCCTGAGGCCGGAGCCACCTAGTCCCCACTCGTCAGATGGACGATCTACACGAGCTCACTCCCCCTACGCTCGACCACGACAACAACGTCCCGGGAAGGCCCCAGACATGACTGCAGATGATCAGCCTTCTACCAACCAGCATCGACGCGAAGGACGTGACCGTCCCCGATCGCCTTCCATAGGCGAACCTTATCTCTCCCAGGCGGATCTTCATCGTACTAGAACTCTTGATTAATCATGAAGAAGTTAAGCAATTTTGAAGGCATATCTTGAGTTCATCATGATTCCCCTGCATTCTAGACTCAATTGTGATCAGATTGAGGCAGGATTAATTGCGAATCATTGTGAGGATTGATTAAAATCTCCCCTTGGACACCGAAATCACGTCGAAGATGAAATCGATCTAGTACTCTTAAATCCGCGTGAATTGAAGCCAAATCTTTGTGTCAATCAGGTTAGTAGTGTGATTTGATCATTCTCCTTACAATAATTGTAATTTAGATTTGATTTGGTTGGTTAATTTTGTTTTAAAAATTGTTTTTGTTCTTCATTTAACCTAAATTTCGGCATGAATTTTGCTGATTTCAAAACCAGGATTTCTCCTTGATCTTAAGTTTAAATCATTTGATTCTGGTGTTTCATTGGATTTCATTGAAAATATAATTCCTAAATTCGGATTTAAATCGAAATCAAAGAGAAACAAAGAAAGAACGACTACATCTGTTTCTGCAAGAATCTATCTCTGTCGACGAATCTAAAGAAGAATTAATTCAAATCTAGTAGAAAGAAAGAGAAAACAAAACGATGCCTAAACCTAAATTGATTTTGACGAACCTCGAAGCTTCAAATTGACGTCTTCAACTCGACGAACTTCTTGAAATCTTCAGCAATCGTTGATCTTCAAAAAAATCAAGACGCCCCTTCCGTCTCCTCTCCTCTCCTCTTAAAGAATTCGAAACCTTCTTGAAATCGCAACGCTTTCCCTCCTTTTTGCGAATTTGTTAGGTCCTCGGTGCGGCTCGCTCCACACGCACGTCGGTGCTCTTGGCTGCGGTTGGTCAGCGCCTGGTCTGCCTCCATCTGATTGGTGGAGGGCGACTTGTGTAATTTGGTACTTGTACTCAACAGGTAAGCTATCAGTTGGCCGTGTACACATCGCCGTGTACACAGCCTATCGATCCCTTGTGTGATTGGTTCACATCTGACGCCGTGCATCTCCTGTCCACACTATCTCGAACACTTATTAGTACATATCAGCCCATTAAGGGCATTCTTAACATAGACAGAAATTTAAAGAGATTAATGAAAGTAATTTTTGTTGTAAAACAAAATATTCTGTAAACAGAAAATAATTAGTTGTGAGAGCAATTATTCCGAAGATAATTATTACTTCTAATTTGTCATAATATCACTGGTTATTTCTAACTATCTATTCCGTTTTCAAGTGGAATGGAATCTTTAATCTAAGCATAATCAACATGATAATATGCACAATAATGTCTGATTTGAGACATTTAATGACCACAATGCAAATGAAATTGATGATAAAGACAAACACTTTTGCATGTTATCAATGAGCACTATCCTAATATGCACTAAAGAAGTCAACCTAGAAATAGAATCTGGATCACTATGGTTCACACGATGAGGGAAGAGTAATCATACTTTTATACACTTCACCTCTTTAGTAAAAGGATTGAGAAGTGGAAAGGACCTTCTAGGCAGATTCATAGTAAATTACTAAGAGACTAGCAACTATTCAAGTAATTTTAACATGCAATTATACAATTATTAATGCAAATTAAGCCATAAAGTATTCCATTCCTATGAAGGTTATCATATTTTGAGTGCATTTCTATCATTTCATGCAATTTTAAGTTTAAATCTCAAAATGCACTATTTTAGTAATAATTCTACATTTTTAAGAAGATATTTTAGAGTAGATTATTCCCATCTATATTTGAGATTATAATTCGATTTTAATGATAAGATAAAATACTTTTTGTATAGTCATTTACTTTTCAAAGTTTTGATTTCTAAGAGAAATTAGTGTATTTTTTAAATTAAAAATTTATTCTCTTGTTATTTAAATAATTTGACTCTTTAAAAAGATAGATAATTTAATTTATGATCCAAAAAAAATTTGGATTAATTTGGAGTAATATTTTGAAAGATACGAATTTTCTAATTTTTTGGAATTTTTTCTGGAATTTTACTAATTTTTAATTAATTTAGTTAGATTTATTTTGAATTAAAAAAATAAAAAATCATATTTACATAGTGTGGCAACGTGGCAGCTGATGTGGTGCGCACAAAAATGGCGTTGCCACGTGGTTGCGTATCAAACACGCCACATGACACACCCATATCAGTGCGCACGCGTATGTGTGGATGAGTGTGTGTGCGCGCACATGTGAGCACGCGTGATTAGTGAGATTAAGCATCTTTTTCAGAATAACACTAACTCTCTAATCATGCGAAGCTTATATACGCGTTGATTTGCTTGATTTTTCATCATGTGGGACTATCAATATGTTCTGCTATTCGTAGGTGACATGACGTCATGTGGAGCGTTCGATCGCACGATTTAAGTGCAATCCTCGATCATCACTTAAGTGAGGGGGTATGCAGCGCACTCTAATTTGTAAAAGAATCATTTTAAAATGGTTGAATCTCAGCCGTTTATCTAAGGAGTTATAACGACTGAGACTTAAATTATTGGAGATGCATCTGGATCGTTAGATCAAGATCAAACGGCAAGCATTTCATACATTTCTTCTTTACGTACAACATGGCAAAATTTTATCTGTTTATCTTTGATCGAATGGACATGACTTAACCTTAAACATTTGCATCCAAATATTTTATCAGAGCCGTTGATCGAAGATGAAACTCCAAATCTGATGATTACGCCTAAATTTGCCTATTTCTACAAATGTGCTTCAATGGAAAATATATTATTGGGTTTTTCGAGTAATCCAACTGTATGGATACCACAATCCATGAATTGCTTGCTTCCCTTCACTTCAAGACTCATTTATACGTCCAAGAAGTGTTTGAATGTGCCATTTTGCTGAGAGAATAGGGAGAAATCGATTCTTGAATCCCAACGATCATCTTCGAATTCACGGAATGAAAAGCCTCTAATCTGGAAATCATTTGGATCAATTTGAGCACTATCTTAGGTTAGAAATCATTTTTTTGTCCTAATCTATCTTCCCATAACATTAGATTTCAATTTCAAATAGTAGATTAAGTCAATTTCAATTTTCATTTCAGTTTTTCGCTATCTTTTCATTCAGAAATTTCTATCTGATTTGCTCGTTGACCTCTCCGCGAATCTTGATCCAAATTTTGTGATTTTTGATTCTGTGGATTTGACTTCAAGTTATCTTCCTAAAAATATTGAAATCCCTAATTTCTCATCACATTTTATTGTCCAATTTGATCAAATTTTAAATAATTTATCAAAAATACCTTAATTCTCTATGAATTTGAGACTTATTCACATCTATACTCAATTCGTGATTAATCCTTAAAATTGGTGAGTTTGGAATTTTTTTTATATGTATCCGTGTGCATTTAGTGATTGTGTGGCCTTGCTTTGTCAAGCTGCAGCCTAGGGCAAACCCACGACAATCGTTCTGATGCCTTCCAAATGTGGACTGGAAGGAGCTCAGCCTTACCACGAGTTACTTGGAGTTAGATTCGCTCATCAGCACGCTTGCTTGGACTTAGGTTAGGTTATCACACCTAGATTCTAGGACTCGCACATCTATTAGGATATGGTCAACTGCCTTATCCATGGTCCTTTGTGAATACATTGATCAAGCACGAGGGTTAGTGCCCCATCTTGCATCACTTCAGATTGTTGGATCTCCTCTTCAAAGCTCTTCACCAAAAGAGGGAGAATAAAGGAGAGAATTCTTACAAGGCTTGTATAGGCCCCTTTAGTTGTGGTCATCCTCCCCCTATTTATAGACATTTGATATGTCGATCTTTCATAAAAGCCCTTATATTTATGTCTATATCTACCAATATTCCTATACCTTATCTATATGACCCTCTAAGTTCATATATGTCACTAGTTAATAACTATATAGGCCCAATAACACCTTAATTTTCAACAATAATTCATTATCTACATCAATATATAGATTAATTAATCAATAATTGATTTAACACGATTGACATGTTGAGGTGCCAGCCCGTTGGGTGCCAAGCTACACCATGTACTCTAGGAGATATGGAGTATGTAAGAACTTTCTTATGGAACCATTATATCATCAGCTATCATGCATGTATAATTCTTCATCTGCATGAGACTCATGAATGGCTTAGGGTATGATCAATTGTCAAATCCTAATTTTTCATACAAGTAAGTACTGATGCGTGTAGGAAATCATTGAGAACTCTTTATTCTATATTTCCAATACGTTGGCCAAGGATTTCATTGCATCTCATTTCTTAAGTCAATCTCCTCAAATACACAGGGTGGATGATCCTATCTTGACCACACAAATATCTTAGAGGACTTCATGTCATATCCAACATATAAGGTTTAAGAGATCCCATGGCTAGGGATTCATAAGTTATAATCATCCATCCACAAGATGTCTTTGTTGTCTCAAGTCAAAGGACCACATACAAAACCATGACGTGAATCAACCAGATTGACAGTTAGGTATAATTATCATTCAGGGATTTGTACAAATCAATTCAGTGAACTCTTTCTCCAAAGAGCACTTACTATCTATCTTTAGTGTCTCCATATCAATGACTACACAATCAACCATGCGCATCATATGAGTGGGATCAAATAGTGTTATTCTTTCCAGATAATTTGATGTCCTTCTCAAATATCCCACAAATAGGAATGTTGATAACTTATGTTTAAATAGAATTGATCACTATATTATGATCTCATCATAGTTCACTTAGTCATTGCATATGCTCATGGACTTCATTGCAAATATCACACAAGAATGACAATGAATAAATGTCATTTCAATGAACAAAAATGAGATACATGGAAATGTGATTGCCTTATAGGCAACAGAATATCCATTAGTCTCTCACGTGGACTAAAGCCAAACACCCTTGTGCATCAACCCCATAGTTGTGTAGTGACGCTAAAAAATTTCTTGAGCAAAAGGCTTTTTCAATGAATTTGTAATATTATCTGCTGATGGAACTCTTTCCACTACTACATCACCTCTAGCGATGATCTCACTAATCAAGTCAAAGCGCCTTAGAATGTGCTTAGACTGTTGATGAGACCTTAGCTCTTTCACTTCTGCTATTGCACCATTGTTGTCACACAATAACGAAATAGTGATAACATGCTAATTAAACATGAAAGTACATCATTATTAATGCAAATTAAGGCATAAATCATTTCATTCTAATGCATGTTATTATATTTTGGAGAATTTGTCAATCATTCTATGAAAAAGGCATTATAATCTCAAAATGCATTAATTTAGGGTTAATTATGATGAATTAAAGATAATATTTTCATAATCCATCTTTAATTGCAATTGTAATTAGTTTTTAAGATTAAATAATATGAGAAATCATTTTATATACGCTCATATATTTTTCTAAGTTTTAAAATCTAAAAGAAATGAGTGTATTTTTGAAATAAAAATTTAATCTCTAGTTATTTATTAAATTTGACTTTTTAGAATGATAGATAATTTAATTTCTTATCCAATGAAACAAATTTGGATTAATTTGGAGTTATATTTTGAAATGTGAATTTTCTAATTTTTAGGGATATTTTCTAATTTTTTCTGATTTTTTCTATTTTTTCAAAATTTTTCAGAATTTTTAATGAATTTTTTAGAATTTTTCTGAATTAAAAATTGATTTATTTAATTTAACATCGAATTTATAAGTGCGTAGGTGATGTGGCACAATCTGGAGTGTCTGATCGTGCGTCTCATCGTGGTCATTGATCGTCACTTAAGGCAAGGGGTACGTGACGCATTTTGACTGGTCGGCGAATCATTTCTAAAACAATTTAACCTCAGCCGTTGATATGAGGAGTTATAAGGGCTGAGATTAGAACCGACAGAAATGCATACGAGCATCCGATCAAGATCAAATGACTGCAATTCGATGTGTTACTTATAACGTGTGTGACGAAGCATCATCTCAGTGGTCCATCAGAGATCCAATGGCCACGACTTAATCGTAATGATTCACAATTTTGCATTTGACCATAGCCGTTGATCCAAGAATTAAAACTCGATCGGATGGTGACGAAACGAATGCGTATGGTCATTGAATACACACGATGTCGTATCAAAACAAAGTCCAAACTTACCAATTTTAAGATTAATTAAAGAACTGAAGGGTATAATGGTAAATAAGGGTCGAATCCACAGAGAATTAGGGAAATTTGAGAGATATCTTTGAAATTCGATCAAATCGGATGATGAATTGAGTTTAAAAATTAGGCATTTTATAATATTAAGAAAGACAACTCAATTGCGAATCCACGGAATCAAAAATTGAGTGATTTGGATGAAAATTCGGGGAGTAATCGAAGTTTGAAATTGAGAGAAAAATTCGATTGTGAAAATGATTAAAACAGAAATTAAAACCAAATTAAACTTAATCTATGATTCAAAATGTAAAATTAATGCTAAATTATGAAAGATTAAGATGAAAAAATGCAATCTAACCCAAAGTAGCCCTTGAAATGATCTAATTAATCGCCGGATTCATGGCCTTTCATTCCGCTAGTTCGAAGACGAAGATGTCGTTCAAAATGTGATTTCTTCTCATTCCTTCAATCAATTTTTTATTTCAAATGCTCATCGGACGTGAAATTGTGTCAAGAAGAGAAATAAATTGATGGACGCTTGAATTGTGGTGTCTAAACAGTTTGATTTCACTTAAAAATCCAAGGGTAAGGTTTTCGTCGTGAAGAACACTAAATTTACAAAGGAAAGGAGGTGTAACCGTCGGATCAACGGTCGGATCACGATCAACGGTCGAGATGACGTGTCGCTTGATCGAATCGTCGTGATTAAGTCATGAGTGTCTGATCGTTGATGGAGGCTTCAGATGCCTCCACGTCACATGAAGAAGAGACGTGTCGATTCATCGCGTGCGTTAGATCTTCATCGGGTGGTCTTGATCGATCAAAAGGACCATCGGTCGCGATGAATCTCGACCATTATAACTCCTGAGATGGACGTTCGCAATTACTTCACTTAAAAATAGATTAAGGCACGTGCGCTGATGGTGATCCGGTGGACTCTGCGTCCACGCGATCCACGCGAGATAATCCACGCGCTTTAATCTGATGATCGACGTTTCGCCACGTGTCGTGGAAACGTTAAATAAGAGTGAACATAGTCCTACACGAAGAAAATAAAGGCATTTAATCAGGTTTATAACGTATACGGATTTAAGTGGTTAGCTTAAATCCGATTTACGTATGCTTATACTTACTATAACCATATATAATATATAAATATATATCACGCATACACGTGTCACCTCCGCGCCACACAGGCACCCGCGTGGGCTCACGTGGCTCTGCCACGTGGCCTTGCATGCCACGTTGCATCCACGTGGGTCCTGCGCAATAAATAAACCTTTTTCCCCCTTTTTTAATTATTTTTAATCAATTTTCAATCGAAAATATACTTGAATAAATTCAGAAAAATTCTAGAAAATTCCTAAAAATTGTAAAAATCATAACGTTCAAAATACAACTCCAAATTAATTCAAGTAATTTTTTTGGATCAGAAATTGAATAATCTATCATTCTAAAAAGTAAAAATATTAAAATAGTAAGAGAATAAATTTTAAGTAAATAAATAAATTCATGTATTTTCTAAAATAACTATGTAAAAATATATGAATATTAATAAGCATCATTTCTCTTATCATTAAATCATGAAAAAAATACTTATGATCTCAAATATAATTAGGATTAGAAATCATAATGTTTAATTATGTATAGTAATCCATAAATTGATGTATTTTTAGATCATAACATGAAATTATACAAAATGATAGAAAGATACTTAAAATATGATAACATGCATACATTTGTAGTAATTAATGTTTTTATTTGCTTTTAGAATCATGTAAATTTATGTATAAATAGCATGTTATCAGATGGCTACGCCCAATTCGCCCTATAAATTGAGATGTTCTTCGACATTGTAAAGCATTCCAAGGCAATTCGACTAGTCAAACTGTTTAGACACCAAATCACTTGAATCTCTTGCTTCCAATCACTTCTAGACTCATTTACGCATCCACGGAGTGCTTGAGATTGAGATTTCATTGTGAGAATGGGAAGAAATCGACGCTTGAACATTAACGATCGTCTTTTCGAATTTGGAATGAAAAGCCTTTGATCTGGCATCTAATTCGATCATTTCGAGTTCAATCTTGGGTTAGGGATCGTGTTTCATCCTAATCTTCTGATGTAGGATAGTTCAAAATAAAGATATGTATGAAGTGAGAATGTGAATGTGAATATCTACTTTATTATTCCTGAAATATTCCTACAATGAGGGACGATCTGTGAAGTGATATCAGTGAGAAATAAGTTTATAATTCAGAGAAATAAGGTAGAGAATAATTCATAAAAGATTAGGAGAGAAGAAGATGATAATAAAGATGATGATATGAATGTGGACAGAGGATATTTAAAGAGAAGATATTATATATTATTTAGGGAATAAGAATTATTCTTATGATATTTATTTAGTGTAGGGAGAAAGTGAGATGGATGATATGTATAATTATATATAATATAAGATATTAGAATTAAATATACCAAGGAATCTAAGAGATAAGAAAGGCCGAAGAGAGGATTGTATATTGGAGGGGGAATAGTGGTTGTGATATATAGTTGGAAATAGAGAATAGAAGAAAAGGAGGAAGACCGTTGACAGGTGAGTAGGTAGAAGAATAGCGAGTGAAGTATTACGAGATACGATGACAAAGGAGATAGAATAAATGCGGCGGGTAATAGGTAAACCCAGAACAAATCAAATCATGGACTTATGATCTCGGAGAGGAACTATTACACAGGTAAGGGAGGATGATTTACCTGAAGAAGACAAGAAATGATGCTTCGGATTTGCTCCGAATGACAGAAGATCTCCTCGATTTTGTTCTCTGACAGAAAGTGTATGAAAGCGACATAATGGAGGGAGAGAAGGAAGGGGAAGATATAACGCGGAGATGAAGGGGATGCGGGAGAAAGGTGGAGACACAGAGAAGAACACGATGAACACATAGGGGTAAACGTAACCAATTTATCAAAAAACATCTGTCTTCAATTCTTACATTTGTCTCTCTTATAGAGTAGAGGAAGAGAGGAGGAAACACGAAAGGGTGCATCAAACTTACTGGAGGCAGTTTACGGCAATTGTTTCTTTCGCGAATGATTTTCTGCTTATTCTTCGTTGTGATCATCACGCGTATGGAGGTATGTGGAATGATATAAGAAAAGACGTGGATCTTCCCTTGATGCTGTTGATAGTCGTCCTTTCTTATTTTGTCGTGGAGAGAGAATTCGTTGCAGTTAATGTTGATGTGCGGTTGCTTTCTGGCGGTTATCCGCATGTGATAACTTACGTCGATCGCGATATTTCCCTCTCTTCTTACGTGGATTTCAAGGAAATTATGCGAATGGCAGTTGACAAGGAAATTATCCTCTTTGGTCGGTGATAAGTCAATGGTTGCGAGATAATTGGTGGCATCGGGTTGACCATGCCACGAGTCTTTTAAAACGGCGGCAAGTAGCGAGTTTCACGAAGATACTATCCAAGAATTTCCCATGAGCCGCATGAACGGATCGTCCTGAAAGAAAGTTTCTTTGTTCCACATCCTGAGCTTATCATCCGTATCTTTCGGCGTTGGCGCCGCCACTTCCGGGATGTCCATCTCTATTGCCGTTGAGACAAGAGGGAATGATTCTGCACTGAGAAACTCTACGCTGTTCTTCTTCTCTCGTCAAATTTATGCATGCATCGACTACGCTAGAGACAATAAGAGGGTCCGGCGGCGGTGGTCCTGTGCTCGCATGGTGCTTTGGCTTGAAAGGGAGCTCGATGGTATACTATTATCCTCTCGTGACCTTTTGTGGTAAGTTAAAGGGAATTTCGGATCAGTTGGTGAAGAACTTCTTTGCGTCAAGTCTTCATGGCCCTGTCTTTAGGGAAGCCTTCACGTCTTCTTTTATTGCGAGCTCTTCGGACGTTATCTATACTCTCTAGCCTCCGTTCTCTCACATTTCTAGTCTCCTCGACTGGCTTTGGGGTCTCTCAGCTTGGATGTCGTCATCGTCATCCAACATAGGAGGAGCACACACGGGAGCAAGAGCAATTCCAGTTATTTCTAAGCGTGCTCTCTGAGCGAGAACCCGGAGTTCTTGCTCTTTCCTTTTGAAAACTCCCAATAGGGCGGTGGTTAACCTAAGAGGGGGGTGAATTAGGTTTAATGTGTTATTTTGATTTTATTATCTTCTAAATTTCTGTTTACTATGATTCGTTAGTTAATCACTCCCTTCTTCTTCGCTCGATGCACCAAAGATTATTATACTGGTTGGGGGACCTAATGTCCCTTAATCCAATCCCGAGTACTATAGACTCGGAGGCTCCTCCTCACCAAATGAAACCTAATCCTCTCACCACTCAAAGGGTGAAGGACAATGTTTAAATACAAGGTTTTAGATTTGCCCCCTACGGCAAACCTAACTCTCACCTTTACCTTTCCCTACGGTACTACCCACTAGGCCTCGACCTCCTCGGCTTCTGGACGCTCTAACTCCCTCAGGCTGATCACCATGCAATCGCTCGTCCCTCCACGCCCTGTCGTGCCTCTTCTGCTAGTACCATCGATCACTGGTAAAATGACACCTCGTCTCCAGACTTCACTCGATCTTCCTGCTGTAGAGGTCTAGACCTCTCCTCGTCTCAACAGATGAGATACTCCAATCCTCTAAATGTGTGTGAATGTAACTACTACAAACTAAACAAATGATTTATCTGACTTCTCCTAACTCTCGGTTGATTTTTGACCTAAAGTTGACTTTCTGCTAAATATGGCTTTTCTAACTTTGGTTGACTCTGGGTTGACTTTTGACCTAGAGTTGACTTTTTGTTGACTCTAGCTCTCAGAGTTGACTTCTATTGACTCTAGCTCTCAGAGTTGACTTCTATTGACTCTAGATCTCAGAGTTGACTTCTGTTGACTCTAGCTCTCAGAGTTGACTTCTGTTGACTCTAGCTCTCAAAGTTGACTTCTATTGACTCTAGCTCTCAGAGTTGACTTATGTTGACTCTAGCTCTCACAGTTGAATTCAGTGTGACTCTATCTAATTTCCACCGAACACAATGATCTTATGCACTAACTAACACACGCTGGGATCAGTGAAGGAAGACTGTGATAACATGGTATATGGAATGCATATTATTTTCTAACTAATCTAGAATTGATTCGACGAGAATAGTAAATTTATCCCGCAACTAGAACAACAGGGTTAGAATAACCAGGAGTGAGAGAATAGAATCAAGCTGCAGTTATTTAAAATACTATGAAACACAGTGTCACACTATAATTTAATGACACCACTAATCAGATTACCGTAAGAATAATAGTATACTAGAATTTAAAAAGATTGAAATGCTTTTGTATAATTAAGAGTAACAAGCTCACAACACCTCTTTTCGTGTATACCAAGATAAATTGGCTGAACCCTATTCTCTGCAAATGACACTCTTAGTACAGTAAATAAAACTTTGTTTAAGAATGAAGTGAAATGCAATTTAAATTTAAACCAATTTAACGTAATAGATTGATTTGATAGTATAAATACTCTTTCAAATAGGCTCACCAGTTCGAACGTATATCCACTGCAAGATTTATGGTTAGGACAACAATAATAATTTTAACAAGATTAACTACTAATTAGATCGAAATTACTTCAGAAGATTAATTAATCGCACCTACTATGATCGAAAGTAGAACTAATGTAACAACGACAAATTAAGCTGAAAGTATAAGTATTCTTTCAAATAGGCTCACCAGTTCAAACGTATCTCCACTGCAAAATATAGGGTTAGGACAACAGTAATAAATTGTTAAATAATTTAACTACTAATGAGATAGATAATCCCGAATGACGCTGAAAATTAGATTAGACGTGTATTCTTGGTATCTAATACGTATTTTGCACTACCCCTAAGATGAACAATCAGACACGAGCAAGAAACGAAACTCAGACGACGACAGAGCAGATATCAAACTTTTAAACCAAAACAAAGAAACCTGTACGATTCGAAAGAGTGTTCATGGTAGTCACACTGAAGAGGATGCGAATCAGATGCCAGATGAAGATTGCTCTTCGCACCGATCTTCTGTCTTCACACAAATCGCAGAGAAGAAGAGAATGCTTTGTCGCCAAATCGTTGAATGCCGATTTTTCTTCTTTTTTCTCTAAAAAACCGTGAGTTTTCAAACCCTAACTTTCTCATTATATTGGGTTAGAGGGGAGATAGAAGAAAGGGACGATAATGCCCTTAATAGCAGGTAGTTTAATATTAGTAAAAAAATAAGGACATTAGTAACTTAAATGCAATGTGATAAACAATAATGACAGTACCCGAAAGTAGAGGAGAGATAAAAATAAAAGACGAGAATGCCCTTAATAACAGTTAGCTTAATACTAGTAAAAGAAACTTAAATGATATTGCCCAAACGATATATTCACCTTTGCATGAAATCAAAACACAACACATTACCCTCAATAAATTCATAATTAGACATCCAAAAGAGTTTATAATAAATATCATCCATAATGAAATATCAATCAATGGCAATTCAAGATTATTATTTATGTCAAAACTAGCTCTCTCACACCTTTCTTTTTCTTTCATCATTAACTCTCTCTTAACTTTGATCTCATGGCGACAGCTTCTCTAGTCTTTTGTTCTACTACATATAATGCTTCAGATAATTTCGCAAAGTTGTCATTGGTCTGAAATTCCTGAAGGCCTCTTCCGTCAGCAGCAAGACGATTATCAAGAGGAATTGTATAGCCTTTAGGATTCTTCCAACATGGAATTCATATTTCATGTTCACGTGAACTCCAATAACAGTTTTGCCTTGGAGAGTTTCATATTAACTCATCCTCTCGTAATGACTGATGGATGAAGTGTGACTGTGATCCGTTTCAACTTGGGATGAGTCATGAGTTTGATAACCTTTGATTTATGGTGCTTCTCTTTGTGTTGTTTGATCTTCATGCATGCATGGGTGTATTCATGCACAAGTCTTTGTCTTGAAGTAGAACAAGAAGATAATGTACTTTCATAAGAATAGATCTTCTCCTACTACTAACTATGGGTGGTATTCAAAGAGGGAGGAATTTAAATAACAAAGATGCTCCTATTAACTTTCCTTGACATCATTATTTATAACTATACAAGGTTACCTATGATATAGTGGATATGGTTTAGAAAATAAGGATCCTATATCAAGGTAAAATGGTGGTTGACTTGGTCGATTCAAGGAATTCTAATTATCTAAGGATAAGGCTAATTTCTTTTGACCATGTCAATCTTTAGATCAGTATAAAATAGAAGGAAGAGGGAAAATAAATCCCTTAAGATCTACTCTATCTTTAACTATTTAGAGAGGTCTTCTTCATCCATTTAATGTATTGATAATTTCCAAAACTCATGAATAAGGAGGAATATGGGTTCATTTGGAACCCTTGTGTTCATGTTTAAAATAATTCTCCATCATCTTCCTTTGTATAGCTTTTGATTTCAATTTTGAATCGTAATTTTAGAAAATTTCAATTTCAATTTGAGTTTTTTGTGATTTAATATTTCGGAAATATCTCTCTAGTTTGTTCAATGATTTCTCTGCAAATCTTGATCCAAATCGAGTGATTTTTGATTCCTTGGACTCCTCTTTGAGTCTTATTTCTAAAAATATCAAAATCCATAATTTCTATCCACATTTAATTGTTGGATTTGATCAAATTTTAAGAGATACCTCAAAATTACCTTAATTCTCTTTGGATTTGACCCTTATTCACCACTATACTCCTTAATTCATGAGTATTTAATCAAATTGGTGAGTTTGGTATTAATTTTGACTCTTGACTGTGTGTTTTCAACGACCTCGCTGTTTTGATTCGTCAAATAGGGTCTGAGATTGTAGGGACAATGCCAAGGTTTGTGATGAACTTCTTCAACCAGATTGACTCCTTGGCGTCATCACTCATGGCAATATACTTAGCCTATGTCATTGAATCTGCAGTGGTGGGTTGCTTGGAACTCTTTCAAGACACTACTCCCCTATTCAAAGTGGAAAATAATCTAGATGTAGATCTAGTATTGTCTAGGTCTGATTGAAAACTTGAGTTAGTGTAACCCTGGATCTTAAGTTCCTCTCCTCCACAGACTAGAAAAAAATCCTTAGTCATTCTCAAGTATTTAATGATGCATTTCATGGCTTCTCAGTGTTTCTCACCTGGTTTAGCTTGAAATCTGCTTGTAACACTTAGAGCAAATGCCCCATCTGGTCTTGTACATAGCATAGCATACATGATGGATCCAATCACTGAGGTGTACAGGATCTTCTCTATCAATTCTCTATCTTTAGGATTCTTAAAGGAATGCTCCTTATATATTTGAATTTCATATCTCATTGGTATGAAACCTTTTTTGGAGTTCTCCATACAAAACCTTTTGATAATGGTGTCTATTTACAAGGATTGGGATATTTCAAGAAACCTTATCAATCAACCCCTATAGATATGTATTCCCAATGTGTAGGTTGCTTCTCTCAAATTCTTCATGGAGAAGTTCTTTGACATCCACGCCTTCACAAACGATAACATACCTACATTATTCCCAATGAGTAGGATGTCGTCCACATATAGGACTAGAAAAGTTATCGCTCTCTCACTGATCTTCTTGTACACACAAGGTTCGTATTCACTCTTAATGAAGTCATAAGATCTGATTACCTCATCAAATCTCATATTCTAACTCCTAGATGCTTGCTTCAATCCATATATAGATCCCTACAACTTGCACAGTTTCTCTAGAAACTCCTTGGATGTATAATTGATAACATGCATATTTAACTTGAATTACTATCATATCTAACTTATATTAATGCTTATTTATGTAATTATGATGCATGTTATCATAGTTTTATGAATTTTCTCCATTGGCATGCCATTTTACTAAGGTCCACATTGTTGCATTATTTAGGGTTAATTATGTATTTTATCAATGTTTGACCTTTTGCAAGGTCAAACAACTTGAAATTAAGCATTTTTGATGGAGGACCATGCCTGTGATCAGGCGACAGCACGTGTCGAGCCGGACGGTGCGCGAGTACTACCGCGCCGGAGCACCCGAGCCGATGTCTAGGACCCCGGCTTCAAGTACACCGCGTGATGCGACCCTCCCCGCGAGTTTTCCCCGTTTCTTGCTTTATTTGTTTCGTGAGATTATTTGTGTGTGTGTGGGAGGGTTTTCCCCGTGTTTTGGGCCCTCCCTAGTACTTTTGGGCCGGTTCTAGGCCCTTTTAGTGGGGTTTTAGCCTATTTTTGGGCCAAAACCCCTTGAATTACGGGACTGCCCTTAGGGCAACCCGTCTCTTTCTCTCTCCTATATAAGGAAGGGAAGAGAGAGTATCGGGTAGACGATTTTATGAATGAATACATGATACTTTTGATGTGACATCCCCATGAGAGATTTCCAGGAATTCCCGAGCTAGGAATCCCGTGACCTCCCCATGACCGCCGCCGTGCTCGACTTGAAGCGCCGCCGCCGTGCTCGGTTTGAAGCGCCGCCGCCGTGATCGCCTTGAAGCGCCGCTGCCACCGGTTCCGCCGCCAGCACGCCAGACGCCGTCGCCCTTCGTCAAGTTCTCCCAGCCGCCGCTGACGGACCGGACTGGAGCATCGCCAGCCCGCCCTCTAGCGCCAGAAGCGCCGCCGCCGTGCACAGTTTGAAGCGCCGCCGCCGTGATCGCCTAGAAGTGCCGCAGCCACCGGTTCTGCCGCCAGCACGCCAGACGCCGACGCCCTCGCCCTGTTCTCCCAGCCGCCGCTGACGGACCGGACTGGAGTATCGCCAGCCCGCCCTCCGACGCGCCGTCCTTCCGTGCTGCCAACTAGCCAGCGCCACCCCTGCGTCATCGCCCTGGGCGCCGCTGCCTGATTCACCATTGCGCTCCGTGGACACGCCGGATCAGCCAGGTTCCGACATTTCCGCGCCGAGACGCCCAGGTCGTCAGCCCGCCCGCCGTCGCGTCACTCTTCCGAGCTGTCGACTGGTCAGCGTCACCCCCCAGCGCCGTCGCCCTGGACGCCGCTGCCTGATCCGCCGACGCGCTCCGTGGACACGCCGGATCAGCCAGGTTCCGACATTTCCACGCCGAGATGCCCAGGTCGTCAGCCCGCCCGCCGTCGCGTCACTATTCCGAGCAGTCGACTGGTCAGCGTCACCCCATCACCGTCGCCCCTGGACGCCGTTGCCAGCTCGATCGCTGACGATCGGACGAACACCACCGCCGCTGCTGCTCCAACGGGCTGCCGGAGTTCTTCTACGCCGACGATTCACCGGCGACCGGACCGCGCCGACGCTCGCCGTCGTCAGTTCGATCGCTTGCGATCACTGCGTTCTTAGCGTCGATTTACAGGTCAGACACTTCGGTTTGATATTCGGGCCGCCCAACGCCTCTGCTGATCGAGGATCCCGCCGCTATGATTCTCGTCGCCCTTTAGATAGTGCCGTGATATTCTTTGTGCCTCTCCTCACGGCGGATAGCCTTTCCTACTTGCAGGTTGGTACTGCCCGCGTGCGAGGGTGCTTCGGACCACTGCGATCTTCGGATCACGACGCCGCCCTCGTTCGAGTATCATCACCTTCCCCAGTGCTGAAGGCGCTCGCCCCACCGCCGGGGACTAGCTTCTTAGGTACCTCTCGTTTGCCCGGGTTGGGTCGGGTTTGTTTCTTGGTTTCGTTCGAGTCTTCACAGTCGTCGTACGGGTGCGGATCACTCCGGTCGTGGACTTCCACCGTAGTCGTTGGTAGCCGATCTAACGGAACGTGGGAAAGTCGATCCATCGAGCGTCGCTTGGAGAGCTTCCCGGACGTCACCCTAGGTCAGCTGCCGCTCCCTGTACTTCTCGTTATTTCGAAAATTCGCATCATTACATTTCGTGCTTCTTAGTTGTTAGTTAGGCCAGATTCTTGTGTTGTAACACGAGCCGACGATCCCGGCGACTGTCGTGTTACATCAATTTTCCTTGATTTTATTTTGACTTTAGCGGATGATATAGACTTTAGTGAAATGGCATACCGCGAGGTCATCGATTTCACACGGTCTCGTGTCAAAAAAAAGTCCAAACTTACCAATTTGATGAAAATATCTCGAATTGAGGGGTATAATGGTAAATAAGGGTCAAATCCCCAGGGAAATAAGGAAATTTATGATGATCTCTTCGAATTTGATCAAATCGGACGATGAATTGATAATAGAAATTGGGGGAAATGGTAAATTATCAAAGAGAACTTCAAATTGCCTCCACGGAATCAAAAATCATCGAATTTGACTTTGATTTCAGGGAGAAATTGAAGATCAAAGTAAGGAGAATTTTTTGAAATCGTAAATCACGATTTTAACTAAATTAAACAAAATTAAGCTTCAATTCCTAATCTAAATTGAAATAAAACATAAATGGGCAAAAGATTAGTAAAAACTGCTTCTACTAACCCCAAATAGCGATTGGATTAACACGATTAATCACCTAAATCGTTGAAAATCCAAAGAACGCGATCATCGAGTTCAAGCGTCGATTTCTCCCTCTCTAATCGGCCAAATCTTGATCTCAAACCCTCCGAAGGTGCGGAACTGAGTGTAGAAGAAGATGGGATCGAGAGATTCAAGAGTATTGGTGTCTAAATAGACAAATTGGATTGATTTGTGATAACATGCTAAATTAACATGATAAAACATGATTATTGATGCATATTAAGGCATAAATGATTTCATCTCCATGCATGTTATAATACTTATGTGTATTTTTCTATTGTTCCATGAAAAAGTAATTATAATCTAAAAAATACTTTAAATTGGGGTTAAATATGGTGATTTAAAAGATAAATATTTAATAACCCATCTTTACTTGAGATTATAGAGGTTTTTAAAGTTAAAATAATGAGAGAAAACGTTTTATAAACATTTATTAATATTTTCTAAAGTTAAAATCCATAAAAAATAAATGTATTTTTTAATATAATAATTAAAAATTTCACTATTTATTAATTTTGACTTTTTAGAATGATAGATAATTAAAGTTCGGATCAAATGAAAGAAATTTGGATTAATTTGGAGTTATATTTTAAAAGTTATGAATTTCTAATTTTTAGGGATTTTTCTGGACTTTTAATAAATTAATTTCGATTTTTAAATGATTAAAATGATTTAAAATAAGGCAAAAAGGAGGATATTTTTTGCGCAGGGCCCACGTGGATGCGATGTGGCACTCCGGGCCACGTGGCAGCGCCACGCGGGCCGACGCGGCGCCTATGCGGCAATGTGACATATGCATTATTATATTTATATGGTTATAGTACATATAGTGTTCTGATTATCGGAAGAGGATTATTAACCCTCTTATCCATTGCATATTATATACGCATCTGTTTCCCATAATTTTTTTCGTGTGGGACTAAGTCCCACACAATTTTTAAGTGCTGGACACGTGGTGAAGGAAGAAGCGTCAAATCAACGGCGCATTGGAAATCCGCACGTGGATCGCTTTGACTCAAGGTCCACCGGACGTGCTTTAATTCAACGAGTTATAATTGCTCTGATGAAACGTCCGAGGAGTGCATCGCGACTGTCCGATCGTGATCCAAGGGGCGCAATTCAAGGCGTTTGATAAACGCATCTCAAACGCTTCATCCGGACCGTCCATCGAGATCCAACGGCCACGATATACTCGAACGGTCCACGGTGGACCGTTCCATCGTAACCCTCGATCCTTTCGATCGGACGGTTACGCCCAAATGCCCTATAAAAAGACGTTCTTTCGATTTGTAAAGTATTTGAGTTGGAAATCAAGAAAATTGATCTGTATAGACACCTCCCCTCTTGAATCTCTCGATTCTAGCTTCTTCTACTCTCATTTTCGCATCCACGAAGGGCAAGAACTCGAGATTTGGTTGAGTAGATTAAGAGAAATCGACGCTTGCATCTCCACATCGCGTTCTTCGTGTTTTCGGCGATTAAGAGGTTTAATCGCGTCAATTTGATCGCTATTTAGGATTAGTGGAAGCGGTTTTTCATGATCTACCCTCCTATCATGTTTAATTTTAGTTTAGATTAGGATTTAAGGTTTAATTTCGTTTAATTTTTGTTGATTTCACGATTTTCTTGTCCGAAAATTTCCTCCCACTTCGATCTTCAATTTCTCCACGAAATCAAGATCAATTTCGATGATTCTTGATTCCGTGGAATCGATTTGAAGTTATCTTTCATAATATACCATTTTCAACAATTTCTACCATCGATTTACTGTACGATTTGATCAATTTTGAAGAAAACATCAAGAATTTCCTTATTTCCCTGTGGATTTGACCCTTATTTACCATTATACCCCTCAATTTGAATTATTTTCACTAAATTGGTAAGTTTGGACTTTGTTTTGACACGAGACCGTGTAAAATCGACGACCTCATGCTCTCGTCTTGTCAATTTGCTCTCGAATGCTTTTGAAATCGGAAGAACATCTTTATCTGTACAAGTTTTGGGCGTAACCGTCCAATTATTTGAATCAACAGTTACGATGAAACGGTCCATCATGGACCATTTCAATTATACCGCATCCGTTGGATCGCCGATGGAGGGCTTGGATTTGATCCGTGTGATAAGCATTATAAAACGCATCGGATCGCTCCCGTCGAATCGCGATCTGACGGTCAAGATGCGCCCCCCGCGCATTTCATTAGAACCGTTATAACTCTTGATTTTCAACACGTGCGCTGATGGTGATCCAGTGGTCCCTGTGTCCACTTCCTCAACGCGCGATGATCCGCGCTCCATCTAATCCGACGCACCGCCTTTAGCCATGTGTCCTGCACACTTAAACTTCGTGTGGAACTTAGTACCACCCGGGAAGAATTAGAGAAATCTATCGGGTTTAAAAGGAGTGCAAAATATGAGGGTTAGCTTAAATTCTGAATACGGAATGCTTATATGTACTATAACCCTATAATTACGATAAATATAAATATGCACGTCACATCCGCCCCATGTAGGCCCTCGCGTGGGCCCGCGTGGCACTGCGACGTGGCCCGGAGTGCCACATCGCATCCGCGTGGGTCCCGCGCAAAAATAAACCCCTTAAAATTATTTCAAATTATTTTTAACATTTAAAAATTGCAAAATAAATTCAGAAAAATCTGGAAAAATCCCTAAAAATTAGAAAATTTATAACTTTCAAAATATAACTCCAAATTAATCCAAATTTCTTTCATTTGATCCGAAATTTAATTATCTATTATTCTAAAAAGTTAAAATTGATAACTAATGAGAGTTTTAATTTCTATTAAAAAAATACATTTATTCTTTAAGGATTTTAACTTAAGAAAATATAAATAAATGTTTATAAAATGATTTCTCTCATTATTTTAATTTTGAAAACATCTATAATCTCAAGTAAAGATGGGTTATTAAATTATTTATCTTTAAATCATCATATTTAACCCTAATTTGAAGTATTTTTTAGATTATACTGAATTTTTCAGGAAATGATAGAAAAATACTCATAAATATGATAACATGCATGGAAATGAAATCATTGATGCCTTAATATGCATCAATAATCATGTTTTATCATGTTAATTTAGCATGTTATCAGAGACCTTTATCCCGTTCACCATACCCGCCCTTCTAGCGCCAAAGAAGGATGGTACTTGGCACATGTGTTGCGATAGCTGTGTGATCAATAAGATCACGGTCAAGTACCCTTTTTTAATCCCATGTTTGCAAGACTTGTTTGATATGATGGCTGGATCGATGGTCTTTTCAAAGATTGATTTGAGAAGCGGATAGCATCAGGTTCGGATTCATCCTATAGATGAGTGGAAGACTGCCTTTATGATAAAGGATGGGCTTGGAAATGTGGATCAGGTTCACCTTTAAGAAAAACACGTGCGAGAGGATCATCTCTAGCACCTGAGCAAGGTTTGCGATGTTCGTTGGCGGGAGAAGATTTTTGCCCATGCCAAGAAGTGCACCTTCTTCACAACCGAGGTCTCCTTGCTAGGGTTCCTTGTATCAGCTCAGGGGGTGTTCATCGACCCAAAGAAGGTGCAGGCCATTTACTCATGGCTCCGACCTGCTAGTCTCCATGACATCCAAAGTTTTATTGGATTGGCGACGTTTTATCATCGGTTCGTCCAAAATTTAGTTATGTGATGGTGCCCATCCCCCACTGCCTCAAGTAGGAGACGTTCTAGTGGACCGAGGCAGCCAAGCACGCCTTTGATAAACTAAAGGCCTTGATGACCTAAGCACTAGTCCTACGGTTACTCGACTTCAACAAGGTTTTTGAAGTCACCTGGGATGCTTCTGGCATCGATATAGCGGGTGTCCTTAGCGAGGATGGCCACCCCGTCGAGTTCTTCAGCGAGAAGCTAAATGACGTTAGACTCTGATACTCTACATTCGATAAGGAGGTATATATCGTCATAGAGGTGCTGAGGCACTCGCACCACTATGTTGTAGGATATTTCAAAAAATGATGATATATATGAAGATGAATAAATAAGTGTGAAGTTATGGTTGATAATGAATGGAATATAATATGATTTCTACTGATTTCAAATATGAAAGATTCCTACAAATTTGGGAGGACCTATGAATGATATCACTTAGGGGAATAAGGTGTAAATCAGAGAATATATTATGTAGAATAATTAAGGAATAATTGGAGAATAATGAAGATAATAGTTTAGTATAATGGAGGATAATAAGAATGCGTTGAGTGAGAATTGATTTGAAGTTATCTTTCATAATATACCATTTTCGCCAATTTCTACCATCAATTTATCATCCAGTTTGATCAATTTTGAAGAAATTATCAAGAATTTCCTTATTTCCATGTGGATTCGACCCTTATTTACCATTATACCCCTCAATTCGAATTAGTTTCACTAAATTGGTAAGTTTGAACTTTGTTTTGATACGAGACCGTGTGAAATCAATGACCTCCCACTCTCGTCTTGTCAAATGGCGCCGCTGCCGAGGAATTAAGGCAAATTTTTTATCAAATTAGTCAATTTTGACTTGGTCAACTCAGATTTTTTCTTAATTTCTTGAAATTCACGCAATTCAATCGTATTTTGAGTGATCCTAAGTAGAAATCAATCTTCGAGATCCTTAATACGATAAGATTAAGTGATTTTGCCCCTTTTCTAAGGATTACGGGCAATCACTTCTTCAAAATCGCGTTGAGAATGTGTACTCTCACAGATACCGACATTCAGGTACGATTGATTTCAATTTTTAATATTTTATAAGTATTTATAAGTTATTATCCATTTAAGTATCCGATCCACTCTTCATGAGAAGACGAGTAGCTCTGAGAGTACGGAATAATCCCCTAGAAATAGACTTCTTTGAACGATCCTCGCAAACTCCCAAAGCTACCGAGACCGACACTACCAAGACCGATTCAAGTTTTGATCCAACCGAACTTGGAGAAATTGCCCGGAACGATGAGGGAAATGCCAGGAAACACCTTAGTGACTATGCTAGGCCCGTCCTCCAGCGACCCATCACTAGAATTCATGCACCCCTAAAAAGAGGGGCTAATTTTAGAATTGATTCCCATGTTATGAGCATGCTTCCTATCTTCCATGGTAAACCTTCCGAAGACCCATATAGACATATAGATGAGCTTTCCAAAGTGTGTGAAATTAGCTATCTCCAAAATGTCCCCGCTGACACAATGAAGATGAAAATTTTTCCCGCTACTCTTAGAGATAGAGCCAAAGATTGGTTTTTGAAATTAGGGAAAGAATACACTAGTTGGATCGAGAAGGAGGAGTTTTTAATAAAATACTATTTCGTAGGAAAAACCACCTTCGTGTGAAAAGCCATCCACGAGTTTACCCAAGGCTCGAGTGAAACCTTTCACGAGGCCTGGGAGCGATTAAGAAATCTTACGAGGGAATGTCCACACCATGGAGTGTCTAACCATGAACTAACGCAAATATTTTATGACGGGTTAAGCCCGCAAGATAGATATCTTTTGGATGCAGCTAGCGGCGGCACCTTCATGAGCAAATACGAAGACAATGCGATGGAACTCATCAAAATGGTGGCGAAAAATAGTCACCACAATGTGGTGAAACCATTTGGAAGAGGTGCAATGCCAAAATCTATCGACGTAAAATCAGCGAAGACGGGGATGCTCCTCGAAAGAATCGACAAAATGGTGGAAGTCCAGAACTTACTACTAGATCGACTCAATATCCGCAACGGTTCTAAAGGACTTGCCCCCGTTTCACTCCAAGAAGCGTCACCATGCACGACTTGCTCAAGATTCGACCATGTCGAATTAGATTGTCCCGTGATGGCAATCCAAGGGCAAGGCATGTATAGACAAGGTCCATCGGGAGGACCGAGTCAATAGGGACGACCTAATTATCCAGGTACTTATCCTAACCAATATAATACCCCTGTTTTTAACAACTCTTCGCAGAATAACAGATATAGGAGGAACAACAATCAACCCTATCCTCCACAATACAACGGTCAGCAAAACTACCCTAATCAAAGACAGTCGTCGTTCATCCCGCCAACTCAACCACAAGCATACACGCAAGCTCCACGCCAGACCACGCCAACATCCGACCCAATCCTCGGCGCTATCTCGCAACTAATGGAGCAAATGACGAGGATGAACTCACGCGTGGACGAAATTCAAGACTTCGTCAAGACAAGCGTCCAACCGATGACGGATAAAAAGGGTAAGCAACTAACTTTTACTGACCAATTACCCTCGCAGGCCACGGCAAATCCAAGGAATCAAGGAGCCTCGTCGACCCAGACATACAACATCAACCATGTACACGTAGACGAGGAAGCCGTAGAAACAACATTGGCCATATCAAGCCTTCAGAGTGGGAATGCTCTGCCGGATCCATACAAGGATCATCCTTTCCACCAAGGCTCAAATGAAGAAAAAGAAACGCCAATTATCGTCGAGCAAGACAGTGATTCAGAGGATGAGGAAGAACAGGTTACGACTGAACCTAACCGTGAAAAAGACAAGCCCCGTGTGCCTTATCCTCAAGCCCTAAACTGACCAAAAGCCAAGAATAGCGAAACCGATGACAATGTACTAGACGCCTTTAAAAAGGTGACAATAACCATTCCTTTGATAGATGCCATCAAGCATATCCCTTCTTATGCAAAATTCCTAAAAGGCATATGTAATCCCCATAGAAACCCTAAAAGGATCCAACTTAGTGAGGCGGTAAGCTCTATCATCATGAACTCCTTACCCGTTAAAAAGAGAGATCCGGGAGCACCCATGATCACGAGTGAAATAGGAGGAATGTCTTTCACTAGATCCCTACTAGATATAGGAGCTAGTATCAACATCCTCCCTAAAGCTGTATTCAACCGTCATCATGTAGGGGAACTACAACCTTTCCGAGTAGAACTATGCTTAGCCGATGGATCAGTTAGGAAACCTCACGGATTAGTAGAGGATGTCATTGTAAGAATAGAGGATTGTTATTTCCCACTAGACTTCTTAGTGGTCGATATGAAAATGACTAAGGAGCTGAGCCAAGCCTCAATCATCTTAGCATGACCCTTCCTAGCTGCCGCAAAAGCCGTAACCGACTGGGGGAAAGGAGAAGTAATTCTCAAGGTGGGAGAGCACACCGTGAAGGTCGACATAAAAAAAATTAATAAAATACCCTTCACGAGCTTTTGAAGACTTGGGCGCTATCGACTTCGTCGACGAACAGGATATAGACGCCTGCGTAGAGGAAGTCATGATGATCAACGAGGAAGCACGATATGAGGAGCTTCCTATGGACGAGCCAACTTTGGAGCTTAAAACTCTCCCATCAACACTCAAGTACGCCTTCCTTGGCGAAGAGAAAGCAAAGCCAGTATTTATTTCCTCCAAGCTGGACATAAAGCAAGAAGAACAATTACTGGAGGTGCTAAGGAAAAATAAAGAAGCAATCGGATGGACCTTGACGGACTTAAAAGGGCTAGACCCTTCACTATGTACTCATTGCATCTTCCTAGAGGATGAGTCAAGACTCGTCAAGGAAGCCCAGAGATGACTCAACCCGAGGTTATGGGAGGTCATGAAAGAAGAAATTCTTAAATGGCTCAACGCAGAAATTATCTACCCCATATCCGATAGCCAATGGGTGAGTCCGGTACATGTTGTTCCGAAGAAAGCCGGAGTAACGGTCATGACGAATGAGAAGGGCAAGGAAATCCAGACGCGCCTACCGACGAAGTGGAGAGTCTGCATCGACTACCGAAAACTGAACCCCGTGACCAAGAAGGACCACTTCCCGCTACCGTTCATCGACAAAATCTTGGACCGACTGATAGGATCGAAGTACTTCTGCTTTCTCGACGGATATTCGGGCTACAATAAGATTGTTATCCACCCCGACGATCAAGAGAAGACGACGCTCACATGTCCTTTTGGCACCTTCGCTTTCAGACACATGCCGTTTGGACTGTGCAACGCCCTGGTGACCTTCCAACGATGCATGATGGCAATCTTTTTTGACTTTCTTGGCGACAGCTTAGAAGTTTTCATGGATGATTTCTCCGTGTTTGGAAACGACTTCGAAAGTTGTCTCGCTCACCTGACGAAGATACTGGAGGTATGCGTCAGGAAACGACTGGTGCTTAGCTAGGAGAAATCCCACTTCATGGTACGAGAGGGAGTAGTGCTCGGGCATATCGTCTAGGGCAAAGGTTTAGAAGTGGATAAGGCCAAGATAGAGGTCATCCAAAACCTCCCTCTACCAAGTCTTGTCAAAGACTTAAGGAGCTTTCTCGAGCACGTCGGCTTTTATCGAAGATTCATTCAAGATTTTGCCAAAGTCTCCAAGCCCCTCACCACCCTTCTTTGCAAAGACAAGGACTTCATCATCGACGAAGAAGGGAAGCGCACATTTACGATGATGAAGCAAGCACTGATCGAGGCACCGATTCTACAAAGTCCTAATTGGGACTTACCCTTCGAGATCATGTGCGACGCTTTGGATTACGCGGTGGGAGCGGTCATGGGGCAGCAACTGGACAAGAAGTCGACGGCCATCTGCTATGCAAGTAAGACCCTAATCGAAGCTCAAATAAACTATACAACTACAAAGAAAGAGCTTTTGGCGGTGGTCTACGCTCTAGAGAAGTTACGGCCTTACATCTTGGGGAGCAAGATCATCATCTACACTGATGATGCGGCCCTGAAGTACTTGCTCTCCAAGAAAGAGGCCAAACCACGGTAAAAATAGGATCGGTAGTATGTAGTTATTATATTATTAAAATAATATAATTATTTAAGAGGTTCTTCGGATAGAGGAAGAAATAGCATGGACGATGAGGAGAGGAGAATACCGAACATAATCGGGAAGGTTGTTGTAAGAAATAGATGAAGAAGCACCTAATGTGGACTTACGGATCTTGGATAAGAACTATTCTCACAAAAGAAAGATAGGACGGTTACCTGGAAATGAACGGAACGCGATGCCATCGGATTCCCCGGAACAGCCCAGTTGTCGTCATTTTTCTTTCGACTGTTTAAGTGTGTGAAAGAGGACAGTAGAGGGGAAGAGTAGAAAGGGAGATAGAATCGGAGATGAGGGAAGGTGGGAGAGACACAAGGAGGACGATGAACACACGGGGGAAAACGGAACCAATAGTAACCAAATTTCTTTTCAAAAACATCTGTTTGTTTTCTTACAATTGTTCACTTTTATAGGATGAAGAGTTTAGCAGTTTCAGGGAAACGACGCATCTTTTAGTATCCGTCGCGTGGAGTATTTCAGCATTTTCAGAATTTTCTCCTCCTTCGCATTTCCCGTGTTTACGTGGTAACCGCCAAGTGGACTCTGTGTAATTTTGTGATATCCTGAAGTCCGGTGTTTTGTTGATTTATTTTTCCTTCCGATTCTTTGAGCTTCAGCTGCAGGAATCGTTTCGCGGACTGATAGGAGGCAGAGGTGATGGATGGGAAGGGGTCGTCCATGGCAATACGGAATCTCCATTGACCTGCAGTTTTCTCTCGCGACTGGGCCAAGAGGGATTGCTATTTCCAACGCTTCTTCGATCCGTCTTTGTCAAAGCCGAAGTCTTGACTCGCGGGAGGCGAGTTGAACCATCTCCAGCCCTTTGCAATTTTATCGCGGATGGTAATCGGTGCCGTCGTTGATATCTGGTTGACCGAGTTCGCAACTTTCCAAGGTAAGTTAAATGGAATTTTGGTAGTTCTCTTGCTGCTCGGATGGAGAAGCCATGTAAGCTTGAGCTAGAGGTATCCCTTCATGAAGATTTTTGGGCTTTTCCTGTCCCTTTTGTTCAGGTTGAACTCTTGATTCTGAATCTTGGTCAAGGAACTGATGGGAAGGTTGAAGATGCTCTGCGAGCTCGAAATTTCATCATTGGAGTTGTTCATCGATTTCTGGTTAGGAGATGATATGATAGAGCTGTTGACTTTGGAGAGATTCTGTGATAAACAGATTGAAAGATAGATCTTTTGTTGACCTCTGTCTACAGTTTGAGAGAGTTGACCGTGGAGTGCTTCATGTGCGTTTCAATGCTCCATATTGATTTTGACATGAGATTGATACTGAGATAATTTTCTGTAGGGAAGCTTTTATGCTGACTTTTATTCAGGAGGCATGACTTCAAGTGGAAGGGCTAGCATCATGAGGAAGGTTTTGCCTCTTTGATGGTTGATGAGAATACCCTGATTGAGATTCCACTATGGTGATGTTTCTTCATATGGGTAAAGGCATGATAATACTCATGCAAGGCTTTGTCTTGAAGTAAATTAAGAAGGTAAATTCTTCCATAAGATCTCTTCTAAATTCTAACTATAGGTGGTTTCAAAGAAAAGAGGAATATATCACAATGGTGTTCCTACTGATTTTTCTTATGAGATCACTATTTAAAATGATATAAGGTACCTATGATAGGGTGGAGAAGGTTTGGAAAATAAGGAACCTATATTAAAGGGAAAAGGGTGGTTGACTTGGTCCATTCAAGGAATTATAAGTATCTAAGGATAAGGCTAATTTCTTTTGACCAAGTCAATCTTTAGATCAGTATAAAATAGGGAAAGGAGGGAAGATAATTCCCTTAAGATCTACACTCTCTTTAATTATTTAGAGAGGTCTTCTTCATCAATTTAATGAATGGATAATTTTCTTTAAATTGGTAGATAAGTAGGAGGAGGAGGAGGAGGATAGGTTCACTTAGAACCCTTGTGTTCATGTTTCAAAATAATTCTCCATCAATAAGGTAATATAAGGGAATAGTCAAGAGGATTTTCGGATGAGGTAGAAGAGGGAAAGGGTAGATGCGACGATGAGAACAGAGGAGGTACAGAAAGGAGGGTGACTGAGAATAATTTAGGAATAAGGTTTTTGGAATAGAAAGAGAATAGAAGGAGAATAGGATATTAGTAATAGAGAGAGAATGCAGTTGGGAAGAGAGAGATCGTCGGACTTATGGATCTTCTTATCGAACTATTATCCACGGCCAAATGAGAGAGAGGATGTTAGCTGAAGAGGACGAGACAAGATGCTCTTGGATGACGCCCACTGATCCGGAATATCCTCGAATGATTTCGGACATGATATGGATGAAATGGGAAAGAAATGAGGGGAGAAAAGATAGGAGGACAGAACTCGGGAGATGAGAGAAGGTGGGAGAAAGGTGGAGACACAAGGAAGAACACAATGAACACATAGGGGTAAACGTAACCAAAAGGGTAACCAATTTATCAATAAACAACATGTCGTTCTCTTCTTACAATCTGCGTTTTATAGAGATGGAGAGGAGGAAAATTACGGTGAAGAAACGTTTCGAGAAGAGAGGGCGGTTATCGGGTGGTTATGGCATTCCTTTGGGAATGCTCTCAAACGTCTTCTCTTTGCCCACCACGTGTTGCCTGCAATCGGAATGGTATCGCTCCAGGAAATAGGTTGGTTAATCCCCATTCGCGTTCTTCATTTGGATCCAAATTTTGACCGTCTAGCTTTTCTCCAGAGTACTAGTCGTAAATATGCCACGTGTGGGGTGGCAGGCAACGGTGAAGATCATATCCGCATTGTCTTCTATTCTCATACTATCTTCCGGAATTGCCATCCCAAAGGTAAAGCATATATCTTCAAGCATACTGACCACGGAAGGCCACGTTGACCACAGAGAAGCAATTAAAGGCTTTCAAGAATCTATCTCGAGCAGGTACGTATCTTTATCACTTGCTGCTTGTTGATTGTGTCGATATTCTCTTGATGATGTGGATCCGGGGCATGCAAAGTCGAGTGGGCGATACTGATTTCCCGAACGTGAGGTCATCACTGATGACCGTGCGGAGAAGCCGAGAGAGGATGCTCAGACGTTAGCAGGAGTAACCTTTACAGGAAAATTCCCATTCGAGGGAAGTAGCATTCGCTCCGATTTTCCACTTTAACGTAAGAGTTGAGCTCAACAGTTATAGGCGGCTCCAGAGACGGTTGCTCATCCAGATACGGCGCCGGAAATGGTGAAGACGTGCAGGAGGATGAGGAAGAAGCAGGTAGGTCTCCGCGGCAACCTGGAGGGCTAGGACTGCGTGGCTTTGGAACCTGAGACCTATCTTAACATCCTGCGCACTTTCTCGGGCAAGCCTCTAGAGGGGTTAACTACTTGTTCAGAAGCTTGGTGCTCTTCTGATACTTGCAAATTTCACGAAGAGCAACTGTTCCGGGACAATAGTGATGGGGTTTTTTCACGCCTCCGGTGGTCGGGGCAGACTTGCGAGCAGCCTTGGTAGCAAGCTATTTCCGGGGAGTCTTTCTTCCAGTGGATTTGTGATCAATTTGCTTAATTTGAGCCATCTCTTCAATCTTTGTGGCAAGCCGACTCTGATCTTTCTTCGAACCAAGATCACTGGCTCCAAGGCCAGTTGTCTTTGCTTCAACTTTAAGAGCTTCTACGTCAAATTTTCCTTCTTTCTAAGAGATTTCTTCTTCTTGGGTTTCTTAAACTGTAGCATCTCTTCTCGTGACATAGTCAGAAGAGCTTCGCCCATAGGATTTGAGGTCTTCATATCTTCACCCTTTATCATGAAGGTATTGTTAAAATGGGAGATAAATGGGATTTTTACTTGTGATTGTCTTCATTGATGATAGATTTGACTTGAATTGTCACCAAGATAGTTTCATCTATAATTAATAATATTTATATCTCTTCTAGAATTATTTCTAAGGGAGGTTTTCAAAGAAATAAGAGATTGGAAATCAAGGATGTTCCTACTATTATTTCTTTCTTGAGGTCATTAATTAATACAAGGTACCTATGATATAAAGGATGTGGTTTGGAAAATTAGGAACCTATATCAAAGGTAAAAGGTGGTTGACTTGGTCCACTCAAGGAATTCTAGGTTTCTAAAGATAAGGGTTAAATGCTTTGACCAAGTCAATCTTTAGATCAGTATAAAATAGGGAAGGGAGGGAAGATAATTCCCTTAATATCTACACTCTCTTTTAATTATTTAGAGAGGTCTTCTTCATCCATTTAATAAATGGATAATTTCTAGAGTTGGTGGATAAGGAGGAGGAGGAGGAGGATAGGTTCACTTATAACCCTTGTGTTCATGTTTCAAAATAATTCTCCATCAATTCTAGTCTTCTGAAATGCTTTAAAAAAAGAAGAAGAAAAGAAAGAGGAGAAAAGTCAAAAGGAAGAGAGAAATAAGAAGTTACAAGAAGGAAAATAAGTGGGAACATCTTCTACCTCCACTATCATCTCCACCATCTACCCTATCCATCACCACCCACCTCACTTGGGAGTATAGTCATCATAAGTGATACCTTCTTTGCTTTTATAATCCACTTTGTTTTATCAGCATATTTGCTTTTAGCCAAGTCATACCCGTAGAAATAGTATGATGGAGAATTATTTTGAAACATGAACACAAGGGTTCTAAGTAAACCTATCCTCTTCCTCCTCCTCCCTCCTCCTTATCCACCAACTTGAGAAATTATCCATTCATTAAATGGATGAAGAAGACCTCTCTAAATAATTAAAGAGAGTGTAGATCTTAAGGGAATTATCTTCCCTCCTCTTATTTTATACTGATCTAAAGATTGACTTGGTCATAAGAAATTAGCCTTATCCTTAGATAATTAGTATCCCTAGAATGGATCAAGTCAACCACCTTCTACCTTGATATAGGTTCCCTATTTTCTAAACCATATCCACTATATCATAGGTACCTTATAGAATTATAAATAATGATCTCAAAAGAAAATCAGTAGGAACCTCTTTGTTTTCCCTTCTTTCTTTGAATACCACCTCTAGTTAGAGTTTAGGTGAGATCTAAAGGAGGAATTTACCTTCTTAATTCACCTCAAGACAAGCCTTTACATGAGTATTATTATTCATTTACCCATATGAAAGTAACTCAGCATGAGGACAGCTTATGAAGAAAATAAGCTAAGAAGATTACTCTCTTAATTAATGAAGAGCTCCAAGATCAAATATGAAGGACATGACAGCAACTCCAACAAAAGGAACTGCCTCTCATTTAAACAAGGCCCTCACGGTTAATAACATGAAGAAATGGTTGTTATCTACCAAGGCTCATCAACAAGCTCAATCACTCCACGGTCAACTATCACAAACTAATGGAGATGATTATGGGAGCAACTGCAAAGAATGATCCACACGGCACAGATAAGAATGTCTATTTCCACATTTGCCTACAACCAATACTACTGATAACAGGAAACACCCCGGCCTTCCTGTGATGGACTTCCCCAAGAGCTTAATCTCTTACCAAGAAAACGACAAGAGCTTAACAAGCGAAGGATTGACCTTGCCTTCACAGTGACGGAATACCTGTTGATGAAGCATATCGGGAGTCAATCTGGAGGGCATCAACTTTATGCAATGCGACACTGTAAGAAGCACGACCATCTGACGACGCGGAGTACAGGTTTTTGGTGACGGGTAAAGCGACAACAGCATCATTAGATTTCCCTCATCTTACCTTGGACAACAGCGAGATAGATGGAAACCGAACCACTTCCGTCGACCCCGCATCACGAACACGTGCAGCTAAAGATATTAAACTCATGAAGCTCGGTCAACATGATATCAGAGACAAACCCAATGATAGCCGATGATAGCCGTGATAAAATCGCGATACGACGTCACCCTAGTTTTGGAGATAATCCGAGGTTTTAAAGGTAATCGGTCAACGCGTATTGACTCCGCAATCGCCGATTACATCCCCGATTAAGGCGGTGATTTCCGATCGACAGCCGTCACGCATTTCACGATCAACTTAACTTCCCACACAGATGCAACCGCCACGGCGCATATTCTCGGCACAACACATGTCTCTACTTCCCTAAAAGCACGATGGTAAAGGAGCTTCAGAAAAACCACGGAACCAATCCGACTGTGCGAATACTACCTCGTATTCTCCATCACGTGAAGATTGCATCTTTGAAGACTCGTCCACGAGGAGAATCTTCCCGTCGTCAACATCTCAGCTGGGAGATTCTAAAGAATAGAAGACTCTTCGTCTCAGCGCCTCAGCAACTGTCTCGAATACACATGTCATCACTCATGAGACGAATTCGTCATGCTGTAACCGTCAATTTCGTCCCAGAAACCAAGAGAGTAAACTATTATTCAGTGGTCGTTACGGAATCCATGTCAGTAGCAAAGGAATTTCTGCCACCGACTGTACGTAGTAAGTTAGATCGACGTGACGCTTTGCCTTAAGCCCTCTTCTTCCTCTATAAAATAGGAGATTGTAAACAAAAAGAAGGTTGTTGTTTATTGATAAAAGTTTGGTTACTTGGTTCGTTTATCCCTGTGTGTTCATCGTGTTATCCTCATATTCTATCCATTCCTCCTCTCCACAACTCATTTCCGAGTTCTATCTCTCTTTCTTTTCTTCCCCACTTCTGTCCTCTTTCAATCATCTCAAAGTAAGGAGCAAAACTGAGGAAATCTTGTACCGTTTGAAGACTTCAAGTGCATCGTCTTCACTCCCAAAGAGCCAGGAGTATTTCAATGACATCATTTCTCATCTACCTTCAGGTAACATCTCTCTCCATCTCGTGGATAATAGTTCGTTTCACAAGATCTTAAGTCCACATTAGATCTTCCGTGTCTCCTATTGTCCTCCATTTCTCTGTCTATTTTCTTTGCTCTTTCTCCGTTCTCGCTATTCTCTTCTTATTTTATATTTATTCTCCCCATCTCTCTCTCTATTTTCTATATTATAATATATCTTATAGTGATGTAGGATATTTCGAAATATGATGATATGAATGAAGATAATGATATAAAATAGAAATAATCCTACAAGTGATTGGAGGATCTATGAATTGATATCGATTGAAGTTATGAGAGTTGGAGGATTATAATATATGGGAAGAAGAGAAATTAATATTGGATTAAATGTATGATGGGATGATGGTAGATTAAAATATATTTTAGTGAAGCGTTTGGAGAAGATGAGGCGTTTAGAGGAATATAAGAAATGATGGTATGAAGAAATGGATGTGGATCGGTTTTGAGAGGGAAGATAATTAATAATAGGGAAGAGCGAACGGTTCAGATGAAATTTTAGATTATTGGTGATAGGAGAGAAACGATAGAATAAGAAAACGTGAGAAAAGAATTCGGATTTACGTGTTAGGTAGAAGTTACGTGGAGAAGAGAGATTTGGGATAGAGAAAAATTGAGGAAGAAATGTATAGGGGAGCTACGGAATGAGTGGATGAGCAGAGGATGGTGAGAAGGGATGATGGAGAATTATTTTGAAACATGAACACAAGGGTTCTAATTGAACCTATCCTCCTCCTCCTCCTTATTCGCTCATGAGTTTGAAAATTATCCATTCATTTAAATGGATGAAGAAGACCTCTCTAAAATAATTAAAGAGAGTGTAGATCTTAAGGGAATTATCTTTCCTCCCTTTTCTAATTTACACTGATCCAAAGGTTGACTTGGTCAACAGAAATTAGCCTTATCTTTAGAAACCTAGAATTCCTTGAGTGGACCAAGTCAACCACCTTCTACCTTTGATATAGGTTCCTAATTTTCCAAACCATATCCACCATATCATAGGTACCTTTATATAATTATAAATAATGAGCTCAAGAAAGATCAATAGGAACATTCTTGATTTCCAATTTCTTATTTCTTTGAACAACCACCCTTAGGTAGAATTTTAAGAGAGATCTAGTTATTAATTATCCAAGGAAGACATTATCTTCTTATTCTACTCAAAGACAAAATCCTTGCATGAACAAACCCATGCATCTATGGAGCTCAATCAGAATGAAGATTCCTAAAGGTTTCTAACAAGTTTGAAGCCATCTATCATTAAAGAGGATCCTTCTCTCCACTGTTGCCGATTCAAGCAAGAATATTATGGTCAAAGATGAAGAAGTGGGTCTTATCTACCAAAGGCTTGTCAACAAGCTCAGCTACCACAAGTCAATAGAAGGTCAAAGCCTATTTCACATCTTCTCTTCCTGATAATGTGAACAGAGAAAATACAAGGAGATCTCCACAAAATGGGCCATAATCACTTCTGAACAAAGGTAAGATATCCATGGCCTTAGGAATTAGGATGACAGCCACAACATGAACTAGGTTTGACGAAGGGCTATCGGAAAGCAAGAAGAAGATGAAAATTCTATTCTTTGAAAGACTATCCTACATCTTCATCCATTAGCAGGCAAAGAGAAGGTTCAAGACCTACTTCCCCTCAACATGACCCCGCTCTCCCAAGGTCTGGAAACCGCTGGTGACACGACAGTCTTAATCCCGAGGAACACGACGATTCCCTCCAAGAAGGAGCAGGTGCTCTCTACCTATTCTGACAACCAACCCGGAGTCCTCATCCAGGTTTACGAGGGCGAGCGTGCCCGTACCCGCGACAACAACCTGCTGGACAAGTTTGAGTTGTCCGGCATTCCCTTGGCCCCGCGTGTGTTGGCTGCTGATCACCTCAAGAAGCACCCTCTCAAGATGATGAGCACACTCACAATTGCACTCAACCACTCAAAAGAAGAAGAAGAAGAATGAGAAGAGAGAAATTCCACTAAAAAACACTAAACCACTCACTAACACAAGAACAACTCTTTGGAGGAAGAAAGGAAGTACAGAGATACATTTAGGGATGCTAAGATCCCTATTTATAGGCTGGAAAGGAGAAAAAAAACAAAACAATAACCTCTTATTTTTCTGCCTCACTATTCTGCCGAATGCGCGCTATGGGGCATGAAAATCGGCGCGTGCACACTATTCACGCGGGATCCCCCGATTTACGTGCTACGCGCGCGTGAAGTGGGGGGGGGGGGAAGAAATTCAACTCCCACATTCTCCTTTTTGAGTTTCTTCATGTCCCATGCCTTCTTCAGTCCAATTTTTGCACTTAGCTCCACAAACTTCACCCTCCCCAATGATTTTGTGAGAATGTCAGCCAATTGATCTTCAGTCTTCACATGCTCGATGACGACTCTCCCATCTTCGAAGCAATCTTGAATGAAATGATATCGTGTGTCGATGTGCTTGGTTCTATTGTGATGAGCTGAGGTCTTGCTTAACATAATGGCTGATTGATTATCAACCATAATCTTCACCGCTTCCATTTTTACTCCCATTAATTCCATCACTAACCTTGCAATCCACACGCCTTGACATACGGCTGATGTAATTGCTATATATTCAGCTTCACACGAAGATAAGGCCACCACCTTTTGCTTCAAGCTATTCCAAGTGATTGGTAGACCACCTAGAAAGAAAACCTGTCCCGAAGTGCTCTTTCTATCTTCCACATCACCGGCGAAGTCACTATCGCTATAGCCAATTACATTGAGATTCTTCACGCCTTTCACATACACAATACCAAAATCAATGGTCCCTTTGAGATATCTCAACACCCACTTTGCTGCTATCCAATGGTCAGAGGTAGGATTCACCATATATCTACTTAATATGCTCACCGAGTAAGTCATGTCGGGTCGCGTATGAAGTAGATACCTTAGGCTTCCAATTAAGCTCCTATATAAAGTCGCATCCACGCTTCTTCCACCTCCTTCTCTCTTTAGCTTCAGCTGAGCTTCCATTGGAGTGTTGGTTGGATTGCATTCAACCATTTTAAAACTCTCCAAGATATGTGCAGCATATGGTCTTTGAGACAAGGTTATTTGGGACTTACCTTGATGCACTTCAGTGCCCAAATAAGAACTTAGCAATCCCAAATCTGTCATCTCAAAAATCTTCATCATATTTTTCTTGAACTCCTTCACTTTGGCTTCACTTGCCCCCGTGATGATCAAGTCATCTACATATACTCCAACAATCACTTTATCTTGATTTGAGTTCAAATAATACACACCTTGGTCATTTTTGCTTTTCACAAAGCCAATGCTCTTCAAAGTATCATCAAGCTTTGCATTCCATGCTCTGGGTGCTTGCTTGAGGCCGTAGAGTGCTTTATTTAATTTGAGGACCCACTCCTCCTTTCCTTCTTTCACATAGCCCTCCGGTTGACTCACATAGATCTCCTCCTTGATTTCACCATTCAAGAAGGCGGATTTCACATCTAGATGATGCAAACTCCAACACTCTTGGGCTGCCAATGCAATCAAGATACGGATTGATTTAAAACGAGCAACAGGAGCAAATACCTCATCATAATCAATCCCGTATCTTTGGCGATACCCTTTCACCACTAATCTCGCTTTGTGCTTCACAATTTCACCAAGCGGATTCTTCTTTAGCTTGTATACCCATTTCACACCAATGGGCTTGCATGACTTAGGAGCCTTCACTAGCTTCCATGTATCATTCTTCTCAACGGAGGTGATCTCCTCCTCCACAGCTTTCCTCCATGCTTCATCTTCAGATGCCTTGGAATAAGTGGTGGGTTCTTCAAATGAGATGAGGCACTCCTCCTCAATCGGATCAGTAGCTTCATAGAGAGCTTGGATGGATCGAAATCTTGGCATCACTTCATTGCTCGTCGATGTCGACCCTTCACTTTGACCCGCTTCTTCATTTGAAGGCATATCTCGAAGCACACCTTCAAGATTGTCTCCATCTTCCTCCATCCTCATACTTGGATTGTCAAATCTAAGATTTACACCTGAAACACACAACTCCATACCTTCACTCGGTTGTCGTTCCATGAAGTTCCACTTGCGCCCTTCTTCGAAGATGACATCTCGGCTCAAATGAACCTTGTGCGTGGTAGGATTAAAACACCGATAACCCTTGGTACCTCTCTCGTACCCCACAAACACCATCTCCATACTCCTATCTTCAAGTTTCCCCAAAGCTCCAGGAGTCTTCACATACACAATTGAGCCGAAGATCCTAAGATGACTCAGTTTAGGCTTCTTCCCGCTCCACATCTCATAGGGCGTCTTCCCTTGCAAGCTCTTCGTTGAGGACCTATTCAACACATACACACAAGTATTGATAGCCTCACCCCATAATTCAAGAGGTAAACTCTTTTCTTTGAGCATGCTTCTTATAAGACCCACAACGGTCCTATTCTTCCTCTCAACTACTCCATTTTGTTGGGGCGTATATGGAGTAGTGAGCTGCCTTCGAATGCCTTTCTCTTCACACCACTTTGAGAATTCTTCAGAAGTGAATTCTCCACCACGATCAGTTCTCAAGCACTTGATCAATGCTCCATTGGATTCACTCTCTGCTAGAGTCTTGAATGTTTGAAAGGCTCCAAACGCTTCCGACCTGTTCTTCAAAATCGCCACCCACATCAATCTAGAAAAATCATCAACAATTAGCAAAAAATACTTCCCTCCACTAATTGTTTATGGTGTGATTGGTCCACAAATGTCGGCATAGACCAATTCAAGGGGCTTTGAAGCTCTAAATTCAGTTGCTTTGGGAAATGGGGCTCTCGCATGCTTCCCGGCCACACAACAACTGCACTTGTGCTCAAATTTTGAAGAACTAGGTAATCCAATAGCATGATTACCTTTCACCATACCATGGAGAGTGTGAGCACTTTGATGAAACATCCTTCTATGCCACAACCATGCCTCTTCATCATTTTTCTCCACAAGAAGACAATGCTCGACAATGTTGAGCTTCAAAAGGTACATATTCCCCCTTCTCTTGGGAGTCTTGGTCAGCAACCTTCCTTGGCCATCATAAAGGGTGAGAAAACCATCTCTCAAACGTATGTCACAACCTTGGGAATCAAGTTTTCCCAAAATTAAGATGTTAGTCTTCAATTTAGGTATATAAAGAACATTCTCAAATATCATTCGTTCACCATTTGTACACTCCACATGTACTTCACCTTTGCCTTCATACCTAATTGAAGAACCATCACCGAATCTCACCACTCCTTGGTGAGACTCATCAAGGGACTGATAAAAGGTCTTCATACCAGTCATATGGCTGCTAGCTCCCGTATCTAGATACCACATATCATCTATTGGAGAGCTATTCATACCTTGAAGTAACACGTCCGCATGTTCATCGGCTAGCACCATTAGCAACGATGATTCTTCCTCTTCATCTTCTTGGGCTATATGCATCTTTTCTTTTCCCTTTGACTTCTCCTTCTTAGGAAGTTCACACTCATCTGCAAAATGCCCAAGCTTTTGACAATTGTAGTATTTTACCTTGGATTTGTCAAATTGCTTCTTTTTCTTCTCTCCATTGGTATCATCACCACGATCTTTGCCTTTTCCTTTCTTTCCTTGTCCCCTTCCGCTTGAAGATGACCCCTTTTGATCCTTCTTAGACAAATTAAATGCCCTAGATAAGAGTGCTTGCTCCTCATCTCTTGAGTTCCTCTCTTGGAGTCTCAACTCATGAACTTTAAGTTGCCCAAATGCTTCCTCAAGTCTCATGGTCTTTAAATCACTTGTCTGCTCAAGTAGAAGAATTAGAGAATCAAAATCTATAGGGACTGACCTGAGAAGCCTTGAAACAGCGCCATACTCATCAAGACTTTCCCCCAAGTCTCTCAAATTAGTAACAATTTGGGCAAAACGATTTGAGTAGTCATCAATCTTCTCATTCCTCTTCATGGAAATTGTTTCAAATTCCCTCTTCAATGATTGCACCTTTGCTTGCACCAATTTGTCCATTCCCACATGGAATGTGCGGAGAACTTCCCAATTCTCCTTTTCACTCTTCTTGATGTTGATTTGGTTGCTTTGTGACTCAGAGATGGAATTGAGGATCATCGACAATGCAAGGCGATCCTTCTTTCGATTTACCTCACTTCCATCAATAACTCCCCACAAGTCATGAGCCTCCAAAGAAACTTCCATCCTCATAGCCCAAAGACGGTTATTTGTGCTTGTTAACATCAAAATAGAAGTAGACATACCGATTTCACTCCTCGGTGGATGCAAGGTTGGTGTAGGTGCATGTGCAGCATCGAACATGGTAGAAGTCCTTCCTGATGCAGGACGCGGTGGTGAAAACCCTCGTGCCTGATCAATGGGACTGAGGTTGACCGGAGGTAGCCGGTCAACCCTAACCTATGGGTAGGCGAATCCTAGACTATAAATACGAGACCTCTAACCTAAGCCTAAGTGCAGGCAAGCGTGCCGATCAGCGGAGTCGACTTCGGGTGACCCGAGGAAACTCGCGATGATGGGTAGGGTGAGACCCTCTCGATCCACGTCCAGAGGTGTGGAAGTCGCTCGCCGTGGGGTAGCCAGGAGGCTGCAGCCCACGCTCGGTACCGGACCTGACGTACGCGTCAGAAATCTCGAACCTATAATCGTACTACCCTATCTACGTCGTCCGACGGCGGTGGAGACGAGTAAAGGAAATGCTTCGAAAAGTAATTAACTTGAAAGAGGGGTTGAAGCTAACCTGCGGGGCGCGAGCCCGGTCGGTCGGGGCGGGGGAGATCGTCGGGCGCGGCAGCGATGTCGGACGCCGGGACGAGTCGGCGAGGGAGTGCAGCGGAGCGATCGGCGCGGGGCGGAGCGATGACGAGTCGTGGCGAGCCGGACGGGTCGCGGCGAACACGGGGAGGCGAGAGACGGCGTCCGGGGCCGGCTCGGAGAGGTCTGGGCCGGTTCAGGGCAGTCTGGGCCGGTCCTGGACCGGGCCTGGGTGTCCTGGGCCGGTCTGGACCGTGGTGGGCCGGTTCGGACGGTCCGGACCGGTTCCGGATGGGTTGGACGGTCCAGGCGGACTGGACCGGTCGGGGTCGGGCCGGTCTGGACCGGCTTGGACCGGATTCGGTCTGGTGAGGAGCTGGGCCGGCCTGGCTGGGGTCGCCCGGGGCGGCTTGACCCAACCAGGGGCGGGCCGGACCAGGGCGGGCTGGCTCAGACCAGACCTGGGGCGGCCGCAGCTGGCCTGGTGCGGTCCGGGCCGGTTCGGGCTGGCTCGGACCGGCTGGTGGCGTGGGTGGGGTGATCCGAGGTGGGCGATTCCCGCTGAGTTGACTCAGCGGGAATCGTTCATTTCTCACCTTGTCGATTAGGGTTTCGCGCAGGGGGTCCCGGGCGGCGCGCAGCGAGGAGCAGCAAGGCGATGACTCCGGCGCGCTGGGAGGTTAGCGGGGCGGCGTATCAGGGGAGAGGACGGGGCGGCCGTCGTCTGGGCGGAGCGGGCTCGGGCCCTTGCGGGGACGCGTGAGGCGAGCGGACGGTGGCGCGGATGGTCGCGGAGGGGGTTGCGGGAGGCGATCGGGGAGGCGGTGGCGTCTGCGGCCGGGCGACGCGTCGACGACGACGGGAAACGAAGGCGGCGGCTGCGAAACGCGACGGCGGCGGGTTCCTGGTGGTCGAGGGGAGGGGAAATCGGGGAAGGAGGAGGAAGGGTGGCGGCGGTTGGGAGGTTCGCCGGAGAGAGTGGTGGAGGGGGAGATTGGGAATGACGGTCCGGGGAGGAGGAAGGGTGGCGAAATTGTGGGGAGGAGGTTGTTCGGAAGCGGCGGCTGGGAGGTTTGCTGGAGAGGAAGGTGGAGGTGGAGTTGGAGATGGAGATGATGGGGGTGGAAGCGGTGCTGAACAGCAGCAGCGGCGGCGGAGCAAGGGCGGCGGCGGCGGCTCAAAGGCGGCGGCGGCGGCGCTAGGTCGGGCGGCGGCGGCTGGAGCAGCAGCAGAGGTATCAGCGTGGCGGGGCAAGGAGTGGCGGCGGTCGCGTCGCGGCGGCGGCGGCGGCACGATGGCGTGCGGCGGCGGCGGCGGCGCGGCGGCGACGGCAGTTGGACTCCTTCCCCGGGCTTCCGTGAGCAGCCACTCGAGATGGAGGAGACTCCTTTCTTTTTCTCAAATGATCGGCTAGCGTTTGTGGGGGGTCCCTTCCCTCTTATAGAGCCCTTGGTGGGCCAAGAGAGGAAAGGGCCCACTTGAGGCCCACAACCCACACCCATACTCATAGAAATAGAATAAAAGGTTCACAAAGAAGGATGGGCTTCACAAATGGGATCCCGAAAAGGGAAGAACCCACCCGGAAGCCTAAAGGGAGAGAAGAAATAAACGAGGACCCGCTTAAACACGTGCGGGTCAAAAGGTCCATAATAAAGAAATAAAGAAGTAAAGATAACCGGATAGATCCGCGCGCGCAAAAGGGCTCCTCCGGCGCCGTGGTATCGTGTCTTGGTGGCGACCGGGGTCGTACGCCACCACTTCCCCTCTTGGACATTCTCACAAGCCTAGGATAAAAACGCTCTGATACCACTTGTTGGCTGCTGATCACCACAAGAAGCACCCTCTCAAGATGATGAGCACACTCACAATTGCACTCAACCACTCAAAAGAAGAAGAAGAAGAATGAGAAGAGAGAAATTCCACTAAAAAACACTAAACCACTCACTAACACAAGAACAACTCTCTGGAGGAAGAAAGGAAGTACAGAGATACATTTAGGGATGCTAAGATCCCTATTTATAGGCTAGAAAGGAGAAAAAAAACAAAACAATAACCTCCTATTTTTCTGCCTCACTATTCTGCCGAATGCGCGCTATGGGGCATGAAAATTGGCGTGTGCACACTATTCACGCGGGACCCCCCGATTTACGTGCTACGCGCGCGTGAAGTGGGGGGGGGGGGAAGAAATTCAACTCCCACAGCGTGGAGTTCTCCAGATCACCGTGTGCTTTGATATCGACGCTAACATCACTCCCAACGTGATGACCGAGGAATAAGAATGACGAGAAGAGCTGGACAAGATGAAGTAGGAGATTGCACGCGAGGAAAGAAATCTCCTACGACCATTCGCGACATCACCGCGACAGACTCCCCGCCCGTTCCTTACATTTACTTGGAATCTCTCAACGTTGAAGACTAAGTATTCCCGCAACCCTCAACTTGAGCTTCCTATGATCGTCGCCCGGAAGAAGAACGCCAAGCTTCACTAAATTTGCAAACCGTCGTGACTTTCCTTGGCCTTCCAGATCTGCTCGATGAGAGTCAACGAACGAGCGCTTGATGAAACTTCCAACATATTTACGGAAAGTATATCGTATCGACAGAATGCAAAAAGTATAAAATGAGTCAACTCTGTTGACTCCATTACAACCGCGATTCTAGATGATTCTAACAATTCGGCAGATCGTTAGTAATGTGACTTCCCGCATTCCGTCTCTGCTGACGTGAAACAGTGAAGAGCCATGATGCCTTCACGAAGAGGCACCGTGATTCTCCGGACGCGTAACTTCCTCCTCGACGCGACTCTTCACTTCCGGTCACCCCTCTCCCTCATTTCTTTGTTATAAAAGAAACGATTGTAACATGAATCAGTAGTTGTTTTATGATGAAAACTTGTTTCTTTTGAAATGGATATGTTCGTGTGTTTATCGTGCCTCTCCCGTAACTCTCATCCCGAGTTCTATCTCCCTTTTCTTTTCTCCCTCCCTTTCTGTCCTCTTTCTTCCACTTCAAGTCTGACGCAAACCGAGGAAATCTGGATCTTTTCGAGAAGTTCACGATCGCACTTCCCGTCCTTCTCCAGGTATTCATCATCTCCTCGTCTGAATAGTGAAAATAGTTATCCTTAAAATCATAAGTCCAACGCTGACATTCCCGGATTTAATCTACTCTTCGTCGCGTGACTATCATCAGAGAACCTGTCTAAATATTTATTATATCTCCTCAATATAATAATAAAATATTATCTGTATTATCGTCCTCTTCATTCATTCGTATGTCCGTATCTATTTTCCTTTATTTTCCAATCCATTCTTCTATTCTTAACGTCATACACGTTCTCTACTCCTTCCCCACTTATTATTCTTCCGTGTTATAACTATAATCCTTATCACTATTCCGAAAATCACACTACCCTCTCCTCTATTCTCAGTCATAACATTATTCTCTTCTCTTATTAATTATCTTATCATCCTTATTAAATCATTATATATCTTTCTATGCGTGAATTATTCTCTACTACATCATCTCTGAATTAATTTACATATTCCTCTTGATATCATTTTAAATGGGAATTAGTATTATCCATAAGATATATTGACCATCATGAGTACCATATCAAAAGCCATTGCTCCTAATACTACTGCTGATATGAATGTTAATAGCAATACCTTGGATATCCCTGATGAACCCACCCAAGAGGAACCCATGCCTTCTCGGGCAAGAGAGCTTTTAGGGAGTATGAAAGCCCTTATTGACCAAAGATGTTACGAACTATTATTACCAAAGATGGTAGAGGAATAAATACCTGTTCGGGATGGAAAACGATGCTCTGGGAATTGATTCCGATGACAGAAAATATCCTCGTCGACTCTGGTAGAAAGTTTGTAAAGCGACAGAACGGAGGGAGAACAGATGGGAAGGATAGAACTCGTTGATGAAGGAGAAGCAGATGGGATCGATGGGGATACGTGATGAGCGTGAACACAGGGGTAATCAAAGTAACCAAGAACCAGATTGTCATTTATCAAAAAAAACTACATTCGTAAACTGAGAAGGTAAATTCCTCCTTTAGATCTCTCCTAAATTCTAACTAGAGGTGGTTTCAAAGAAAAAGAATTTTAATATCAAAGGGGTTCCTATTAATTTTCTTGAGATCATTGTTTGTATAACTATACAAGGTACCTATGATATGGTGGTTGTGGTTTAGACATTAGGGAACCTATATCAAAGGAAAAGGATGGTTGACTTGGTCCATTCAAAGAATTCTAGGTTTCTAAAGATCAGGGCTAAATGCTTTGACCAAGTCAATCTTTAGATGAGTATAAAATAGGGAAAGGAGGGAAGTTAATTCCCTTAAGATCTACACTCTCTTTATTTATTTAGAGAGGTCTTCATCATCCATTTAAGGAATGGATAATTTCTCAAATTGGTGGATAAGGAGGAGGAGAAGGAGGATAGGTTCACTTAGAACCCTTGTGTTCATGTTTTAAAAAAAAATCTTGGTGGCGTACGACCCACGTCGCCACCAAGGCATGACACTACGGCGCCGGTGGAGCCGACACCTACGCGCGTCCAGCCCCCTCGACAGGCGAAGACGAAGGATCCCGAGTTTCACTACACCAAGTGAGGCCCTCTTCTCGCCACGACACATTTCGTAGAGCTCGCGCGCGTGGAGCTATCTTTTCCGTTTTCTATTTTATTATGACTTTATTAGCCCGCACGTGTTTAAGCGGGCCCTTGCATGTCTCTCTCTCTCTCTTTTGGCCTTTGGGTGGGTTTCCCTTTGTTTCGGGACCCTAGCCTAAGGCCCTTTCCCTTTTGTGAACCTTTATTCTATTTCTATGAGTATGGGTGTGGGTTGTGGGCCTCAAGTGGGCCCTTTCCTCTCTTGGCCCACCAAGGGCTCTATAAGAGGGGAAGGGACCCCCCCACAAACCCTAGCCGTCATTTGAGAAAAGAAAGAGTCATCCTCTCAAGTGGCTGCTCAAGGAAGGTTAGGGAAGGAGTCCTACCGCCGACGCCGCCGCCGCCGCCGCCGCAGCCGCACCGATCGTGCCGCTGCCGCCGCCGCCGCCACCCTTTGCCCTAGCCCCGGGCCGCTTCACGCCGCCGCCACCGCCGCCGCCCAAGGCCGTGCAGCCGCGTGCGAGATCCGCCGCCGCCGCCGCGCGCTGCGCCGCCGCCGCCGGTGCGCGCCTGCGCTACCGCCGCCCTGACGCCGCTGCGCCAAGCCGCCGCCGCTCGCTCTGCTGCCGCCCAGCCGCCGCCGCCGCCGAACCAGGCCACCGCTCGCCACCGAAACAGCCCGCCGCTGCCGCCGCCCAGCCGCCGTAGCCGCTGGCTCCCTCCGCCGCGACCGCCGCCCGTTTCGCCGCCGCCGCCGCGCAAGCCGTTGAGTAGGAAGGGAGTCAACCGATTCCCGCTGAGCCGACTCAGCGGGAATCGCCCTCACTCAACCAGACCGGCCCGGGCCGCCTGACTCACCCGGACCGCCCCAGGGCCGGCCCGAGCCAGCCCGAACCGGCCTGGACCGCCTCTTACCAGGCCAGGCCGACCAGACCGACCCCAGCCAGGCCGGTCCAGATCGCCCCAGGCCGGTTCCGGCCCAAACCGGTCCAGACCGGCCCCGATCCCGACCGGTCCAGACCGCCAGGGCCACCCAACCGGTCCACAGCCGGTCCAGACCGACCGAACCGGCCCAGACCGGCCCAGAACGGCCCAGAATAGCCCCGACCGGCCCAGAACCGACCCAGACCGCACTGAGCCGGCCCAGACCGCTCTGAACCGGCCCAGGACGCCTCCTCCTGCTTTCACCGTGTTCGCTGCGACCCGTCCGGCTCATTGCGACTTGTCATCGCCCCGCCCCGCGCCGACCGCTCCTCCGCGCTCCCTCGCCGACTCGCCCCGACGTCCGACATCGCTGCCGCGCCCGACGACCTCCCATGCCCCGACCGACCGGGCTCGCGCCCCGCAGGTTAGGCATTCATTCCCCTTTCTCTTACTTTGAAGCTCTATATTTCCTTCAGTACTTCCCGCACTTGTCTCCACCGCCCTCGGACCTAGTTAGGCTGAGTGACATCAGGGTACGGGATTGGGATCGTGGATCCGGCCGCCGGGTTGACGATCGAGCTCCCCCCGACGACCCGAGACTGTTCTCTCCCCTGCATCGACGGAACCGGGAGGACTTCCGCTCCATCCTACTCGACGCACCCCTGGAGCACTGTGACGACGTGCCGGAAGGTTGGCTGCTTGAGGAGACCTTAGATATCATTACATCATCTAGAACACGTAGTTCTTCCGCCCATAGTTCCCCCCCTAGAGGATATTAGCGCCGGACCGATTCACCCCCGTCGGTCCTGCATCATCTTGGTATCAGAGCCCAGGGTGTGGTCGCTCGACTGCGCTCGCTGCCTCTGTTCCATTTCATATTCCGCACTTAGTATCATTCATTCATCTAGTTAGTTAGATTATCAAGCACTCATCATACATCACACTAGGGATAGCCCCTCTTTCCTATAGCTAGGTACTAGACATGGTTGTCGAGACGCGCTCCGCCAGAGCCGCGGTTCGAGAGGGATCTTTATCCCCACCACGGGATCCTCGGGGTCCCGCGGGCATTCCGATGCTCGACAGCGGGATGGAAGGTGTTCGCCTTCCTCCTCCGCCTCCAGTTCGCATAGGATTAGGCGGTCCGTCCTCTCCGAGGCCGGACCTACCTAGCCCTCACTCGTCCGATGGACGATCTACTCGTGCTCACTCCCCCTTCGCTCGATCACGACGACAGCGCCCCGGGAAGGCCCCAGCTATGACTACCGACGATCGGCCTTCTACCAGCCAGCCCCGACGCGGAGGACGTGACCGACCTCGATCGCCTTCTGTAGGCGATCCCTACCTACCCACGGCAGATCTTCACCGCACGGTGAGTGCCGTACTAGAGCAGATGGGAGTCCCGATCCCATCCACTTTGGGCCGCATGGCCCCGCAACGACACCCGCTTGGGCCTGAGCGCCCCACGGGCGATGTTCGAGTGCTCGATGAGTTGGATCGACGACCCAGCCCACGGAGGGGCCCCTACGTGCAGACCCCGCATCCAGACAGGCGATATGATGATCGACCGACTCGGGATGGTCACTCGAGGGACTACCGCCCGGACGAGTCAAGCCTGAGAGGTGCCCGCCCCTACGATGATCGCTGCGATTATCGAGGTGATCGCGCACCAGTAGTCTCCGCATACGGAGCTCAGGATCATGGGTATCCCGACCGCCGAGTCGATCCACCCCGCCCCCGTGATTATTATCACGATGGCGAGTACACCACCGGCGCTCGAGGAGACCTGCGTCGCCGCGGAGACTACGACCCCCGGCCGGAGTATTCTCGCCATGATCGTGATATTCCCCAGCGCGCGCCACCGCGCCCGGACTACGCCGACCCCTACGATCGGGAGTATGACCACCGGCATTACCCCAGCCCGCCACGTCATCAGCACGACGATCGAGACTTCCACGACCGACGGGATGACCCCGATCGACGTCGTGAGGACCATCGCATTCGTATGCAGAAGAGCGTGAGGGTTGAGGTCCCTGTCTTTGATGGTTCTCGAGAACCCAAAGACTTCATTGATTGGGAGTCCAGCATGAACTCCTATTTCCGCTGGTACCGTATGGACACCGACCTCTGCGTCGAGTACGCAGAGATGAGACTTGGCGGACAGGCCAAGATCTTCTGGGAGAACGAGTATCTAGCCGCCGAGAGGCGAGGGCTCCCGATCACTACCTGGGCCGAGATGGTTCAGAAGCTGCGGAACAAGTATGTTCCGCGGCAGTACGAGGCGACACTCTTCCTATCGTGGCTTGACCTTCGACAGGGCAAGTCACCTGTGCGGGATTACATACAGACTTTTGAGGAGTGTCGGATGAGGTGTCGATTTGTGGAGGACCCGCGGATCGTCATTGGTCTCTTCACGCACGGGCTGACCACCTGTCTTCGGAATGAGGTGCTTAAGAGCTGTCCTTCCGAAGTTGACGAGGTGATGGAGGACCACGCACACGATCAGGCGACAGCACGTGCCGAGCCGGACGGCGCGCGAGTACTACCGCGCCGGAGCACCCGAGCCGATGCCCAGGACCCCGGTTTCAAGTACACTGCATGACGCGATCCTCCCGGCTTTTTCCCCGTTTCTTTCTTTATTTGTATCGTGAGACTATGTGTGTGTGTGTGTGGGAGGGTTTTCCCGTGTTTTTGGGCCCTCCCTAGTACTGTTCTAGGCCCTCTAGAGGGGTTTTAGCCCAGTTTTGGGCCAAAAACCCCTCACTTTTACGGGATTGCCCTTAGGGCAATCTGTCTCTCTCTCTCCTATATAAGGGAGAGAGAAGAGAGTATCGCGATAGACGTTTTTGAGAATGAGAATACAACTGTGATGTGACCTCTCCATGTCGCGTGAGAGAGAGAAAGAGGGAACCCGATCTAGGTTCCCCCCCCCTCTGAAGTTGGAGGAGGAGATCGGAGGATCGACCTGGACCCGCCGCCACTTCGTTTCGCCGCCGCCGCCGCTGCAGTCGCCGCCGCCCGTATCGCCGCCGCCGCTGCGTTCGCCACCGCCGCGATCGATGACGCCGTTCCGCCGCCGTACGTCTCGCCAACGCCGTCGGTTCCGAGAGAAACGGTCGCCCGCCTACCCGTCATCGCAACGGACTGGTTACGCTACCGCCTGCGTGGTCCACTGCCCAGAGCCGTCCTCGCTGAGTCCGCCACCTAGGCGTTCTCGCGATTATCGCCGCGTACCCTGCTGGTTCGCCGCCTGCTGGACGACCGTCCCGCCCGTGACGCCCCTGAACGCCACTGCTCGGATCGCCACAGCTTCCTCTTGGTCCCGATAGACCCACCAGGCGGGATCTCCCCCCGTCGAAACGTGCAGGTCGCCGCTGACCAGGTGCCCGTCGCCAGCCGCTCGTCGCCCAGCTCGTCGCCTCCGCCCGCCAGGTGGAACCGCCGGCGGACTGAGCCGCCACCAGGCCAGGCCGCTGACGGCCTAGCGATCGCCGCCACCGCTGCTACTACGTGCCATCGCAGCGGAATCGATCTCTGCCGCTGCCGTCGAGCTGCCGCTAGATTAACTGCTATTTGTCTTCAGGTTCCTCAGTCGACACGAGCTGCCGACGTCCGGATCGTGACGTTGCTCTCCGACGCCTGTCGCCCGCTCGCGATCACTGTGTCCCTAGCCTCGCGTGACACGACCCTCTTCGCCCACTAATTGGTAACGTGATACCCTTGTGTTCTCCTCACGGTGGATCGCCTTTCCCACTTGCAGGTTGGTGCTGCCCGCGTACGGGGGTGCTTCGGGTCACTGCGATCTTCGGATCACGACGCCGTCCTCGCTCGAGTATTATCACCTTCCCCAGTGCTGAAGGCGCTCGCTCCACCGCCGGGGACTAGCGTTATAGGTACCCTGTCGTTTGCCCGGGTTGGGTCGGGATCGTTTTCGGTTTCGTTCGAGTTTTCACAGTCGTCGTACGGGTGCGGACCACTCCGGTCGTGGACTTCCAGCGTAGTCGTTGGTAGACGATCTAACGGAACGTGGGGAAGTCGATCCATCGAGCGTCGCTTGGATAGCTTCCCGGACGACACCCTAGGTCAGCTGCCGCTCCCTGTGCTTCTCGTTATTTCGAAAATTTGCATCATTACATTTTCGTGCATCTTGGTTGCTATTTAGGCCAGATTCTTGTGTTGTAACACGAGCCGACGATCCCGGCAACTGTCGTGTTACATCACGAGGCCTACCGCATCGTGGAGCATATGGAGAGACCTGGAGACGACACCCCGGTGACGACGACCCCTCAGACCACCCGGGCCCCGTTCACCCGCTCCACGACGGCGACCACCCCATCCCAGCCTCGACCTAGTGGCGGGAACAGTTGGACTGTCCCGCCCACTTTAGTGGGGTCAGCCCCAGCTCCCCGAGCCGTGACGACGGATTCGTCCCTCCGTTCGACCGCCGTTGCCCCTCCGCCCATCACTTGTTTCAAGTGCCAGGGTAAGGGACATCGGGCCAGCCAGTGCCCGTCTTCGAACCTGCTCATCGGGTTAGAAGACGATGCCTCAGACTACCAGGTAGGTGATGACGTCGTAGGAGACGACGTCTACGTCGCTGACGATGGGCTAGAGGAGGAATGCTGGGATCCCGACGTCATTGGCGCCATAGCGATCACTCCTGCGGTTTCCTCTCAGCTCCCGACGGCACACCAGGAGGCTCCGGTAGCCAGTGTCATCGTGCCGACGCCCAGCCGCGACGGCCCGCTGACCTGGTCCCTCTCGGATCCTACGAGAGGCGATGACGTTTCAGGTGAGGACGTCTACATTGCTGCCGACGGACTAGAGGAGGATTGCCTGGATTCGGACGTCCTTGGCTACATCAAGATCACCAGTGCTACTTCCTCCCACTCCCCCTCGGCACCTCATGGATCCCCGGTAGTCAGTATTGCCGTGCGAGCCCCCGATAGTGGCACTCAGGGCCCCAGCCCCCGGACACGATCACGGAGCCCGACCCCCATCCGCGAGGACCCGCGCCGCACCCACGTCGACACCCGGCGCCTCCTCCCCGACGATTGATCAGGCCGGTACCTCGTCACCGACCCCTTATCCGGTAGCCGATTGCGCACTTCGCACTTCGATCTTCTACACTTATGTGAAGATCAATGAGCAAGTGTGCAAGTTGATAGTCGATAGCGGCAGTTGCGTCAACGCGGTATCACACACGATGATTCCACGGCTCGGGCTATCGACTCACCCGCACCCGACACCCTACGACGTGTCTTGGATCGATACCACGTCTCTTCCTGTGAGACTCCAGAGTAGGGTGCCCTTGCGGATCAGCACTTATGACGATATAGTGCTTTGTGATGTTATCCCGATGAAAATCGGGAGCATCATACTTGGGCGACCGTGGTTATACGACCACGACGTCCAGCTGGCAGGAAGGGCAAACACTTGCACCTTCATGCACCGTGGTCGTAGAGTTGTGTGGATCCCCTACACTGCCCGACCACTTGCTCGGCGCCTACCGCCTCCTCGAGTTGGACTTATGGTGGTTCGAGGTCCGGAGTTTCAGCGGAGTATCCGGACGAGCTCGCGAGACACCCGGTCTGCTTTTGCCTTAGCTCTCGACGTCCCAACCGGAGCTGACCCACCTACGCCTTCCCCCGAGGCTGAGCCGATCCTAGCGGAGTTCGGAGAGTTGCCGCCGATGCGCCATATCCAGCACGCGATCGATCTCGTGCCAGGAGCTTCCCTCCCGAACCTGCCCCACTACCGGATGGAGCCCGCACGCTACGAGGAGCTGTGGCGACGGAGTTCAGGAGGCTGTTGGCGAAGGGTCTCATTCAGGGAGAGCCTTAGCCCCCTGCGCGTACACTGCCCTTCTTGCGCCAAAGAAGGATGGTACTGGCGCATGTGTTGTGATAGCCGTGCTATCAACGGGATTACGGTCAAAGTACCGTTTTCGAGTCCGCGCTGCGGGACTTATTCGACATGATGGCGGGATCCGTGGTCTTCTCAAAGATTGATTTGAGAAGCGGATACCATCAGTGCGGATTCGCCACGGAGATGAGTGGAAGACCGCCTTTAAGATAAAGGATGGTCTATATGAGTGGCGAGTGATGCCGTTCGGCCTCTCGAACGCGCCTAGTACGTTCCAGCGGCTGATGAATGAGGTCTTGCGCCCATTCATTGGCAAATTTGTCGTCGTCTACTTCGACGACATACTTATCTACAGCCGCAGTCGAGAGGACCACCTCCACCATCTCCGCGAGGTCTGCGATGCACTTTGACGGGAGAAGCTCTACGCTCACCCCAAGAAGTGCTACTTCTTCACGACCGAGGTTTCCTTCCTAGGATTCATCGTGTCAGCTCGCGGTGTGTCTGCCGATCCGGAGAAGGTGCGAGCCATTACGTCATGGCCGCGACCTTCCACCATCCACGACATTCGGAGCTTCATTGGACTGGCGACGTTCTATCGCCGATTCGTCCAGAACTTTAGTTCTATGACGGCACCGATCACGGACTGCCTCAGGCTGGATACATTCCAGTGGACTGAGGCCGCCAAGCTGGCCTTCAGTCGATTGAAGGCCTTGATGACCCAGGCACCGGTCCTACGGTTACCCGACTTCGGGAAGGTGTTTGAGGTCGCCTGCGACGCTTCCGGCGTTGGCATCGGGGGTGTCCTGAGCCAGGATGGCCACCCCGTGGAGTTCTTCAGCGAGAAGCTGAATGACGTCGAACTCCCAGTACTCTACGTACGATAAGGAGTTCTATGCCGTCATTCGGGCTTTGCGACTACCGAGCGCCACTATCTCCTGTCCAAGGAGTTCGTGCTCTTCTCGGACCATGAGGCCCTAAAGTACCTCCACTCGCAGCAGAAGCTCAGCGACAGACACGCACGTTGGGTGGAGTATCTGCAGGACTACACGTTCGTCATCCGCCACAAGAAGGGCAAGGATAATGTGGTCGCAGACACGTTGAGTCGCCGGGCGCATCTCCTCACTTTGGTGAGAGTGCGAGTTACCGGATTCGAGTCCGTAAAGGACTCATATTCGACGTGCCCCGATTTTGGCCCCATTGTCCATGCCCTCGAGCTTGGCCCCAGTCATGAGCACCGTGACTACCTCCGGACAGAGGGTTACCTATTCTTCAGGAATAGGTTGTGCGTTCCTCGCACATCGCTCCGGGATCATCTCACTTGGGAGTGCCATTCCGGAGGTCTTGCCGGCCACTTCGGCCGAGACAAGACGATTACTGGCAGAGAACGAGCAGTTCTATTGGCCGAGTTTGAAGCGCGATGTCGGGGAACATCGTCGCTCGCTGCAGTGTGCGCCTTTCGCCAGCGAGTCAAGAAGAATGCTGGCCTCTACACACCGCTTCCCGTCCCGACGCGACCATGGGACGACGTGAGCATGGACTTTGTGCTCGGACTACCTCGCACGGTTCGTCACCATGATTCCATCATGGTGGTAGTGGACCGCTTTTCGAAGATGGCCCATTTTGTGCCATGTTCGAAGACAGCTGATGCCACGCAAGTGGCCCAGTTGTATTTCCGGGAGATAGTTCGCTTACATGGGCTGCCCAAGTCCATCGTCTCAGATCGCGATGTCCGTTTCACGAGCCACTTCTGGCGGACGCTGTGGAGCATGTTGGGGACCAAGCTAAAATTCTCGATGGCGTACCACCCTCAGACAGACGGCCAGACGGAGGTCGTCAATCGAAGTTTAGGAAACTTGCTCCGATCCTTGGTGGGGGATAACCTCACCACCTAGGATCTAGTTATCCCGCGTGCCGAGTTTGCGTATAGCGCCTCGGCGAACCGCACCACTGGCATGAGCCCGTTCGAGGTTGCCCATGGCTTAGTACCCCGCAAACCTCTAGATCTAGTGCCAGTAGACCCCCACATTAGAGCATCAGAGGATGGCGTTGCATTTGCCCAGCATGTGAGTGAGTTTCATGCATACATTCATGATAGGATCACTCAGCAGAATGCAGCGTACAAGCAGGCTGCCGACTTGCATCGTCGTCACAGGAGTTTCGAGGTGGGTGACCAGGTGATGGTTCGGTTGAGACCTGAGAGATACTCTCCAAGCACGGCTACGAAGCTTCATGCTCGTAGCGCGGGCCCGTTCCGGGTCCTGTCTCGCGTGGGCGAGAACGCCTACGTCGTCGGCATTCCTCCCTCGTGGGGAATCAGCTCGACCTTCAACGTGGCGGACTTGGCCACTTATTCAGCTCTACCACCTCATGATCAGCCTTCCGACCCAGGCCCCTTCTCAGAGAGCGAGTTTGCCCCGCAGTCCACTCCCCCGGTACTACCACCCGATTGGCATGAGCAGGTAGAGGAGGTTGATAACATGCATTTATAACCTGAATTCTTACCCTAATTAACTCATATTCATGCTGATTTTATATGAATATGATGCATGTTATCATACTTTTTAGGAATTTTCTCCATTGGCATGTCATTTCACTAAAGTTGATATTTATGCATAAAATAGAGATAATTTCATTCTTAAGATATGATTAATCTTTTGTTTAGATTAAAAGGAGTTAATATCTATTATTACATGATTTTTGACTTTAGTAAATGTTTGGAAGGATGATTTTAGGATGAATTTATGATTTAGAATGTTTAATTAGAATCTATTTAATGAAATTTTAATTCATCCTTATTCCCTTTTTGAAAACATATTTTAAATGGCATAATATTAAAAAGGAAAGAATTTATGATCCAATGGAGAAAATATCAATTAAAAAGGAGTTGTATATTTTTAAATTATGAATTTCCTGAAGTTTTTATCCGATTTTTTTCCTATTTTTTTATTTGATTTTTTTAATTGAATTTTTTTAAGTCTTTTTTAAGTGAAAATCGCGAAAAAGGGAAAACCTACCTGCGGGCTGACGTGGCGAGTGGAGCTGACGTGGCAACCGGGCCCAGGCGACGGGCTGACGTGGCGCGCGGGTCCACCGCGCCGTTACGACGTGGCGCTGAGGCCACGTGGCAGGGCGCGTGTGGCCCGCGCGGGGCGCAGGTGGTGCTGACGCGTGGCAGGAGGCCACACGGACGGTCCACGTGGGCGCCCGTGTGGGGCGCCACGTGGCAGGTGAGGATTGCATGTGAAGGGCCCACGGGTTAGTGGGCCCTGGTTAGAGTTTAGGGGCGGTAACGCAATAGGCGTTAACCGCCCCCTAATTTATAGGGGAGCAAATTATTTTTTTTTTTCCGTGTGGGACTATGTCCCACACGGCTCTTATTCTCGCAGGTGACGTGGCAGCTTGGCGGGCGTCGGATCGAATCAGACGGCGTTGATCGCGTGGACTTAGGTCCACGCGATTAAATCGAGATGTGTCAGAAGAAAAAAATGCGGCGGCCAATGAAAAAAAGGCGGGATTTTATCCCGCCTAATAAGACAAATCTCAGTATAACGGTCGATGGCGACGTGGCCCAATGAGAAGAAAGAACGGCGCCTAATAGGACAAAGCGTGTCAGCGCCGCCTTCGATGCATTAAATGCACGCATTAAATGCGGCATTTAATGCAAACCGCGTTACTTACCTCATTTCCACGTGGACTTCATTTATTTCAGGTGGCGGCGCGTCGCGTCAACGCCATTGGATCGCCATCGGACGAACGAGATTTCATCGTGGGAAAGCACGCGGATGGAAGGCACGTGGACTCATCGTAGCTTTGATCTCAATCGGACGGCGATGCTTCATCGCGATCGAGCTCTATCGGGAGATCAAGACCGTTCACTTACCCGAGCTTCATCGGACGGCGCAGACCGATCGTGGAAGAACTCGCGATCGAGCCGCGATCGCGGCGTGATCGAGCCGCGATCGCGGCTCACCGCACTCCTTTGGACGCGGAATCACCTCTACATGAGCCGACGACGATCGGCGAAGACTTCCGATCATGATCGAAGCCCGATCGTGACCCGATCGTGGCTTGATCGTGGTATGATCGTGGTGCTAAACTCGTGGGAAGAGGAGCCAAATTCACCGCTGAAATTGGTCAAAAGCGTCGCGGAATTCAAGCCACGATCCATGCCCATGGAATCGCCCCCTCGACGCCATCAAACCGCCTCCACAATCGTCTCCATCACCCACGATTTCAACCTCAATTTCCCCTTTAAAAGCATGTACTCCCTTCTTTTTGTTCTTTAACTTTTTGATCGACTCGTGAAGAAATTAAGCGAGTTTCGAGGAAAGGTCTTAAGTTCTCGTGATCCCTCTGCTTCCAAGAGTGTAGAGACGCAGCCATTGAAGCATGATAATCACGATTTCATCTCTTGATTTCATCGAATTTTTCCCCTTGAATTCCGAACGTCCACGAGGAAGAATCCGAGCAAATTCGCTTCAATCCACGAGAATTGAGGCCCCATTCTTGCGGCAATCGGGTTAGTAGTGAGGTTCGATCGATTATCAAGAGGTAATTTGTATTTTTATTAGGTTTAGATCTTTAATTTTGCAAATTAGATCATAGTGTTCTTCAATTTTCCCCAATTTTTAGGTCCGAGAAGTTGCTGATTTTTGAAAATAGGATATCTCTTTGATTATAATTCCAAATCACTTGATTTTTGGTTTCATTGGATTCCTCTTTTCATCAGCTTTCCGTGGATAGCAATTTCATCAAATTCTGAGTTCATTTGCCCCTTCAATTTAACGTTTGACCACGGACTGTTCATCTTTCATCAGAAGTCAAACGTTGACTTTCGGGGTCAATTACTTTTTATTGGCAAATCAGAATTTGATAATTTCGGTCTTGTTGGATTCCTCTGTTTCTTAGCTTTCTATTGACATATAAATTGCAAGATTTGGATTTCATTTGGTCATTCAATTTGAAGATTTTCTCTGAGGTGTTCATTTTGGGGATTTTCTGATCATTGATTTTCAATAATTCATAATAAATCCATTTCTTATCCAAAAATTACAAAACTTATATAAATAAATTCCATTTTCTCTCTAGTTTCCAAATATCTAATTTTCGTAATCTTCTGACTCTGTTTGATTCTCTGATTTTGCAGAACACCTACTGCTGGTCAAAGTCAACGCTTTGACTTTGACTTTTGACTTTTCTCTGTCAAATCCGAGATTTCAATTCTTCAAAATTCTTATTTACCTTATTTATATCATTTCCCTATCTTAAATCTTATTTTCTCTTATTTAAAACTCCTTTTAAACCTAAGTTTGACCAAGTCAACTCTGCGATTAAAGTCAACCCTGCTTCTCGTGGATCGACCCGATACTTACCCAGTACTTGATTATTCTATCTTGTCTTTGTGAGTTCGGTTTTATAAATTTTGTTTGACCATCGTATTTGTGTTTTAACGACGCACAAAAACGACACGTCAGAGGTACTGCAGGAAATAATTGACTTCACAGGGGATGGTGCTTCGCGGAGGTTCTTCGTGCGTTGGCAGGGACGCCCGGCAGAGGATGACGCATGGATCACGGAGGGCGACTTGGCACGCCTACGACCAGACCTGCTCGAGCCGCTGCCCGACACACCCGCTAACTCGACGGAGTCGAGTTCTTCCGACCTCGGGAGGATTGGTGGCGTACGACCCCCGTCGCCACCAAGGCATGACACTACGGCGCCGGTGGAGCCGACACCTACGCGCGTCCAGCCCCCTCGATAGGCGAAGACGAAGGATCCCGAGTTTCACTACACCAAGTGAGGCCCTCTTCTCGCCACGACACATTTCGTAGAGCTCGCGCGCGTGGAGCTATCTTTTCCGTTTTCTATTTTATTATGACTTTATTAGCCCGCACGTGTTTAAGCGGGCCCTTGCATGTCTCTCTCTCTCTCTTTAGGCCTTTGGGTGGGTTTCCCTTTGTTTCGGGACCCTAGCCTAAGGCCCTTTCCCTTTTGTGAACCTTTATTCTATTTCTATGAGTATGGGTGTGGGTTGTGGGCCTCAAGTAGGCCCTTTCCTCTCTTGGCCCACCAAGGGCTCTATAAGAGGGGAAGGGACCCCCCCACAAACCCTAGCCGTCATTTGAGAAAAGAAAGAGTCATCCTCTCAAGTGGCTGCTCAAGGAAGGCTAGGGAAGGAGTCCTACCGCCGACGCCGCCGCCGCCGCCGCCGCACCGATCGTGCCGCTGCCGCCGCCGCCGCCTCCGCCGCCACCCCTTGCCCCTAGCCCCGGGCCGCTTCACGCGCCGCCACCGCCGCCGCCCCAAGCTGTCGTGCAGCCGCCGTCGAGATCTCGCCGCCGCCACCGCCGCGTACCGCTGCGCCGCCGATTCCGGCCGCCTCCGCTACCACCGCCGCTGCTCTGCTGCCGCCCAGCCGCCGCCGCCGCCGAACCAGGCCACCGTCGCCGCGAAACAGCCCGCCGCTGCCGCCGCCCAGCCGCCGTAGCCGCTGGCCCCCTCCGCCGCGACCGCCGCCCGTTTCGCCGCCCGCCGCCGCCGCCGCACCGATCGTGCCGTGCCGCCGCGCCGCCTCCGCCGCCACCCCTTGCTCCCTAGCCCCGGGCTGCTTCACGCCGCCGCCACCGCCGCCGCCCAAGCTGTCGTGCAGCCGCCCGTCGAGATCTGCCGCCGCCACCGCCGCGTACCGCTGCCGCCGCCGATTCCGGCCGCCTCGCTACCACCGCCGCTGCTCGCTGCCGCCCAGCCGCGCCGCCGCCGAACCAGGCCACCGTCGCCGCCGAAACAGCCCGCCGCTGCCGCCGCCCAGCCGCCGTAGCCGCTGGCCCCCCTCCGCCGCGACCGCCGCCCGTTTCGCCGCCGCCGCCGCGCAAGCCGTTGAGCAGGGAGGGAGTCAACCGATTCCCGCTGAGCTGACTCAGCGGGAATCGCCCCCCCCCCTCACTCAACCAGACCGGCCCGGGCCGCCTGACTCACCCGGACCGCCCCAGGGCCGGCCCGAGCCAGCCCGAACCGGCCCGGACCGCCCCTGACCAGGCCAGGCCTTCAGACCGACCCCAGCCAGGCCGGTCCAGATCGCCCCAGGCCGGTTCCGGCCCAAACCGGTCCAGACCGGCCCCGATCCCGACCGGTCCAGACCGCCAGGGCCGCCTAACCGGTCCAGAGCCGGTCCAGACCGACCGAACCGGCCCAGAACGGCCCAGACCGGCCCAGAACGGCCCAGACCGGCCCAAAATAGCCCCGACCGGCCCAGAACCGACCCAGACCGCACTGAGCCGGCCCAGACCGCCCTGAACCGGCCCAGGCCGCCTCCTCCCGCCTTCACCGTGTTCGCTGCGACCCGTCCGGCTCGTTGCGACTCGTCATCGCCCCGCCCCGCGCCGACCGCTCCTCCGCGCTCCCTCGCCGACTCGCCCCGACGTCCGACATCACTGCCGCGCCCGACGACCTCCCACGCCCGACCGACCGGGCTCGCGCCCCGCAGGTTAGGCATTCATTCCCCTTTCTCTTACTTTGAAGCTCTATATTTCCTTCAGTACTTCCCGCACTTGTCTCCACCGCCCCCGGACCTAGTTAGGCTGAGTGACGTCAGGGTACGGGATTGGGATCGTGGATCCGGCCGCCGGGTTGACGATCGAGCTCCCCCCGACGACCCGAGACTGTTCTCTCCCCTACATCGACGGAACCGGGAGGACTTCCGCTCCATCCTACTCGGCGCACCCCTGGAGCACTGTGACGACGTGCCGGAAGGTTGGCTGCTTGAGGAGACCTTAGATATCATTACATCATCTAGAACACATAGTTCTTCCACCCATAGTTCCCCCCCTAGAGGATATTAGCGCCGGACCGATTCACCCCCGTCGGTCCTGCATCAATTCTCCATCATATAGTCTTCCCGTTGCTTCCTTCTTTCATTTTCTTCACTGCGTCAACCGCCACTCCCGTCTCACCGCGTCCACCTCCATATTCTCCCTTTTATCATCCCTTCTACCATCCCTCCTCATTAATATATTATATATAACCACTATTTTATTAATCATTACCGATCCTCCATTCTCTATTACTATATTTTATAATCTTTATTCCCCAAATTTCCTCTTTATCTAATTATATTATCCAAATATTCTATTCTCTCTCATCTAACTTCTCTTCATAATCTAATTACCTCATTATCATTTACCCAATCAAACTTCTAAATCTTCTAAAATCTATTCCTCTGAATTATCTATTTCAAACTCTTGATATCATTCATAGATCCTCACTATATTTTAGGATTTAGAAACATCTTCTAAAATATCCGACGTCATAGTATCTTTTATTTCCTTCAGCCTCCTCAGATGATGCATCCAAAGATAGGAATCCTTTTGAAGTGCACTCTTTTAAGGAGGAAAGAGAGTTGAGGGGAATTCTAAGTACTAAGTAGCCTCCATTTTGAGGGAAGGAGTGATGTATTTATGGAGAGGGTAAGGAATTACATCCACTCATGAGAGAGTGAGTATATTTTCATCACCATAGCATCATGCCTTAGATATGCTCACCTTGATTACAATCAAGAATTAAACTTGAGCATTAGCCGATGAGCACTACCCTAAACATGCACTAAAGAAGTCAACCTAGAGATGGAAGCTAGATCAGTATGGCCTACACTATGAGGAAAACGTGATCATACATTTATACACTTCACCTTTTTAGTAGTAGGATCAAAGGATGAAAAGACTTTCTACGAAGATCATATAGTAAATTGCTAAGAGACCAGCAATAATTTAAGTTGCAGGGTGTGATAACATGCTAAATTAACATGATAAAACATGATTATTGATGCATATTAAGGCATAAATGATTTCATTTCCATGCATGTTATCATACTTATGTGTATTTTTCTATCATTTCATGAAAAAGTAATTATTATCTCAAAAATACTTTAAATTGGGGTTAAATATGATGATGTAAAAGATAAATAATTAATAATTCATCTTTACTTGAGATTATAGAGGTTTTTAAAGTTAAAATAATGAGAGAAAATGTTTTATAAACATTTATTTATATTATCTTAAGTTAAAATCCTTAAAAAATAAATGTATTTTAAAAATAAAAATTAAAACTCTCATTATTTATTAATTTTGACTTTATAGAATGATAGATAATTAAATTTCGGATCAAATGAAAGAAATTTGGATTAATTTGGAGTGATATTTTAAAATTTATGAATTTTCTAATTTTTAGGGATTTTTTCGGATTTTTTTTGAATTAATCTCGATTTTTAAACGATTAAAATGATTTAAAATAAGGCAATAAGTGGGGTTATTTTGCGCGGGACCCACGTGGCTGCGACGTGGCACTCCAGGCCACGAGGCAACGCCACGCAGGCCCACGCAGCGATGTGACATATGCATTATTTATATTTATATGGTTATAGTACATATAGTCTTCTGATTATCGGAAGAGGATTATTAACTCTCTTATCCGTTGCATATTATATACGCATCGATTTCCCTTAATTTTTTTCGTGTGGGACTAAGTCCCACACAATTTTTGAGTGCAGGACACGTGGTGAAGGGAGAAGCGTCGGATCGACGGCGCATTGGAAATCCGCGCGTGGATCGTGTGGACTCAAGGTCCACCGGATCACATCAGCGCACGTGCTTTAATTCAAGGAGTTATAATGGCTCTGATGAAACGTCCAAGGAGTGCATTGCGACCGTCCAATCGCGATCCAAGGGGCGCAATTCAAGGCATTTTATAAATGCATCTCAAATGCTTCATTCGGACCGTCCATCCAGATCCAACGGCCACGATATTTTTGAAACGGTCCACGGTGGACCATTCCATCGTAACCGTCGATCGTTTCGATCGGACGATTACGCCCAAATGCCCTATAAAAAGACATGTTTTTCCGATTTGTAAAGCATTTGAGTTGGAAATCAAGGAAATTGATCTGTTTAGACACCTCCCCTCTAGAATCTCTAGATTCTAGCTTCTTTGACTCTCATTTCTGCATCCACGAAGGGCAAGAACTCGAGATTTGGTTGAGTAGATTAAGAGAAATCGACGCTTGAATCTCCACATCGCATTCTTCGTGCTTTCGGCGATTAAGAGGTTTAATCGCGTCAATTTGATCGCTATTTGGGATTAGTGGAAGCAGTTTTTCATGATCCACCCTCCTATCATGTTTATATTTAGTTTAGATTAGGATTTAAGGTTTAATTTCGTTTAATTTTTGTTGATTTCACTATTTTCTTATCCGAAAATTTCCTCCCACTTCGATCTTCAATTTCTCCGCGAAATCAAGATCAATTTTGATGATTCTTGATTCCGTGGAATCGATTGGAAGTTATCTTTCATAATATACCATTTTTGCCAATTTCTACCATCGATTTATCGTACGATTTGATTAATTTTGAAGAAAATATCAAGAATTTCCTTATTTTCCTGTGGATTTGACCCTTATTTACCATTATACCCCTCAATTCGAATTAGTTTCACTAAATTGGTAAGTTTGGACTTTGTTCTGACACGAGACCGTGTAAAATTGACGACCTCATGCTCTCGTCTTGTCAATTTGCTCTCGAATGCTTTTGAAATCGGAAGAACATCTTTATCTGTACATGTTTTGGGCATAACCGTCCAATTATTTGAATCAACAGTTACGATGGAACGGTCCATTATGGACCATTTCAATTATACCGCATCCGTTGGATCGCCGATGGAGGGCTTGGATTTGATCCGTGTGATAAGCGTTATAAAATGCATCGGATCGCTCCCGTCGAATCGCGATGCGATGGTCATGATGCGCCCCCCGCGTGTTTCATTAGAACCGTTATAACTCTTGATTTTCAACACGTGCGCTGATGGTGATCCGGTGGTCCCTGTGTCCACTTCCTCAACGCGCGATGATCCGCGCTCCATCCAATCAGACGCACCGCCTTTACCCATGTGTCTTGCACACTTAAACTTTGTGTGGAACTTAGTACCACCCGGGAAAAATTAGAGAAATCTATTGGGTTTAAAAGGAGTGCAAAATATGAGGTTTAATCGTGTCAATTTGATCGCTATTTGGGATTAGTGGAAGTGGTTTTTCATGATCCACCCTACTATCATGTTTAATTTTAGTTTAGATTAGGATTTAAGGTTTAATTTCGTTTAATTTTTGTTGATTTCACTATTTTCTCATCCGAAAATTTCCTCCCACTTCGATCTTCAATTTCTCCGCGAAATCAAGATCAATTTCGATGATTCTGGATTCCGTGGAATCGATTGGAAGTTATCTTTCATAATATACCATTTTCGCCAATTTCTACCATCGATTTATCATCCGATTTGATCAATTTCGAAGAAAATATCAAGAATTTCCTTATTTCCTTGTGGATTCGCCCCTTATTTACCATTATACCCCTCAGTTCAAATTAGTTTCACTAAATTGGTAAGTTTGGACTTTGTTTTGACACGAGACCGTGTGAAATCGATGACCTTGCGTTCTCATCTCATCAATTTTATCTCGAATGCTTTTGAAATCGGTAGAACATCTCTATTTATACAAGTTTTGGGCGTAACCGTTCGATTATTTGAATCACCGGTTATGATGAAATGGTCTATCATGGACCATTTCAATTATATCACATCCGTTGGATCGCCAATTGAGGGCTTGGATTTGATCCGTGTGATAAGCGTTATAAAACGCATCCGATCGCTCCCGTCGAATCGAGATCCGACGGTCAAGCTGCGCCCCCCGCGCGTTTCATTAGAACCGTTTTAACTCCTGATTTTCAACACGTGCGCTGATGGTGATCCAGTGGTCCATGTGTCCACTTCCTCAACGCCCGATGATCCGCACTCTATCCAATCCGACGCACCGCCTTTAGCCATGTGTCCTGCACACTTAAACTCCGTGTGGAACTTAGTACCACATGGGAAAAATTAGAGAAATCTATCGGGTTTATAAGGAGTGCGAAATATGAGGGTTAGCTTAAATTCTGAATACGAAATGCTTATATGTACTATAACCCTATAACTACGATAAATATAAATATGCAAGTCACATCCGCGCCACGTAGGCGCTCGAGTGGGCCCGCGTGGCATTGCGACATGGCCCGGAGTGCCACCTCACATCCGCGTGGGTCCCGCGCAAAAATACACCCCTTAAAATTATTTCAAATTATTTTTAGCATTTAAAAATCGCAAAATAAATTCAGAAAAATCTGGAAAAAATCCCTAAAAATTAGAAAATTCATAACTTTCAAAATATAACTCCAAATTAATCCAAATTTCTTTCATTTGATCCGAAATTTAATTATCTATTATTCTAAAAATTTAAAATAATGAGATTTTTAATTTCTATTTCAAGAATACATTTATTCTTTAAGGAATTTAAATGTTTATAACATGATTTCTCTCATTATTTTAATTTTGAAAACATCTATAATCTCAAGTAAAGATGGGTTATTAAAATATTTATCTTTAAATCATCATATTTAACCCTAATTTAAAGTATTTTTGAGATTATACTGAATTTTTCATGAAATGATAGAAAGATACTCATAAATATGATAACATGCATGGAAATAAAATCATTTATGCCTTAATATGCATCAATAATCATGTTTTATCATGTTAATTTAGCATGTTATCAGAGACCTTTATCCCGTTCACCATACCCGCCCTTCTAGCGCCAGAGAAGGATGGTACTTGGCGCATGTGTTGCGATAGCTGTGCGATCAATAAGATCACGGTCAAGTACCCTTTTCTAATCCCATGTTTTCAAGACTTGTTTGACATGATGGCTGGATCCATGGTCTTCTCCAAGATTGATTTGAGAAGCGGATACCATCAGGTTTGAATTCGTCCTAGAGATGAGTGGAAGACTGCCTTTATGATAAAGGATGGGATTGGAAATGTGGATCAGGTTCGCCTTTAAGAAAAACGCATGCGAAAGGATCATCTCTAGCACCTGAGCTAGGTTTGCGATGTTCGTTGGCGGGAGAAGCTTTTCGCCCATCCCAAGAAGTGCACCTTCTTCACAACCGAGGTCTCCTTGCTAGGGTTCCTCGTATCAGCTGAAGGGGTGTTCATCGACCTAGAGAAGGTGCGGGCCATTTACTCATGGCTCCGACCTACTAGTCTCCATGACATCCAATGTTTTATTGGATTGGCGATGTTTTATCATCGGTTCGTCCAAACTTTAGTTCTGTGATGGCGCCCATCCCCCAGTGCCTCAAGTAGGAGATGTTCCATTGGACTGAGGCAGCCAAGCAGGCCTTTGACAGACTAAAGGACCTGATGACCTAAGCACTAGTCCTACGGTTACCCGACTTCAACAAGGTTTTTGAAGTCACCTGCGATGCTTCTGGCATCGATATAGTGGGTGTCCTTAGCTAGGATGGCCACCCCGTCGAGTTCTTCAGCGAGAAGCTAAATGACATTAGACTCCGATACTCTACATACGATAAGGAGGTATATGCCGTCATTGAGGTGCTGAGGCACTCGCACAACTATGTTGTAGGATATTTCAAAAAATGATGATATGTATGAAGATGAATAAATAAGTGTGAAGTTATGGTTGATAATGAATGGAATATAATATGATTTCTACCGATTTAAAATATGAAATATTCCTACAAATTTGTGAGGACCTATGAATGATATCACTTAGGGGAATAAGGTGTAAATCAGAGAATATATTATGTAGAATAATTCGGGAATAATAGGAGAATAATGAAGATAATAGTTTAGTATAATGGAGGATAATAAGAATGCGTTGAGTGAGAGAGAGATGGAGAGGATGATATGTGTTAGTTAATGGTAAGAATGATTAGTATGATGATTCTATAAGGTAGGAGGATATGAGATTGATATTAAGAGGTGTTAAAAGAATATATCAGTGATTATATGGAAGGAATAGTTTGCATAGATGATGATAAGAAGAACAAAATAATGATTATGATTTACGAAGAGAAGAAGAATAGATAAATGTTAAATAAGTTAGGTGATGAGGGGGATATAAGAGAGAAGATGGCAGGAATTATGTAAGGAATAATGTGGATAATGAGGTGAAGATTAAGAAATAATAGAATGATGAATATATGAGGAGGATAAATCGGATTGATTATTTATAAAGAAGAATAATGCGATTATAGCAACAATAAAGAGATTGATTGCGAAAATAAGAAGAGATGACAGGATGTTAAAGGATTTGTGTAATGAATGGAGAATAACATGGAGATTAAGGAAGATGGATAAGTTATGATTGGGGATTACTTTGGAATGGTTTCGGATTATGAGTATAAGAAATAGATATGGGGGTGAGAATAATGTTGGACTTACGATATAGTGGAAGAACTATTGCTCACGGTAAGAAAAGAGAGGATGATACCTGAATATGATGTGAAGTGGATGCCCTTGAAGATCCCCACACAACCAAGATAATTCCTCTGATGATTCTTAACTTGAGATGGATGAAAGGGACAACAAGTGAGGGAGAACAGATAGGAGGATAGAACTCGGAGTAGAGATATACGGGAGAGGAGATAGAACACACGAACACAGTGCATTAACACTAAAGAAGCATAACTCATTAACCAATAACAACATGCGTTTTTCATTTACAGTTGTCTCTCTTGTAGAGTAGAGAAGATAGAGAGGTTTAGGATGAGGAGATGCTTTGGCGATGGAGAGGCAATTGTGGCAGTTGTTACATCTCTTCGTGAATGCTTTGTCTTCTTCATGGTTCACATCCATAGGAAGATGTGGAATGTCTCTGATCTCTTGACGGTTGGTGGTAGATCTTTCGTTATTAATCTTATGAATTCTATCAAGATCCGTTTAGTAGTGATGGGAGGCATGTGGAACTTCATTGATTCCGTGTTGAATTGTGATAATTGGGGCGGTTATAACTGCCCTTCGTAGAGATCTTTACGTCTTTTCATTGTTCCACTTCAGTAGAGAGAGTTGACCGTGGAATGATCTGCAATCTCATAGTAGACTTTGATGGTTGGGCGGTTGTTTGGTGAGTTATTAACTCGGTGGAAAGGACTCAAATTAAATCTTCAAGGTAGTCAAAACCGTGAGCCTTTCTTCTGATGCAACGGTCATCATAGTCAACTTTAATAGGTCATGATCTTGATATGCTTCAATTAGGAGACTTGACTCTATATGGTCTCAATGCCTTCATTTCTATGGAAGGCTTCATGTGCTTCACTGCTCCATAATGGTTGAAGGATGACGTGTGTGAGCTCGTCAATCGGGTGATAATGTTAGCAGCTTTGATCGAAATGAGGATGTCATTTGGTGGACATTCCAAGTAAGTCTTCTTCTTCGTGGAGGCTTTCTGATATTTTCTCTTTCCCACATCAGTAGGAAAAGGTTGAATGGAATGGTCAATCTTAAAGGTCTTCATTGTTCTCGTGATGGTAAGAAGAGTAAGTGTCATTCTCTTCTTCAATCGTGGAGATGATGCTCGAAGGGAAGATATGGGAAACCTATCCTTGTGATGATTGTCCATGATGGTAGCTCTTTTCTGCATGATTCTCATCATGTAAGGCTCTTCATGAACTTTAAAAATCATGGAGCCCTTGATGTAGTTATCTTCAGGTTCACTTGAGTGAATCATGGTCTTGAAGTATAACAAGAAGATAGTTTCTTCCATAAGTAATTAATATGTAGATCTCTCCTAAAAATTCTAACTAGAAGTAGTATTCAAAGAGAGAAGGAATGGGATAACAAGGATGTTCCTACTGATTGGTTTCTTGAGATCAGTAATTATACAAGGTACCTATGATATAGTGGGTATGATTTGGATAATTAGGAACCTATATCAAGGTAAGAGGTGATTAACTTGGTCCACTCAAGGAATTCTAAGTGTCTAAGGATAAGTTTAATTTCTTTTGACCACGTCAATCTTGGGATCAGTATGTAATTGGAGGAGGAGGGAAGGTAATTCCCTTTTGATCTACACTCTCTTTTATTGTTTTAGAGAGGCTTTCTTCATCATTTAATGAATGGATGATTTCTCTAATTGATGAATAAGGAGGAGTATAGTACTTTGTTACTGCTGAGAATGGTTTCTCTTCCTTAGTTCATACATTGGTTCTCTTGGAACCCTTGTGTTCATGTGATGAGATAATTCTCCATCACACTATCTCTTGTCCAAGGAGTTCATGCACTTCTTGGACCATGAGGCCCTGAAGTACCTCCACTCGCCGCAAAAGTTGAGTGATAGACATGCACGTTGGGTGGAGTACCTTCAAGACTACACATTTGTCATCCACCACAAGAAGGGCAAGGAAAATGTCATAGCCGACGCATTGAGCCACCGCACGCACCTCCTCAATTTGGTGAGGGTGCAGGTTATTGGATTCGAGTCCTTAAAGGACTCCAACGCATCGTGCCCCGACTTTGGTCCCATCGTCCAAGCCCTAGATCTTGACACCAGCCCTAAGAACCACGACTACCTACGAATAGAGGGTTACGTATTCTTTAATAATTAGTTGTGCATACCATGCACATCTCTCTGGGATTAGCTCACTTGGGAGTGCCATTCTGGAGGTCTTGCCAGCCACTTTGGTCATGACAAGATGATTACGGCAGTAGAACATCAATTCTACTAGCTGAGCTTGAAGTGCTGTGTTGGGAACATTGTTCGCCAAGCAAGTACGGAAAAATGCTGGCCTCTACATGCTGCTTCCATTGCCGGCACGACCTTGGGATGATGTGAGCATGGACTTCGTGCTCAGACTCCCCCACATGGTCCGCTGCTATGATTCCATCATGGTCATCATGGATTGCTTTACGAAGATGGCTTGTTTTGTGCCATGTTTGAAGACTTCTGACACTACGCGAGTGGCTCAATTGTACTTTCGTGAGGTAGTCCAATGATGTAGGATAATTCAAATTATGATGGGATGTATGACAATGGAAATATTTAAGACATAATCCTACAAGGGAATTAAGGATCTATGATTGATATCACTCGGAAAGATTAGTACTTAAGTAATTTATGATAGGGGAGTTCTAATACCTAGAGTGATTAGGATTAGTATTATTAAGTTTAAGGTTAGATGAGTGAATATAGGGAAAGATGATATGTCGGTTATGTAAAGAGGAATACGGATAAGGAGGAGAATCTTGGGGGGGGGGAATTATTTAGATGGATAAATATTATAAAAGGAGTGAGAATGCGGTGGTGACAGGAAGAAAAGTTGATAGTAATGACTTTAGGATAAGAGATAAATACTGAAAACGGAAAGGGTGAAGAGGAGATGTAACCGGAGAATATGTGAGATATTATAATATCTAAATAGAGAGAGAGTGACGAGATTAGGTGTAAGACGGAAGAGAAATCGGGGAAGGGTCAGATGTTGGACGTAAGATATTAAGTTATGAACTACTGCTCACGGAATGGAGAGTGTGCGAAGATGATTACCTGAGCGGGAAGATGGAAATGATGCCTTCGGATTTGCTTCTCACGTTAGATAATGTCCTCAGCGAATTTCTGATGAAAGATGGACGAAAGTTACAGAGAGGGGAGGAAGGACAGAAAGGAGGGTAGAACTCGGGATGGAGGAGATACGGGAGAGATTGATGGAGATGCAGGGATGAACACGAACACAGGGTAAACCGGAACCAATCGTAACCATTTTTCATTCAAAATACAACTTCTTTTTTTGTCGTTTACACCTTTCGTTTTATAGAAATGAAAGAGAAGGAAGTTACACTGAATCGACGCGTTGTGGTGGTTATTCGTCGTGTATGAATAGTCACGGTAGATTCCAGAAATTATATGTTAGGACATAGATGGTGGAATCACTTCGTTCAGAGTCTTTGCGTAAAGATTCTTAGCGTCTGCGCCCGGTGAAATTTGGGAGGTTAGATATTTTCCCGGTGTACTCTAGGCTTCGCGCGTCCTTTCGCTGGAGAAGGTAATAGATCCGACGTGACGTGCGTAACAGTAGCGATAACTTCATGAGGAGCTCCATCAAAATCAGTTGTGAGACTTTAATCCAGCCGTTCATCTCACAAACGACGGCTTTGGCGTTTTCTTCAGTTACTATCAAGGAGAGCAAATCTCAGCCGTCTACAAAGTGGAGTTATGACGGAGATGCGCGCGCCACATGGACTAAGTCATTAGGACCGTTTTTCTTTTTTTCTACCTATAAATAGGTGTTCGATGAAATGCATGTGTGTGTGTGCGGTATATGAAAATACCATTGAGTGTGTTCTTGTTTTCAATAGAGTTGTGAGTTTGTTTCCAATCTCGAGTGTCTAAATCCTCCTCAGAGTTCCGCATCCAAACCGATCTATCGCCAACAAGTGGTATCAGAGCCTCGTTCTAAACCGTTGAGATGCCGAAGAAAGGAGGTTCATCCGCAAGTGACTCAAACACAACCATTCAAGAACTCGTGCCAAGAATTGAAGCAGTGACGTCTTCGATCTTCTCCCTTACATCCACGAACTATCGTCTGTGGGCGATGAGGATGGAAGTGTACTTGGAAGCTCACGGATTATGGGAAGCAATCACCGGAACCGAGACAAACCGAAAAAAAGATCTACAAGCTCTCTCAGACATCCTAAACTCTGTCTCAGAGTCGGTAAGCTTTCAATTGGATGTCAAGAAAACAGCTAAAGAGAATTGGGAGACTATTAGGATACTCCATGTGGGGGTAGATCACGTTGTTCAATCCAAAATCCAATCGTTGCGGCGTGAATTTGAGAACCTTGCGATGAAGAAAGATGAGAAGGTAAGTGACTTCTCGTCTCGCTTCACCAAGATTATCTCCGAATTAAGAGACTTGGGAGAGCGATTAGAGGAGAAGGAAGCAGTGGCGAAGCTCCTCCGATCAATGCCAATGAAGTATGACTCTCTTACCTTCTCTCTTGAACAATTCGGAAACATGAGAGGTTTGAGTGTGGATGAAGTGATCGGGTCTTTGAGAGTGCACGAACAAAGACTCCAAGAAAGAGACTCAAGGGAAGAAGAGCAAGTCCTACTTGCTTGGGCCTTTAATCAGTCCAAGAAGACCGATCGAGGATCTTCTTCAAGAGGAAGAGGAAGAGGAATGAGCAGAGGGAGAGGAAGAGGCCGCGGATGAGGCAGATTTTCAAAGAATGACAAAGAAGAAGAAGAGAGAAAGCCGTTTGATAAGTCAAAAGTAAAGTGTTACAATTGCCAAAAAATGGGACACTTCGCGGATGAGTGCTATTCAGACACAAAGAAGAAAGGTAAAGTAGAGAAGGTAAATATCTCAGAAGAAACCGAAGAAGAATCGGCTCTTATGATGGTTGTGTCTGATGAGTGTGGGGAACTACTACTACAAGGAACAAATAACCCACATGATGAGTGTATGTGGTATCTTGACACGGGAGCAAGCAGTCACATGACAGGAAAGAAGGTGTTCTTTGATAACGTTGATGAGAACAAGAAAGGTAAAGTAAAATTCAGTGATGGATCGTCAATTCCCTATGAAGGTAAGGGTGATATCTCTGTCACCCTAAAAAATGGTGAAGTTTTAATAATTCCAAATGTTCTTTACCTACCTGATTTAAAAACTAACATTCTTAGCCTCGGAAAGTTAGATGAACAAGGTTGTAAAACCTTCTTGAGCAGTGGATTCCTCACGGTTCATGACAAATCAGGTAGACTCCTCACCAAGACAAAGAAAACGTCGGGAAACATGTACAAAATGATGATCAACATAAATGAGAGGTGTAATTTGGTTGAGGAAGAAGCGAGTGAAGTATGGTTATGGCATAAAAGGTTCTGCCATCAGAGTTTTTACACTCTACAGGATATGATAAGAGGAGATCTAATGAAAGGTCTACCTCAATTCCGAAATCCGAATGAGGTATGTGCTCACTGCATCTCAGGTAAAAACTCAAGAACTTCTTTTTCATCTTCATCATACAGAGCTTTGAGTGTTCTTGAATTACTTCATATGGACATTTGTTGTCCTATTAACCCACAAACATTAGGAGGAAAAAAATATTTCTTCTTAATTGTGGATGATTACTCAAGGTGTATGTGGGTTGCTCTGCTAAAGGAGAAGTCAGAGGCTTTAGAAAAATTCAAGAAATTTAAAACTATGGCAGAAGCTGAGAAAGGAGTGAAAATAAAGTGTATAAGAAGTGATCGAGGGGGAGAATTCACCTCAGATGAATTCAGGAAATTGTGTGATGAGAATGGGATTAAAAAACAACTTACTGCCCCCTATACTCCTCAACAGAATGGCGTGGTTGAGAGGAGAAATAGAACAATCATGGGCTTAGTAAGGAGTATGTTGAAAGAGAAAGAATTACCCCTCGAATTATGGGGAGAGGAGTTAGTACGTGTGTTTATGTGCTTAACAGGTCTTCTACAAAAGGGCTGGAAGGAAAGACACCGTATGAGTAGTGGAATGGAAGAAAAACCAATGTAAGTCATTTAAGGATTTTTGGTTCAATAGTCTTTGTCAAAACCACTGGAAGGCTATCAAAACTTGAAGACAGAAGTAAATGCATGGTGCTAATGGGATATGAAGCTGGATCGAAAGCTTACAGATGTCTAGATCCTGCCAATTTCAAAATTCACATCAGTAGAGATGTGATATTTGATGAGAAAAAAACCTTTAAATTCAGTGAAGAAGGTAAACTGGGAAAGTTTACTTTATGTTCTTCAAATTTTCTTAAAATCACAGGATTAGAAGAAGGTGAAAGAGACTCACTGGAAGAACAAAGTGAACAATCGGAGATAAATGAGTCGAGAGGGAGAAATCTCAATCAACCGGAAGACTCAGAAGAGGAAGAGGCAGTGAGGTATAGATCCATTCAGTCAATCTATGATGAAACCAACCTATTGTGCAGTGAAACATGTCTCTTATTCAACGAAGAACCATCCTCCTACTCCTCGGCTGCAAAACAAAAAGAGTGGAAAGAAGCAATGAAGGAAGAAATGTCATCAATTTTAAAAAATGAGACGTGGACTGTGGTTAAACCGCAGAGTGATATCAAGCCAATTGGAGTAAAATGGGTGTTTCGGGTGAAGAAGGACAGCAAGGGAAGGATTTTGATGGGGTTATTATCCAAATCTAGCCCCAACTCTCCGATTTTATCCAAATCTAGCACGAACTCTCGTATTCTCCAAATCTAGCACAGTCGCTATTGTTGACTCTTCCTGATCCAGTTGGCAGCCAAGTAAGCCAAGCGAGATCCACGTAGCAGCCACATCATAGAAAAATAAATCGACAGAGAGAGAGAGAAATAGAGAGAGAGAGAGGTGGGAGAGAAAGAGAGGGAGGGCGATAGAGAGAGAGAGGGAGGCCGGGAGAGGGGAGGGAGGGCGAGGAGAGCGGGAGAGAGAGAGGGAGGGAGGGAGAGCGGGAGAGAGAGGGAGGGAGAGAGGGAGGTCGGGAGAGCAGGAGAGGGAGGGAGGGAGAGCAGGAGAGCGGGAGAGAGAGAGGGAGGGAGGGAGAGCTGGAGAGAGAGGGAGAGAGGGAGGTCGGGAGAGCCGGAGAGAGAGGGAGGGAAGGAGGTCGGGAGAGGGAGGAAGGGAGGGAGGGAGAGCGTGAGAGAGATAGGGAGGGAGGGAGAGCTGGAGAGAGAGGGAGAGAGGGAGGTCGGGAGAGGGAGGAAGGGAGGGAGGGAGAGCGTGAGAGAGATAGGGAGGGAGGGAGAGCTGGAGAGAGAGGGAGAGAGGGAGTTCGGAAGAGAGAGGGAGGTCGGGAGAGCGGGAGAGAGAGGGAGGGAGGGAGAGCGGGAGAGAGAGGGAGGGAGGGAGAGCGGGAGAGGGAGGGAAGGAGGGAGGTCGGGAGAGAGATAGGGAGGGAGGGAGAGCTGGAGAGAGAGGGAATTCGGGAGAGTGGGAGAGAGAGGGAGGTCGAGAGAGCGGGAGAGAGAGGGAGGGAGGGAGAGCAAGAGAGAAAGGGAGAGACGGAGGTCAGGGGAGGAAGGGAAGGAGTTCGGGAGAGTGGGAGAGGGAGGAGGGAGAGTGGGAGAGAGATAGGGAGGGAGGGAGGGAGAGCTGGAGAGAGAGGGAGAGAGGGAATTCGGGAGAGAAAGGGAGGTCGGGAGAGCAGGAGAGAGAGGGAGGTCAGGAGAGCGGGAGAGAGAGGGAGGGAGGGAAAGCGGGAGAGGGAGGGAATGAGGGAGGTCGGGAGAGAGATAGGGAGGGAGGGAGAGCTGGAGAGAGAGGGAGAGAGGGAATTCGGGAGAGTGGGAGAGAGAGGGAGGTCGGGAGAGCGGGAGAGAGAGGGAGGGAGGGAGAGCAAGAGAGAAAGGGATAGACGGAGGTCGGGAGAGGAAGGGAGGGAGTTCGGGAGAGCGGGAGAGGGAGGAGGGAGAGTGGGAGAGAGATAGGGAGGGAGAGAGAGCTGGAGAGAGAGGGAGAGAGGGAATTCGGGAGAGCGGGAGAGAGAGGGAGGTCGGGAGAGCGGGAGAGAGAGGGAGGGAAGGAGGTCGGGAGAGGGAGGAAGGGAGGGAGGTCGGGAGGGAGGGAGGGAGAGCATGAGAGAGATAGGGAGGGAGGGAGAGCTGGAGAGAGAGGGAGAGATGGAGTTCGAGAGAGAGAGGGAGGGCGGGAGAGCGGGAAAGAGAGGGAGGGAGGGAGGGAGGGAGAGCTGGAGATAGAGGGAGGGAGGGGGAGCTGGAGAGAGAGGGAGAGATGGAGGGAGGGAGAGCGGGAGAGAGAGGGAGGGAGGGAGAGCAGGAGAGAGAGAGAGGGAGGTCGGGAGAGGGAGGGAGGGAGGGAGGGAGAGCGGGAGAGAGAGGGAAGGAGGGAGAGTGGGAGAGAGAGGGAGAGAGGGAGAGCAGGAGAGAGAGGGAGGTCGGGAGAGCTGGAGAGAGAGTTCGGGAGAGCTGGAGAGTGAGGGAGAGAGGGAGTTCGGGAGAGAGAGGGAGGTAGGGAGAGCGGGAGAGAGAGGGAGGGAGGGAGAGCGGGAGAGGGAGGGAAGGAGGTCGGGAGAGAGATAGGGAGGGAGGAAGAGCTGGAGAGAGAGGGAGGGAGGGAGTTCGGGAGAGCGGGAGAGAGAGGGAGGTCGGGAGAATGGGAGAGAGAGAGGGAGTGAGAGTGGGAGAGAGAGAGGGGAGGAGGGAGAGCGGGAGAGAGAGGGAGGGATGTAGCGCAGGAGAGAGAGGAAGGGAGGGAGTGAGGGTGGTAGAGGGAGAGGGAGAGAGGGAGGGAGAGCAGGAGAGAGAGAGAGAGAGAGAGAGGAGGGGATGGCGGGAGAGAGAGAGAGGAGGGAAGGGACTGCGGGAAAGAGGGAGGGCTCCATCCACAACACCCTACTGAATGGAGACCCACTCAAAAAGGTAAAAAAAAAGCAAAAAGACGGAAGAAAGAATCCAAAAAAAAACACTTAGACCCCACCTCTCAACGGCACGTGAAGAACTTGATAAGCCAGCAATCTCTTTGGATCACTCATGTTATTCACCCTCAAAAGTTCTCTTTCCATCGTTTCATACTCAGCGGCTATTGCCTTCACCACATGGAGGGACCCATCAATAGCACCCTACTCAATGGACTACCCACAAGCTGTTGACTACTCAAGGTGCTCGATTGGGCACTTGGGGTGGGGAAGAGAGGGGTGAGGGGGAGGGGTCTGCCCCACCCCTCCCCAGAAGCCGAGGTGCTTAATTGTTAAAGAAAATATATTTTAAATGATTGGGGGGATCTTAACTATTTTATGCCAATTGGTGCATCTTACGAAGACTTCAGTTCTCTTAGTCATTAAACCTTAATAGCTTGTAATTTTTGTTTATTTATGAAATAGGGATGATAATGACATAGGAGAGTTTGGTTCTTATTATTACAGTGATGTTGATGCTGAATATAGTCCAAGCGAAGAAAATGAGGAACGTGATCTGTATACAAGTGACCACGATGGGGATTCCAATGCAGAATGGAATGATGAAATATATGTTGAGGGATATCATAGTGATTATGCTAATTCAGATGATGAGTTACTAACTCCTACGGATACCGATAGTGACGGTGAAAATATAAGGAACATACACAGGGGCACAAGTTATGATCCTATATGCCCTATTGAGATGATGGAATTTCATGTAGGCATGAAGTTTGAATCTGCTTCTCAATTTACGACATCTATTAAAAACTATGCTATATGGAACGGCTTCAACATTAGGTTTTTAAGGTCTGGTGGAAAAAAAGTTGAAGTTGTGTGCGACAAACATTGCCCATGGAGGATATATGCCAGTCTTGATGATATGAAGGAGGCTTTGGTTATCAAGTCACTAAACGATGATCATAGGTGCAGTAGAACTCCAAGAAATAGGCAAGCCACTTCTACTTGGATCGCAAACAATTTCTTGGAGAAATTTCGAATGAATCAGAATTGTAAGGTAGAAGAAATAATGCGAGAAATCAATAAAAAAATTTGGAATTATAGTTTCAAGGCAGACTTGTTATAAAGCTAGATGTGTGGCGCGCAAGAAGCTTCAATGATCTTTGAATGACCATTTTCACTTGCTTCCTTCATATGTCGCTGAGTTAAATAAGGTTAATAGGAATAGTACTTTCGAGTTGGTGCTTGATAGAGACACTCCAGATGGTCTGATTAGCTTTAGGAGGTTGTACATCTGCTTCGACTCACTAGCAAGAGGTTTTCTCGAAGGTTGCAGAAAAGTCATTGGTTTGGATGGTTGTTTTCTGAAAACCGAAACGAAAGGACAATTATTGAGTGGTGTAGGAAAGGATGGAAATAATCAAATGTTCCCAATTGCTTGGGCAGTTGTTGAAGGGGAGAACCAGACTTCTTGGACTTGGTTCATTCAATTGCTCATGAGAGAGTTAGGAATTTATGATGGTCTTGGTTGGACAATTATAAGCGATCAGCAGAAGGTAAATATTGTCTCATTCATAATAGTCTAATGTATAACTAATTTTACATAGTAATATGTTGATAATCTCTTACAATGTGCAGGGACTACAAAATGTAGTGGCGTATTTGTTACCACATGCCGAGCATAGGAATTGCGCCAGACATATTTATGCAAATTGGAAGAAGAAGGGTCATTCCACTCAATTATTACAAAAGTTATTTTGGAAAGCTGTGAAGGCCACAACTCACCAAGATTTCAAAAAGATCATGAGCCAGATCAACACATTAGAACCACAAGCCGCAAAAGACTTTCAAGCAGTGGGTGTAATGAAGTTTTGCAGGGCTTACATTAGTGAGTGGCCAAAATGTGAGATGATTGATAGCAACATTTGTGAATGCTTCAATAATTATATCCTACACTCTAGGGGTAAACCCATCATAGAAATGTTAGAAGATATTAGAATTGAAGTCATGCAGAGGATAGTTGAGAAGAGGGAGCTATTTTCTGATACAATTGATGAATTATGCCCTCGAATAAGAAAGGTGCTAGAGGATAACAAGTTCAAGTCTATGACATGCACTCCTACACATGCAGGCGATCATAGATTCGAAATTACGGAGTTTGGAAATAGATTTGTGGTTGACTTACGTGCCACATGCTGTAGTTGTAGATATTGGAATATAAGCGGCATTCCTTGCTCCCATGCTATTGCTTCCATTCACGGATCAAGCATGACCCCTGCCATTTTTTTGTCACCGACTGGTTAAAGAAAGATGCATACCAGCTAGCTTACAATTATACTATCCCACCAATGAATGGAAAAACCTCGTGGGATGAAGTTGAAAGGGACCTATGTATTCCCTCCTTTCGTGAGGAGACAGCCTGGTAGGCCTAAGAGAAATAGAAGAGTTGACCTCAGTGAGAAGGAAGTTAAAGGTCCAAGATTATCCAAGAAAGGCGTGCAGATGAAGTGCTCTATTTGCCACCAAGTTGGGCATAATCGGCTGTCATGCACCCGAAGAATGATACAAGCGGCAAACCAAGTAGAAGACGCCTATCAACCAAGAGGGAATCGAATGTAGTTGTACCAAGTATGAAAATTTTCTAATCACAGATCTTATTTTAATTTACGATCTTGGATTTCTTGAATCTAGATCTTGTGCCAACATGATATGCAGGCTGTGGTGCGATGAGAAAGAAGATGGAAAAGTACATCAGTCTTCTCATGGAAAATGAGCTGCTTGGGGAGCCAGCACTCGTCAACCCTTACCTCAAGTTAGAAGCAATCGACCAGCATAAGGTTCTCCACTTTTAGTGTCCGTACCGGTTTTTGTGAAAATCTAAACCTAAACCTAACTTGTATAAGGTTTTTATGACTATAATATGTAATTATAAAAATCTATCTTTCGCAAACAAAATTATAATAGATTAACACTTCTCAACAACATAAATAAAAATCATATATTTATAAATTTTAACTTTTAAAAACATTTAAAGAAATAATAGAAATTATTTAGTTTTAGACAATAATATATCAAAAGTTTAAATATAAAAATTGTCTCTCTCTCTCTTTCTCTCTCCACCCTCTCTACCTTTATCTCTCCCTCCCTCCATCTCTTACTCTCTTCCTCCCTCTCTCTCTCCCTCCCTATCTCTCTCCCTCCCTCTCTCTTTCTCCCTCACCCCCTCCCTCTCGTCTCTCTCCCTCCCTCCCTCCCTCTCTCTCCCCCCTTCCCTCCCTCCCTTTCTCTCCCGCTCCCCCTCTCTCTCCCACTCTTCCTCCTTCCCTCTCTCCCCCGCCCTCCCGACCTCCCTCTCTCTCCCGCTCTCCCTCTCTCCCTCTCTCTCCCACTCTCCCTCCTTCCCTCTCTCTCCCGCTCTCCCGGCCTCCCTCTCTCTCCCGCTCTCCCGACCTCCCTCTCTCTCCCGCGCTCTCCCGCTCTCCCGACCTCCCTCTCTCTCCCGCTCTCTCCCGCTCTCCCTCCCTCCCTCTCTCTCCCGCTCTCCCGACCTCCCTCTCTCTTCCGCTCCCCCGAACTCCCTCTCTCCCTCTCTCTCCAGCTCTCCCTCCCGCCTATCTCTCTCATGCTCTCCCTCCCTCCCTCCCTCCCTCCCTCTCCCTCCCTCCCTCCCCCTCCCTCCCTCCCTCCCTTCCTCCCTCTCCCTCCCTCCCCCTCCCTTCCCTCCCTCTCTCTCCCGAATTCCCTTTCTCCCTCTCTCTCCAGCTCTCCCTCCCTCCCCTATCTCAATCCCGCTCTCCCTCCTCCCTCTCCCGAACTCCCTCCCTTCCTCTCCCGACCTCCGTCTCTCCCTTTCTCTCTTGCTCTCCCTCCCTCCCTCCCTCTCCCGCTCTCCCGACCTCCCTCTCTCTCCCGAATTCCCTCTCTCCCTCTCTCTCCAGCTCTCCCTCCCTCCCTCTCTCTCCAGCTCTCCCTCCCTCCCTATCTCTCTCCCGCTCTCCCTCCTCTCCAGCTCTCCCTCCCTCCCTCTCTCTCTGCTCTCCCTCCCTCCCTCCCTCCCTCTCCCTCCCTCCCTCCCTCCCTCCCTCCCTCTCTCTCCCGCTCTCCCGACCTCCCTCTCTCTCTCCCGCTCTCCTGCTCTCCCTCCCTCCCTCCCTCTCCCGCTCTCCCGAACTCCCTCTCTCTCTCCCGCTCTCCCGCTCTCCCTCCCTCCCGCTCGCGACCTCCCTCCCTTCCTTCCTCACCCGACCTCCTTCCCTCCCTCTCTCTCCCGCTCGCTCGACCTCCCTCTCTCCCTCTCTCTCCAGCTCTCCCTCCCTCCCTCTCTCTCCCGCTCTCCCTCCCTCCCTCCCTCCCTCCCTCTCCCTCCCTCCCTCCCTCCCTTCCTCCCTCTCCCCGACCTCATTCCCTCCCTCACTCTCCCGCTCTCCCGACCTCCCTCTCTCCCTCTCTCTCCAGCTCTCCCTACCCCTCTCTCCAGCTCTCCCTCCCTCCCTCTCCCTCCCTCCCTTCCTCCCTCTCCCGACCTCCTTCCCTCCCTCTCTCTCCTGACCTTCCTCTCTCCCTCTCTCTCCAGCTCTCCCTCCCTCCCTCTCTCTCTCCCGCTCTCCCGCTCTCCTTCCCTCCTTCTCTCTCCCGCTCTCCCGACCTCCCTCTCTCCCTCTCTCTCCAGCTCTCCCTCCCTCCCTCTCTCTCTCCCACTCTCCCGCTCTCCCTCCCTCCCTCCCTCTCCCGCTCTCCCGATCTCCCTCTCTCCCTCTCTCTCCCGCTCTCCCTCCCTCCCTCTCTCTCTCCCGCTCTCCTCGCCCTCCCTCCCCTCTCCCTCTTCTCCCGGCCTCCCTCTCTTTCTCTCCCGCCTCTCTCTCTCTCTATTTCTCTCTCTCTGTCGATTTATTTTTCCTATGACGTGGCTGCTACGTGGATCTCGCTTGGCTTACTTGGCTGCCAACTGGATCGGGAAGAGTCAACAATAGTGTCTGTGCTAGATTTGGATAAAAAACTGATAGTTGGTGCTAGATTTGGAGAATGCGAGAGTTCGTGCTAGATTTGGATAAAATCTGAGAGTTGGGGCTAGATTTGGATAATAACCCGATTTTGAGGCACAAAGCAAGGTTAGTTGTGAAGGGATATGCCCAAAAAGAGGGAAGAGACTATAGTGAAGTCTTCTCCCCTGTTGCTAGGATGGAATCCATCCGAATCCTAATAGCTATTGCTGCACAAGAAGAGTGGGAATTACATCATTTAGATGTCAAGACAGCCTTCTTGAATGGGGAAATCAAGGAAGATATCTACATATCTCAACCTCAAGGTTCTGAAATCAAGGGGAAAGAAGATCATATACTGAAATTAAGAAAAGCTCTATATGTTTGAAACAAGCACCGAGGGCTTGGAATTCAAAACTGAATGAGGTATTACTGAGAAAGGGGTTTGTGAGGAACAAAAATGACTATGCAATATATTATGAGAAGGAGGTGCTGGAAAGAGTCATAATTGGGGTATATGTCGATGATATGATCATCACAGGGCCAAATTCCAGCAAAATCAAGAAATTTAAAGAAAGCATGAAAGAATGTTTCGAAATGACAGATTTGGGGATACTGAGTACTTACCTAGGCATCGAGATTAAGCATGAATCATCTCACATTTGGCTTTTTTAGAAGTCATACATCGAGACAGTACTTCACTCTTTCAACATGAGTAAGTGCAATTCAGCAAGAACTCCGATGGAAACGCGGCTGAATCTTGAGAAGGAAGGAAAAGAAAAGGAGAATCCATGAAAATTCAGGAGCTTAATCGGATGTCTCAGGTATTTGATACATACTCGACCAGATATAACCTATAGTGTGAATTATTTGAGCAGGTATATGAGTAATCCAAACTCGGAACATATGAGTGCTGCAAAAAGAGTCTTAAGTTATATCCGAGGAACATCATCATTTGGATTAAGATATGAGAGAGGGAAGAGGAATTTTTCTGTTCAAGGCTTCAGCGACAGTGACTTTGCTGGAGATAGAAGTGATCGGAAGAGTACAACCGGACATGTATTTTTCATTGGGAATTCTGCTATCACTTGGAACACTGTGAAGCAGAATGTAGTGGCTTTATCGTCGTGTGAAGCTGAATACATTGCAGCCTCGACTGCTACTTGCCAAGGCTTATGGATTATCCGATTTCTTGAAGAATTCTTAAGCACTAAGGTGAGTCCTTTTAAGTTATTAGTCGACAACAAATCGGCTATTGCATTGAGCAAAAACCCAAGTCAGCACGGACGAAGCAAACATATAGAAACAAAATTTCATTTCATCCGGGATTGTGTGGAAAAAGGGTGTGTGGAAGTTGAATACGTGAAGACGGAATCGCAGCTAGCTGATTCTTTTACAAAATCGGTGGGGAGCGTCAAATTTGAAGAGATTCGGGAGAAGCTAGGCATCGCGATGATGAACTAAGCGAGGATTAAGGAAGAGTTTGTGAGACTTTAATCCAGCCGTTCATCTCACAAACGATGGCTTTGGCGTTATCTTCAGTTACTATCAAGGAGAGCAAATCTCTGCCGTCTACAAAGTGGAGTTATGACGGAGATGTGCGCGCCACGTGGACTAAGTCGTTACGACCGTTTTTCTTTTTTTCTTCCTATAAATAGGTGTTCGATGAAATGCCTGTGTGTCTGTGCGGTATATGAAAATACCATTGTGTGTTCTTGTTTTCAATAGAGTTGTGAGTTTGTTTCCAATCTTGAGTGTCTAAATCCTCCTCAGAGTTCCGCATCCAAACCGATCTATCGCCAACATCAGTTTTATCCGACGATACCCCGGGAGGCTCTCCGTCGGAAGTCACTTTCACGTTGAGAGGTTTCCGTGGATGAAGTGAATACCCGCAGATGTGTCGTCGGAGTGTATTTAATTTCTCCTCAAATTGTGACTGACGGCACAGCAGGTGAGCTCGCACATGGACTAAGCGAGCGTTATTTGGCCGAATTTCCAAGTCTTCAGTGGTTATCCTGTGTAACGGTGTTGAGCTGTGATTTCCATCTTCCGTGTGTTTACCAGGGCGCGGTGAGGCGGTAAATAAGAGGTCGTCGAGGTCACTGGGTGACTTGGCGGAAATGGTTTATCGTGGAGTAAAATTTCTTCTCACGACAGGTAGAAGAGGACGGATGATGCTGCGCGTGATGATTGGACAATCATGGATTATCACCGGGGAGACTTCCTTGCGTCTTCTCTATTCGATCCTGAGTTGACTTCTGTCGCAGTCATTCTGTAGAGAAAGGGTTGACAGGTGTATTCCTTGCTCACTGTGGTCTCCTCTTCATTATCTTGATCGTTCATGTGATGATGGAAGTTGAAAATGTATCCCGTCGATTGTATGATGACGTGGAGATCTCTAGAGTTCTTTCACTGCTCCATATCAGCAGAGAGGGTTGGCCTCGATGAAGAAAACTCAAATTAGGTCTTCAATTTAGTGAATAATGTGAACTCCTCTTTGTCTTCACTTCTTTGGAAGGCTTCATGTGCTTCCATGTTCCATAGATGCATGAGTTCATTCATGCAAAGAAATTGTCTTTGAGTAGGATAAAATATAGTTTTTCCCATAGGTAATTAATATGAAGATCTCTCCTATAGTTCTAACTAAGGGTGGTTTTCAAAGAGAGAAGGAAAATACAAATAGATTCCTACTGATTTTCTTTCTTGAGATCATTACTTAGACTATACAAGGTACCTTGGATATGGTGATTATGGTTTGGGAAATAGGGAACCTATATCAAAGGTAAAAGGGTGGTTGACTTGGTCCATTTAAGGAATTCTAATTATCTAAGGATAAGGCTAATTTCTTTTGACCAAGTCAATCATTAGATCAATGTAAAATAAGTATAAGTATATTCGTGATAGGATCACACACCAGAATGCATCATACAAACAAGCTACTGACTTGCATCATCATAAACGGAGCTTCGACGTGGGTGACCAGGTGATGGTCCGGTTGAGACCTGAGAGATACTCTCGTGGCACAGCTACAGAGCTTCATGCTCGTAACTCTGGCCCGTTTCGGGTCCTTACACGCGTGGACGAGAACGCCTACGTCGTCGACATCCTCACTCGTTGGGGATCAGCTCGACCTTCAACGTGGCAGATAGTATATTTCAATCCTTTTATGTCATTTCATGTTATGACCTAAAAATACATCATTTTATGGATAAGTGGTGGCGTACGACCCCCGTCGCCACCAAGACACGATACCACGGCGCCGGAGGAGCCCGTTTGCGCACGCATCTATCCGCTTATCTTTATTTCTTTATTATGAACTTTTAACCCGCACGTGTTTAAGCGGGTCCTCGCTTATTTCCCTCTTCCTTTTAGGCTTTCGGGTGGGTTCTTCCCTTTTCGGGATCCCATTCGTGAAGCCCTTTCTTTTGTGAACCTTTATTTTCTATGAGTATTTTGGGTTTTGTGTTGTGGGCCTCAAGTGGGCCCTTTCCCCTCTCGGCCCATTATGGGCTCTATAAGAGGGGAAGGGACCCCCCCACAAACCCTAGCCGTCATTTGAAGAAAGAAAGGACTGATCTCCCTCTCAAGTGGCTGCTCAAGGAAGGCCGGGGAAGGAGTCCAACCGCCGCCGCCGCACGCCTCCGTGCCGCCGCCGCCGCCGCCGCGACGACCGCCGCCACTCCTTGCCTCGGCCACTGTTCTTCTCCACTGTCATCGCGACGTCGCCGTCCTCAAGCCGCCACCGCTGCCGCCGCCTCAGGCCGCCGCTGCTGCCGCTGCCTCCGGACCGCAGCACCACCATCCCCTTCCTCTCCACGAATCCATCTCCCTCCCTTTTCCCCTCATTTTCCCTACCGCTGGTATCACTACCAATCCATCTGCCTTCACCCCTCCTGCCGCACTCCTCCACGATTCCAATTTCCTGCAATGCCCAGCGAATCCCCCACTCCCGATCGGGACTCCTCCACCACCAATTCCATCCCGACCACTGCTCTTCCCCTTCCCCTGCTCACGCGCTTAGTCCTCCTTTCCCTTGTCAACCCTTCCTATTCCATTCATCACCCATCAACCCACGTCACCCACGGTTCCCCCTCTCCCCTGCCATTTCCGATCGCAGCTCCATTTCTGTCAACCCCCACCGAAATTCCTTTCCAAATTTCCTCAGCTCGCGCGCCGTCCCTTCGCCTCCCCCACTTCCGAACACCCGGCGCTCCACCTCTCGAGATCTGAAATTCCCTCCCGTGTTTCCGATTCTCACGGATTCTATGGTTCCCGCGAACCGCAACCATCTCTCTCTCTTCGCGGCCTCAATTCCACCTCGCGTACCAGACGCCATCAATCCTTTCCCCCTCGTCTCCTCCAGGAACTCACAAAATCCCGTCGGAATTCACCCGTCCGAATCCCGACCTCCTGCCAAATTCCACCGCAACACACCCCATTAAATTCCGCTGGCCATTCCCTGAAATCCCGGCTGAATTAACGTCGGAACTCATTCTTCCCCTCCTCATTTCCCTGCCGGCACTCACTCGCATCCTCCGCGAATTCATCCCCACCTGTCGAAGTCCCCTGTCGACCTGTCGTGACCTGCCCATCTCCCGGTCGTCCCTCTTCCCAGCACTGACGCATCCACTCCGCCCAAACATCTGCCGACTTTCACCCGCTCGAATCCGGAAGCTCCTGCCGAATCCCCATCAAACGCCCCACTTCTCTACCAAATTCACCGCACCTAACCACTCTGCCGAAATTCCTCTCACCTTCGCCCGCCCGGTCGTCCTCTTCGCCCGCACTCTGGCAGGATTCCCTACAGAATTAATCCCGTCGCACCTCCCTCCCAGACTCGGGATTTCCGTCGGCGCTCACCCCTTCCCCGACCTCCCCTCGTCCTCTCTCCCCTTAACCGTCCGCACGTGATCGTCACCTCCGCTCACCCGGTTTGCCCGCACCAGCCTGCAGTCAATTCCAGTGCCGAGGTCAACACCTCGCTTGGGGTCAAACCCCCTGGTGAACGCGTCCGATCCCTGCCCACCAGCCATGCTCGCCCATGTGCTCCCCCAGACCATGTACATTCCCTGAATCGAACCACATCGCCCTTCTGCCCCGGGTTCCTGATAACATGCAATCTTAACATGATACAACATGATTATTAATGCAATTTAAGGCATAAAACATTACATTTATGTGCATGTTATCATACTTTGAGTGCATTTTTATCATTCTATGCATATTTATGTCATAATCTCAAAATACACTAAATTAGGGTTAATTATGATAAATTAATGATAAATAATTTTATAACCCATCTTTACTTGAGATTATGAATGGGTTTTAAGGTTAAATAATAAGAGAAATTATTTTTATGAACATTCATTTAATTTTTTTAAAGTTAAAATCTTTTAAAAATGAATGTATTTTTGAAATATAAATTAAATCTCTTGTTATTTAAATATTTTGAATTTTTAGAATGATAGATAATTAAATTTCAGATCCAATGAAAGAAATTTGGATTAATTTGGAGTTGTATTTTAAAAGATATGATTTTTACAATTTTTAGGGATTTTTCTGTATTTTTCTGAATTTTCTATGATTTTATGTTCGATTTTTAATAAAAAATAAATAAATAGATTAAAAAAAAATGGTCGCGGGGCCCGCGTGGATGCGACGTGGCACGCAAGGCCACGTGGCAGCGCCACGCGGACCCACGCAGCGCGCCTACGTTGCGCGAATATATATCGTATATTTTTATAATTTACATAATTATAAAAGAGGTCTTTGTCCTCCCCTATATGGGGAGGGTCATAGCCATATAAACCGTCGGGTTATTTAAAACTGACGGTTTCGAAATTATGTTCCGTGTGGGACTAAAATCCCGCACAGTTTTAAATTTCAGGTGACGTGGACTTACACACGGCGTCGGATCGGACGAGGCGAGGAACAAGGTGCGTTGATCGCGTGCGCCTGCGGTCCACCGGCGGCGATCAAAACACGTGGGATTTAAACTATTATAACGGTGCTGATGTGGGCGACGTGGCGTGAGGAGGATCGTCGGATCGACGGCGCGAGTCGATCCCGTGCGTTGATCGCGTGAGCGCGGTCCACAGATCAGGATCAGACGCACGTGCGCAAAATCAAAGAATTATAACGGCTGCGATTTAATCTGGCGGGGAGAATCAGGACCGCTGGATCGCGATCCGACGGCGATTAATCAAAACGCTTCACATAAGCGTTTTATTTGATTAAATCGTGGCCATCCATCAAGATCCGACGGCCACGACTTAATCGAAACGGTCCATCGTGGACCGTTTCATCGTAACCGTCCGATCATTTAGATCGACGATTACGCCCAAATTTGCTATAAATAGCCTTGTTCTTCGTCTTTTGTACTCATTCTTGGGAGTTTTGATCTAATTGACCTATCTATTTGCATTCTCTCTTGAATCTCTCTCTTGTAATCACTTCTAGACAAGATTCCGCGTCCAGGGAGTGTTTATAAGAGAGATTTCGACGATCGAGCGAGGAGAATTTGTCTCTTGAACACCGATGTTCACGTTTGAATTCGCGGAATGAAGAGCCGTCGATCCGGCGATCAATTGGATCGATTTGATCGTAATCTCGGGTTAGAAAACAAGTTTAACCTCTTATCTATCGTCGTGTATCATCAATTTTAGGATTAGGATTTCAATTTAAGTTTAATTTCACTTCAATTTCAAGTGTGTTCTTCGCGAGTTCCGAAAATTTCTTCCACTTCCATCTTTGATTTCTCCGTGATTACTAATCCAAATCGAGTGATTTTTGATTCCACGGATAGATCTTTTGAGTCTTCTTTTCCAAAAAAACACCATTTTTCCCTAATTTCTCACCTCAATTCATCGTCCAATTTGACCAAATTCTAAAAGATATCTCGAAAATATCTAAATTCCCTGTGGATTCGACCCGTATTTACCATTATACCCCTCAATTCTCTCTTAATTCCCCAAATTGGTAAGTTCGGCTATATTTTTGACACGAGACCGTGTGAAATCGACGACCTCGCGGTCTCGTCCCGTTAAATGGCGCCGTTGCCGGGGAATTTAAGGCATATTTTTGAGATAATTCGTCAATTTTGACTTGGTCAACATCGGATTTTTTTCTTTTTATTTGTTGAAATTAACTCGCATCGATCATAATTTGAGTGATCCGAAGTGAGATCTATCTTCGTGATCCTTAATTCGACGAGAATAAGTGAATTCGACCCCTTCTCTACGGACTACGGGCGATCATTTTTCAAAATCGCGGTAAGAAATTATAAACACTCACGGATACCGACACCCAGGTATGATCTTTGCCATTATTTGATAAATTAGTAGTATATAATTATTTTCATGAAATGTCATTCATTTAGAAAACATGTTCAATGCCTTCCGAAGATGAAATCTATCTTAAATGATCCTCAACTCGATGCCATCTTGAGTAATTTTCCCTCTTCTAAGGATTACGGTCTATTGCTCACATGTATCGTTTTGAGAGGGCCAAGCTCTCACGGAATTACGCATGACTTGATTTTCTAAATCATTGTTGAAATTTTTATTTTATTGAAATTCACGATTCTATACGAAAAAGCCTGTTGTACTAGGGTTATTAGAGTTTCTCATCGTCCTAGGCCGCATCGCAGCCATGCTCTGCGTAGACTTAGGCCATGATAGATTCGAAATGATCTGAATTTCAACCGCTCTATCGATAGAAAATTTTTCTCGAAAACAAAATATATTTATATCTCTATATTTATATCTATAGTATAATATATCTATAATATATTATCTCCACTAATTTGTGATTACATGAATCTGATTTGATGATATGATTTGAATTTCATGCATAAAATTCTTAATTTCACTTTCAAATCATAGAATATAATGATTTATTATTCATAACAAGGATAATTATGGTTTGAATCTTGAGGAATTTTCTTATCATGCATCAAGTTTTATTTCAAAATAATCGCATCAATTTTTGGAGAATATGAGCTTAAACGAGTCTGGCTGAAGACGATAAACTTAGCGCTTATTGGGAGGCAGCCCAAAGTTATCATTTTTGTGTTTTTCCTTTAGTTTTTCTTAGAATGAATACATTGGCGAAGAACTATATTATGAAGGGCACGCACGCACGAGAAATCCCGTGAACAAGCATCAAAAAAAGCCCAAATGAGTTTTTTTCTAAACCCTTTTCTCCTTACCACATTTTTATCATCTTTTTATTCCATGATCATTATTATTGCTATCTTTCATCATGAGCATAGTAATCTCATTGAGGACAATGAAGAGTTTAAGTTGGGGGGTGAGGACTTAGAAAAAAATTCAACAATTTTTTTCAAAAAAATTTTAAAAAAATCTAAATTCTAAAAAAACTCCTATTTTTCCAAATTTTTTTACCACTCTTCTCCACCTTAGAAGTCTTGAAAGCTTGAGATCTTATCTACTAGAGATGTAGAAATGAGGGCCTAATAGCCCATATGATTACATTTTTGAGTAATAAAATCAAGTGATCTAGATAAACCATGGGATTATTCGTAATGGTTGACTTCTTTGGGGTTGGGTATCTAACAAGGCACCGAGGAAAAATGAGTAATCAGAAGGTTGAAGTGCTATGGATTTGAAATGGAGAGATTTTGAGTGAAGTTCAAGCAAAATTCTTATCCCCTACCTTACATCAGCCGAACCTGCTTAGTGTGGGAACTCCTCGATACCGAACTTTCCCTTAAAAGAGTGCAATGATCCATCAATTTTTGAAATACCTATCTTTTCCTTATAGGCATTTAGTTTATCTCTTCCAAATCAGTCAAGTAGTTACACCACTTTGTTTTAAACCTCACTTATGATAATCACACTCCCAAGTGACTCACACATCTCCTCCACATTCCTCTCACATGTACACATTCCTTCCTTGAGCAGCCACTCGAGAGGGAAACCCTTCTTTTCTCAAATGACGGCTAGGGTTTGTGGGGGGGTCCCTTCCCCTCTTATAGAGCGCATGGTGGGCCAAGAGAGGAAAGGGCCCACTTGATGCCCACAACCCACACCCATGCTCATAGAAAGGAAATAAGGTTCACAAAGGGAAAGGGCCTTAGGCTAGGGTCCCGAAACGAAGGGAACCAACCCCCAAGGCCTAAAAGAGAGAGAAGAAGATATGCAAAGGCCCGCTTAAACACGTGTGGGCTACAAAAGTGCGAAATAAAGGAAAGGGTAGAACGATAAATCCCCGCGCGCGCGAGCCTGATGAAGTCTATGGTGGCGAGATGAAGTCCTCACTTAGTGTAGTGAAAGTCGGCATCCTTCGTCTTCGCCTGTCGAGGGGGCTGGACGCGCGTGGGTGTCGGCTCCTCCGGCGCCGTAGTGTCATGCCTTGGTGGCGACGGGGGTCGTACGCCACCATCGATACTCTCGCGCCGAGGATTCTGCCCCTCTTCCGCCTACCGTCTGTGCCGCGTACGAGCAACTCTCCACTACGCCACGACCCACCGGGCACCCCGCCCCGCAAGTTAGCTTCATCCCCTCATTCTTAAGTTGATTACCTTTCGAAGCATTTCCTTGCTTGTCTCCACCGCCGTCGGACGACGTAGGTAGGGTAGTACGACTATAGGTTCGAGACTTCTGACGCGTACGTCAGGTCCAGCACCGAGCGTGGGCCGCAGCCTTCCGGCTACCCCACGACGAGCGACTTCCACGCGTCCGGACGTGGATTGAGAGGATCTCACCCTATCCATCATCGCGAGTTACCCCGGGTCACCCGTAGTTGACTCCGCTGATCGGCACGCCTGCCTGCACCTAGGTTTATGCTAGAGATCGTATTTAGGGTTTAGGACTTGCGTATCCGTAGGTTAGGGTTGACCGGCTATCCTTAGTCATCCTCAAGTTCATTGATCAGGCACGAGGGTTTTCACCACCACGTCCTGCATCAATAAGTATGCATAATTAAACAATGTAATTCTAATCCTATTTATATTTAAGATCATAATGATGTTTTCATGACTAAATGATAAGAGAAAATATCTTTATTTACAATCATTTATTTTAATAAATTTATTTTATAAGATATACATGAGTATATTTATTTAATTAAATATCATTATCTTGTTATTTTAATATTTGAATTTTCATGATGATAGATTATTCAATTTTTGATAACAAAACTTGAATTAATTTGGAGTTGTATTTTGAAAGTTATGATTTTTCCTATTTTTAGGAATTTTCTAGAATTTTTCTTAATTTTCTTAAAATAATTAAAAAGGCATAAAAAAATTTTTAATTACCACGCGCTGATGTGGCAGAGCGAAGCCACGTGGCAACATGCGGACACATGATCAGGTGACATGTGGATGTGTGTGACACGCGTGTGTGCGTGACGTGTGTGTCCACACATCCTATGTCGTGGCACGCATGTGTGTGCGTGACACGTATGCGCAGATTTAGAAATGGGTTAGGAGCATCTGTAATCGGGTTTAAGCTAACTGCTTAAATCTGCATATGTTATAAACCCGATTAAATCGTTTAAATTATTCTGTGTGGGACTATTCGTACTTGATTTTGATTTCAGGTGACGTGGCAACATGAGAGACATCTGATCGCGTGATTGAATCACATGCATTGGATCTCACTTAGTCAAGGGGTGCATGGCGACATCTCACGAGCTGTCAATTCAATTAGATTGCGTTTAATCTCAACGGTCCATCAAGGGAGTTATAACGGTCACGATTAATCGCGATTGGTAGACTCCTCGACTTATTGTGAACATCTGATGAAGATCGAACGAATCGAAGTGACGCTATCTCTTCTATGTGCGACTTGGATGCATCCAGACGCTCCATCAAAGATCAGATGAACACGACTTAATCACGACGATTCACCAAACGACGCGTGATCTCAGCCGTTCATCACGATGAATCATTGCATCCGACAGTTACGCCCAATTTCAACTATAAATTAGAATGTTCTTCGCGACGGAAGAACAGCCTTGGATTTTTGAGTAAATCAAATTTTCTAGACACCACAATCTGAGAGTCTTTAGATTTCTTTACCTTCCTGACTCGTTTCTGCGTCTAAGAAGTGTTTGAAATCAGAATTTGATCGAGGGAGTAAGGAGAAATCGCATGAATCGTGGAATGAAAAGCCATGAATCCGGTGATTAATTGGATCATTTTGGGCGCAACTTTGGGTTAGATTGCGTGTTTTATCTTGATCTCTCATCATTTAGCATTGGATTTACATTTTGAATCGTAGATTAAGTTTAATTTTGGTTTTAAATCAATTTCACGATCGACTTTTCATCTCAACTTCATACTTCAATTACTCCGCGAATTCGAATCGAAATCACTCGATTTTTGATCTCGTGGATTCGCAACTGAGTTATCTTTCTTAATATACTAAATTGCCTACTTTCTAATCTCAATTTGTTGTCTGATTTGATCGAATTTCAAAGATATCTCTCAAATTTCCCTAATTCTCCGTGTATTTGACCCTTATTTACTATTATACCCTTCAATTCGTGAATTAATCTTTAAATTTGTAAGTTTGGACTTTGTTTTGACATGGCATCGTGTGTATTCAATGACCGCACGCATTCATTTCATCACGTATCTAAACCTGATACCGTATCTAAACCTAATCATGCAAATGGGGTTGCGTGATTAGAAAAGAAGAAATCAAATCTGTTTGAATTGCTCACGAACTTACAGACGGAACTCCTTTCTCGGTGTGTCCTCCAGGCTGAGCTTCCTTGGGCGAGAAATCAAGAACAGGCCCTATGGAAGCTTCTTCCCTTTCTCTTATTGATTTTCGAAGTCGCGTACATTTTTTTTGTGATTTCTTATGCTCTTGATACGCGTTTCTTTGCATACGCCACTGCGTTCCATGCCACGATTGCTCAGGCGCCTATCTTCTTTTCATTGATTGGCGGAGGACTACTTGCGTGTCTTCATCTTGTACCCCACAGGTGAGCTGAAAGTTGATTGTGTACACATCGCCGTGTACGCAACCTACTACTCCATTGTGTGATTGGTTCATACCCTTCACGTGCAACTCTTGTCCACAGTGTGCTTCGAAAACCCATCAGTAACAACAAGCCCAGTAAGGGCATTAGTAAAATAAACTGAAATTCAAAGAACTTTTTGAAGGTAATTATTTCTATGTAAAAAAAATTATTTCCTTTAAAGTAAATGCTATTATCCTATCCAACAATGGCTATTAAGGTAATTATTTATGAAAGTAATTATTTCTTAAAATTTCTCATAAAAGTCCTAATTATTTGTAACTAACTCTTCCATTTCCAAGTGGAATGGCAGTGTTTATTCTGAAAATAATATCATGATAACATACAAAATAAAGATTGATTATGACATTTAATGACCAAAATGTAGGAGAAATCGATGGCCTAGATACCCAATTTTGCCTATTATCTCTCGTAGCACTGGCTCGCTTCGAGTCCTTACTTGCGTGGGCAAGAACGCCTACAACATCGACCTCCCTCACTCATGGGGGATTAGATCGACCTTCAACGCAGCGGACTTGGCCGTGTACTTACCCCCACCAGCACATGATCAGCCTTCTGACCGTAGCCCATTCTCTAAGAGTTAGTTCGCCGATCAGTCCACTCCCCCCATGCTACCACCCGAATGGCACGAACAAGTAGAGGAAGTACTGTGAGAGGTAATTGACTTCACAAGGAATGGTGCTTCGCGGAGGTTTTTCGTGCGTTGGTGGTGATAACATGCTAATTAGACATGATAATACATGATTATTAATGCATATTAAGGCATAAAAGATTTCATTCCTATGCATGTTATCATATTTCTGAGTATTTATCTATAATTCTATGAAAAAGTCATTATAATCTCAAAATACTTTAATTAAGGCTTAATTATGATGAATTAAAAATAAATAATTTTGTAAACCATCTTTACTTGAGATTATAAGTAGTTTTAAAAGTTAAATAATGAGAGAAATCATTTTTATAAACATTCATTTAATTTTCTAAAGTTTAAATTTTAAAGAAATGGATATAGGTTTCAAATAGAAAAATAAATCTTTTGTTATTTATTAAATTTGACTTTTTAAAATGATAGAAAATTTCTGCTCAAACGAAAAAAATTTGGATTAATTTGGAGGTATATTTTAAAAGTTATGAATTTTTTAATTTTTAGGGACTTTTCTTGAATTTTTTTGAACTTTTCAGAATTTTTAATGAATTTCTAAGGATTTACTGGAATTAAAAATCAACTTTTCTAATTAAAATCGATTTTTCCAAATTTTATTAGCGTGCAATTGACGTGGCGCGATCACGACCATCCGATTGCATCGCAATCAATGGTCGAGGCGGGGAGGTGATGTGGCAGCCTACAGAGCGTTCGATCGCGCGAAGAATCTAAGCCGTTGATCTTCACTTAAGGAGGGGGGTTTATGTGGCGCACTATCACTTGTCGTGAAATCCTTTTAAAAATGATATAATCTCAGCCGTTCATCAAGCGAGTTATAACGGGTGAGATTATACCAACGAGAAACACATCTGAGCATCGGATCGCGATCAAACGGCGGACGTTACACGCGTTTTTATAACGCACGCGATGTTGCGAAATCTTGGCGGTTGATCAGTAATCTAACAGCTATGAATTAATGGTAATGATTTTCATTGATGAGTTTCATCAGAGCCGTTAATCAAAGATCAAGCGTTTCATCAGACGATTACACCCAAATTGCCTATAAATTGAGATGTTCTTTGAGATTCTAAAGCATTTGAGAGCAATTCAACTTAATCAAACTGTTTAGACACCAAATCTCTTGAATCTCTTGATTCTAATCTCTTCTAAACTCATTTCCATGTCCACAAAGTGCTTAAGATCAAGATTTCGACGATCGACGAGGAATAAATTTACGCTTGAACTCTACGAATCACGATTTCTGAATTATGATGAACAACCATGATTCCCACGATTAATTGGATCAATTCAATCGCAATTGTGGGTTAGGGATAATTTTTTATCCTAATCTATCTTTTATTATTACTAAATTTATTTTAGAATCGTAATTTATGGTAATTTCAGGTAATTTCAATCTTATTTTCCGTAATTTTGCTCTATACATTTTTGGAAAAATCCTCTCTATTCAATCTTCAATTTCTCCGTGAAATCAGAGTCAAATTCATTGATTTTTTATTCCGTGGATTTGTCTTTAAGTCCTCTCTCATAAAATATCATTTTCCTAAATTTCTATCACCGATTCATTTTCCGATTTGATCAAATTCAAGGAAATCATTAGAATTTTCCCTAATTCCCTGTGGATTCGACCCTTATTTACCATTATACCCCTCAACTCCAATTAATTTCATTAAATTAGTAAGTTTGGTCTTTCTTTTGACACTTGACCGTGTGTTTTCAATGACCACTCGGTCTCATCTCATCAAATGGCGCCGTTGAAGGGGAATGCAGGCAAAATTTTGATCAATTTAGTCAATTTTGACTTGGTCAATGCATATTTTTCTTTAAAGTTCTTGAAATTCATGCAAATCAAGCGTACACTGAGTAATCAAAAGTAGAAATTCATCTTTGAGATCCTTAATTCAACAAGATTAAGTGATTTCACCTCTTTTCTAAGTATTACAAGTGATCATTTCTTCAAATTCGCGTTAGGAACGCTTCACTCTCATGGATACCAACATTCAGGTACGATTTATGTCAATTTTTAATAAATTATACGTATATATAAGATATAGCCATCTAAATATTCGATACACCCTTCCATGAGGCGACAGACAACTTGGAGATTACGGAATAATAATTTAAACGTAGATCTTTTTTAACAATCCTCGCAATCCCCTGACACCACTGAGATCTCATCCACCATAGAACCAATAGAATAAGTAGAAATGAGTATCAATAGAACCAATAGAACCAATAGAATCAATAGAATAAGAACGACGAAGAAAGTGCAAGGAAACGCCTTAGTGACTACGCTAGGCCCGTCCTCCAAAGCCAACACGATGCTTCCTATCTTCCATGGTAAACTTTCTCAGGATCCAGATAGACACGTAGACGAGCTTTCCCAAGCTTGTGAAATCAATCATCTTCATAATGTCCCCTCCAACACGATGAAAATGAAACTCTTTCCCACTAACCTTAGAGACCAAGCCAAGGATTGGTTCTTAAAATTATGGAAAAAATTCTCTAGTTGGACCGAGATGGAAGAAGAATTTTTAAGAAAATATTATTTCGTAGGGAAAACTACCTCCGTTCGCAAAGCCATCCGCGACTTTACCCAAGGCACAAGTGAAACTTTCCACGAGGCCTGGGAGCAACTTGGAGACCTCACTAGGGAGTGTCCACACCATGGAGTGTCTAACCATGAATTAACGCAAATACTTTATAACGGGTTAGGCCTGCAAGATAGATATCTTTTAGATGCAGCAAGTGGCGGCACCTTCATGAGCAAATACAAAGACGACGCAATGGAACTCATCAAGACGGTGGCAGAGAATAGCAACCACAACGTAGCTATACCATTTGGAAGAGGTGCGATGCCAAAGGGACAGATGATTGATGCCAAATCAGCGGAGACATGGATGCTCCTAGAAAGAATTGATAAAATGGCGCAAGTCCAGAATTTACTACTAGATCGACTTAATATCCACAATGGTTTCAAAGGACTCAAGCCCGTTTCACTCCAAGAGGCGTTGCCGTGTGCCAATTGCTCAAGATTCAATCACATTGAATTAGATTACCCTGTAATGGCGATCCAAGGGCAGAGCATGTTTAGACAAGGTCCATTAGGAGGACCGACTCAAGAGGGACAACCTAATTATCTGAGTACATACCCTAACTATTATAATACCCTTGTTTTCAATAATCCATTGGAAAATCCAGGATTTAGGAGGAACAACGATCAACCCTATCCTCCATCTAACAATGGTCAGCAACAACATCAAAGGCAGTCGTTGTTCATCCCGCCGATGCAACTACAAGCTTACATTCAAGCTCAATGCCAGACTGCGTAGGCATCCAACCCAATCCTTGGCGCAATCTGAAAGTTAATAGAGCAAATGACACGAATGAACTCACGCGTGGATGAAATACAAGACTTCGTCATGATGAATGTCCAAGCGACAACTGATAAGAAGGGTAAGCAAGTAACTTTTACTAACCAATTACCTTCGCAGGCCACAACTAACCCAGGGAATCAAGGGGCCTCGTCGAGTCTGACGCACAATATCAAACATATACACATCGACGAGGAAGCTGTGGAAATGGCATTAGTGATATCGAGCCTTTGGAGTGGCAAGGACTTATCGGATCCATATAAGGATCATCCAATTCACCAAGGCCAAATCGAAGAAGAAGAAACACCAATTATCGTCGAGCACGACAGCAATTCAGAGGACGAGGAAGAAGAATCAAAGGCCGAACCTAACCTGACACATACAAGCCCCTTGTGCCTTATCCTCAAGCACTTAATCACCCTAAAGCCAAGACTCATGAAATCGATGATCATCTACTAGATGGTTTTAAGAAGGTAACCATTTCCATTCCCTTAATAGATGCCATCAAGCATATCCCATCTAATGCCAAATTTCTCAAAGGTATATAATGTAGGATATTTTGTGAAGATCATAGGTATGATGGAGATGGTGTGAGTATAAAGATGCGATTGAGACCGAGTGAATTTAATGGAGAATTCTCCCAAAGCGAGAACACTAGGGTTCCTAAAGAACCACGATATGCTTTAAGGAAGAGAATCCACCCCCAACTACAGCAACATGCCCTCCTTTTCCTCATCAAAAAGTTTGAGAAACTCACAATCCATGAGGTGAGTGACAAAGACCTCTCTAAATCTCTAAAAGAGAGTGTAGACCCAATGGGGATTACCTCCCCTCCTCTCCCATTTACAAATTGATCTAAAGATTGGCTTGGTCAAAAGAAATAAACTTTTATCCTTAGATGCCTAGAATTCTTTGAAGACCAAGTCAACCACCTATTTTCCTTTGATATAGGTTCCCTATTGTCTCAACCACATCCACCATATCATAGGTGCCTTGTATAGTTGTGAATAATGATCTCAAGAAACATCAATAGGAATCTATTTGTATTTTCCTTCTCTTTGAAACCACCTCTAGTTAGAATCATAGGAGAGATCAACCACTCAAGGAAGACACTATATTTTATCCTACTCAAAGACAATTTCTTTGCATGAATAAACTCATGCATCTATGGACACTGAAGCACATGAAGCCCTCCAAAGAAGTGAAGACCAAGAGGAATTCACATCTCTCACTAAATTGAAGACATCTGCATCAAAAGATTCTCACGACCCCTACAGAGCAGCTTAACGTCAAGCCCAAGCCTCACTAGTTCTCTCCTCCCAGTCGTCAGTCATTAGAGAGACCCAAGGACTTCACGTGGCGTTGAAGGCTATGTATTCGCCTCCTCCCCGCGTCATGCACCCGAGAGAAGGCCTATCATCCAAGTGGGAACCTGCCGCGACTTCCAGAGAGATTCACAACGCCCCTGGCATCACCGATCGTGACAACATTCAGGTCGCAAGCTTAGCATCAATTGATAGTCAAAGCTGGAACAGAAGACGACAAGAGAAGGATGAAGAGAAGTAGCAAAAGCATGCGAGGAATCCCGGGAGCACTATTTCCTGCCATCAAGGAAAAACATTTCAGGGAGTGCCGTGCCGCCTGCAAACGCCACTCTTTCCCCCGTCACCTCGCCCTGAAGACGAATAGCTGAAGTTCAATCTACCAGTCGGAAGTTCAATCCTCGACTCTTGGCATTTCGGCGAGCCGTCATAACAGCCGAGATCGTGCGCGACGGAAATGCCCAATGCGCGGGAATAAAGTCGTCAGCTCCTCAAACGAAGAAGAAACTTCACATAATTCAGTCAACCAATCCACAATGCATCTAACGGCTCTCACGGAGTCTTCAAATTTACCAAAACCGGCGTAACTGCCCAAGCGCGGGCGAAACACCGAGACGCGTCGCCTCGCCCACTCCTCTCTCCCTCCCCTACTATAAATGGGAAATTGTAGGACTGAAAAAGACAGTTATTTGTTGAATGAAAGTGTTCTTGGTTACTTCTGGTTACCTGTGCGTCTCGCTCATTCCGCTTCTCCATCACTCCATTCCGCATCCTCCATCTTCGAGTTCTACCCTCCTTTCTGATCTCCCTTCTCTCTGTCGCTTTCTTCCACTTCCTGTCAGAGACTCCTCGAGGATAGTTGCTATCGTCAGACGTAATCCGGTGCATCACTTCCCGTCTCGATCAGGTAATCACTCCTCTGTCTCTACTAGTAATAATAGTTCTCACCCTAAACTATAAGTCCAACATTGGCTTCCTTCTTTCTCTGCCACCTCACTCCGTCTTCTCTTCCACGTTACTCTCTCCATCACCGATATATTCTCCTCCTCCCTTTCCGCTATTAAATACACTATATTACCTCGGTAACTTCTCTCATGATTCACCGCTCCCTTCATCTTTTTTTCTATTATCCTTAATCTGGCATTCCGTATTCTTATTAAGTAATATTTCACTCTGTTAACTTTTCTGTCATCATTCCACGTGAATTTATTACTTTCACCTTCTCTATTTTATATTATAACTTATATATTCATTAAACCCTATTATTAATAATTCTGGTGATATCAATCATAGATCCTCCCTAGTTTGTAGGAATATTATCCCTGCTAGAAATATCCTACATCATATTTGGTATCAGAGCTCAGTTTGATTTGATATCATCTTAGTGAAAATTATTATCTTCATATAGTTACCTATTAATCATCATGAATACTAGATCTAAAGCTGTTGTTCCTAATACTACTGCTGAAGTGCCTACTAATGTGAATGCACCACAGACCCTTGCTGAACCTACCCGAGATGAAACCCCACCCCCTTGGGCTAGAGTCCTTATGGAGGATATGCAAACCCTCATGAAAAAATTTGATCAGCATGAGATTAGGCTTCAGAAATTAGAATCTCCTAAGAAGTCCAACTCTTGGGAAGCTAGCTCTTCTCAAATTAAAACCCCCAAAGAGCCTATTAATGATCGTCCTAATTCATCTAATTTTGTACCTTATAATGATCACTATCCAAGGGATAGGACTGATTATCAGTATAACCAAGTTAGAGTAGACATTCCCATGTTTAAAGGAAGTGATGATCCAAAAGAATTTCTAAATTGGGAATCTCATCTTGATTCATACTTTGGTTGGTTTGATTATTCAGAAGAAAGAAAGTTAAAGTTTGCTGAATTAAAGCTTGATGGATCTGCTAAGACTTATTGGAAGAGTATCCTAAAGATATGTGCATATAGATATGAAGATAGGATCAATACTTGGGCAGAAATGAAAGGTAGACTTAGGACTAAGTATGTTCCTGTGAATTATAAGAGTCAACTTATAGATGCTTGGCAAAGGATTGAACAGAAACAAAGGAGTGTAAGAGAATATATAAATGAGTTTCAAGAATTGATGATTGCTTGTGAACTAGATGAAGATCAATTGAGTATCATTTCAAGATTCAAAACTGGTCTTAGAGAAGACATAAAGGTTGAATTGGAACTTAGAGAAGTATCTACTTTGGATGAAGCTTATAAGATTGCTTTAAGGTTAGATGGATTCTTTAGGAAAAACCCTAGATATTCTAACGTTAATCAACCCCGAACCTTAAATAGAGGACAAGGAAATAGCACTCCTAATTTACCTCCTAATAATAATAGAAATCTGAGCACCAATAATAGCCTTCCAAAGACTACTCAATTTTCAAATACTATCCCTAGAACTAATACAAATGTTAGGTGTTTTAATTGCCAACAAGTAGGGCATGTCAAGACCAACTGTCCAAAATTAGCCCTTGTTATAGATACTTCTGAACCTATTCCAGAAGATTCTAATGAAGAAGTTGAGTTAGAAGATGAAGTTTATGAATTGGATGAGGCCATGATTAACGATAGTGAAGATGTCAGCCAATTTATTAATGTCATGAGGAAGTTATGCCTCCAAACCTCCCAAGAACCTTCTCTTAGGACTGCTATCTTTTTCACCTATATTAAAATGGGAAATGATTTTTTTAAAGTGATCATAGATAGTGGAAGTAGTGTTAATGCCATATCTGAAAAGGCCTTAAAACAATTAGTACTTCCTTGTGAAAAGCATCCTAACCCGTATGAAGTGTCATGGGTGATTAATTCTTCTTTGCCCGTCAACAAGAGATGCTTATTAAATATCAAAATCCTATCATATGAGGACCAAGTATGGCTTGATGTTGTTCCCATGGACATAGGTAGCATCATTCTAGGAAGACCATGGCTATATGATAACGATGTTAGAATTCAAGGAAGAACTAATGAGTGTTCTTTTATGTTTAAGAACAAAAGGATAACATTGAAACCATACATGAAGAAACTTCATCCTAGCAAGTTATCTAAGGTTTCAGCCCCTCTTACTCTTACTGAAAATACCAGTAGTAAAGATAGCAGCAGTAAGGAAAAACCGATTATATATGCTCTAATTCCCAAGGAAATTCCAAGTGAGGATGATACCGATGCCCTTCCCACTCCATTAATTCCTTTGATGACTGAATTTTTGGATGTTTTTCCTGAAGAATTACCTCCTCTCCTCCCCCCTAAAAGGGATATTCAGCATGCTATTGACCTAATCCCCGGCTCTAATTTGCCTAACCTACCACATTATAGGATGAGTCCAACTGAACATGAGGAACTAAGGAAACAAGTAGGTGAACTTATGGAAAAGGGATTTGTAAGAGAGAGCATGAGTCCTTGTGCTGTCCCCACATTACTAGTGCCAAAGAAAGATGGAACATGGAGAATGTGTGTGGATAGTAGAGCCATAAATAAGATCACAATTAAGTACAGATTTCCAATCCCAAGGTTAGACGATTTATTGGATATGTTAGCGGGATCATCTATCTTTTCTAAAATTGATTTAAGAAGTGGATATCATCAAGTTAGAATTAGAGAAGGTGATGAATGGAAGACTGCTTTTAAAACAAAAGATGGATTATATGAGTGGCTTGTCATGCCATTTGGATTATCAAATGCACCAAGTACTTTTATGAGACTTATGACACATACACTTAAAGATTTTATGGGTAAATTTTTAGTAGTTTACTTTGATGATATATTAATATATAGCAAGAACCATAATGATCATGTAAGACATCTTAGATTGCTGTTTGAAAAGCTTAGAGAAAGCCAATTATATGCCAATCTTAAGAAATGTCAATTCCTTTCCAATAATATTCAATTCTTAGGATTTATAGTTTCAGCCCAAGGAATCAAGGCTGATCCAATTAAGGTCCAAGCCATTCTTGAATGGGAAACTCCTACTAATATTCGTGAGGTAAGAAGTTTTCATGGTTTAGCTTCATTCTATAGGAGGTTCATTAGAAATTTCAGCACCATAACAGCCCCCATTTCAAATTGCTTAAAGAAGGGTGACTTTGAGTGGACTAGATCGGCACAAGAAGCTTTGGATAAGATAAAGGAGTTGATTACTCAAGCCCCTATTTTGAGACTTCCTGATTTTTCTAAAATTTATGAAGTGGCTTGTGATGCATCTAATGTAGGCATAGGTGGAGTACTTAGCCAAGAAAGCCACCCTATAGCTTTCTATAGTGAGAAATTAGATAGTTCCAAATTTAATTACTCTACATATGATAAAGAACTCTATGCATTAGTTCAAACCTTAAAACATTGGAGACACTATCTCATATGTAAGGAGTTCATTCTATTTTCTGATCATGAGGCCCTCAAATGGCTTAGTTCTCAAAAGAAAGTGAACCCTAGACATGCTAAGTGGATTGAATTTCTGCAATCTTATAACTTTGTCATCAAGCATAAACCGGGAGAAGATAATAGAGTTGCTGATGCCCTTAGTAGAAAAAATCATCTCCTAAGTATTATATCTCCTCAAATTATAGGATTAGATAAAATAAAGGAAATATATGAAAGTTGTAAGGACTTTAAGAAAATCTACAATGAACTACTAATTGGAAACTCTCTTAACCATAAGGATTTTCAGATTCATGATGGATACCTATTTAAGGATAATCGGTTATGCATTCCTAGCACTTCCATTAGAGACTTTCTTATTTGGGAAATTCATCAAGGAGGATTAGCTGGTCACTTTGGTAGAGATAAGACAACAGCAGATGTGGAACATAGATTCTTTTGGCCAAAAATGAAGAAACACATAGCCAAAATCATATCTCAATGTAAAGTGTGTATTAGGGGTAAGCAAGTAAAGCAAAATACTGGTTTATACACTCCCCTCCCCATTCCCAATAAGCCTTGGGAAGACATCAGTATGGATTTCATTTTAGGATTACCTAAGACCTTAAGAAAATTTGATTCTATCTTTGTGGTAGTGGATAGGTTTTCTAAAATGAGTCATTTCATCCCATGTTTTAAAACCTCCGATGCATCTCACATTGCTAATCTTTTCTTTAGGGAAATTGTGAGACTTCATGGCATTCCCACTTCTATTGTATCTGATAGAGATGTTAGGTTTATGTCCTACTTTTGGAAGACTTTATGGCATAAACTAAATACTAAGTTGAAGTACTCTACTGCCTACCATCCCCAAACCGATGGACAAACCGAAGTGGTTAATAGAACTGTTGGTAACCTTTTAAGGTGCCTAATTCAAGATTATCAATCTAGTTGGGATGAACTTCTGCCTATCATTGAATTTGCTTATAATTGCTCACCAAATAGGTCCACTAAACTTAGTCCATTTCATATTGTTTATGGCCATGTTCCTAAAAGACCTATTGACTTGCATTCTATTACTCATGAGCATCCTAAATCATTTTCAGCTGAATCATTCATTGCACATGTTCATACCATTCATGATATTGTCTCAAAACAACTTGCATTATCATATGAATCATATAAACTTTCTGCTGATGTACATAAAAGACACAATTTTTAAAGAAAATGATTTAGTAATGGTTAAGATTCACCCTCATAGACTTCCTAAACTCTATTCTAAACTTCAACTCAAAAGCTATGGTCCTTTTAAAATTCTCTCAAAAATTAATGACAATGCATATATTGTTGATATTCCTAATGATTGGGGCATATCTAATTCATTTAATATTTCTGATTTGATCGAATATCATCAGAGTGAAGAGATACCTAATGATTTGTTTTCCTCTCCTACTCCTCTTGAAAATGAAGATTCTCAAAATTCTTTCCTCTCTCCCAATCTTGTGTCTAATGTTGGACTTATAGATAAGATCATTGATCATAGAACTATTATCACTGATTCTAAAGAGGATGATTACGAATGTCTAGTACAATGGAAAGGCAAACCAATAAATGATGCGTCTTGGATTAATTCTAATGATCTACCGAATTATGCACCTCACTTGCACTCTGACTTTTTCTTAAATATGAAAGCTACTTCCTCGGAGATGAAGTCTTCCAATCCTGGGGGAGTTGATGGAGAATTCTCCCAAAGCGAGAACACTAGGGTTCCTAAAGAACCACGATATGCTTTAAGGAAGAGAATCCACCCCCAACTACAGCAACATGCCCTCCTTTTCCTCATCAAAAAGTTTGAGAAACTCACAATCCATGAGGTGAGTGACAAAGACCTCTCTAAATCTCTAAAAGAGAGTGTAGACCCAATGGGGATTACCTCCCCTCCTCTCCCATTTACAAATTGATCTAAAGATTGGCTTGGTCAAAAGAAATAAACTTTTATCCTTAGATGCCTAGAATTCTTTGAAGACCAAGTCAACCACCTATTTTCCTTTGATATAGGTTCCCTATTGTCTCAACCACATCCACCATATCATAGGTGCCTTGTATAGTTGTGAATAATGATCTCAAGAAACATCAATAGGAATCTATTTGTATTTTCCTTCTCTTTGAAACCACCTCTAGTTAGAATCATAGGAGAGATCAACCACTCAAGGAAGACACTATATTTTATCCTACTCAAAGACAATTTCTTTGCATGAATAAACTCATGCATCTATGGACACTGAAGCACATGAAGCCCTCCAAAGAAGTGAAGACCAAGAGGAATTCACATCTCTCACTAAATTGAAGACATCTGCATCAAAAGATTCTCACGACCCCTCTGAGCAGCTTAACGTCAAGCCCAAGCCTCACTAGTTCTCTCCTCCCCGGTCGTCGAGTCATTAAGAGACCCAAGGACTTCACGTGGCGTTGAAGGCTATGTATTCGCCTCCTCCGCGTCATGCACCCCGAGAGAAGGCCTATCATCCAAGTGGGAACCCTGCCGCGACTTCCCGAGAGAGATTCACGACGCCCCCTGGCATCACCGATCGTGACAACATTCAGGTCGCAAGCTTAGCATCAATTGATAGTCAAAGCTGGAACGAAGACGACAAGAGAAGGATGAAGAGAAGTAGCAAAAGCATGCGAGGAATCCCGGGAGCACTATTTCCCGCCGTCAAGGAAAAAAACATTTTCAGGGAGTGCCGTGCCGCCCTGCAAACGCCACTCTTTCCCCGTCACCTCGCCACCGAAGACGAATAGCTGAAGTTCAATCTACCGGTCGGAAGTTCAATCCTCGACTCTTGGCATTTGGCGAGCCGTCATAACAGCCGAGATCGTGCGCGACGGAAATGCCCAATGCGCGGGAATAAAGTCGTCAGCTCCTCAAACGAAGAAGAAACTTCACATAATTCAGTCAACCAATCCACAATGCATCTAACGGCTCTCACGGAGTCTTCAAATTTACCAAAACCAGCGTAGCTGCCCAAGCGCGGGCGAAACACCGAGACGCGTCGCCTCGCCCACTCCCTCTCTCCCTCCCCTACTATAAATGGGAAATTGTAGGACTGAAAAAGACAGATTATTTGTTGAATGAAAGTGTTCTTGGTTACTTCGGTTACTGTGCGTCTCGCTCATTCCGCTTCTCCATCACTCCATTCCGCATCCTCCATCTTCGAGTTCTACCCTCCTTTCGATCTCCCTCCTCTCGTCGCTTTCTTCCACTTCTGTCGGGAGACTCCTCGAGGATAGTTGCTATCGTCGGGACGTAATCCGGTGCATCACTTCCCGTCTCGATCGAGGTAATCACTCCTCTGTCTCTACTAGTAATAATAGTTCTCACCCTAAACTATAAGTCCAACATTGGCTTCCTTCTTTCTCCGCCACCTCCTCAGTCTTCTCTTCCACGTTACTCTCTCCATCACCGATATATTCTCCTCCTCCCTTTCCGCTATTAAATACACTATATTACCTCGGTAACTTCTCTCATGATTCACCGCTCCCTTCATCTTTTTTCTATTATCCTTAATCTGGCATTCCGTATTCTTATTAAGTAATATTTCACTCTGTTAACTTTTCTGTCATCATTCCACGTGAATTTATTACTTTCACCTTCTCTATTTTATATTATAACTTATATATTCATTAAACCCTATTATTAATAATTCTGGTGATATCAATCATAGATCCTCCCTAGTTTGTAGGAATATTATCCCTGTTAGAAATATCCTACATCAGAATTATATGATGAACTCTACTGAGATTGAACTCTCAAATAATCCTACAAATTGAGAGTGGATCTATGAATGATATCACAGAGGACTGGGGATTGACAAAACGAATCGATGCGGTTATTAATTGCACACTAATTCGTGTCAACAATAAAACCAAATTTACCAATTTAATGATTTAATTACGACTTGAGGGGTATAATGGTAAATAAGGGTCGAATCCACGAAGAAATAAGAGATTTTTGAGAGATCTTATGGAATTTGATCAAATCGGATGATGAATTGAGGTGAGAAATTAGGGAAAATGGTAGATTTAGAAAGATAACTGAAAGACGAATCCATGGAATAAAAAATCACTCAATTTGGATTAGTATTTGCAGAGAAATCAAAGAGCGAAGTGGAGAGAAATTTCTGAAAGTTAAATCACAAAATTACCGAAATTAAAGATGAAATTAAACTAAATTACGATCCTAAATTACAAATTGATGATACATGACGAGATATTAGAGGGAAAACACGTATTCTAACCCGAGATAGCGATCAAAATGATCCAATTAATCGTCAGATTTAAGGCTTTTTATTCCGCGATTTCGAAAACGATCGTCGGTGCTCAAGAGATGAATTCTCCTTAATCAATCGACGAAATCTCACTTTTAATCACTCCGTGGATGCAGAAATGAGTCTAGAAGAGATTAGAAGTGAGAGATTCAAGGATAGAAGTGTGTAGATAGATCAATTTAGCAAAATCATCCAAGAATGCATTACAAATTTGAAGAACATCTTAATTTGTAGGCGATTTGGGCGTAACCGTCAGATGGGGCGTTTTAATCTTCAATCAACGGTCTAGATTAAATGCATGAGGACGAACCATTACGGTTAAATCCTAGCCCTTGGATCGCGATGGACGCACACGATGAAGCCTCGTAATTGATTCGTCATATAACGCCTTCCATTCGATCTTCATTGAATGGATGAGATATCTCCACGTGTCCACAAAGGTCCATCGGACGGGTTCAATCTCAGGCATTAAAACTCCCTTGATAAACAGCTGAGATTAAATGCTTTGAAATGTGAATCGTCATCCAATCATAATGCGCTGCGTACCCCTTCCTTTAAGTGATGATCAACAGTTTACTTTTAATGCTTGATCAGAAGCTCCACAGGTTGCAACGTCGCATCCCCTCTTTGATCGTTGATAGCGATGCGATCGGACGGTCCTGATTGCGCCACGTCCCCTACGCCCTAATATTAAATGAAAAAATTGATTTTAAATTAGAAAAATTAATTTTTAATTCCGGAAAACCCTTAGAAATTCATTAAAAATTCATAAAAATTCAGAAAAACTCTAGAAAAATCCCTAAAAATTAGAAAATTCATAACTTTCAAAATACAACTCCAAAGTAATCCAGATTTTTTTCATTGGATCTGAAATTCAATTATCTATCATTATAAAAATTTAAAATATTTATATAATAAGATATTTAATTTCTATTTCAAAAGTACAGTTGTTTCTTTAAGATTTTAACTTTAGAAAATTAAATGAGTGTTTATGAAAAATGATTTCCCTCATTATTTAACTTTAAACACCACTTACAATCTCAGGTAAAGATGGGTTATAAAATCATTTATCTTTAATTCAGCATAATTAACCCTAAATTAAAGAATTTTGAGATTATAACTTAAAATTTCATGAAATGATAGAAATGCACTCAAAGTATGATAACATGCATGAGAATGGAATGATTTATGCCTTAATTTGCATTAATATTCATGTTTTTGCATGTTAAGATTACATGTTATCAAGGATATATTTCAGTGATATTTTTGGGTGATAGTTATGTGATTGAGAATGGATATTAAAAATCGGTTGAAGTTGGACTTATCGATCTAAGAACTGAACTCATAATCAATGTAATAATTTAGAGGATGAATACCTTGAAGGAGAGGTGAGGTCGATGCCTTTGAACTCACCAAATGACAGAATGATGGAGTATTATCCCAATACATGAACACAAGGGTTCTAAGTAAACCAAGATATAATCTAAGAAAGAGAAACCATCCTCAATTGCAGCAAAAGACTTTACTCCTCCTCCCTCGTGAGTTTGAGAAACTCACCATCCCTTAAATGAAGGAAGAAGACCTCTCTAAAATATAAAAGAGAGTGTAGATTTTAAGGGAATTATCCTCCCTCATCCTCTTATTTTATACTGATCTAATGATTGACTTGGTCAAAAGAAATTAGCCTTATCCTTAGATAATTAAAATTCCTTGAGTGGACCAAGTTAACCACCCTTTTACCTTTGATATAGGTTCCTAACTATCCAAACCATACCACCATATCATAGGTACCTTGTGTGAATAATGATCTCAAAAGAAAATCAATAGGAATCCCTTTGTTATTAAATTTCCTGTTCTCCTTGAAAACCTCCCTTAGATAGAATTGTAGGAGAGATCTATTTACTAATGTTGGAAGAGACTAATCTCCATGGCATCAAGTCAAAGCCCATGAAGTTCAAGACAACTACTGCGATAAGAGGTTTGAAGGATTTAACAGGGAAGATAAACAACTCGATGCTGAGTTACGTAGGAAGTACATCTACGGTGGCCACGATGCTTCTTACATGAAGTTCCTGATGAAAGACAAGCCGGAGAAGTATAACTCCCACTTCAGCGAGCTCATCAAGAGGGGGAATCAAGCCCGATGACATGGAAGAACTGTACAAGGAAGTCCATGCCGCCATCCGTACCGACCTGTTCCCCGCCAAGTCAATCAAGCCTGCTCCTAAAGAGCACAAGAGGGTCAACTCGAAGAAGTTGGCCTACGAGGAGAGGAAGGTGAAGCTGATAGAGCGACTGAACGCTCATCAATCTCTGCTGGTGCCGGAATTGAGACGAGGCGATCGCTGATTGAAATGGCCCTCGTCAAGACACGGAAGAGCAGAGCATACTGCAAGCATTTGCAAGTGAAGTTTAAAAGAAGAAACCATTTGGAGCTGCATTTATTCTCATTTCAAGAACACCGCGGTTTCCCCGTTATCACCAAATTCTCTTCATCCGGGGCAAACTCCTGAACGACAACTCAGCCAGAGGCTATAAAGCCAGAAATGGAATCAACGTCACCTACGCTTCTCAGGAAGTCGAATAACCTTCAAGCGTTTGACCTAATATTCGAGATGACAGGCCGAATGACTTCCAAGATGCAGCGTGGACGACACCTTATGTGCGAGCTTCTTCGCAATTCTCACGCCGGAATCGCGAACAACTTTGAGAGTAAGAACTGAAGACAAAGTCAACACAGAAGAAGACGACTCCACGTATCAACAGCCTTCTCATCGCTAGCCGACCAAGCGTATAATGAAAATCCGCATCTCGTCCGCCACGGAATCACCAGCTTCAAAGGAGTTCCTTCTCCACCTACCGTCAACGGATGCCCGCCGGATAAGAAAACAAGGAAACTCATCACGTTCCAACTCATAAATAAAGCATCACGTTCCACGACCGATTTCCGAAGCACCTGGCAACAGTTCGCACACGTCGGATTGTCATACAGCAACAACGGCATCATGAGAGACTCCACGTCTTTCCCTGAATCGTACTACGTATGCACCCCTCAACGACCCTCACGAGTGACGTAACACATACAAACTTCTGAAACCTGCACAACTATCTCTCGGCGGAAGAGTTTACCGTGAAGCGACGTCTTCCGTAACCTCCATTTTTTTGTTTCTATAAAACGGGAAATTGTAAATGAACGGACGATGTTTTTTTTGAATGAATCTGATACTTACGAATGTTCGTGTTCACCTCATAACTCCGTCAAATCTTTCCGCCTCTCCTTCATCGCCGAGTTCTATCCTCCTCTTCTATACTCCCCCACGTTCTCTTGCTTTCAGTCACAGTCGTCAGAGAATCACTGAGGATATTCTGTATTGTTTGAAGAAGTTGGGAACGTCACTTCTTCGCCACTCAGGTAATTGTCCTCATTCCGTTATAGTGATTAAGTTCGCTTCCACAGATACATAAGTCCACATTAGATTTCCGTTTCCCTATTTCCCTCCATCTCTCGTTCTATCTTCGTCGCTCTTCATCTTCTCTCTATCCTATATATTAAAATATATAATAGTATCTCCTCTATCATCGCTAACTATATTATTTAATATATATTCTCCTATCATTCATATTTTCTCTCACTATTCCGATAATACTCTCTCCGATTATTCCTGTTCCATATTTCTTCTCTTCTCTTATTATCCAACTTATCATCCCTACTAAGTCATCATATATCTTTATATTCCTGAATTATATCACAATATATTCTCACTGATTTCCTAATATCTTTTCATAGTGATATCAATTCATAGGTCCTCCCTAAATTGTAGGATTACTACATCATTAAATCAGTAGGTTTTCTCATTATTACATACATCTCTCTTCACATCTTCACCATCACATCTTCATCGTCATACATAGCATATCCTTTTAAAAGTATCCTACATCATATTTGGTATTAGAGCTCAGTTTGATTTGATATCACTTAAATGGGAATTATTATCCTTATATTATTATTAATTAATCATCATGAATACTAGATCTAAAGATGTTGCTCCTAATATTACTGTTGATGTTCCTACTAATGTGAATGCACCACATACCTTTGCTGACCCTACCCGAGACAAAACCCCACCCGCTTGGGCTAGAGTTCTTATTGAGAATGTGCAAGCCAATAGTGTTAGTTTGCAATCCCTTCATAATAAATTTGATCAGCATGAGATTAGGCTTTAGAAATTAGAATCTCCAAAGTAGTCCAACTCTTGGGAAGCTAGCTCTTCTCAAGTTAAGATTCCCAAAGAGCCTATTAATGATCATCCTAATTCCTCTAATTTTTTACCTTATAATGATCATCATCCAAGGGATAGGATTGATTATCAGTATAACCAAGTTAGAGTAGACATTCCCATGTTTAAAGGAAGTGATGATCCAAAAGAATTTCTCAATTGGGAATCTCATCTTGATTCATACTTTGGTTGGTTTGATTATTCAAAAGAAATAAAGTTAAAGTTTGCTGAATTAAAATTAGATGGATCTGCTAAGACTTATTGGAAGAGTATTCTAAAGATATGTGCATATAGATATGAATATAGGATCACTACTTGGGCGGAAATGAAAGGTAAACTTAGGACTAAGTATGTTCCCGTGAATTATAAAAGTCAACTTATAGATACTTGGCAAAGGATTGAACAGAAACAAAGAAGTGTAAGAGAATATATCAATGAGTTTCAAGAGTTGATGATTGCTTGTGAATTAGATGAAGATCAATTGAGCATTATTTCAAGGTTTAAAACCGGTCTTAGGGAAGACATAAAGGTTGAACTGGAACTTAGAGAAGTATCTACCTTGGATGAAGCTTATAAGATTGCCTTAAGGTTGGATGGATTCTTTAAGAAGAACTCTAGATATACTAATCTTAATCAGTTCCACACCTTCAATAGAGGACAAGGAAATATCCCTCCTAATATAGCTCCTAATAGTAACCTAAATGTTGGTATGAATAGTAACCATCCAAAGACCTCACAATTCACAAATCCTACTCCTAGAACCAATAGTACCATTAGGTGTTTTAATTGCCAACAAGTAGGGCATGTTAAAACCAATTGCCCAATATTGGCCCTAGTTACGGATTCATCCAACCCTTTCCCTACTAATGAGAATAAGGAACTTGAATTTGAAGATGAAATTTATGACTTAGATGAGGCAATGATCAATGACAATGAAGATATTAGCCAAATTATTAGTGTCATGAGGAAGTTATGCCTCCACACATCCCAAGAATCCTCTCTTAGGACTGCTATTTTTTTCACTTATATTAAGATTGGAAATGAATATCATAAAGTGATTATAGATAGTGGAAGTAGTATTAATGCAATATCTGAAGGAGCCTTAAAAAAATTAGGACTCCCTTTTGAAAAACACCCCACTCCTTATAAAGTATCATGGGTGACTAACTCTTCTTTGCCCATAGATAAGAGATGTTTAGTGGATATTAGAATTTTATCCTATGAGGATCAAGTATGGTTTGATGTTGTTCCCATGGATATAGATAGCATCATTCTAGGTAGGCCATGGTTATATGACAATGATGTTAGAATTCATGGAAGAACTAATGAATGCTCCTTCATGTTTAAAAATATGAGAATAATCTTGAAACCATATATGGAAAATAGACATCCTATTAAAGTACCTAAGATCTCAGCCCCACTTGCTCTTGTTAGAATGATCAGTAGTAAGAAAACTGAAAAGTATAAGAGACATATAATTCATGCCTTGATTCCCAAAGCAGTAGTCATTGAGCATGTTCCCATCATTCATGAAATTTTTCTAAAACAACTTGCATCTGCGCTGGTCCCGTGCACCACGTTAGTTCTGCGCGCCACGTGTCATCCGCTAATTCTACAGAAAATAAACCCCACTTTTTTGCGATTTTAATTAAGAAAAAAACATTAAAAATTTCAATAAAATCAAATTAAAATCCGAAAAAGGGCAGAAACTTCAGAAATTCATAACTTTAAAAATACAACTCCTTTTTAACCCAAATTTTCTCCATTGGATCAAAAATTTCTTCCTTTTTTAATATCATGCCTTCTAAAATATCATTTCAAAGAAGAATGTAAGATGAACTTATAATTAACTTAAATCATTTCTTAAGAAATCTTCTTAATATCATCATCACATTAATCATCAATCAAGCATAAAATTAACCCTAAATTATGCATAAATATAGACTTTAGTGAAATGACATACCAATGGAGAAAATTTCTAAAAATTATGATAACATGCATCATATTCACATAAAATAAGCATGAATATGAGCTAAATAGGGTAAGAATTTAAGTTATAAAATGCATGTTATCAATAATCTCTTTGGTCTTGTGGCGAATTTGACGGTTATGGGGTGCGTAAGGATGCATATGTGGAGTCCGATAGGGTCAGAGATTTCCCGAGACTCTCCTATCGTTTGAGCATCCAGTTGTTGTAGCCGTAAGAAGAGATATAATGAGGACGTTTCAATAACACGTGGTTGAGTGGGTTGACTCCGCTTCCCGTCTTTTGAAGTCCACCAGAGTGAGGCGAAAAGAAGGCAGAGAACAGGTGGTGACGAGGTGACGATAATTTTGCCTTTTGACGTTGAGAGGTAGCTCATCAATGTTGACATCAAAAAGAGCTATGTCGATGATGATATTCATGATCCCGTGCCGGATGAGATGCTTAACGAACGTGGATAAGTCAATCCTTTGCTTGGTTGGCTGGCGACGTGGAGAAGAAGGTAAGCAAGAGTAGAATCAAGCATTGCGGGATTGTCGTGGCCGTTGGATGAGTTTGTAGCAATGTGAATGTCTTGATGGCTCTTCACTGATCCACTTGTGGTCGGTTAGTAACAATCAAACCAAGTTTTCATAATCTTTAGAAGTCGTGAAGCTCTTTCTTGATGTAGCTGTCCTCGTATTCATCTTGAGTAGATCGTGACCTTGATATTATCCATTTATAAAGCTTGACTTCACGTGGAACTCATTGACATTAATATTGTGGAAGGTTTCATGTGTCTTCAACGCTCCCATGATGGCTGGAGGATGGGATGTGATGGCTAGTTGATCTTGTGATAATCTTGGAGGTTTTGGTAGTTAAGGGGACGGTCCATTGGCAGATATCAGATTGAGTTTTCATCTTCTTCATTAACCATGAAGGCTTTGTTTAAATGGGCAGTAGTCCTCCTTGTTGGAAGCTTCCTTCATGTTGATTATCATCATATAAGTTGTCTTCATGCCAAATTGTCTCCATAATAGTCTTGACCAGTCTTGACTTCGGTTTTATTCATGCATGGGCTTGACTTGAGCTTATCACCGAGGATATTCACTTCCATAAGTTACCAAGATATAGATATCCCCTATGCTTCTAACTATGGGTGGTTGATTAAAGAAGTAAGGGAATTTAAACAAGATGTTTCCTGCTGATTTTGAGATCATTTATTCATACAAGGTAACTATGATATAGGGAGTAGAGTTTGGATGATAAGGAACCTATATCAAGGTGAAAGGTGGTTGACTTGGTCCAATCATGGAATTCTAAGTACTCTAGGGATGAGGATTTAATTTCATATGACCAAGTCCATCTTTAGATCTGAATATAATTGAAAGAGGAGGGAAACTAAGTCCCTTTGGACCTACACTCTCTTTTAGTGTCTTAGAGGGGTCTTCTTCAGTCATCTCATGAATGGATAATTTCTCAAACTTGTGAATAAAGAGGAGCATGCTATTTTTTTGCTGTTGAGAATAAGTTCTCTTCCTTAGTTCATACCTAGGTTCACTTAGAACCCTTGTGTCCTTGTGTTGAAATGCTTCTCCATCAGTATATGCACACCTCATAGAAACCCTAGAAGGATCCAATTTAGTGAAACGGTGAATTCCATTATGATGAATTCCCTATCGATTAAAAAGAGAGATCCATGAGCACCCATGATAACGAGTGAAATAGGAGGAATGTCCTTAACTAGATCCTTACTTGATATCGGAGCTAGTATTAACATCCTCCCTAAAGTTGTATTCGTCTGTCATCATGTAGGGGAGTTGCAACCTTTCTTAGTAGAGTTATGCTTAGTAGATGGATCGTCAAGGAAACCACATGGACTAGTAGAAGATGTAATCATGAGGATAGAAAATTGCTACTTCCTAGTAGATTTCCTAGTCGTCGATATGAAAATGACTAAGGAGCTTAGCCAAGCCCCGATCATCTTAGGACGACCCTTCCTAACTACCGCGAAAGCTGTCACAGATTGCGTGAAAGGAGAAGTAATTCTCAAGGTGAGAGAGCACACCGTGAAGGTTGGATCAACAAGCTTATGAAATACTCTTCACGAGCTTCCGAGGACTTGGGTGAGCCTGGCGCCCCGGGCTGAACCGGTCGACAGAGGGGGGGAAGGGTGAGCGATTCCCGCTGAGTCGGCTCAGCGGGAATCGTTCAGTCTCTTCTCTTCCGGGATTAGGGTTCTCTGCGGATAGCGGGGCGGCGCGCGGCGAGGAGGTGGCGTGGCGATGATTCCGGTACGAAGGAGGGGTCACCGGGTGGCGGACCGGGGGGAGAAGGCAGGGGCGGCGGTCCTCGAGGCGAAACGGGCTCGGAACCTGGCGGGGATGCGTGATGCGAGCGGAACGGCGACGGCGTCTGCAGTCGGGCAGAGCGTCGGCGGCTGCAGGTCGCAAAGGCGGCGGCGGCGAAACGCGGCGGCGGCGCTGGTTTGTGGGGGGGTCCCTTCCCCTCTTATAGAGCCCTTGGCGGGCCAAGAGGGGAAAGGGCCCACTTGAGGCCCACAACCCACACCCATACTCATAGAAATAGAATAAAAGGTTCACGAAAGGGAAAGGGCCTTAGGCTAGGGTCCCGAAACAAAGGGAAACCCACCCAAAGGCCTAAAGAGAGAGAGAGAGACATGCAAAGGCCCGCTTAAACACGTGCGGGCTAAATAAAGTCATAATAAAATAGAAAACGGAAAAGATAGCTCCACGCGCGCGAGCTCGTGGCGAGAAGAGGGTCTCACTTGGTGTAGTGAAACTCGGGATCCTTCGTCTTTGCCTATCGAGGGGGCTGGACGCGCGTAGGTGTCGGCTCCACCGGTGCCGTAGTGTCATGCCTTGGTGGCGACGGGGGTCGTACGCCACCAATCCTCCCGGGGTCGGAAGAACTCGACTCCGTCGAGTTAGCGGGTGTGTCGGGCAGCGGCTCGAGCAGGTCGGGTCGTAGGCGTGCCAAGTCGCCCTCCGTGATCCATGCGTCATCCTCTGCCGGCGTCCCTCGCCAACGCACGAAGAACCTCCGCGAGCACCATCCCCGTGAAGTCAATTATTTCCGCAGCACCTCCTCTACCCGCTCATGCCAATCGGGTGGTAGTACCGGGGGAGTGGACTGCGGGGCAAACTCGGCTCTCCGAGAAGGGGACCTGGGCTCGGAAGGCTGATCATGAGGTGGTAGAGCTGAATAAGTGGCCAAGTCCGCCACGTTGAAGGTCGAGCTGATTCCCCACGAGGGAGGAATGCCGACGACGTAGGCGTTCGCCCACGCGAGACAGACTCCGAACGGGCCCGCGCTACGAGCATGAAGCTTCGTAGCTGTGCCTTGAGAGTATCTCTCGTGTCTCAACCGAACCATCACCCGGTCACCCACCTCGAAACTCCCGTGACGACGATGCAAGTCGGCAGCTCTGCTTTGTACGCCGCATTCTCGCTGAGTGATCCTATCATGAATGTATGCATGCAACTCACTCACATGTCTGGGCAAATGCAACGCCATCCTCTCGAGGCTCTAATGTGGGGGTCTACCGGCACTAGATCTAGAGGTTTGCGGGGTACTAAGCCATGGGCAACCTCGAACGGGCTCATGCCAGTGGTGCGGTTCGCCGAGGCATTATACGCAAACTCGGCACGCGGGATAACTAGATTCTAGGTGGTGAGGTTATCCCCCACCAAGGATCGGAGCAAGTTTTCTAAACTCCGATTGACGACCTCCGTCGGCCGTCGCTGTCCGAGGGTGGTACTCCGTCGAGAACTTTAGCTTGGTCCCCAACATGCTCCACAAACGTCCGCCGTAAGTGGCTCGTGAAGCGACATCGCGATCCGAGACGATGGACTTGGGCAGCCCATGTGCGAACTATCTCCTGAAATACAGCTGGGCCACTCTCGTGGCATCAGCTGTCTTCGAACATGGCACAAAATGGGCCATCTTCGAAAAGCGGTCCACTACCACCATGATGGAATCATGGTGACGAACCGTGCGAGGCAGCCCGAGCACAAAGTCCATGCTCACGTCGTCCCATGGCCGCGTCGGACGGAGAAGCGGTGTGTAGAGGCCAGCATTCTTCTTGACCTGCTTGGCGAAGGCGCACACCTCGCACCGAGCGACGATGTTCCCGACATCGCGCTCAAACTCCGAGCCAATAGAACTGCCGTTCTGCTCGCCGTAATCGTCTTGTCTCTGCCGAAATGGCCGGGCAAGACCCTCCCGAATGGCACTCCCAAGTGAGATGATCCCGAGCGATGTGAGAGGAACGCACAACCTATCTCCCGAAGAATAGGTAACCCTCTCGTCCCGGAGGTAGTCACGGTGCTCCCCTGACCGGGGCCAAGCTCGAGGGCATGGACAATGGGGCCGAAATCGAGCACGTCGAATATGAGTCCTTTACTGACTCGAACCCGTAACCCTGCACTCTCACCAAAGTGAGGAGATGCGCCCCGGCGACTCAGCGCGTCTGCGACCACATTATCCTTGCCCTTCTTGTGGCGGATGACGAACGTGTAGTCCCGCGGATACTCCACCCAACGTGCGTGTCTGTCGCCGAGCTTCGCTACGAGTGGAGGTACTTTAGGCCTCGTGGTCCGAGAAGAGCACGAACTCCTTGGACAGAGATAGTGGCGCCGGTGTCGCAAAGCTCCGAATGACGGCATAGAACTCCTTATCGTACGTGAGTACCGAGTCGACGTCATTCAGCTTCTCGCTGAAGAACTCCACGGGGTGGCCATCTCGGCTCAGACACCCCGATGCCAACGCTCGAGCGTCGCAGGCGACCTCAAACACCTTCCCCGGAAGTCGGGTAACCGTAGGACCGGTGCCTGGGTCATCAAGGCCTTCAATCGACTGAAGGCTAGCTCGACGGCCTCAGTCCACTGGAATGTATCCAGCTTGAGGCAGTCCGTGATCGGTGCCACGTACGTAACTAAAGTTCTTGACGAATCGGCGATAGAACGTCGCCGGACCCAATGAAGCTCCGAATGTCGTGGATGGTGGAAGGTCGCGGCCATGACGTAATGGCTCGCACCTTCTCCGGATCGGCGGACACGCCAAGAGCCGACACGATGAATCCTAGAAAGGAAACCCTCGGTCGTGAAGAAGTAGCACTTCTTGGGGTGAGCGTAAAGCTTCTCCGGGCCGAAGTGCATCGCAGACCTCGCGGAGATGGTGGAGGTGGTCCTCTCGACTCGCGGCTGTAGATAAGTATGTCGTCGAAGTAGACGACGACAAATTTGCCAATGAATGGGCGCAAGACCTCATTCATCGCCCGCAGGAGCATACTAGGCGCGTTCGAGAGGCCGAACGCCATCACTCGCCACTCATATAGACCATCCTTTTATCTTAAAGGCGGTCTTCCACTCATCTCCGTGGCGAATCCGCACCTGATGGTATCCGCTCTCAAATCAATCTTTGAGAAGACTACGGATCCCGTCATCATGTCGAATAATTCTTGCAGCGCGGACTCGGAAAAACTGAGTATTCTGACCGTAATCCCGTTGGATAGCACGGCTATCACAACACATGCGCCGGGTACCATCCTTCTTTGGCGCAAGAAGGGCAGGTACCGCGCAGGGGCTAAGGCTCTCCTGAATGAGACCCTTCACCAACAGCTCCTGAACTCCGTCGCCACAGCTCCTCGTAGCGTGCGGGCTCCATCCGAGCAGTGGGGCAGATTCGGGAGGGAAGCTCCCGCACGAGATCGATCGCAGTGCCGGGATATGGCGCATCGGCGGCAACTCGCCGGGCAAGTCCTCCGGGAATACGTCTCCGAACTCTGCTAGGATCGGCTCAGCCTCGGGGGAATGCGTAGGTGGGTCAGCTCCGGTGGGGACGTAGAGAGGCTAAGGCAAAGCGGACCGGGTGTGTCTGCGAGCTCGTCCCCGGATACTCCGCCGAGAACTCCGGACCTCGAACCACCATAAGTCCAACTCGAGGAGGCGGTAGGCGCGAGCAAGTGGCCGGGCGGTGTAGGGGACCCACACAACTCTACGGCCACGGTGGCATGAAGGTGCAAGTGTTTGCCCTTCTCGCCAGCTGGGACGTCGTGGTCGTATAACCACGGTCGCCTGCGAAGTATGATGCTCCGATTTTCATCGGATAACATCACAAAGCACTATATCGTCATAAGTGCTGATCCGCAATGGCACCCTACTCGGAGTCTCACAGAAGAGACGTAGTATCGATCCAAGACACGTCGTAGGGTGTCGGAGTGCGGTGAGTCGATAGCCCGAGCCGTGGAATCATCGTGTCTCGACACGGCGTTGACGCAACTCGCCGCTATCGACTATCAACTTGCACACTTGCCCATTGATCTTCACATAAGTGTAGAAGATCGACGTGCGAAGTGCGCAATCGGCTACTGGATCGGGGGTCGGTGACGAGGTACTGCGCCCGATCCACCGTCGGGGAGGAGGCGCCAGTGTCGACGTGGGTGCGGCGCGGGTCCTCGCGGATGGGGGTCGGGCTCACGAGATCATGTCGGAGGGCTGGGCCACGGAGTGCCACCGCTGGGGCTCGGCACGGCAATACCGACTCATCGGGGATCCATGAGGTGCCGAGGGGAAGTGGGAGGGACGTAGCACGGGCGATCCCGATGTAGCCAAGGACGTCCGAATCCGTGCAATCCTCCTCTAGTCCGTCGGCAGCAATGTAGACGTCCTCACCGAACGTCTCGCCCTCGTAGGATCCGAGAGGACCGAGTCAGCGGGCCGTCGCGGCTGGGCGTGCTGCACGACGACACGGCTACCGAGCCTCCCGGTGTGCCGTCGTGAACCGAGAGGAAACCGCAGGAGTGATCTCTATGGCGCCAATGACGTCGGGATCCAAGCACTCCTCCTCTAGCCCATCGTCGACGACGTAGACGTCGTCTCCTACGACGTCATCACCTACTCCGGTAGTTCAGGCGTCGTCTTCTAACCCGATGAGCAGGTTCGAAGACGGGCACCGGCTAGCCCGATGTCCCTTGCCCCGGCACTTGAAACAAGTGATGGGCGGAGGGGGCAACGGCGGTCGAGCGAAAGGGGACGAGTCCGTCGTCACGGCTCGAGAACTGGGGCTGACCCCATCAAGTGGGCGGGACAGTCCGGCTGTTCCCGCTCGAGAGGTCGAGGCTGGGATGGGGTGGTAGCCATCGTGGAGCGGGTGAATGGGGCCCGGGTGGTCTGAGGGGTCGTCGTCACCGGGGCGTCGTCTCCTGGCCTCTCCATATGCTCCACGATGCGGTAGGCCTCATCAACTTCGGAAGGGCAGCTCTTAAGCACCTCATTCCGAAGACGGGTGGTCAGCCCGTGTGTGAAGAGGCCAATGACGATCCGTGGATCCTCCACAAATCGACACCTCATCCGACACTCCTCAAAAGTCTGTATATAATCCCGCACAGGTGACTTGCCCTGTCGAAGGTCAAGCCACGATAGGAAGAGTGTCGCCTCGATGCGTCGCGGAACATACTTGTTCCACGCCTTCGAACCATCTCGGCCTGAGTAGTGATCGGGAGCCCTCGCCTCTCGGCGGCTAGATACTCGTTCTCCCGTAAGATCTTGGCCTGCCCGCCAAGTCTCATCTCTGCGTACTCAACGCAGAGGTCGGTGTCCATCACGAGCCAGATGAAATAGGAGTTCATGCTGGACTCCCAATTAATGAAGTCTTTGGGTTCTCGAGAACCATCAAAGACAGGGACCTCAACCCTCACGCTCTTCTACATCCGAATGCGATGGTCCTCTCAACGACGATCGGGGTCATCACGTCGGTCGTGGAAATCTCGATCGTCATGATGATGTCGTGGCGGGCTGGGGTAATGCCGGTGGTCATACTCCCGATCGTAGGGGTCGGCGTAGTCCGGGCGCGGTGGTGCGCACTGGGGAATGTCACGATCATGGCGGGAATACTCCGGTCGGGGATCGTAGTCTCCGCGGCGACGCAGGTCTCCTCGAGCGCCGGTGGTGTACTCGCCATCGTGATAATAATCACGGGGCCGGGGTGGATCGACTCGGCGGTCGGGATACCCATGATCCTGAGCTCCGTATGCGGAGACCACTGGTGCGCGATCACCTCGATAATCACAGCGATCATCGTAGGGGCGGGCACCTCTCAGGCCTGACTCATCCGGGCGGTAGTCCCTCGAGGGACCACCCTGAGTCGGGCGATCATCATATCACCTGTCTGGATGTGGGGCCGGCACATAGGGGCCCCTCCATGGGCTGGGTCGTCGATCCAACTCGTCGAGCACTCGAACATCGCCCGTGGGGCGCTCAGGCCCAAGTGGGTGCCGCTGCGGGCCATGCGGTCAAGTGGATGGGATCGGGACTCCCATCTGCTCTAGTACGGCACTCACCGTGCGGTGAAGATCTGCCGTGGGGAGGTAGGGATCGCCTACGGAAGGCGATCGAGGTCGGTCACGTCCTCCGCGTCGAGGCTGGCTGGTAGAAGGCCGATCGTCGGTAGTCATAGCTGGGGCCTTCCCGGAGCGCTGTCGTCGTGATCGAGCGAAGGGGGAGTGAGCACGTGTAGATCGTCCATCGGACGAGTGCGGGCTAGGTAGGTCCGGCCTCGGAGAGGACGGACCGCCTAACCCTATGCGAACTGGAGGCGGAGGAGGAAGGCGAACACCTTCCATCCCGCCGTCGGGCATCGAAATGCTCGCGGGACCCCGATGATCCCGTGGTGGGGATAAAGATCCCTCTCGAACCGCGGCTCTAGCGGAGCGCGTCTCGACAACCATGGCTAGTACCCGGCTATAGGAAAGAGGGGCTATCCCTAGTGTGATGTATGATGAATGATGGATAATCTAACTAACTATATGAATGAATGATGCTAAGTGCGGAATATGAAATGGAACAGAGGCGGCGAGCGCAGTCGAGCGACCACAGCCTGTGCTCTGATACCAAGATGATGCAGGACCGACGGGTGAATCGGTCCGGCGCTACTATCCTCTAAGGGGGAGCTATGGATGGGGTGATCTACGTGTTCTAAATGATGCAATGATATCTAAGATCTCCGCAAGCAGCCAACCTTCCAGCGCGTCGTCACAGCGCTCCTAGGGTACGCCGAGTAGGATGGAGCAGGAGTCCTCCCAGATCCGTCGATGCAGGAGAGAGAACAGCCTCGAGTCGTCGGGGGAAGCTCGAACGTCAACCCGGCGGTCGGATCCACGATCCCAATCCCGTACCCTGACGTCACTCAACCTAACTAGGTCCGAGGGCGGTAGAGACAAGTGCGGGAAGTACTGAAGGAAATATAGACTTCAAAGTAAGAGAAAGGGGGATGAATGCCTAACCTGCGGGGCGCGAGCCCGGTCGGTCGGGGCGAGTCGGCGGGGGGGCGCGGAGGAGCGATCGGCGTGGGGCGGAGCGATGACGAGTCGGGGCGAGCCGGACGGGGCGCAGTGGACACGGGAAGGTGGGAGGCGGCGTCCGGGGCCGATTCGGGGTGGGCTGGGCCGGTTCGGTGGCGGTGCAGGCCGTGCCCGGGACTGCTCGGACTGTTCTAGGCGGGCTCGAACTGTGCAGCCGGCCTCGGACCGCTTCCAGGCGCGGCTCGGGCGGTTCGGGCGGCTCTGGACCGGGCTGGGCGGCTCCCGCGGTCCTGGACCGGCTCGAATCGGGGCCGGTCTCGGGACCGGTTGGGCGCGAACCGTCCGGGGCGACCCGGACCGACTCGCGAGGAGTCGGCTCGGGGCGGCCCGGCCTGGTCCGGAGTGGTCTGGCCGGTTCAAGCTGGCTCGGCCGGCTCTACGGGGCGGTCCGGGTGAGCCTCGGCGCCCCGCGCTTAACGTCGGCGACGAGGGGGAGGGTAGCGATTCCCGCCGAGTCGGCTCGCCGGGAATCGTTCGCTCTCTTCTCTTCCGGGGATTAGGGTTCTCTGCGGATAGCGGGGCGGTGCGCGGCGAGGAGGTGGCGTGGCGGTGATTCCGGTACGAAGGAGGGGTCACGGGCGCGGACCTGAGGAGAAGGCGAGGGCGGCGGTCCTCGAGGCGAAACGGGCTCGGAACCAGGCGGGGATGCGTGATCGCGAGCGGAACGGCGGCAGCGTCTCGCAGCCAGCGGAGCGTCGCGGCTGCAGTCGCAAAAGGCGGCGGCGGCGAACGCGGCGGCGGCGCTGGGCGCGGCGGTGGCGGGTTGCGGCGGCGGCGTTCGGGCCTTGGAGCTCGAGCAGCAGGAGGCGGCTGCAGCACGGCGGCGATGGCGGCGGCCTTGGCGGCGGCTCAGGATCGGGCGGCGGCGGCGGGCAGGCGCAGCGCGGCCGGCGGCAGATCTGCGGCGGCTACGACGGCGGCTTGGAGGGGTGGCAATGGCGGCGGCGTGGGGCGGATCCGGAGCTAGGGCAAGGAGTGGCGGCGGAGGCGGCGGTGGCGGCGGCGGCACAACTGGTGCGGCGGCGGCGGTGGCGGCGTCGGCGGTAGGACTTCTTCCCCAACTTTCCTTGAGCAGCCACTCGAGAGGAAGACCCTTCTTTTCTCAAATGATGGCTAGGGTTTGTGGGGGGGTCCCTTCCCCTCTTATAGAGCCCTTGGCGGGCCAAGAGGGGAAAGGGCCCACTTGAGGCCCACGACCCACACCCATACTCATAGAAATAGAATAAAAGGTTCACAAAAGGGAAAGGGCCTTAGGCTAGGGTCCCGAAACAAAGAGAAACCCACCCAAAGGCCTAAAGAGAGAGAGAGAGACATGCAAAGGCCCGCTTAAACACGTGCGGGCTAAATAAAGTCATAATAAAATAGAAAACGGAAAAGATAGCTCCACGCGCGCGAGCTCGTGGCGAGAAGAGGGTCTCACTTGGTGTAGTGAAACTCGGGATCCTTCGTCTTCGCCTGTCGAGGGGGCTGGACGCGCGTAGGTGTCGGCTCCACCGGCGCCGTAGTGTCATGCCTTGGTGGCGACGGGGGTCGTACGCCACCACTCTCCCATCCTGATCAACTACGTCTTCCTTGATAAAGAGAAAGCAAAGCCTGTGATTATTTCGTCCGAGCTAGATAAAAAGTAGGAGGAACAATTACTAGAAGTACTAAGCTGGAATAATGATGTAGGATAATTTAGAAAGACTAATAATGTGATGAGAATGTAAGTGTGTATATCTGAAGAAGAGGTGAGTGAATTAGGATATAAATATCTACTTATTTTATATGTGATTATCCCACAATCTAATGGAGGATCTATGAAATGATATCAGTGAGAATAGATTTATAATTCAGAGAGAATATTATAGAGAATGTTTAGATAAGATAGATAAGTGATAAGAGAATAGAGAATATAAAATATAGAAGAGAGATGTAAAATAGGGAATATAGAATATATAAAAGAGATTTAAGATGGAGTGGAGAAATTCAGATAGATGAATATGAGATGAGGATGATGAACATGAATGCAAAGAGAGAAGATTGGTAGAGAGGATAATACAATTTATGAAAGGAAAGATATGGATAAGGATAGAAATAGTAAGGAGAGATAGAAGTATGATCGGGGATTATCTTACGTGAATATTTCGGATAGGAGATAAGAATAGAGAATAAATATAAGGAGGAAAAGAAAAGAGAAAGTGATTAATATTGGACTTAGGGATTTATTGTAGGAACTATTAATCACCGTAAAAGAAGAGAGGATGAATACCTGAATGGAAGGGAAAAGCGATGCTCCTCAATCGCTCCACTTATGCCGATATTCCTTGATTTAACCTTTGACGGTAAATGATTGAAAGGGATAGAATGGGGGAGAAAAGAAAGGAGGATAGAATCTCGGAGAGAAGATGTGGGAACGGGATTGGGGGAGACAGGGGAAGAACGATGAACACAGGGATAGAGTAACCAAAGGTAACCAATTTTTTACCAAAAACAACATCATTTTTACTTCTTGCATCTTCTCTTTTATAGAGTATGAGAAGAGGGAAAGAGGACGAAAGGATGCATCGCATTTGGCAAGCGTGGTTATGATAATTCGTTCGCAAATAATGTCTTGTAGTGGGGAGCGGTCGTCCGCGCTGGCAAGGCAAATCTCCATTCGTAGGTGTCGACGCGTCAAGATGATGTGTAGAGGTTGTAGTTTTTCTCTTGTTGCAGGCCATGCCGTATTTAGTTTGCTGTAGGTTCAACCGGGCAAGGTAAGGAGATATTTCCGTCAAGACGGTTTGAGAATCTGCACATCCGAGAATCCGTAGGATTCTATTTTGGAGTTTCCGCTCTCCAAATTTCGTAGGAAATTTACTCTCGAGCCAATGGATTTATTGCTGCACCTTTGTCAGCTCTTCTTCCTGTAGTTTTCTTTATCATTGGATTTTTCGCTCATGGGTTGGTAGATCTTATTTTCTTGACAGAGAAGAATTGGAAGCCAAGGATCCCCGGTTTTTCCAGCGAGGACCATGACGAGTATCAGAAGAAATTGGTAAGGAGACTCCCGCCTACTAATGATTGATATTTCCGCCAAATGTTTGATCCTCAATTTGGCATCTTTCATCATCAATATTGTCCTCTTCCACCGACTTTAGCTCTCTGAATCGCTGCTCGGCAGGAGGATCGGGGGTGGCAGAATTTGGGCAGGGAATGGGCTCCAATTCCTTAACCGGTTCCAGCACTAGATTGATAGGAAATTCTGCTTCGATCCTCTCATTGGGCTTGCACTGCTGCTGGTCGAAGAGCTTGGAGACAACAAATTCTCCATCCTTTTCCTCTTCATCAACTCCAAGGTTGTACTGGTGCATCACCCATCTCGTCTTCTCTGGTTTTTCGCCTTTCACTTGGCTCATGTAAAGCACCCTGATCTTCGTACATCCTAGGTGAGCTCCATTCACAATTACTGGCTTGGTCTTTCCTGTCTTGTGCCAACGAACATCTCCGAGATCATTGCCCTGGATCTCCCGACGCTTATTGGTGCCGATGTTGTACGCTTTGAATGTCGTATGGAAGAAGTGAGAGACGCTTCCATCTTGCTTTACACCTGGTAGCTTGATAACATGCATTTATAACTTGAATTCTTACCCTAATTAACTCATATTCATGCTTATTTTATGTCAATATGATGCATGTTATCATACTTTTTAGGAATTTTCTCCATTGGCATGTCATTTTACTAAAGTTGATATTTATGCATAAATTAGGGATAATTTCATGCTTAATAGATAATTAATCTTTTGTTTAAATTAATAGAAGTTAATCTCTGTTATTGAATGAGTTTTGACTTTGGTAAATGTTTGGAAGGATGATTTTATGATGAATTTATGATTTAAAATGTTTAATGAGAAATGATTTAAGTAAATTGTAATTCATCTTAATTTCTTATTTATAAATATATTTTAAATGACATGATATTAAAAAGAAAAGAATTTGTGATCTAATGGAGAAAATTTGGATTTAAAAGGAGTTGTATAATTTAAGATATGATTTTTTGAAGTTTTATGCCTTTTTCTGATTTTTATTTGATTTTTAAACTGATTTTTTATGAATTTTTATAGTAAAATCGCAAAAATTATTCCCTTAAGGAGGAAGGAATATAATTCCCTTAAGATCTACACTCTCTTTAAATTATTTAGAGAGTTCTTCTTCATCCATTTAATAAATGGATAATTTCTCAAGTTGGTGGATAAGGAGGAGTGATGCAGGACACGGTGGTGAAAACCCTCGTGCCTGATCAATGGGACTGAGGTTGACCGGAGGTAGCCGGTCAACCCTAACCTATGGGTAGGCGAATCCTAGACTATAAATACGAGACCTCTAACCTAAACCTAAGTGCGGGCAGGCGTGCCGATCAGCGAAGTCGACTCCGGGTGACCCGGGGAAACTCGCGACGAAGGATAGGGTGAGGTCCTCTCGATCCACGTCCGGAGGCGTGGAAGTCGCTCGTCGTAGAGTAGCCGAGAGGCTGCAGCCCACGCTTGGTACCGGATCTGACGCACGCGTAAGAAATCTCAAACCTATAATCGTACTATCCTACCTACGTCGGCCGACGGCGGTGGAGTCGAGTAGAGGAAACGCTTCGAAAAGTAATTAACTTAAAAGAGGGGTTGAGGCTAACCTGCGGGGCGAGAGCCCGGTCGGTCGAGGCGAGGGAGGTCGTCGAGCGCGGCAGCGATGTCGGACGCCGGGGCGAGTCGGCGAGGGGAGCGCGGAGGAGCGATCGGCGCGGGGCGGGGCGATGACGAGTCGTGGCGAGCAGGACGGGTCGCGGCGAACACGGGAAGGCGGGAGGCGGCGTCCGGGTCGGCTCGAGAGGTCTGGGGCCGGTTCGGGCGGTCCCGGGGCCGGTCCCGACCGGTCTGGGTTGTCTCCGGGCCGGTCGGACCGTGGTGGGCTCTGCCGACGGTCCGGACCGGCTCGATGGGCCTGACGGACTCAGCGGTCCGGCCGTGCCGTGGTCGCCGGCTCGGGACCGGCTTGGACCGGATTTCTGGCCTGGGGAGGGGGCTGGGCCGGCTCGGGGCGTCGCCCGGCGGCTTGACCCAACCCGGCGGGCTGGACCAGGGCGGGCTGACTCAGCCGGATCCGGGGCGGCCACCGCCGGCCTCGGTGGTCGCAACCGACTGGCGGTCCGGCCGGTCTCGGGCTGGGCTCTGACCCGGCAGGTGGTGCGGGTGGGGTGACCGGGCGGACGATTCCCGCCGAGTCAGCTCAGCGGGAACTCGCTCATTTCTCACCTTTTCGATTAGGGTTTCGTGCAGGGGGTCCCGGCGGCGCGCGACGAGGAGGAGCGAGGCGATGATTCCGGGCGATGGAGCGTTTCGCACGGCGGCGGATCGGGGAGAAGGCAGGCGGCGGCAGTCGTGCCCAGGGCGGAGCGGGCAAGGGCCCTTGCGGGACGCGTGAGGCGAGCGGACGGGCGGCGCGGTAGGTCGCGGAGAGGGGTTGTGGGAGACGAGCGAGGAAGACGGTGGCGTCGGCGGCTCGGGCGTGGCGTCGACGGCGACGGATGTGAAGGCGGCGGCGGCGGTGATCGGGCCCGGGGCGATCGCTGGGAGGGGTAATCGATGGGGAGGAGGGAAGGGAGGCGGCGGTTTGGGGGTTCGCCGGAGATGGAGGAGGAGGAGGAAATTGGGGATGCCGGTCCGTGGAGGGGGAAGGGAGGCGAAATCGGGGGAGGGAGATGGCCTGAGACGGCGCAGGGCGCTCGCCGGAGATGGAGCTGGAGATGGAGGTGGAGGTGGAGGCGGTGTTGAACAACAGCGGCGGCGGCGGAGCAAGGGCGGCGGCGGCGGCTCGAAGGCGGCGGCGGCGGCGCTAGGTCGGCGGCGGCGGCTGGAGCAGCAGTAGGGTATCAGCGTGGCCGGGGCAAGGAGTGGCGGCGGTCGTCGCGGCGGCGGCGGCGGCGGTTGGACTCCTTCCCCGGCCTTCCGTGAGCAGCCACTCGAGATGGAGGAGACTCCTTTCTTTTTCTCAAATGACGGCTAGGGTTTGTGGGGGGGTCCCTTCCCCTCTTATAGAGCCCTTGGTGGGCCAAGAGAGGAAAGGGCCCACTTGAGGCCCACAACCCACACCCATACTCATAGAAATAGAATAAAAGGTTCACAAAGAAGGATGGGCTTCACAAATGGGATCCCGAAAAGGGAAGAACCACCCGGAAGCCTAAAGGGAGAGAAGAAATAAACGAGGACCCGCTTAAACACGTGCGGGTCAAAAGGTCCATAATAAAGAAATAAAGAAGTAAAGATAAGCGGATAGATCCGCGCGCGCAAAAGGGCTCCTCCGGCGCCGTGGTGTCGTGTCTTGGTGGCGACCGGGGTCGTACGCCACCAAGGAGGAGGAGGAGGAGGATAGGTTCACTAAGAACCCTTGTGTTCATGTTTTGAAATAATTCTCCATGAAATGAAGATGCAATTGGTTGGAACTTGATAGACTTAAAAGGGTTGGACCTCTCTCTATGCACTCATCACATCTTCCTAGAAGATGAGTCAAGACTCATCAGAGAAGCCCAGAGATGACTCAACCGAAAGGTATGAGAAGCCGCAAAAGAAGAAATTCTTAAATGGCTAAACGCAGAAATCGTCTACCCCATATCTGATAGCCACTGGGTGAGTCCGGTGCATGATAACATGCTAATTATACATGATAATACATGATTATTAATGCATATTCAAACATTAAAGCTTTCATTCCTATGCATGTTATCATATTTTTTAGTATTTATCTATCATTCTATGAAAAAGTCATGATAATCTCAAAATACTTTAAATTAGGGTTAATTGGGATGAATTAAAGATAAATAATTTTATAACCTATCTTTACTTGAGATTATAAATGGTTTTTAAAGTTAAATAATAAGAGTAAACATTTTATAAACATTTACTTGATTTTCTAAAGTTAAAATCCTAAAGAAGTAAATGTATTTTAGAAAAATAAATTAAAACTATTGTTATTTATTAAGTTTGACTTATTAGAATGATAGATAATTAAATTTCGGATCAAATGAAAAAATTACGATTAATTTTGAGTTACATTTTGAAAGTTATGAATTTTCTAATTTTTAGGGATTTTTCCATAATTTTTCTGAATTTTTCTGAATTTTTAATGAATTTCTAAGGATTTTTCGGAATTAAAAATTGATTTTTCTAATTAAATATCAATTTTTTAGAATATTTGTAGTGCAATCAAAGCCGTCTGATCGATTGCGATCAATGATCGTGATGAAGAGGTGACGTGGCAGCATCGTGGACGTCTGATTTCGTGTGTGATTTTGACCGTTGATCTTCACTTAAGATTCATGGACCAGGTGGCTTAAATCCGAGATCACTGATCATTTTAATCTCGACTGTTGATGACAAGGAGTTATAATGGTCGAGATTAAATGCGATAAAAACGCATCTAAAGGCATCCGATGAAGATCCGACGAATGTGTTTTCAAGGCGTTTTATAATGCTCAAACACATGGCATCATTTTGAGCGTCCGATCGTGATCAAACGACTGCAACTTAATGGTAACGGTTCGCGATGGACCGTTTCATCAGAGTCGTTAATCAATTTGATCGGACAGTTACGCCCAAAACTCCTATAAATTGAGATGTTCTTCTGATTTGTAAAGCATTCGAGAGCAAATCAATCAAATTGATCTGTTTAGACACCAAATCTCTTGAATCTCTTGATCCTAATCTTCTCTAGACTCAATTCCGCGTCCACAGACTGCTTAAGATCAATATTTGGGGGAAAGACGGGAAAGAAATTGATGCTTGAACTCCATGATCCTGATTTTTGGATTTTTGATGAAAAGCCTTGATTCCAGCGATTAATTGGGTTAATCCAATCGTAATCTTGGGTTAATGGAAGCGGTTTTTACTAATCTTTCCTCTATTACCATTTAATTTTAGTTTAGATTAGGAATTTGAAGTGAATTTTTTTCTATTTTTGGTTATTTCGCGATTTTGATTTTCGGAAATCATCCCTGACTTCGATATTCAATTCTTCACAAAATCATAGTCAAATTTGATGATTTTTGATTCCGTGGAATCGTCTTGAAGTTCTCTTTCATAATCTACCATTTTCCCCAATTTCTACCTTCGATTCATCGTCCGATTTGATCAAATTCGAGCTACAATGAGATTGCAATTTATCCCGATGATCAAGAGGAGACGACATTCACATGTCCTTTTGGCACATTCGCCTTCAGACTCTATTGCAGGAATAGGGGTTGGGGGGGGGGGGGTTAATGATGGAGAATTATTTTGAAACATGAACACAAGGCTTCTAAGTGAACCTACCCTCCTCCTCCTCCTCCTTATCCACCAACTTGAGAAATTATCCATTATTAAATGGATGAAGAAGACCTCTTTAAATAATTAAAAGAGAGTGTGGATCTTAAGGGAATTATCTTCCCTCCCTTCCCTATTTTATACTGATCTAAAGATTGACTTGGTCAAAGCATTTAACCCTTATCTTTAGAAACCTAAAATTCCTTGAGTGGACCAAGTCAACCACCTTTTACCTTTGATATAGGTTCCTAATTTTCCAAACCACATCCACTATATCATAAGTACCTTGTATTAATGAATGATCTCAAGAAAGAAACAATAGTAGGAACATCCTTGATTTCCAGTCTCTTATTTCTTTGAAAACCTCCCTTAGAAAGAATTCTAGAAGAAATCTAAATATTATTAATTATGGACAAAACTATCTTGGTGACAATTCAAGTCAAAGCTATCATCAATGAAGACAATCACAAGCAGAAATCCCATTTATCACCCATTTTAACAATACCTTCATGATAAAGGGTGAAGATATGAAGACCTCAAATCCTATGGGCGAAGCTCTTCTGACTATGTCACACTAGAAGAGATGCTACAGTTTAAGAAACCCAAGAAGAAGAAATCTCTTAGAAAGAAGGAAATTTTGACATAGAAGCTCTTGAAGCTGAAGCAAAGACAATTGGCCTTGGAGCCAGTGATCTTGGTTCGAAGAAATATTAGAGTTGGCTTGCCACAAAGATTGAAGAGATGGCTCATATTAAGCAAACTAATTGCAAATCCACTGGAAGAAAGACTCGCCGGAAATAGCTTGCTACAAGGCTGCTCGCAAGTCTGCCCCGACCACTGGAGGCGTGAAAAAACCCAATCGCTATCATCCCGGAACTGTTGCTCTTCATGAAATTTGCAAGTATCAGAAGAGCACTGAGCTTCTGAACAGATAGTTAAGCCCTCTAGAGGCTTGCCCGAGAAATTGCGCAGGACGTTAAGATAGGTCTGAGGTTCCAAAGCCACGCAGTCCTGGCCCTCCAGGAAGCCACGGAGACCTACCTGTTCTTTCCTCATCCTCCTGCACGTCTTCACCATTGCCAATGCCGTATCTGGATGCGCAACCCTCTCTGGCGCCGCCTATAACCATTGAGCTCAAGTCCGATGTTAGAGTGGAAAATCAGAGCGAATGCCAGTTCCCTCAAATGGGAATTTTCCCGTGAAGGTTACTCCTGCTAACGTCTCAGCATCCTCTCTCGGCTTCTCCGCACGGTCGTCAGCGACGACCTCACGTTCGGGAAATCAGTATCGCCCACTCGACTTCGCATGCGCCGGATCCACATCATCAAGAGCATATCGACACAATCGACAAGCAGCAAGTGATAAAAATACGTACCTCCTCGAGATAGATTCTTGAAAGCCTTTAATTGCTTCTCTGTGGTCAACGTGGCCTTCCGTGGGCACTATGCCTGAAGATATATGCTTTACCTTTGGGATGGCAATTCCGGAAGACAGTATGAGAATAGAAGACAATGCGGATATGATCTTCACCGTTGCCTGCCACCCCACACGTGGCATATTTACGACTAGTACTCTGGAGAAAAGCTAGACGGTCAAAATTTGGATCCAAACCAAGAACGCGAATGGGGATTAACCAACCTATTTCCTGGAGCGATACCGTTCTGATTGCAGGCAACACGTGGCGGGCAAAGAGAAGATGTCTGAGAGCATTCCCGAAGGAATGCCATAACCGCCCGATAACCGCCCTCTCTTCTCGAAATGTATCTTCACCGTAATTTCCCTCCTCTCCATCTCTATAAAACGCAGATTGTAAGAAGAGAACGGCATGTTGTTTATTGATAAATTGGTTACCCTTTTGGTTACGTTTACCCCTATGTGTTCATCGTGTTCTTCCATGTGTCTCCACCTTTCTCCCACCTTCTCTCATCTCCCGAGTTCTATCCTCCTATCTTTTCTCCCCCCATTTCTTTCCCCTTTCATCCATATCGTGTCCGAAATCATTCGAGGATATTCCGGATCAGTGGGCGTCATCCGAGAGTATCTTATCTCGTCCTCTTCAGGTAACATTCTCTCTCTCATTTGGCCGTGAATAATAGTTCGATAAGAAGATCCATAAGTTCGACAATCTCTCTCTTCCCAACTGCGTTCTCTCTCTATAACTAATATTCTATTCTCCTTCTATTCTCTTTCTATTCCAAAAATCTTATTCCTATATTATTCTCAGTCACCCTCCTTTCCGTACCTCCTCTGTTTTCATCGTTGCATCTACCCTTCCCCTCTTCTACCTCATCCGAAAATCCTCTTGACTATTCCCTTATATTACCTTATAGTCTTATAATAATAAAATAAATCTATATACATTACTATCTTAATTCATATTTTATGTCATCATCCATTCTATTATCTTCAACGTTATTCTCTCATCTCTCCATTCATAATCTATCATTATCATTCATCTATTCCCATTATTCTTCTCACATTAGTCGCTGTTTTAAGTATCTTTAAAGCATCATAATATCTATCTTCTACATTCTCTCATATTTCTACATTATATCACACTATATTCTCAATGATTTATAATCCATTTTCATTTTGATATCATTTCATAGATCCTCCCTCATATGTAGGATTTAGATACCTCTTCTAAAATATCCTACACCAATTAATCCCGATCTCGCACAGATTACTAAGGGTGAATCTGGGGATGGGATACCCTCGGATGAACGACTATGATGTATGATAGTAATAATGCCAACAAGCAAATACCTTCCCGCACGACGTCTTCGGAGCTCCTAGAGTGCGCCGAGTAGTGTCAATCGGGAGAACCTCCTGATCCATGTCCAAGTAGGTGGGGAACCTCGGCCCGTCAATGGGGAGCTCGACAATCAACCCGATGGATTGGACCACGATCTCAATCCACTCGAGTCGTCTATTCACTCCACCTAAACTATGTCCCGATGGCAATGGAGACAAGTGCGAGTAATACTGAAAGAAATAAAAGTACTCCAAAATGATGTGAAGGGAATGTGTGCCTAACTTGCGAGGCACGAGCTCGATCGGTCGTGGCTGGGAAGGCTGTTCGAATGGGCACGGGCGATCGGTGAAGGAAGGCTGGATCGGCGGCGTCGCGGTCCTAGTGGGGTCCTCAACGTTTGACAAACAAAGCAGTGGGGAAGATATCGCAGGCGATGTGTGCGGGCAAGCGTTTTGATCGAGGGCAACGCGTGTGAGTGGCACGAAGGGTGAGCGGGGCAACTGGGGAAGTGTGAGAGTGCGCTCCGAGGGCAAGGATGCACACGGGGGTGTGTGGAACATGCTGGTTCTTGCGGGTGAAAACTATGGGACCCTGGGGCGTACCTGAATACACGCAAGGCAGGGTGCGCGCGTGGGCCCATGGGGCAACTTGGGTGTGCAGGTCGCACACAGGAGGGTCGTGGGACTCGCTTGAGGTAGAGGATAGCCGCAGGTGGCGCACTGGCGTGCTTGAATGCGCACTCAACGGCAAAGTCTAGCGTGGAAGCAGCTACGATTCCAGGAGGCTTGGATGCAGGTCTCACTGCAGGCGGGGCGTGAATTGGCGGTCGGGGGGAAAGTCTACGACCTTGATTCCAATCGCGGAATGAACTCGCAAAATCAGACGACGGGCAAGCAGAGCAACGGAAAGGCCGAGGAAGAGGAGGATGGTGAAATCGCGGGGGCGACCTAATGGATATTATGTGGCCTGCAAGCCAATCATACTTTCATCTTTTGTTTATATTCATTGAAATGAACTTTCATTCATTGGCATTCTTGTGTGATGTTTGCAATGAAGTCCATGAACATATGCAATGATCATGTGAATTATGATGAGATCATAATACAGTGATCGTTGGTCTTTAAACATATGTTCTATATATTCCTATTCATAGGATATTCAACAAGGACTTCGAATTATCCGGAAAGAATAACACTATCTGATTTGACTCATATAATGAGTATGGCTGATCCTGTGGCTATCGGTGTTGAGACACCAAGGATAGATAGTGGGTGCTCTTTAGGGAAAGAGCTTACTGAATTGATCTGTATGAATCCCTGAATGGTATTATGCCAAATTGTCAATCAGGTTTATTCATGTCACGGTTGTGTATGTGGTCTTTTGACCTGAGACACCAAAGACATCTTGTGGATGGATGATCGTGTTTTGACTTGACTTACGAATCCCTAGCCCCGGGATCTCCAAAACGTCATAGATTGGATATGACATGAAGTCCTCGAAGGTGATTGAGTGGTTAAGATGGGAACATCCGCCCTCGGTATATGAGGAGATCGACTCAAGGAATGAGATGCGGTTAAATTCTTGGCCAAGTTAGTGGAAATATTAGAGAAGTTGTTCTCAATGATTTCCTACTCGCATCAGTACTAAATTGAGTTCTAATATACTTCACATCTCCTAGAGCACGTGGTGTAGCTTGGCACCCACCGGGCTGGCGACCCAACCTGTCGATTGGGTTAAATCGATCCTTAGTCAATTAATCTATATGTTGATATAATTAATTGATAAGGAGGACCGATAAGTGTTATTGGGTTGATAGAGTCATTAACTGGTGAGATATATGGACCTAGAGGGTCACACACATAAGGTCAATGGACGTCGGTGGACATAGACATAAGAATAAGGGTTTTGTGAAAATTTCACATTCCTAAAGTCTATAAATAGGGGGAGAACGACCATAATAGAGATGCCCATGCAAGCCTAGTGGAACTTCTCCTCCCTCTTCTCTTCCTCTCGTGGTGATGAGTGTTCAAGAGGAGATCGAATCGTCCGGAGACTGTGTGGATACCGCTAGAGGTCGGACGCTTGAACGGTTGAAGAACTCTTTCAAATGATCCATGTAAGTAGGCATTTTATTCTATACTAGATGATAGGATCACCTAGAATAGATGATGAGATCATCTATTCTTGGTGCTTCAACTCAGTTGAATGTTTTGATTCAACACCTTCCGCTGCAATCATTATTTTGGATGAAGACTTGGAGAGCTTTTCGAGCCTCAGATCCCAGCATGACTGATAACATGCTATATTTACATCATAAAACATGATTTTTCATGCATATTAAAGCATAAATGATTTCATTTACATGCATGTTATCATCTTTATATGTATTTTTCTATTATTCTCTTAAAAAGTCATTATAATCTCAAAATACTTTAATATAGGGTTAATTTTTATAAATCAGAGTTTCATAATTTGATAACCCATATTTTTCATGAGATTATAACTGTTTTTAAAGATAAAATAATAAGAGAAACAACTTTTATGAACATTCATTTTATTTTCTAAAGATTAAAATCTTAATAAATGAATGTATTTTTGAAATATTAATTTTAACTCTTATTATTTAATTAATTTGACCTTTTAGAATAATAGATAATTAAATTTTGGATCAAATGAAAGAAATTTGGATTAATCTGGAGTTATATATTAAAAGTTATGAATTTTTCTATTTTTAGGGATTTTTTCCGGATTTTTAAAACAGTTTTTCTTATTTTATTTTCGATTTTTAATAATAAAAATAAATAAAAAAATTAAAAATGGGCGCGGGGCCCGCGTGGATGCGACGTGGCACGCAAGGCCACGTGGCAGCGCCACGTGGACCCGCGCAGCGCGCCTACGTGGCGCGAATATATATTATATTATATTATACTTATATATATAAAAGGGGTCTTTGTCCTCCCCTATATGGGGAGGGTCATACCCTTAGAAACCGTCGGGTTATTTAAATCCGATGGTTTCTCAAATATCTTCCGTGTGGGACTAACCCACACCTTATTTTCTTATTTCAGGTGACGTGGCGCGAGGAGGATCGTCGGATCGACGGCGCGCGTCGATCTCACGCGTGGATCGCGTGAGCACCGGACCACGATCGATCAAATCAACACGTGCTTGATTGGGCGAGTTATAACGGCCCTGATGTTGGCGACGTGGCGCGACGAGAGACGACGGATCAAACGGGCGATCGATCGACGCGCGTCGATCGCATGCACCGCGGACCACTGATGAATCAATAGCACGTGCGTCAATTTGAAGCGTTATAACGGCTGAGATCAATCGGCGCGGATCGCATCTCAGCCGTTGGATCGCAATCGAAGGGGCGAAATCAAAGGCGTTTTTATAACGCTCTCTCACGATCGCATCTGGACCGTCCATCGCGATCGGACGGCTACAACATTTTCCAAACGGTCCACGATGGACCGTTTCATCGTAACCGTCGATCGTTTTGATCGAACGGTTACGAATTTTCGCCCTATAAAAAGGCATGTTCTTCACGTTCTTAAGCATCCAAGTTTGAGATTCAATCCAATTGACTGTCAAGACACCTCTCTCTCGTTTCTCTTGATCTCAGAGTGTTCCTCTTCCATTTCCGCACCCACGGAGCCTTTGAGATTGAGATTTGGTGAGATATCGAGTGAAAAATCGGCGCTTGAAGCTTGTCATCGCGTTCTTGGGTTTTCCGGCAATTAATCGGATTAATCGTGGCGATTTGATCGCAAAACAAGTTTAGTGGACGCGGTTTTTCATTAGTTACCTCCCAATTATGTTTAATTTTAGTTTAGATTAGGATTTCACTTTCAATTTCATAAAATTTAGCTCAAAATCGTGATTTTAACGTCCGAAAATTTCTCTCCACTTCGAATCTTGATTTCTCCGCGAAATCAAGTCCAAATTGGACGATTTTTGATTCCGTGGAATCGATTTGAAGTCTACTTTCATAAAATACCATTTTCCCCAATTTCTACCATCAACTTCTCATCCGATTTGACCAAATTCTAAAAGATCTTCTGAAAATTCCTAAATTCCCTATGGATTCGACCCATATTTACCATTATACCCTTGAATTCGTGATTAATTCTCAAAATTGGTAAGTTTGGAATTATTTTTGACGTGATACCGCTTGAAATTGACGACCTCGCGGTCTCGTCTCGTCAATGACCCACTGGCACGGTGAATGGGTGGAGGTAGGAAATCGGCAGAACGATGGGCCAGGAGGCAGCCGATTCAGCAGTGCATGGTGAATGAAGCAGAAACTCTGCAAAGGGGGAAGGTTCGGCGGTCGGAGAACTAAACAGGGTCCCAGATGAATTTTAGTTGTGCGCTCAGGATTGGTGTGGTGGATTCAGCAGGGGTCGGGCGAATCCACAGGGACGTTGGTAAATTTTGCAAGGGGGGGGGTGATTAGACGACCTCGGCCGTGTGAGGAGGGAGTTTGGACGGACGACGATAAGAGGGAGCGGATTGTGCGTCGAAGTGAGGATGGTTCGGGTGACGGTGAGAGGAAATTATGCAAGGGGAAGGTTGCGGTGAATTTGATTGAGAAGGGGGGGGAGTTGACAGGTTGTCGGAAGAGGCCGACTGGGTGTTGGTGATGTCATGTCAGGTCAACGGGAAGAGCTCGACAGGTGGATATGGGAATTTAGGTGAAGGTGAGGGGAGGGAATTCGTGGGTTGAGAGGAAAACAAACAACGGGATGAAGGGAGGAGGCAGGAGATCAAAGAGGGGGAGAGAGAACTGGATAGCAGAAATCGGGATGGAAGCAAGGGAGAGCTCGGGAACGGGGCGTGGGTGGCACAATGGGTGGAGTGTGCAAGAAGGAGGGCGCGACGGACGAGTAGAATGTGAGGGAGATAAAATCGGGAATGCAAGGCAATGGGAAGGTGGTCGGTGAGAAGGAGGGGATTGGGGAAGATCGTGGAGGTGGTGCGTGGGAGAATCTATGATGAAGGATTGTGGTAGCAGCGCTAGGCAACGGTGGCGGCGGAGCAAGGGCGGTGGCGGCGGAGCAAGGGCGGTGGCGGCAGCGGCGCCGCTAGGCCGGCGGTAGCGGCTGCAGCAGAGCGGCGGCGATGTTGGTATCATGTGATCAGGGAAAGGGGAGGTGGCGGTCTCAGCGGCGGGCGCAGCGGCGGCATGTGGTCGTGCGGCAGCGGTGGAGGCGGTGGTAGGTCTCCTTGCTCGATCTTCCTTGAGCAGCCACATGAGAGGGAGTTCACTCCATTCTTTCTTCAAATGACGGCTAGGGTTTGTGGGGGGTCCCTTCCCCTCTTATAGAGCCCATAATGGGCCGCGAGGGGAAAGGGCCCACTTGAGGCCCACAACCCATAAGCCTAAACATGCTCATAGAAAATAGGGTTCACAAAGAAGAAGGGCTTCACGAGTAGGATCCCAAAAAGGGAAGAACCCACTCAGAAGCCTAAAAGGGGGAGATGAAAATAAGCAAAGGCTGTTTAAACACGTGCGGGTTAAGGAAGTCCATAATAACAAAATAAGGCAGATAGGTCCACGCACGTGCGAGCCTGAGGTGTGACGTACCGTGGCGAGACGAGGTCCTTACGTTGTGTAGCGGAAGTCAGCATCCTTCGTCTTTGCCTGTCGAGGGGGCTGGATGCGCGCGAGTGTCGGCTCCTCTAGTGCCGTGGTGTCATGCCTTGGTGGTGATGGGGGTTGTACGCCACCAGACACATAGCATTTGGACTTTGCAACGCCCCTATGACCTTTCAACAATGCATGACAGCAATCTTCTCCGACTTTCTTTGTGACAGCTTAGAAGTTTTCATGGATGACTTCAGCGTCTTTGGAAACGATTTTGAGAGTTGTCTTGCTCACTTGACCAAGATCCTAGAGGTCTGCGTCAGGAAACAACTCATGCTAAGCAGGAAAAAATCCCACTTCATGGTACGGGAGGGAGTAGTGCTCAGGCATATCATCTTGGGCAAAGGACTAGAGGTGGACAAGGCCAAGATAGAGGTCATCCAAAACCTCCCTCTTCTAGGTACCGTACGAGATTTGAGGAGCTTTCCCAGGCATGTCGGCTTCTACCAGAGATTCATACAAGACTTTGCCAAAGTCTCCAAGCCACTCACCACCATTCCTTGCAAAGACAAAGACTTCATCATCGACGAAGAAGGGAAGTGCACATTCAAGATGATGAAGCAAGCACTAATCAAGGCACCGATACTTCAAAGTCCTAATTGGGACTTACCATTCGAGATCATGTGCGACGCTTCGGTCTACGCTGTTGGACCAGTCTTGGGACAACGACTTGACAAGAAGCCAACAGTCATATGCTATGCAAGTAAGACCCTCGTCGAAGCTCAAATAAATTACAAGACTATGCAGAAAGAGCTTTTGGCAGTGGTCTACGCACTCGAGAAGTTCTAGCCTTACATCTTAGGGAGCAAGATCGTTATCTACACCGATCATGCAGCCTTGAAATACTTGCTCTCTGAGAAAGAGGCCAAACCATGACTGATAGGATGGGTGTTGCTCCTTCAAGAATTTGACTTGTAGATCAAAGACAAGAAGTGCAGCAAGAACTTGGTGGCAGACCACTTATCGCGTCTCCACATTTCAGGAGGAGGAGACATCGGTGACAGATTTCCCGATGAGCATCTCCTTACCATCTCGAGCCACGCTCCCTAGTATGTCCACATCGTGATTGGATCAATCCCAAGACATTAGAATCATCATTAAAAAGATAAGTTTTTCCATGATCTCAAGTATTATTTTTGGGAAGAACCACTCCTATTCCACCTAGGATACAATCAGATCATCCGACAATGCATACCAGAGGAGGAGCAAGGAGATATCTTAGCGATGTGCAATTCATCGACGTGTGGAGAACATTTTGTGGCGCGCATGATCATGGAGAAGATCCTGCAGAACGGCTTCTACTGGCCCACCATCTTCGACGACGCCCACCGTTTCTATAGAGAGTGCCTACAGTGTCAAGCAGTACTGAACATCTCCAAGAGAGATGAAATGTCAATGAGGCCGATCCTTGAAGTGAAATTTTTTGACCTTTGGGGGATAGACTTCATGTGACCTTTCCCACCTTCTGATAAGAAAGAGTACATTTTGGTAGCTGTGGATTATGTGTCCAAGTGGGCCGAGGCAATCTCCAATAGGACAAACGACCATCAGGAGGTACTGAGATTTGTTACGAGATGCATCTTTGCCTGGTACGGTTGTCCGAGGGCCATCATCAGCGACAGAGGCTCACACTTTAACAATGCGCATTTCTCGGCATTTATGAAGAAATACGAAGTGCATCATCGTGTCACCATGCCATACCACCCCCAAGCAAATGGGCAAGTAGAGGTAAGCAACAGAGAAGTCAAGAGCATTCTAAAGAAGATGATTCGTCTAGATGGAAAAGTGATGGAGAGTTATCTCAAAACATGAACACAAGAGTTCAAAATGAACCTAGATATAACTTAAGGAAGAGACCTCAGTCTCAACAACAAAAAGACATTATCCTCCTCCTTATTCATCAATTTGAGAGATTATCCATTCATTAGATGAATGAAGAAATCCTCTCTAACTAATTGAAAGAGAGTGTAGATCTTAAGGGAATTATCTTCCCTCCTCCTCCTATTTTACATTGATCCAAAGATTGACTTGGTAAAAAGAAATTAAAACCTTTCTCCTTAGAACACTTAGAATTCTTTAAATAGACCAAGTCAACCACCCTTGCCTTGGTATAGGTTCTTTAATTTCCAAACCACATCTACTATATCATAGGTACCTTGTATAAATCAATGATCTAAAAAATCAGTAGGAAGCATTTTGTTTTAAACTCTCTTATTCTTTGAAAAACTCCCTTAGATAGAATTCTAGAAGAGATCTCTATACTACTGCCTATGGAAGATTGGTTTTCAGATGCTACCTCAAACAAAGACTTTATGAAGATAACAACAAGAAGGAAGACAGTCACAAAGACCCTCCCTCTAACTACATCGATCCTCACAAGAATAAATCCTCTACATCTCTCCTTGAGAGACATATCCACGGTTAAAGAAGAAAAGAAAGAGAAAGAACCCAACAAGAAGGACTACCTCCCATCTATACAAGTCTTCACGGTTGATAGAGAAGAAGAAAACTCAGAAAGCTGATGAATTCCACATGACGGCAAGCTTCATGAATATGAGCATATGAAGACTTATTTATTAAAGTCCAATCATCGACCACGTAACCACCTTTCAACGGATGCGCCTGCTAGACATTAAAGTCCACCACGACGAGAAATTAAACGAGATTAAAGTCATCCCACGCCTTCTCTTCTTACTGACGTGGGACATAGGAAAGACTCATGAAGCCTTCCACGGAGTATAGACATAAGGTCCCAATCCCTTTAAAACAATCATGAGGTCATGAATACTCCCCGTATAACCGTCTCGCAAGTTACAGAACGTTCAGATGGCTCAATAGCACCCACAAAGGATGCTGTAATTACTTATCACAAGTCAACATGGGAAAAGAAGACTCCACTTATTTACACATACCTGGATACCCAAAGAGGACTTAAACCCATTCACGAGAAGATGTCCCAACCGCCATGATCAGCTCCACTTTGCTTGCCATCTGCTTGCTCATCGTCTACTAATCAAACTAAAAACTTCAAAAGATAGGAAATTAAGTCAACCCGTCAACCACAGAATCGCGAAACGACGTCACTCAGTGACTCTCACGGTTACAACCACAAGACGCGCCGACGATTAAGGAGCTTCGGGGAAACCTTCGACCCGATCCGAATTCGCGTATGCATCGTTAAGATCTTCAAAATTGTTACTTCATCAGGAGCCATATAAATCATTCAACCATCATCACAAGCACCTGACACAGATAAAACTTTGAAGTTCTGCTTAACTGTTCTTCCGCGGAAGATAATTTCCGCGACGGGATGCTTCACCGTAACTGTTATTCTTTTACTTCTATATAATGAAAACTTGTAAAATAAAACAGTCAGTTGTTGTTATTGAATGAAACCTTTTTCCTTTTTTGAAAATTATGTGTTCTATGTTCTTCCCGTGACTACTCCGAAACCTCTCTCCGAGTTCTATCCTCCTCTTTTCTCCCTCCCATTCTTTCCTCTTTCATCCACTTCACGTTCAGACAAAAACGATGGTAATTGTGGATCGTTTGGTGATCTCGGAAGCGTCATCTTCACGTCTATCTCAGGTAACATCCTCTATCGCTAATTCCCTGAAAATAGTTCTTATCTCGTGTCATAAGTCCAATGTTGACTTTTCTGAATTTTCTCCCTTCTCCGTCGCGTGATTGTTATCCGACACCCCTTAGACTATTCTCCTTATATTATCATTATAATAATCGAGTATTATTGATGGAGAATTCTCCCAAGAAAAGAGCACAAGGGTTCCTATAGAACCAAGGTATGCATTGAGAAAGAGAACCCATCCTCAACTACAACAGCAAGCCATCCTTTTCCTCACCCAACAATTTGAAAAACTCACTATCCATGAAGTGAGTAAAGAAGACCTCTCTACACCTTTAAAAGAGAGTGAAGATCCAATGGGGATTAATTTCCCTCCTCTCCCATTTATCAATTGATCTAAAGATTGAATTGGTCAAAAGGAATTAACTTTTATCCCTAGATACTTAGAACTCTTTGAAAGACCAAGTCAACCACCTTTTACCTTTGATCTAGGTTCCCTATTGTCTAAACCACAACCACCATATCATAGGTACCTTGTATAGTTGTGAATAATGATCTCAAGAAACATCAATAGGAAAATTTTGTGAAATATCCCTTCTTTCATTGAAAACCCACCTATAGATAGAAATTTTAGGAGAGATCTAAAGGAGGAACTTACCTTCTTAGTATACTTCAAGAAAAATCCTTTGCATGACTATCATCATGCAGTTAACCACCTGAAGCAACATCACCGAGACTTTTAAAGAATACTGAAGCTTTACAAGTGAAGACCATCAAGGCATCCACGGTTATTGAAATATCATCAGCACTTAATTCTTCATTAGAGATATCATCAGCACTTACCTCACCTTCACTAGATTTTGCCATTAAGCACAAGTTGACCTCCTCGCTTGCTTCTTCTCCTTCTCGTCTGTCATGTTCATCTTCACTTGAATCACTCCAGGTTGCCTTAAATGCTTTCTTCTTTCTGTCTCCTTTCCAAGTTGATTTCTTCATCATCTTTTCGTTTTCCTCCTTCTTCAATGTGCGACATTCGTCCTTGAAATGACCTGGTTTCCTGCACTCATAGCACACTTTAGATGTGTTTCCAAACTTTCTTTTACCTCTTAACATTCGAACTATTCTTCTAGATAACAACGCGATATCTTCATCATCATCTGAGGATGATTCCTGTGCTTGAAGGGCAATGGATTTTTCTTTCTTCATTGTTCCTTCACTCCTTCTTGCCTCATTCATCTCATGAGTAAGAAGAGATCCTACTATTTCATCTAGTGGTGTCGTAGTAAGATTCTTAGCCTCTTCAATAGCTATGACTTTGATCTTCCACTCGCTCGACAACGCATTCAGCAACTTCCTATTAAACTCAAGTGTTGAATATTCTTTTCCCATGTTCTTCAACGCATTTATCAATGCGTTCATACGTCCTACCAGATCACGAACAGGCTCTCTGGTCTTCTGTTTGAACAACTCGAAGTCGTTCACTAGTATACCCACTTGATTATCCTTCTGCTGTTGTGTGCCCTCGTGTGTGGTCTTTAATTTGTCCCACATTTCCTTTGCTTTTCTACAACTTGACACTTGATGAAACAAGTTGTCACTAATTGATGCGAAGATAATGTTCTTCGCGCTCCCGTTGAATTCCAGCTCTTCCTTAGTGAACTTATCATACTCCTTGTCAACGCCGTTGACCATTGATAACATGCAATTTCATGCATTAATATCATGCATTTTATGCATTTATTCTTTGAAATATAATCATAAATGCATGTTATCATTATTTAAAATGATTAAATTGACAAGTTTTATATTTTAAAAGATATTCTTGATTTTTGTCAAATTAATAGCATTTTATGAGTATTTTAATGACAAAAATTCATCAAGAATATATTATTACTTTTTGACATTTTTTTTGGATTCTTTTTGGAATGTTTTTGATAATTTTTAGAAAGTAAAATCCTTAAAAATGAATTTCTTTTTAAAGAAAATAAAATATTAAAAGATAGGGAAAATAGGAAAAAGGAAGGAAAAAGAGAGGAGAGAGAATCGTCCTCTCTCCATCTCTCTTTCTCTCTCTCTCTCTCTCTCTTTCTCTCTCTCTCGCTCTCTCTCTCTCGCCCTCTCTCTTTCCCTCTCTCTCCCGTTTCTCTCTCTTCCCCTCGCTCTCTCTCTCGCGACAGAAATCCCGTCGCGAGGAGAGGCTGGAAGAAAAGCCTCCCTCTCTCCGTCCGGATTCTTCTCCTTCTCCTTCTCTTTCTCCACATTCTCTCTTTCTCTCCCAGACTTCTCCTCCCTCTCTTTTCATTTCTCCTGCCATCTCCAAAATCTTCCGCGCCATTCTCCGCTCTCTTCTCTTCTCGCGACGGAAATAATTTCCGTCGCGAGAGGAGTTTTCTTCTGCTGCTCCCCTCTTCTCTGTCTTTCTCTCTCCCGTTTTTCTCTCTTTCTTCTCTCTCCTTCGTTCTCTCCCCCTTCCTCCATTTCTTCTTCTTTCTCTCTCTTCCGCGTTCGTCCCCAGCTCACCTTCTCCCTCTCTCTCTTCCTCTCTCGCCCTCACTCTCGCGACGGAAATTTTTCCGTCCCGAGGAGAGGCGAGAGGAGGGAAATTTCCTCACTCTCCTCTCTCTCTCTCTCCCCTCTCTCTCTCCTTCTCTGGCTTTCTCTCCCCTCTTCTTCTTTTTCTTCGCTTTCTCTCTTCCTCCGCGAATGTCTCTCTCTCGCGACGGAAATGATTTCCGTTGCGAGAGGAGTTCTCCTCTCTCTCCCTCTCCTTCCTTCTTTCTCCCTCTTTATCTCTCTCTTTTTCTCTCTCTCTCTCGATCGCTCTTCCCTCTCGCTCCCTTCCTCTCTCTCCCGCGAACTCTCTCTCTCGCATTCTCTTCTTCGTCTTCGTCTCCTCTTCCCTTTCGCTCCCTTCTTCTCTCTCCCTCGATCTCTCTCTCTCTCTCTCTATCTTCTCCCTCTCTCGCGACGGAAACAATTTCCGTCACGAGAGGAGTTCTCTCTCTCGCTCGCCGTTTCACCGCACTTGTTTTTCGCCATCGAGAGAGAAGAGACTAGAGGAAAGAGAGGAGAGGAGAGAGGAGAGATAATGATTTTTTTTGCAGGTTTGACCGCAGCGGTTGTTACGGGAGCAGGTTGACCGGCGCGATCTGAGGAGAGAGAAGGGCAGATCAACGGCCCGAAATGTTCCAAGTTAAAATCACGATATCCGACGATCCTGATGGAGTTAGGGGCTGAAATTTCGTGGGCATGATCGTCCTTTCATGCTCCACGAATCTGCTGGGGCTGATTTAAGTTCTGAGACGAAAAATTTAGGGTTATCAATGTTTTTGTTGTTTGCTTCTAGCATTGGCTAGCCAGAAGGAAAGAAAGCGACGATGGATCATTGTTCATGTGTTGAACTTCATTCTCAGTGAGTTTCTTCCCCTTTCTATTCATTCTTCGTGTTTGATGCAAGACGCCAAGTCCGGGCGAAATATACGGCTCTCGAAGGTATGTTTGATTAGGGAGCATCACTAGATCGTATTTTCATCACGAATCTTTAGATTAGGATCGGTTTCTATCTGTTTCTTCTCTTTTCATCATCTGTTTATCAATATTTCTCATTGAAAAACCCTAAAAATCACTTTTCCATCATTGATCAAGGGTTTCAATCTCTGAAAAGAGTTTGGAATCACTTGTTTGGTTCATTTCATCTCCACACACATTTTCTTCCTTTCATTGATCAATTTCGGTTTCTAAATCTAAAAATACCAAAAATAAGCTTCTGATTTCAATCTCTTAACCATCCTCCCTGTGGATTCGACCTCGACTTGCCACTGTCCTAATTTAAATATCAGATTTGAAGAGTTGAGTATAAATTTGTTTGATACGTAAAATCGCGCATTCGACGACCGCGTTTTTACGCATATCAACCATCATACTCCATACCTCATGTTTCTTACCCATGGTGTATGCTTCTATCCTTACCTTCCAAACGGCATAGTTAGTGCCATCAAGAGTTGGAGGAAATAGTCTAATGTCCCCACCCATAACGGATCGACTTGCCGATTTGTTACAATCGCTAATACAAGTCAGGCTCTAATACCAATTGTAAGTCCCTTTAGGGTGGCTGTTTAACCTAAGAAGGGGGGTTGAATTAGGTTAAATAGAATTTTTTAAGGTTATCTAAATTTTCTTCTTCTATTTAAATTCGTTGACTTAGTCACTCACTAGCTGTCCTCTCAATTGCACCGAGTATTATTATACTGGTTGGGGGACCTACTGTCCCTTAATCCAGTCCCGAGTTCTTTAGACTCGGAGCCTCCTCCTCACCAAATAAAACCTAATCCTCTCACCACTCAAAGGGTGAAGGACAATGTTTGGATACAAGGTTTTAGATTTGCCCCCTACGGCAAACCTAACACTCACCTTTACCTGTCCCTACGGCACTACCCACTAAGCCTCGACCTCCTTGGCTCCTGGACGCCCTGACTTCTTCAAGCCGATCTCCACCTGATCGCTCGTCCCTTCACGCCCTATTGAGTCTCTTCTGCCAATGCCGCCGACCACAGGTAAATGAGACCTCGTCTTTCGGCTTCACTTGGTCTTCCTGCTCCCCACGTACAACCTCCTTGTCTCAACGAATAAGACCCTCTTGTCCTCTCCGTGTGTATGTGAATCTAGAATGATGTGTATGACTGTTGCTACCTAAGTGTTTGGCTCTCCTTACTAATGATGACTTTCTGCTAATGTTGACTTTGTCTGATAGAGTTGACTTTCTTAATTCTTGTTGACTTTGATTGACCTTTGACTTAGAATCGACTTTCCTGAGTTCTGTTGACTCTGAGTTGACTTCTAAACTAGAGTTGACTTCCTGTAGAAGTTGACCTTTTCTGACACAGTTGACTTTCTAGAGAAACAGTTGACTTTGAATGATTCTGTTGACTTGGGTTGACTTTTGATCTAAGGTTGACTTTCTTGACTTCTGTTGACTTGGGTTGACTTTTGACCTAAGGTTGACTTTCTTGACTTCTGTTGACTTGGGTTGACTTTTGACCTAAGGTTGACTTTCTTGACTTCTGTTGACTTGGGTTGACTTTTGACCTAAAGTTGACTTTCTGTTGACTCTAGCTCTAAAGTTGACTTCTGTTGACTCTAACTCTCAGAGTTGACTTCTGTTGACTCTAACTCTCAGAATTGACTTCTGTTGACTCTAACTCTCAGAGTTGACTTCTATTGACTCTAACTTCTAACTGGTTGAGAATGAAATTCACTGAATCAAAATAGCTAGTTTTATCACTGCAATTAAACAAACAACAAAACTAGTATTTATCCAAATTATTCAATCTATTTAATGAGACAGAATACTGAGATAGATATCTTACCACTTCTCCTCGAATGTTAGTCTTGTACTGCAAGTATTAGTATAGAACACAAATATATATGTAAAACTATAACAGTATAACCTTAGTTGAAATTCCAATAACTAATTTAAGATTGAACGAAAGAAACGAGTCAGTCGTCAAGGGATATATATCCTATGAAAATGTATTAAATACTTGATGCAATCAATTTAAGAATATTCAGTGTAAAAGACGGAGTATTAATCTAATTCTGCTGATTGAAATATGATAGTACAACAAACGGTCAGAATTCCGGAATATAGATTTCAAATTGCCACAGAATTGAAACTTACCCTGCACTTCAGAAAGGATGTAGAAATTAAGGAGGACTTCAACTGATAAACCAAGACTCCAAGTTGGACTAACGAAATACTGTGATGAGAATAAGCGTAGCAGAAAAGACTATTTTGAAAATAATACTGATAAGAAATAAGTCGATGAAGTTAGGGTTACTGAAGGTGAATAGCAAAAACTATTTAAAGGGTTCGAGAATGAAGAATCGCTGATGAAATACGACAAGAAATAAACTTGAGTGAGAGAGACAACCGACAATCAGCTTCTTCTTGCGATCAGGTGAATGTCGACGTCACTAGTGAAAACGATGCAGAAATGAAAGTTGTCGACTATGCTGATTTGCCGCCGTGAGACAAGAAATCAAGAGAAGCTTGTCGTAGACTTCGTGATCTCAGTCTCTGGAGAACAACAGAGAAAGCTTTTTGTTCTTCAGCAATTTCCCCTTTTTCTGTTTGCACGTGATTTTGAAAACAAGACGCTATCTCTCAAAAAAGAAAAACGTCTATCTAACCCGAAAACCCTAACCCTGCTTAAATACCTGGACCGTAGGTAGTAATTCCAGTAATACTCCTAACAGTAGAATTCTTCTTAATAATGTATAAACCGTAAAGATGAATAATCATGTATTTTGAGATATTAGAATATGAACTCTAAGCTAAGCCTAGGCATACTCACAAACTTCAGGGATTATATTTATGCTTATATTAATGACAAGATTAAGATATGTATGATGAGATTCTTGTTGCATTTCCTGAAAGCAAACACAAGTCTTCATGAACACATTAGTCGGTTAGTGAAGAACAATCTGGGTATAGTATGTCATAATAATGAAATTAAATGCTTTCCCTAATCGTTTGTACATCCATTCAATAGATGTAAACCATCAAAACTAGTACTCTAACACTACCCACAGTTCTTCACCACCGACTAAAGATCACAACGTCATCCTGCGACCACATCAAATTCCGGCAAGTCGAGATCATCAATTCTTATCAAATCGCCGTCTTCGTGTACTGTCACCTGCTTCCTGTCTGCTTACTGCCAGCTGAAGACTTCACAAAATAAGAAGATATAATATGGGAAGAAGCCGGAACCGTCAACTTCAACGTAAGCTCCTATTCGACCGACATAAACGTTCGTGCGAAAAATGGGGATAGAGCGACCCTTATGCGGTCTGAGATCCCACCTATCGGTCGCGAACAGAAAGTAGATTCAGAAGAAGATGATGACAAAGAAGACAATAGAAGCTTCCCCGACGACACCAGCACGACCTCCTCTTCCTCAAGCTATCGGGAAACTACCCAATCAACAGGCTATCATCGCCAACAAGAAATCGGGCGTTGACCAAAGAAATAAAGTACGAGGAACACAAATCTATTACGACCACAACGACACGCGACTTCCAGAAACTGCACCCGCGATATCATCAGCATAAAGGAAAATATTTTCCGAATACCCAGCAACCGCGTAGTCACTCCACGTCGCCATGACAACACGACAAATATAACGACAAAATGCAAGAAATAATTTCGTTCGTCCGGACCAACCCGTCAACCACGCGTGGAAATACCCGACGCGACGTGACGCTTCGGCATAACTTCTCTTTTGTATTCTTATAAAACTTAAATCTGTAAGAAACACAAGCAGATTATTATTGAATGAATGATTTGGTTCTTGGTTACCTTGGCTACTCCTTGTGTTCGCGTTCATCCCGTATTCCCATCAACCCCATCCCGCATCTTCCTCATCGCCTGAGTTCTATCCCCCTATTCTTTTCCCCCTCCCATTCTGTCGTTTTCAGTCACTGCTGTCAGAGGCCCTACCCGGAGGAAATCCGTTATCATTCGACGAGTTCAGGAGCATCCTTCCTCGCCGAGTCAGGTATTCATCCTCTATTCCATCCACAGTGGTTAACAGTTCACCTAAGATCTATAAGTCCATCATTGGATCTATTTCTCTATCTAAAACCTTCACTCTTTTCTGTCGTTTTCTCTCCTTCTCTCCATCATCCGCAATTTTATATTATATAATATAATATCCTCACTTCGTCCCTCTCCTTATACCCATTATTATCTATTCCCCAATCATTATCCTATTATTCTATCACCCTACTCCTCTCTCTTATATTTATGTTCATAATTATATCACTCTCATCTGTCATAATATCATCTCTATTCTCCTCACATTTCTGAACTATCCTACTCTATTTTTTTTCACTGATTTAATCATCTACATAACAGTGATATCATTTCATAGATCCTCCACTCATCTGTAGGATTGTTTCTTAAGTCATTTCATCATCATCACACCTAGCATAGCATCTGAAATATCCTACATCAATTATATATATTACTCTTCCTATTCCTTACATCTATATTACCGTCTATCCCCATCTTCGCTATTCTATATCCTCTACCGTATTTTATCTCTTCTATAATCACTATTCTTATCATCCCTTCTATCTTCTCCAACAGTCTCTTCTTATCGGCGTATCTATTTTCTGTTCATATATCTGCAATCCGAAATCCACACTATATTAGATAATCCCAATCTTAGTTCTCTCCACCCTAAATATTCTCCACATTACTATTACATTCCCTCATTTAAATCCTTTAATATTTTATCCTCACTGCCTCCCTATCATACTCACAGTCACAATCATTATCCATGCATTCATCTATTCTAATTCTTTCCTAATCATATTCTGATGTAACACGACAGTCGCCGGGATCGTCGGCTCGTGTTACAACACAAGAATCTGGCCTAACTAACAACTAAGAAGCACGAAATGTAATGATGCGAATTTTCGAAATAACGAGAAGTACAGGGAGCGGCAGCTGACCTAGGGTGACGTCCGGGAAGCTCTCCAAGCGACGCTCGATGGATCGACTTTCCCACGTTCCGTTAGATCGGCTACCAACGACTACGGTGGAAGTCCACGACCGGAGTGATCCGCACCCGTACGACGACTGTGAAGACTCGAACGAAACCAAGAAACAAACCCGACCCAACCCGGGCAAACGAGAGGTACCTAAGAAGCTAGTCCCCGGCGGTGGGGCGAGCGCCTTCAGCACTGGGGAAGGTGATGATACTCGAACGAGGGCGGCGTCGTGATCCGAAGATCGCAGTGGTCCGAAGCACCCTCGCACGCGGGCAGTACCAACCTGCAAGTAGGAAAGGCTATCCGCCGTGAGGAGAGGCACAAAGAATATCACGGCACTATCTAAAGGGCGAGGAGAATCATAGCGGCGGGATCCTCGATCAGCGGAGGCGTTGGGCGGCCGAATATCGAGGCCGAAGTGTCGGCACATGCAATCGACGCTAAGAACGCAGTGATCGCAGGCGATCGAACTGACGACGGCGAGCGTCGGCGCGGTCCGGTCGCCGGTGAATCGTTGGCGTAGAAGAACTCCGGCAGCCCGTTGGAGCAGCAGCGGCGGTGGTGTTCATCCGATCGTCAGCGATCGAGCTGGCAACGGCGTCCAGGGGCGACGGTGATGGGGTGACGCTGACCAGTCGACTGCTCGGAATAGTGACACGACGGCGGGCGGGCTGACGACCTGGGCGTCTCGGCGTGGAAATGTCGGAACCTGGCTGATCCGGCGTGTCCACGGAGCGCGTCGGCGGATCAGGCAGCGGCGTCCAGGGCGACGGCGCTGGGGGGTAACGCTGACCAGTCAACAGCTCGGAAGAGTGACGCGACGGCGGGCGGGCTGACGACCTGGGCGTCTCGGCGCGGAAATGTCGGAACCTGGCTGATCCGGCGTGTCCACGGAGCGCAATGGTGAATCAGGCAGCGGCGCCCAGGGCGATGACGCAGGGGTGGCGCTGGCTAGTTGGCAGCACGGAAGGACGGCGCGTCGGAGGGCGGGCTGGCGATACTCCAGTCCGGTCCGTCAGCGGCGGCTGGGAGAACAGGGCGAGGGCGTCGGCGTCTAGCGTGCTGGCGGCAGAACCGGTGGCTGCGGCACTTCTAGGCGATCACGGCGGCGGCGCTTCGAAACGTGCACGGCGGCGGCGCTTCGCGCTAGAGGGCGGGCTGGCGATGCTCCAGTCCGGTCCGTCAGCGGCGGCTGGGAGAACTTGATGAAGGGCGACGGCGTCTGGCGTGCTGGCGGCGGAACCGGTGGCAGCGGCGCTTCAAGGCGATCACGGCGGCGGCGCTTCAAACCGAGCACGGCGGCGGCGCTTCAAGTCGAGCACGGCGGCGGTCATGGGGAGGTCACGGGATTCCTAGCTCGGGAATTCCTGGAAATCTCTCATGGGGATGTCACATCAAAAGTATCATGTATTCATTCATAAAATCGTCTACTCGATACTCTCTCTTCCCTTCCTTATATAGGAGAGAGAAAGAGACGGGTTGCCCTAAGGGCAGTCCCATAATTCAAGGGGTTTTGGCCCAAAAATAGGCTAAAACCCCACTAAAAGGGCCTAGAACCGGCCCATAAGTACTAGGGAGGGCCCAAAACACGGGGAAAACCCTCCCACGCACACACAAATAATCTCACGAGACAAATAAAACAAGAAACGGGGAAAACTCGCGGGGAGGGTCACATCACGCGGTGTACTTGAAGCCAGGGTCCTGGACATCGGCTCGAGTGCTCCGGCACGGTAGTACTCGCGCACCGTCCGGCTCGACACGTGCTGTCGCCTGATCACAAGCATGGTCCTCCATCATATTCACTGATATAATTACTCTTAATCCACCTTCTTATCTACCTTATTGCCCTCCTTATTATATAATTATCATAAAATCATCTTTATTTATTAACAATACATATCATCTTATCCTCTATTTCTCTTCGCTACTCATAAATAGTCTTTATCATCATTAACGTCCTATTATTCCCCTATTATCCTTCCACACTACCTTATCTGATTTCTCCTTTATTCCCTCAGTGATATCCTTCATAGGTCCTCCATAAGATTGTAGGATTAATTCATATTTTATATAAATAAATATTCTCCTTATTTCAATCCCTTCTCCTTCATATCTCCATCATTGCATCATCATCTTTGTATACATTATCATTTCTAAAATATCCTACATCAAAAAGATTGGGCACACAAGCTTCCCGACGCACTATGGGCATATCGAATGGCATATAAGACACCCATCAGGATGTCTCCCTTCTGGCTTATCTTTGGGAAAGCATGTCATCTTCCAGTTGAGCTTGAGCATCGAGCCTAATGGGCCATCAAAAAGCTCAACCTATCTCATGACGAAGCAGGCAAACAACGACTTCTCTAGCTTCAAGAGTTATAGGGGCTGAGGCACGACGTGTATGAGAACATGACGATCTACAAAGAGAAGACAAAGGCCTTCCACGACCGACACATCCGACCATAATCATTCCAGGTCAACGATAAGGTCTAACTCTACAATTCTCACCTCAATCTCTTTCTTGGGAAGCTACGCTCTCGATGGGATGGTCCTTACATGGTTCTGGAGTTGTTTGATGGAAGATCGGTTGATGGAGAATTATTTCGAAACATGAACACAAGGGTTCTAAGTGAATCTATCCTCCTCCTCCTCCTCCTCCCTATTCACCAATTTGAGAAATTATCCATTTATTAAATGGATGAAGAAGACCTCTCTAAATAATTAAAAGAGAGTGTAGATCTTACAGGAATTAACTTCCCTCCTTTCCCTATTTTATACTGATCTAAAGATTGACTTGGTCAAAGCATTTAATCCTTATCCTTAGCTACTTAGAATTCCTTGAGCGGACCAAGTCAACCACCTTCTACCTTGATATAGGTTCCCTATCTTCCAAACCACATCCACTATATCATAGGTACCTTGTATAATTATAATTAATGATCTCAAAAGAAAAATCAGTAGGAAACCTCCTTGATTTCCAATTCCTTCTTTCTTTGAAAACCTCCCTTAGAATTTTAGGAGAGATCTACATGATAGTTAGATATGGAAGACATTATCTTATTATTCTACCTCAAGATAAAGCTTATACATGAGTAAAAATATGCAAGCATGAAGATAGATCAACATGAAGATCAATTGAGTGTTGATAAAAGCTTGAGGGATGATGGCACTAAAGAATACTACAGCAAGGATACCATCACAATAATAGATCCTCCACAAATCTCCTTGAGAAACATTTCTACTGTTGATGGAGAGAATGAAGCTTAATCTTTCCACATCATACGTACAATGAAATTGTATCGACAACCATCCATATCGAGTAAGTTACTATGACTTCTGAAGATTAGCACAGACACATGAGGTCTGCTATGAAGGTAAAGGGTATTACTCGGATGATCTGTCATTACATCGTCACCGAAAGGAGTCCATGCACCACAGTAGGAAGGCCAGTCAGGTTGCTACTCAGCTGGATCACGATTACGTCTGCAAAGTGTCGCAGATATTTCAAAAACCTACCTTCGGCGTCCATCTAAAGATTAACGTTAACGTTGACTACATCCTCCCACGAAGCCTGACAATCTTGAAGACTCGACTGGATCGTCATTAGCTGAGAAATTATCGTCACGACGCTTATGAAATCAACAGAAGTGATAAAATTTATATCGAGAGCTGCACATTGGTCAACCGGTCAACTCAAATATTCACAATCTTACGAAGCAGCATCGGAATCACGAATGGACGCGAAACCATCACGAGAAGGTTTATCCCCGCCAAAACGTTGCCTGGACAGAACTTGCTTTCCCCACCAAAAGGACGATCGGCGAGGACTTCCCAACTTCTGCAGCCGATCGTTTGCAGCAATAGTTCTTCAAGGAATGAGAGCGAAGAAACACAGACAACACGACATAAGATTATCATGGTGTTGACCTGCAAGAAATACTGGAAGCTCTCCTCGGTAGAATTCTGAATAACCGGAAAGTATGTTCCACGCACGTGACGTCTGCATCAAATGAAGAACATGGTGATGAAAGATTTGTTGACTTTAAAGAAGTACGCGTGGGAATAAGGGAACTGTTGGGAATTCTCCAAATTATCAAACTCTACGACTTACCGCCGGGTCAATCCAGTCAACCACGCGGAACATAACTGCCGCGACGCGACGCTTCGCTCCACCGTAACTTCCCCTCTCTATTTATATAAAACAGAAAGTTGTAGAGGAAAGAAGACAGTTGACTATTGAATGAAAATTTGGTTACTATTACCCCTTCGTGTTCTTCATTTCTCCCCACCTCTCTTCCATTTCCCCTTCTACAGACCATCTCCGAGTTCTATCCTCCTATCTTTTCTCCCCCATTTCTGTCCTCTTTCATCTACTTCATGTCTGAAGCATTTCGAGGCTATCCGATGTCAGCAGGAGTAATCCAACGGCATCTCTTCCCGTCTTCTTCAGGTAAATCATCCTCTCCCCTTTCACCATGGACATAGTTCGTCTCTGAGATCTTTAAGTCCAATGTTGACTTTTCTACAATTTCCTATCCTCTGTCAAGTAACTGTTATCCGAGAGTCCACATAAAGGTTTCACCTATTTTAATAATATTATACTCAAATATTATTCACCCCCCCACTTGTTTTCAATCTCTCATCTCCTATCCTAAGTATCCACGTAACAACTAATCTCGATCATCTTTCTATTCGTCATTATTATTTTTATCCTTATCCTATCCATTCTCCTCTCTCTACCTATTTTCTATATCGTATCTCTACTATCCAGAAATAATATTCTATTAGATATTCCTAGTCCTCATTCTATTCCCCCTAATATTCTTATCATAGTTCATCTACCTCGCTATCCTATTTCATCGATTCTATACTTTCTATTTATTATCATATATTCCTTAAATACTACTCATTCATAGTGATATCATTCATAGATCCTCCCTCATTGTAGGAATATTTTAGGATAAATAAGTAGATATTCACATTCACCTTCTCACTTTCATACATATCTTTATTTTGAAAAATCCTACATCATCGGTACTCATCTCCGACATCAAATCCGGTCGACAATTCAAGGTAAACAACCATCATCTCAAGCCATACCTGACATCAGAGCCTCCCGCAACAGCAGACACGGTAGATCTACATCTGCCCAAGCACTCGAGGACGTGACGGTATCACCCTTGACCCATCATTAGTTGTAGATTTTATTATACTTTCGTCTGGCTGAAGACGTTAAACTTAGCGCTCTTGGGAGGCACCCCAAGATTATCTTGATCTTTAGTTTTTATTTTTAACTTTTTACAAATATCGAAGAAGAACTACACTAAGAAAGGGGCACACTGCACGAAATCCCGTGATCAAGCATCAATGGATCAATGAGTTTTTCTAACCCTTATTCTCCTCACCACATTTTTGTATCTTTTTCATGCCATGTTCGACATTTTATCTATCTTTTTGCATGAGCATGTAGTTTTCATTCAGGGCAATGAAATATTCTAGTTAGGGGGTGAGGACTTAGAAAATCTCTACTATTTGCAAAAAATTTAAAATTCTACATTCTAAAAACTCTTATTTTCCAAAAATTTGATCCACTCTACTCCACCATGGAAGTCTTGACATTTAGAGATCCGACCTACTAAAGATGTAGAAGTGAGGGCCTTATAGCCCATATGATTACATTTTGAGTAATAAAGATAAATGATCTAGAAAAACCATGGATGATATTTAGTGGTTGACTTCTTTGGGGTTGGGTATCTAACACGCACCAAGGAAAAAGAGTAATCAGAGGCTCAAATGCTATGAGATTGAAAAGGAGAGTTTTTTAGAGAAGTTAAAATTCCATCCCCTACCTAACATCAGCCAAAACTGCTTAGTGTGAGAATTCTTCACTTCTAGACTTTCTCTTTAAAAGAGTGCAATGATCCATAATTTTTTAAAGCACCTATCTTTCCCTATTAGGAATGTAGTTTTATCTTTTCCAAAGTAGTCAAGTAGTTACACCACTTTGTTTTAAACTTCACTCATGATAATAACACTCCCAAGTGATTCACACATTCGCCACATTTTCCAGATTTCCCTCACATGTACATATCCCTTCACACTACACTTCACATTTTCTACATACTCTCTTCATAAATCCTAAAAACTCCTCCATATCCTTATGTCATTCTTCTGAAATGTTAAAAAAAAAGAAAGAGGAGAAAAATCAAAAGAGAGAAATAAGAAGTGAAAAGAAGGAAAATAAGTGGGAAATATCTTCTACCATCATTCTACCACCTCCACCATCATCTCTACCATCTACCCTATCCATCACCATCAACCTCATTTGGGAGTATAATTATCATAAGTGGTACCTTCTTTGTTTAAAAATCCACTTTTTTATCTACATTTTGCTTTTAACCATGTCATTCCTTTTAAAATAGTATCTTTTTATTTCCTTCAGCCACCTCACACATTGCATCCCAAAGATAGGAATCCTTTTGAATTGCACTCTTTATAGGAGGAAAGCGAGTTGAGGGGACTTCTGATACATTAAGTAGCCTCCATTTTGAGGGAAGGAGTGATGTATCTATGGAGAGGGTAAGGAATTACATCCGCTCATGAGAGAGTGAGTATCTTTTCATCACCATAGGATCAAACCTTAGATATGCTCACGATGGAGAATTATCTCAAAACATGAACACAAGGGTTCCAAGTGAACCTAGATATGACTTAAGGAAGAGATCTCATTCTCAACATCAACAAGACACTATACTCCTCCTTATTCAGAAATTTGAGAAACCAACTGATGTAGGATATTTCAGAATATGATGCTATGTATGATGGTGATGATATGATTAAGAAAATAATCCTACAAAGGGGTGAGGATCTATGAAATGATATCACTGAGAATGATTAATAATAAGGGTTAATAAATATATGAGAAGGATGAAGACTTAGAAGATATATAGGATAGATATTATGATGAATAAGATATAGATGATATAATAAAGGTAGGGAATAAGGTATTTTAAGTGAATAAAGTATTTAAGAAGGGAATAAGTAAGGTTTATTCTACTATATAATTTATGAGAAGAGAAAGGAGGATAGTAAGGGATTTATTTAGAATGGAATAATGACGGTGATAAAGAGAAGAGAGGAGGGGGAATGAAATAGATAATGGAGTAGGCAAAAAAGAGAGGACGGGGTTGGACATACAGACAGTATCGGATGACGAACTATCAATCACGAAAATATTAGGGATGATACCTTCTTTTGTCGTGAAGTGAGCGCTCGTTGAACTATTAAGATAATCCGATATTTCCGCCGCTTGCATTTGACGCGTGAAAATGGAAAGACGACATAATGGAGGGAGAAATGGAAAGGAAGATAGAATCGGAGAGAAGAAAATGTGGGAGGAGTGATGGAGACACGGGGAGAAATGATGAACACACAGGGATAAAACGAACCCAAGTAACCAAATTTTTTTATCAAAAATCTATCGTTTTCGTATGCGCTTTTGTGTTTTATAAAAATAGCGAGAAAGGCAGTTATTGAAGACGTTGCATCGTGGTAACTTCCTTTCACAAATGACAGTTGCGTAATTTCTTGGGTAGTTTGTATTTAGATCTTGAAACTTTTTGTGACGACCATTGATTCAGAGATTAATCTTTTAGTTGGTGGTGACGTTGACAGTTGCGGATCCATAGGGAAACATGCGTGAATTGTGATAGGTCAAAGGTCTTCCCGGATTAATTCATTCTTCGCGCGTCCGTATTGTAATTTATTCTTAGACAATATCTGGCGATGCTAATTGCTACTACGGATCGAATGAGTGAGTTGCTTCCTATCTTTGACATTTTCTGCAGCTAATTCTTTTAGAGGACGGTCTCGCATGTCACCTATCGTCAGGTTGTCTTCCTTTGACGTTGAGAATTCCAGTTAAGGTGCAGGGAATTAACAGAGATTCCGTCCCGACGATGTCGCGAACAGTCGTAGGAGGTGTATTTCCTCGCGTGCACTCTCCTTCTTCATCTTGTCAACCTCTTCTCGTCGTTCTTGTTTTTCATTGGAAGTTTTCTCTTTGCCCTTTCTATCGGATTTGACCATTGATCAACGGGGAGCTCTCAATGTAATTCCCGTCACGCCTGGTGATACCATGAGCGTCGTGGGAATTTCCTGTCATGCCTGGTAATAACCGCGACGGCTATTCCTGCGATGGTTGACTAGTTTGACCCAATTTGGCATTGTGGAATTCTGGTAGTTTTAGAGTATTCCCGACGTTCTTTTACTTCCGCACATAGGCTGTTATAGGACGATGGCGAGGTTGACACTCTTTCTTTAAACGCATCATATTCATCATTGCCGCTTCCTTCTTTTCAAAGCGGGAGAAGTGAGGAAGCGCATTTTATTTCTTATGATACTCCTCGACGATGCGACGGTCGATATCGTCAACCTCCGCTCTATTCTGCTCGGGTTGCACCTCATACTCTTGACTTGGTCATCATCCTTAGCTTGTTACTGGCTTCACATGACAAGGTGTTGATCCAGCCAAAACTTCTTTAACTTCTTCTTCAATCGTCCTGCACATCTTCTATTTTCTTCAGTGCATTTTGGCTTGACCGTCATTTATGAGGCTTCTTTGAGTGAATAGAAGAGTACTTCCGGCTGATTATCTTCATAACATTGTCTTCATTGTGGGATGATCTTCTTAATAGTCTTGTTTAATTAGGAGGTTGATCCTTCATACTGAGTATCGATAAGTAGATGCATGGTATACTCATGCAAAAAGGCATTGTCTTGATGATGTTCTTCATATGGTGTCTTCATGTTGTTTACCATTATTCCAAATAACTTCATAATTGCATGGATTTTACTCATGCAAAGGCTTCCTCTTGAGGTAGATTTTGAATACTATCCTTTCATAGTTGAAATTAAATAGATCTCTCCTAAAATTCTAACTAGAGGTGGTTTTCAAAGAAAGAAGGAAATGGAATAACAAAGATGTTCCTATTATTCTTTTCTTTTGAGATCATTTATTCACACAAGGGACCTTTGATATAGTGGATGTGGTTTGGACAATTAGGAACCTATATCAAAGGTAAGAGGGAGGCTGACTTGGTCCATTCAAAGAATTCTAATTATCTAAGGATAAGGCTAATTTCTTTTGACCAAGTCAATCTTTGGATCAGTGTAAAATAGGAGGAGGAGGAGGATAGGTTCACTTAGAACCCTTGTGTTCATGTTTAGAAATAATTCTCCATCACTAACCATTCATGAAAAGACAGAAGAAGACCTCTCTAGAACATTGAAAGAGAGTATAGATCCAAAGGGAATCATCTTCCCTCCTTTTCTATTTATAAACTGATCTAAAGATTGACTTGGTCATATGCAATCAAACCTTCATCCTTAGAGCACTTGGAATTCCATAGTTGGACCAAGTCAACCACCCTTACCTTGATATAGGTTCCTTAATTTCCAAACCATATCCACTATATCATAGGTACCTCGTATAGTTATAAGTAATGATTTCCAGGAAAATCAATAGGAACATGATGTAGGATATTATGAAGTAATGTTATATATGTGGATGAAAAGGAAAATATGATGAATGATGATTAGAAGTAAGAAGGATGTGTGAATATTTAATGTTGTGAATTATGTGACATCCTACAATCTGAGGGAGGATCTATGAAATGATACCACTGATAAATGAATGGATAATTCAATGAAGATGATGTGGAGATATTTTCGGAAATAAGAGAGGATAATGGCGATAATGTGGGTGATAATGATAATGACAATGAAAGAATGGAAAAGAAAAGATGGATGGATGTAATGAGATAGATTAGCGTGGAGACTTTTAAGAAGGTAGTGAATAGAGTTAAGAGAAATTAGGATAATAATTATACAGAAAGAATGCAGAAAAAGAAGGATCTGATGTTAGACTGATGATACAGGGATTGAACTATTGAACACGGTGAAGAGAATGAGGATGATACCTGATATAGACGTGAAGTAGATGCCTTGAAGATCACCACACGATCACGATAATTCCTCTAATGATTCTTACTTCGAAATGGATGAAAGAGGAAAGCCATTGAGGGAGGAATGATAGGGGGATAGAACTTGGAAATGAGTATGGAGTAGGAGGAGTGGATGGGCACGATGTTAACACGATGAACACACGAGTAACCTTGAAAACCAATAGATAATTTCATTCAAAAAACATCCCGTTTTCTTTACAATTTGTTTTCTTTTATAGAAAAGAGAAAGATAGGGAAGTTGGAACAAAGAGACGTCTCAGGAGATGGGAGTAGTGGTGGCGGTTATACTTTCTCTTCGCGGACGGTCGTCTGTTTCTCTTTCTTCCGATATTCCAGGAAGGTTGACCATAGAATTACGGAAGTTTTGTTGATGGTCGTTCCTGTCGGCGAGGCGGATGCTTCATTTTCAAGTATTGATGTGGAGCTCTAGATGGCCGTTGGCTGAAAGGTTATTCTCTCTGGGGCGGTGATGAGATTAGCAGTTGCGGAATCGGCGAAGATTGATTGGGTTCTTTGATGTAGGATATTCTAAGAGATGTGTGTAAATCCTACAGTAAGGGAAGGATCTATGACTTGATATCGGCGATATTAATATTTATAGAGAAAGCTTATAGAGTGGAGATAGATGAGAGGAAATGAGATAATATAATATAGGGAAATGGAAATCGTGAGAAGAGAATTTTGAAATACGATTAGGTAGAAATTATGGGGCAAGAAGGAATCAGAAAAGAACAGGGTGGAGATGGCGGAGAGAACGTTGGACTTATAGTATATATATTATTAAGAACTATTATTACCAAAAGAGATAGAGGAATGAATACCTGTTGGGATGGAAGACGATGCTCCGGGAGATAATCCGACGATATTTATTATCCTCGTTGACTCTGGTAGATCATGGAGAAAGCGACAGAATGGAGGGAGAATAGGGGGAAGGATAGAACTCGGGATGAAAATGGGGCGGGACGGAGTCGACGGAGATGCAGGATGAACGCGAACACACGGGTAGCCAGTAGTAACCAAGAACAACTTTTCATTCATAAAAACTGACTTTGTTTCTTACATTTCTCTCTTTTATAGAGTGAGAGAGTTGAGAAGAGAGAGAATAAGGATCGAAAAGACTCGTATTCAGCGGTTACGGGCGGTTATGGCGATTGTCGGGACGCCTTCAGAATGTTGCGATTCCACGTGGAGAAGGGTCAACGCGCGCGATTTTCGCTGTTTATTTTGACTGTCGAATGACGCAGACAACATGCGTATATTGGCGATGACGGTTGTGAGTGTCGTGACGATAATTGAGTTTCGGATTCTTGATAGGGCTCATCGCGGACAGGTGCAATCAGCTGGGACTCTTCGTCGTCTTTTACGATACTCTGGAATAAGTAATAGGCTCTGATGAACTTCCCTTTGACGGTATTTCTGATGGAAGTTTTGGCGATATCTTCGTGCTTCCGTATTAGTGATGGTCGATGATGTGGATGGCTGTCAAATGACAGGGCTTCTTCCGGGAATTCCAGTTGTTATGAAGAGGCGGTGACATGATATACTTGCGCGGGTAGACGGATTGGCACTGCTGCGGATGGCGCGTGAATGTCCGGCAGGTGGTGGATGTCCGGCAGGTGGATGGCGTGGGTAGACGTTTCAATAAGGTCTTCACATTTGGATTCAGATGTCTTCAGTGAGTGTTTTCTTTCTCGGCTTTCATAGGAAGCTGTCTAAGTCTTCTGGTCTCTCCTCAAGATAAGAGAAGGTGTATGAATATGAGGGGCTTTGACAGCGTGAGAATAATCTGAGTCATTTGTCGTAGTAGTCACTAGAGTGAATGATGAGCTTGATAGTCTTCAAGGTATTGTCTTCTTTTGTCTTCAGAGTTTTTTTTTAAAAGGCTTGGTATTGTTGCTTCATGTGAATAAATGCATGATAATATTCATATGAAGGCTTTGTCTTGAAGTAAACTAGGAAGGTAAATTCCTCCTTTAGATCTCTCCTAACATTTCTATCCATAGGTGGGTTTTCAATGAAAGAAGGGATATTTTACAAAAGTGTTCCTATTGATGTTTCTTGAGATCATTATTCACAACTTTACAAGGTACCTATGATATGGTGGATGTGGTTGAGATAATAGGGAACCTATATCAAAGGAAAATAGGTGGTTGACTTGGTCCTTCAAAGGGTTCTAAGTATCTAGGGATAAAAGTTAATTCCTTTTGACCAAGTCAATCTTTAGATCAGTTGATAAATGGAAGAGGAGGGAAATCAATCCCCATTGGGTCTTCACTCTCTTTTAAAGGCTTAGAGAGTTCTTCTTCACTCACTTCATGGATAGTGAGTTTTTCGAATTGTAGGGTGAGGAAAAGGATTGCATGCTGTTGTAGTTGTGGATGGGTTCTCTTTCTCAATGCATACCTTGGTTCTATAAGAACCCTTGTGTTCTTTTGTTGAGAGAATTCTCCATCAACTCCCCTGGGATTGGAGGACTTCATCTCCGAGGAAGTAGCTTTCATATTTAAGAAAAAGTCAGAGTGCAAATGAGGTGCATAAATCAGTAGATCATTGGCATTAATCCAAGAAGCATCACTTATTGGTTTGCCTTTCCATTGTATTTGAAATTCGTACTCATCCTCTTTAGAATCAGTGATAATAGTTCTATGATCAATGATCTTATCTATAAGTCCAACATTAGACACAAGATTGGGAGAGAGGAAAGAATTTTGAGAATTTTCATTTTCAAGAGGAGTAGAAGAAGAAAACATTTCAGTAGGTATTTCTTTACTTTCATGAAACTCTACTAAATCCGAAATATTAAACGAGTTAGATATGCCCCAATCATCAGGAATATCAACAATATATGCATTATCATTAATTTTGGAGAGAATCTTAAAAGGACCATAGCTTTTGAGTTGAAGTATAGAATAGAGTTTAGGAAGTCTATGGGGATGAATCTTAACCATTACTAAATCACCTTCTTTAAAAATTTTGTATCTCCTATGTACGTCAGCAGAAAGTTTATATGATTCATATGATAATGCAAGTTGTTTTGAGACAATATCATGAATGGTATAAACATGATCAATGAATGATTCAGCTGAAAATGATTTAGGATGCTCATGAGTAATAGAATGCAAGTCAATAGGTCTTTATGGAATATGACCATAAACGATATGAAATGGACTAAGTTTAGTGGACCTATTTGGTGAGCAATTATAAGCAAATTCAATGATAGGCAGAAGTTCATCCCAACTAGATTGATAATCTTGAACTAGACACCTTAAAAGGTTACCAATAGTTCTATTAACCACTTCGGTTTGTCCATCGGTTTGGGGATGGTAGGCAGTAGAGTACTTCAACTTAGTATTTAGTTTATGCCATAAAGTTTTCCAAAAATAAGACATGAATCTAACATCTCTATCAGATACAATGGAGGTGGGAATGCCATGAAGTCTCACAATTTCTTTAAAGAAAAGATTAGCAATGTGAGAAGCATCGGAAGTTTTAAAACACGGGATAAAATGACTCATTTTGGAAAACCTATCCACTACCACAAAGATAGAATCAAACTTTTTCAAAGTCTTAGGTAATCCTAAAATGAATTCCATACTGATGTCTTCCCAAGGTTTATTGGGAATAGGAAGGGGGGTGTATAAACCGGTATTTTGCTTCACTTGTTTACCTCTAATACAAACCTTGCAATGAGATATAACCTTAGCTATGTGTTTTTTCATTTTTGGCCAAAAGAACCGACGTTCTACATCTGCTGTTGTCTTATCTCTACCAAAGTGACCAGCTAGTCCTCCTTGATGAATTTCCCAAATAAGGAAATCCCTAATGGAGGTGCTAGGGATGCACAACCTGTTATCCTTAAACAAATATCCATCATGAATCTGAAAATCATTATGGTTAATAGTACTTCCATTCACTACTTCATTGTAGATATCCTTAAAATCTTTAAAACTTTCATATATTTCTTTTATTTTATCCAATCCTATAATCTGGGGAGATATAATACTTAGGAGGTGGTTCTTCCTACTAAGAGCATCAGCAACTCTATTATCTTCTCCTGGCTTATGTTTAATAACAAAATTGTAAGATTGCAGAAATTCAATCCACTTAGCATGCCTAGGGTTGACTTTCTTTTGAGAACTCAACCATTTAAGGGCCTCATGATCAGAAAAGAGAATGAATTCCTTACAAATCAGATAATGTCTCCAATGTTTTAAGGTTTGGACTAATGCATAGAGATCCTTGTCATATGTGGAGTAGTTAAATTTAGAACTATCTAGTTTTTCACTATAGAAAGTAATGGGATGATTTTCTTGAGTAAGTACTCCACCTATACCCACATTAGAGGCATCAAAAGCTACTTCATAAATTTTTGAAAAATCAGGAAGTCTTAAGACAGGGGCTTGAGTAATCAATTCCTTAATCTTATCCAAAGCTTCTTGAGCCGATTTAGTCCACTCATAGTCACCCTTCTTTAAACAATTAGAAATGGGGGCTGTTATGGTGCTGAAGTTTCTAATGAATCTCCTATAGAATGAAGCTAAACCATGAAAACTTCTAACTTCACGAATATTAGTAGGAGTTTCCCATTCAAGAATAGCTTGGACCTTAATTGGATCAGCCTTGATGCCTTGGGCTGAAACTATAAATCCTAAGAATTGAATATTATTGGAAAGGAATTGACATTTCTTAAGATTGGCATATAATTGGCTTTCCCTAAGTTTTTCAAACAGCAAGCTAAGATGTCCTAAATGATCATTATGGTTCTTAATATATATTAATATATCATCAAAGTAAACTACTAAAAATTTTCCCATAAAATCTTTAAGTGTATGTGTCATAAGTCTCATAAAAGTACTTGGTGCATTTGATAATCCAAATGGCATGACAAGCCATTCATATAATCCATCTTTTGTTTTAAACACAGTCTTCCATTCATCACCTTCTCTAATTCTCACTTGATGATATCCACTTCGCAAATCAACTTTAGAAAAGATAGATGATCCTGCTAACATGTCTAATAAATCGTCTAATCTTGGGATAGGGAACCTATACTTAATTGTAATCTTATTAATGGCTCTACTATCAACACACATCCTCCAAGTTCCATCTTTCTTAGGTACTAATAAGGTCGGGACAGCGCATGGACTCATGCTTTCCCTCACATATCCCTTTTCCATAAGTTCACCTATTTGTTTCCTCAGCTCTTCATGCTCGGTTGGACTCATCCTATAATGTGGTAAGTTAGGTAGATTAGAACCGGGTATGAGATCAATAGCATGTTGGATTTCCCTTTTAGGGGGTAGAAGAGGAGGTAATTCTTCTGGAAAAACATCCTTAAAATCATTCATTAATGGAACTAAAGATGGAGGGATTAAATCGGGATTATCCTCAATAGGAAGTTCCTTGGGAATTAGGGCATAAATGATCGGTTTTTCCCTCGCTGTTGTTTCCCTATTGCTGCTCTTTTCAGCAAGATTAAGAGGGGCTGAGACCTTAGTTAATTTATTAGGATGAATATTCTTCATATAGGGTTTTAAAATTATCCTTCTATTCTTAAACATGAATGAACACTCATTGGTTCTCCCTTGAATTCTGACATCATTATCATATAACCATGGTCTTCCTAATATGATGCTTCCTATGTCCATGGGAACAACATCAAGCCAAACTTTGTCTTCATAAGATAAAATTTTAATGTTCAACAAGCATCTTTTATCTACTGGTAACGAGGAATTAATCACCCATGATACTTCATAAGGGTTTGGGTGTTTTTCAAAAGGAAGTCCTAATTGCTTTAAGGCCTTTTCAGATATGGCATTAACACTACTTCCACTATCTATGATCACTTTGTAAAATTCATTTCCCATTTTGATATAGGTGAAAAAAATAGCAGTCCTAAGAGAAGGTTCTTGGGAGGTTTGGAGGCATAATTTTCTCATTACATTAATAAATTGGTTACAATCTTCACTATCGTTGATCATAGCCTCATCCAATTCATAAACTTCATCTTCTAACTCAACTTCCTCATTAGTATCATCTGGAAGAGGTTCTGAAGTATCTATGACAAGGGCTAATTTTGGACAATTGGTCTTGACATGCCCTATTTGTTGGCAATTAAAACACCTAACATTGGTATTAGTTCTAGGGATTGTATTTGAGAATTGGGTAGTCTTTGGGAGGCTATTGTTGGGGCTCATATTTCTATTATTATTAGGAGGTAAGTTAAGGGTGCTATTTCCTTGTCCTCTAGTGAAGGTTCGGGGCTGATTGAGATTAGTATACCTAGGGTTCTTCTTAAAGAATCCATCTAATCTTAAGGCAACTTTGTAGGCTTCATCTAAGGTAGAAACTTCCCTAAGCTCTAATTCAATCTTAATATCTTCCCTAAGGCCTGTTTTAAACCTAGAAACAATGCTCAATTGATCTTCTTCTAACTCACAAGCAATCATTAATTCTTGAAATTCATTTATATAGTCTCTTACACTTCTTTGTTTTTGCTCGATCCTCTGCCATGTATCTATAAGTTGGCTTTTATAATTCACGGGGACGTATTTAGTCCTAAGCCTATTCTTCATTTCTGCCCAAGTAGTGATCCTAGCTTCATATCTATATTCACATATCTTTAGGATACTCTTCCAATAAGTCTTGGCAGATCCATCAAGTTTTAATTCAGCAAACTTCAATTTTCTTTCTTCCGAATAATCAAACCAACCAAAATAAGAGTCAAGGTGAGATTCCCAATTTAGAAATTCTTTTGGGTCATCTCCTCCCTTAAACATAGGGACATCTACCCTAACTTGGTTGTACTGGTATTCAGTTCTATCCCTTGGATAATGATCATGAGAGGGTATAAAATTAGAGGAATTATGACAATCATTAATAGGTTACTTGGGAATCTTTACATGAGAAGAGCTAGCTTCCCAAGAGTTGGACTTCTTTGGAGGTTCTAATTTCTGAAGTCTCATGTCTAGCTGATCATTTCTCATACTGTTGGATTGCACGTTGATAGTGAGGTTGTCTATTTTATCCATAAGGACTCTAGCCCAAGGAGGTATATCATCTTCTCGGGTGGGTTCAAAAGCGGTATGCGTGCATTCGCATTAGTAGGCACATCAGCAGTAGTATTAGGAGCAATGGCTTTAGATCTAGTATTCATGATGATTAATTAATAACAATACAAGGATAATAATTTCCTCTTAAGTGATATCAAATCAAACTGGGCTCTGATACCAAATATGATGTAGGATATTCTAAGAGATGTGTGTAAATCCTACAGTAAGGGAAGGATCTATGACTTGATATCGGCGATATTAATATTTATAGAGAAAGCTTATAGAGTGGAGATAGATGATAGGAAATGAGATAATATCATATAGGGAAATGGAAATCGTGAGAAGAGAATTTTGAAATACGATTAGGTAGAAATTATGGGGCAAGAAGGAATCAGAAAAGAACAGGGTGTAGATGGCGGAGAGAACGTTGGACTTATAGTATATATATTATTAAGAACTATTATTACCAAAAGAGATAGAGGAATGAATACCTGTCGGGATGGAAGACGATGCTCCGGGAGATAATCCGACGATATTTATTATCCTCGTTGACTCTGGTAGATCGTGGAGAAAGCGACAGAATGGAGGGAGAATAGGGGGAAGGATAGAACTCGGGATGAAAATGGGGCGGGACGGAGTCGACGGAGATGCAGGATGAACGCGAACACACGGGTAGCCAGTAGTAACCAAGAACAACTTTTCATTCATAAAAACTGACTTTGTTTCTTACATTTCTCTCTTTTATAGAGTGAGAGAGTTGAGAAGAGAGAGAATAAGGATCGAAAAGACTCGTATTCAGCGGTTACGGGCGGTTATGGCGATTGTCGGGACGCCTTCAGAATGTTGCGATTCCACGTGGAGAAGGGTCAACGCGCGCGTTTTTTGGCTGTTTATTTTGACTGTCGAATGACGCAGACACCATGCGTATATTGGCGATGACGGTTGTGAGTGTCGTGACGATAATTGAGTTTCGGATTCTTGATAGGGCTCGTCGCGGACAGGTGCAATCAGCTGGGACTCTTCGTCGTCTTTTACGATACTCTGGAATAAGTAATAGGCTCTGATGAACTTCCCTTTGACGGTATTTCTGATGGAAGTTTTGGCGATATCTTCGTGCTTCCGTATTAGTGATGGTCGATGATGTGGATGGCTGTCAAATGACAGGGCTTCTTCCAGGAATTCCAGTTGTTATGAAGAGGCGGTGACATGATATACTTGCGTGGGTAGATGGATTGGCACTTCTGCGGATGGCGCGTGAATGTCCGGCAGGTGGTGGATGTCCGGCAGGTGGATGGCGTGGGTAGACGTTTCAATAAGGTCTTCACATTTGGATTCAGATGTCTTCAGTGAGTGTTTTCTTTCTCCGCTATCATAGGAAGCTGTCTAAGTCTTCTGGTCTCTCCTCAAGATAAGAGAAGGTGTATGAATATGAGGGGCTTTGACAGCGTGAGAATAATCTGAGTCATTTGTCGTAGTAGTCACTAGAGTGAATGATGAGCTTGATAGTCTTCAAGGTATTGTCTTCTTTTGTCTTCGAGTAAAAGGCTTGGTATTGTTGCTTCATGTGAATAAATGCATGATAATATTCATATGAAGGCTTTGTCTTGAAGTAAACTAGGAAGGTAAATTCCTCCTTTAGATCTCTCCTAACATTTCTATCCATAGGTGGGTTTTCAATGAAAGAAGGGATATTTTACAAAAGTGTTCCTATTGATGTTTCTTGAGATCATTATTCATAACTTTACAAGGTACCTATGATATGGTGGATGTGGTTGAGACAATAGGGAACCTATATCAAAGGAAAATAGGTGGTTGACTTGGTCCTTCAAAGGGTTCTAAGTATCTAGGGATAAAAGTTAATTCCTTTTGACCAAGTCAATCTTTAGATCAGTTGATAAATGGAAGAGGAGGGAAATCAATCCCCATTGGGTCTTCACTCTCTTTTAAAGGCTTAGAGAGTTCTTCTTCACTCACTTCATGGATAGTGAGTTTTTCGAATTGTAGGGTGAGGAAAAGGATTGCATGTTGTTGTACTTGTGGATGGGTTCTCTTTCTCAATGCATACCTTGGTTCTATAAGAACGCTTGTGTTCTTTTGTTGAGAGAATTCTCCATCATTCTTGTGGAAGCTTTGAATTATCGTGGGGTAGGTAGCAACGTCATTGCGCGATCGCAGAAGTAATGGAATCGGTTTGTGGTGGCGTACGACCCCGGTCGCCACCAAGACACGATACCACGGCGCCGGAGGAGCCCTTTTGCGCGCGCGGATCTATCCGCTTATCTTTACTTCTTTATTTCTTTATTATGGACCTTTTGACCCGCACATGTTTAAGCGGGTCCTCGTTTATTTCTTCTCTCCCTTTAGGCTTCCGGGTGGGTTCTTCCCTTTTCGGGATCCCATTTGTGAAGCCCATCCTTCTTTGTGAACCTTTTATTCTATTTCTATGAGTATGGGTGTGGGTTGTGGGCCTCAAGTGGGCCCTTTCCTCTCTTGGCCCACCAAGGGCTCTATAAGAGGGGAAGGGACCCCCCCACAAACCCTAGCCGTCATTTGAAGAAAGAAAGGAGTGATCTCCCTCTCAAGTGGCTGCTCAAGGAAGGCCGGGGAAGGAGTCCAACCGCGCGCCGCCGCCGCGCCTTCGTGCCGCCGCCGCCGCCGCCGCGACGACCGCCGCCACTCCTTGCCCTGGCCACGGATTCTTCACCATCATCATCTCGACGCCGCCGTCCTCAAGCCGCCGCCGCCTCAGGCCGCCGCCGCTGCCGCCGCCTCCGGACCGCCGCACCGCCATCATCTCTACCTCCACCCCCATCTCCGGCCATCCCCAGCTTCTCCTCCGGCGAGATCTCCTCCCTCTCCGACCATCCCCTCCACTGTCCTCCTCCGTCCGCTGCCAAACCTCCTCCAGGATTTCCTCTCCCTGCAACTCCACCCCGCGCCCACCCTCCTGCAACCCCGGCCATCTTCCTGCCCCTCCCCGTCGACCCCCAAGGTCAGGAACGCCGCCGCCGCACCTCGCCGCCGCCGCGCCTCGCGCCGCCGCCATGATACGCCGCCGCCGCCTGCACGACCTGCTGCCGCCGACGCCCTGCCCGACCGCAGACGCGCGCCATCCCGACCTGCAAGCCCCACCGCTGTCCGCTCGCCCCCAGCTCCCCCGTCAAGCTCCGCATCCCAGCCCGCCACGAGGGCTCGCCGCGGCCTTCTCCCTCTAGTCCGCCGCCCGGCGAAGCCCGCCGCCGCTCCGGAATCGCCGCCACGAGCCTCTTCGCCGCGCGCGCTCGCGCTTCCGCAGCGGAACCCTAATCCACGAAGAAGAAAGTGGACGATTCCCGCCCGAGCCCGACTCCCGGCGGGAATCGTCCCCCTGCCGCCCTTCCCTCAAACCGGCCGCACCCAGCCCGAGCCGGACCCGGACCGCCCTAGGGCCTGGGTCGAGCCGCCCTGTGCTGACCTAATCGAGTCGGTCAGCTCGCACCCACGCCCGCGGAGTCCAAGCTGGTCCAGACCAGCCCGGACCGGACCGATCCGACCGGTCCAGACCGCCAGGCCGCCCCAGACCGGACCGGTCCGACCGATCCAGACAGCCAGGGCCACCCCTACCGGTCCGAACCGGCCCTGAACGGCCAGGCCGGCCCAGACCGGCTCAGACCGGCCCAGACCGGCCCAGACCGGCCCAAGCCGGCCCAGACCGGTCCAGAGCAGCCCAGGTCGGTCCAGACCGTTCCAGACCTCCCCGACCCGGACCGAACCGCCCTGATCCGGCCCAGGACGCCACCTCCCGCCTTCACCGTGTTCGTCGCGACCCGTTCGGCTCGTCGCGACTCGACATCGCCCCGCCCCGCGCCGATCGCCCCTCCGCGTTCTCTCGCCGACTCGCCCGGTGTCCGACATCGCTGCCGCGCCCGACGACCTCCCTCGCCCTGACCGACCGGGCTCGCGCCCCGCAGGTTAGCTTCAACCCCTCTTTCAAGTTAATTACTTTTCGAAGCATTTCCTTTACTCGTCTCCACCGCCGTCGGACGATGTAGATAGGGTAGTACGATTATAGGTTCGAGATTTTTGACGCGTACGTCAGGTCCGGTACCGAGCGTGGGCTGCAGCCTCCTGGCTACTCCCCGACGAGCGACTTCCACGCCTCCGGACGTGGATCGAGAGGATCTCACCCTACCCATCATCGCGAGTTTCCCCGGGTCACTCGGAGTCGACTCCGCTGACGGCACGTCCCGCTCGTACTTATGTTTTAGGTTAGGTCTCATACTTAGGGTCTAGGATTTGCTTATCCATAGGTTAGGTTTGAGAGGCTACCCTTAGTCGTCCTCAGGTTCATTGATCAGGCGCGAGGGTTTTCACCACCGCGTCCCTGCATCGTTTGTCCTTCGAGTGTGTCCGCAGTATCGTGATATACTGTCGTCTTCTTCTCACTGTTCTCAATAGTCTCTGAAGTAAATTGAGATACGTCCGGATATCCGTGACAGTGTTGACAAGTCTTTTATCCTTTGAAGTTTTCAATTTGACCAGCTGGCGGCGAGCAGATATTAGTAAGCGAAGGTTGATGGGGACGGTATTCTGATCAGAGTTTATTGAGCACGAGATTATCGAGAAGTGGTGTGATCATCGGAGGAGTCTGCGTCATACAGATGACGGTGAAGAGCCGTAAGTTTGATGGAGATGTCCATTGGACTGGACGTTGTCATCAAAGGTAATTTATCTTCACGCTTTATCAACCTTCACGACCGATGATCGACGGGAACGGACAAAGGTTCTGTCCGTGTTTTCATGAGTCTTGGTCGGTTTTATGTCCGCTGATGACAGAGATGAGGAGGGTCTCTAGAGAATCGTCAGCAGATATCAGATCAGCTCTTCATCTTTCTTGTGATAGTAAGGAGAACAGTTGTCCTTTTCTTGCTTCAACCATGGGGAAGGACTTATCCGTGGAGGGAGGAGGAATAGGACTTATTCACGTGTCGTTTTCGTGCGTCGTTAAAACACAAAGACGATAGTCAAACAAAATTTATAAAACCGAACTCACAAAGACAAGATATAATAATCAAGTATTTGGTAAGTATCGGGTCGATCCACAGAGAGCAGGGTTGACTTTAGTCGCAGAGCTCACTTGGTCAAACTTAGGTTTAAAAGTAGTTTTAAATAAGAGAAAATAATATTTACTGAGTGGAAATGATATAAGTAGACCGGATAAGAAGTTTTAAGAATTGAAATCTCTGATTTGACAGAGAAAAGTCAAAAGTCAAAGTCAAAGCGTTGACTTTGACCAACAGTAAGTGTTCTGCAAAATCAGAGAATCAAACAGAGTCAGAAGATTACGAAAAGTATATATTTAGAAACTAGAGACAAAATGGAATTTATTGATATATATTTCGTAATTTTTGGATAAGAAATGGATTTATTATGAATTATTGAAAATCAATGATCAGAAAATCCCCGAAATTGACACCTTCGAGGAAATCTTCAAATTGAATGCCCAAATGAAATCCAAATCTTGCAATTTATATGTAAATGGAAAGCTAAGAACCAGAGGAATCCAACAAGACCAAAATTATCAAATTCTGAGTTATCAATAAAAAGTAATTGACCCCGAAATTCAACGTTTGACTTCTAATGAAAGATGAACAGTCCGTGGTCAAACGTTAAATTGAAGGGTCAAATGAACTCGGAATTTGATGAATTTGCTATCCACGGAAAGCTGATGAAAAGAGGAATCCAATGAAACCAAAATCAGGTGATTTGGAATTATAATAAAAGAGATATCCTTTTTCAAAAGGATTTCAAAATCAAGTGATTTCAAAATCAGCGACTTTTCGGACCTAAAATTGGGGAAAATGAAGAACACTATGAACTAATTTGGAAAATTAAAGATCTAAACCTAGTAAAAATACAAATTACCTCTTGATAATAGATCGAACCTCACTACTAACCCGATTGCCGCAAGAATGGGGCCTCAATTCTCGTGAATTGAAGCGAATTTGCTCGGATTCTTCCTCGTGGACGTTCGGAATTCAAGGGGAAAATTCGATGAAATCAAGAGATGAAATCGTGATTATCATGCTTCAATGGCTGCGTCTCTACACTCTTGGAAGCAGAGGATCACGAGAACTTAAGACCTTCCTCGAAACTCGCTTAATTTCTTCACGAGTCGATCAAAAGTTGAAGAACAAAGAGAGGGAAATACATGCTTTTAAAGAGGGAATTAGGCCCGAAATCATGGCCATTGGAACGAGTCGTGAGCGTCGGTTGAAGCGTCATGGGAGCGATTCTCTGGTGCGGTGTCGATGCTCCCGAATTTGAAGTAAATTCTACCTCAAATTAGCCTCAATAAAAGCCACGATTGGACCACGATCGCGCCGCGATCAGGCCCCGATCGCGTCGCGATCGGGTCACGATCGTGGACCAATCGTGATTCTGCTCCTCCAAAATACCTTTCTGAAGATCGTAGAGATTAATCCGCCTTGAAGGAGTCACGATCGCGGCTCGATGGCGCCGCGATCGCGGTTTGATCGGACCGTGATCGTGATGTTCTTCCACGAACTTTCTTAGCCGTCTGATTTGATCAGGTAAGGTAGCGATCCTATCGTGCAATCAGGCTTTGTCCACGAGCATCGTCCGTCCGATGGTAATCCTCCGCTCCAGAAGCTTCCATGTGTCAATAGGTAAGGCATCGGATTGATTTCACTTAATCTTTTTTTTTAACACGTGCTTGATCTGGCGATCGCGTGGACTCGGGTCCACGCGATCTCCGCCGCTCTGATCCGATCTGACGCCCGCCAAGCCGCCACGTTGCCTGCAAGGTAAGAACCGTGTGGGAACATAGTCCCACACGGAAGAAATAAAGAGGAAGGATGCGTTTAAATAGAGGAGAAGATTCCCCTATTAACTATCCTAATCTCTCCTCTCTAGTCCGCGACACGTGGCGCCCCACACGGGCGCCCACGTGACCTCGTGGCATCCCTGCCACTTGGCGCGCCTCTTGCGTGGGCCACACGCGTCCTGCCACGTGGCCTCAGCGCCACGTCGTAACGGCGCGGTGGACCCGCGTGCCACGTGGGTCCGCTCGCCACGTCAGCCCCGCCTGGGCCCGCTCGCCACGTCAGCCGCAGGTAATTTCACCCCCTTTTTCGCGATTTAAACTAAGAAATTCCTTAAAAAATCAATTAAAAATCAAATAAAAATCAGAAAAAGTAGTATAAAACTTCAGAAATTCATATTTCTCAAAATACAACTCCTTTTTTAATCCAAATTTTCTCCATTGGATCACAAATTCTTTTCTTTTTAATATCATGTCATTTAAAATATGTTTTCAAGAAGGAAATAAAGATGAATCAAAATTTCATTAAATAAGTTCTAATTAAACATTCTAAATCATAAATTCATCCTAAAATCATCCTTCCAAACATTTACTAAAGTCAAAACTCATTTAATAACTGAGATTAACTTCTATTAATTTAAACAAAAGATTAATCATCTATTAAACATGAAATTATCCCTAATTTATGCATAAATATCAACTTTAGTGAAATGACATGCCAATGGAGAAAATTCCTAAAAAGTATGATAACATGCCTCATATTCACATAAAATAAGCATGAATATGAGTTAATTAAGATAAGAATTCATGTTATAAATGCATGTTATCACACCCCCCAACTTAAATCATTGCTAGTCCCTTAGCAATGGAAAGAGAAAAAGTATGAAATAGGACTAACAAGCTTAGAAAGCCATGGGTTAAGCATTGATAGAATCTGAAATGAATGTTCTACCTTAAATGATGCAAAGAAGAAAGTAATGTACTAGAAATTCAAGATCAAGGCATTCCTCCAGCAAGCACTTTAATCCACCAAATAAACTAAGAATGCTCTTGCTCTACATACTAATAGAATATACATAATTAGGAGAAATTCATCATACCAAACCAATCGTCGATTCCTCCTTGCACTATGGACATGAATGATAAGGGCACAAGAAGTAGAAACAAGCATCATACTTATATACATAGTGGCTATAAATAGAATCGGCTAAAACACATGGGAGGTAGCTTACCATTCTAATTCTACCTTTTTTTTTTTTTTTAAATTTTTCTTTCATACTAATTCTACTTTATTCATCCTAATTCTACTTGCTGCAAGCCTTTTTCAAGAGGGAGATTAGAGAATTCAGAATTTGAAATTTTCAAGGCTTTTTATGCAACTTTATTGAAAAAAACAACATACTTCATTTTCATGGTGCTCATCCTACCCATGTGCCGTCCTTAGTAGACATGCAGCTTATTCCCCCGAAGAGGTTTTGGTATCTCTATGGATCAGGGAGCTTCACTATGTCAATAATATTAATGCTAACAAAGGATGATACAAGCTACGACTTGCTATGGAAAGCGGAAGGATGTGCGTGCAAGGAGTCATTAACTCAAAGTTTAGAAAGAAGAATGAGTGGATGAGAAGTATAGAAAGTAATAAAAATCATACTATGAGCTTGAGTACACCCTTAGTTTGGATTTTATGGCTCCCCAAAGGAATACCTAAATCCCTAATTCCATCGACTCTACCATCTCCTCAACATACACTTAAGGTTGCTCTTCCCACAACTTTCTAAACAAATGGGGGTGTAAATGGACTCTATGCTTTTCTTTTTTCATGTTTTTTTGAAAAGATCATGTTGCTGTTCACATGTTTAAAAATCAGATCATGCATAGAATACTAAATGAAGAAATGCAAAAATTTTGAAAAATTCTAAGTTTTCTAGAAAACTCCCCCCATGCTCATTCTTTTTATTGTCCTCAATAAAACTCAACATGCTCATGGAAAAAGTGATGAAAATCAATATACATGGCATGCACATCAGTAAAAGAAAAACAATCATAAGAGGGAAAAGAAAAACTTAGCAGGAATTTTGCTTCGGTTGCATTCTTGTCTTCATTTTTGGAGTTGCTTTGGAGCTGAATTTCTTCTCTTTATGATCCTTTCTCCTTGGTACCTAAAAAGCTTATAGAAAAACAACAGCAAACATCAAAGCAAACAGCAAATATAAAATTAAAAATAGATACTAAAACAAGAACAAAAGTAGAAAAGAAATGGGAAGATAGAGATAAGGATGGGTTGCCTCCCATCAAGCACTAAGTTTTCTGTTTTCAGCATGTGCCTCCTCTTGTGCGCTATCAATGTGATCTTTCTTCACATTGAGGGCACGGCTCGACGATGCTTGCCCTAGGTTCCTAGGGTTGGCTAGAGGTTGGAAAGGTAACTCTATTCGCCTCCCATCCCTCTGCTCGGTAGAAGCATCGGAGAATTGGGCCTTAGCCCCTTCGACTCTATCAAGTCGGCCGCTAACCTCAGTCAACTTACTCATCATTTGTGCTAATGCACTCACGATGGGATCAGCTGAGGTTGCGGTAGGTGGCACTGCGTGTGACGGTAAACTCTCTTGGAGAAAACGAGAGGCGAACTGTGTCTGCCTCGAGTTCCCCATAAATTGCGGCGCGGATCCAAAGGGCTGATGAAATGAAGTGTGCTGCCCGCTCCGCTGCTGCGCATAAGATGGGTTATTATAATTAGAATAACCCTCATTCGGGTGGTGATACCTACCCGCTTGGCTCAAACCTGCATATGGCATAGGGTTTGGCTGAAATGGAACTGGACCTTGAATTGCCATCACGGGCCAATCCAACTCGACGTGCTCAACATTAGAGCAATGTGAATGCGGAGAGACATCGCTATGTGATACTGGAGCGAGGCCATCAAAACCCGGTCGGATCTTAAGCGAATCCATGATCAAATTCTGTGCCACGGTCAGTTTTTCAATTTTATCTAAAAGCATACCTGTCTCCACCGCCTTCGCATCCAACATACCTCCCTTTGCGGGTGTGCTCCGCCCACCGAAGGATTTAGCCGCATGATGATGGCTATTCTCCGCCACCAACTCGATCAATTCGAGGGCTTCATCCCCATATTTGCTCATGAATGTGCCTCCACTAGCGGCATCAAGCAAATATCTGTCAGGTGCACCTAAACCATCATAAAAAATCTGAGTAATTTCATGCTTAGGTATACCATGATGTGGGCATTGTCTCAAGAGATCTCTAAGTCTCTCCCATGCCTCATAAAAAACCTCACCCGGCCCTTATGAGAATTCGCGTATGGCGCGTCTCACGGCACTAGTCTTACCTACCGAGTAGTACTTACGCAAAAATGCGTCTTCCATATCTCTCCATGAAGCAAACTCACGACCCAAGGTGAAAAACCACTCCTTTGCCCTTTCCTTAAGCGTGAAGGGGAAGAAGCGCATCTTGGCCGTCTCGGAGGGGACATTGTGGAATTGATTGAATTCGCATACCTGGCTGAATTCGTCCACATGTCTATATGGGTCCTCCGATGGTAGTCCATGAAAGATGTGTAAAAGGCCAAGAATATGTGAGTCAATTTTAAAATTGGCACCTCGTTGAAGAGGGGCATTGACTCGCGTAGTCTGCCTTTGGACGACCGGTCTAGCGTAATCGCTGAGGCGTCGTCTCACTCCCTCGGTAGGGAAGAGGGGCGTCCATAGGTTCTCCTCGCTCCGGTGTGGCGGGGGACTGGCATAGAATCGATAGAAGCCTCCGATGGAGCTATGGAATGTACGGATGTGTCGAAGAGGTCCTCATACAAGGAGTTGTTCCTTGTATGCCTCGTGGATCGCAGATTATGGTGTCATTGTTGTCCTCCTCTGTTCCTAGGATGCCTATTCATATCTAAAGCCAAAAGATCACGAAACAGCAGGTATATATATAAGAAAGTCAGAAAAGAGTGAGACGAAAAGGATGATGTTCAAATGAGAAATGCTTCACTTAATCTATCAAAAAGATAGATCAAGCTACACACTATCAAAAAGCACACCAATAAAGATAATAATACTAATAGCTCACTGATAACAAAGAATGAATCTCAGATATATCAAAATCGACGTCTCGATTAGGTGAAAAACACAAATTAGACTACCAAAATTGCACCAAAACTATCAAATTATGGGCAAAATTAGGTAATCTTACCTCGCTATACCTTTTCCACCACTGATAAGGTCTGATAAATTCTCTGCATGTCAGTAAACAACAGAAGATAGAAACCCAAATATAACCAAGAAATCAAAGCAATCAAATCAAAAACGCATGCTCCCTAGCAACGACGCCATTTTGACGTGCCGTTTTCGTGCGTCGTTAAAACACAAAGACGATAGTCAAACAAAACTTATAAAACCGAACTCACAAAGACAATATATAATAATCAAGTATTGGGTAAGTATCGGGTCGATCCACAGAGAGCAGGGTTGACTTTAATCGCAGAGTTCACTTGGTCAAACTTAGGTTTAAAAGTAGTTTTAAATAAGAGAAAATAATATTTACTCAGTGGAAATGATATAAATAGACCTGATCAGAAGTTTTAAGAATTGAAATCTCGGATTTGACAGAGAAAATTCAAAAGTCAAAGTCAAAGCGTTGACTTTGACCAACAGTAAGTGTTCTGCAAAATCAGAGAATCAAACAGAGTCAGAAGATTACGAAAAGTATATATTTCGAAACTAGAGAGAAAATGGAATTTATTGATATATATTTCGTAATTTTTGGATAAGAATTGGATTTATTATGAATTATTGAAAATCAATGATCAGAAAATCCCCGAAATTGACAGCTCAGAGGAAATCTTCAAATTGAATGCCCAAATGAAATCCAAATCTTGCAATTTATATTTAAATGGAAAGCTAAGAACCAGAGGAATCCAACAAGACCGAAATTATCAAATTCTGAGTTATCAATAAAAAGTAATTGACCCCGAAATTCAACGTTTGACTTCTGATAAAAGATGAACAGTCCGTGGTCAAACATTAAATTGAAGGGTCAAATGAACTCGGAATTTGATGAATTTGCTATCCACGGAAAGCTGATGAAAAGAGGAATCCAATGAAACCAAAATCAAGTGATTTGGAATTATAATAAAAGCGATATCCTTTTTTCAAAATCAGCGACTTTTCGGACCTAAAATTGCGGAAAATGAAGAGCAATATGAACTAATTTGGAAAATTAAAGATCTAAACCTAATAAAAATACAAATTACCTCTTGATAATCGATCGAACCTCACTACTAACCCGATTGCCGCAAGAATGGGGCCTCAATTCTCGTGAATTGAAGCGAATTTGCTCGTATTCTTCCTCGTGGACGTTCGGAATTCAAGGGGAAAATTCGATGAAATCAAGAGATGAAATCGTGATTATCATGCTTCAATGGCTGCGTCTCTACACTCTTGGAAGTAGAGGATCACGAGAACTTAAGACCTTCCTCGAAACTCACTTAATTTCTTCACGAGTCGATCAAAAGTTGAAGAACAAAGAGAGGGAAATACATGCTTTTAAAGAGGGAATTAGGCCCGAAATCGTGGCCAGTGGAACGAGTCGTGAGCGTCGGGTGCAGCGTCATTGGAGCGATTCTCTGGTGCGGTGTCGATGCTCCCGAATTTGAGGTAAATTCTACCTCAAATTAGCCTCAATAAAAGCCACGATTGGACCACGATCGCGCCGCGATCAGGCCCCGATCGCGCCGCGATCGGGTCACGATCGTGGACCAATCGTGATTCTACTCCTCCAAAATACCTTTCTGAAGATCGTAGAGATTAATCCGCCTTGAAGGAGTCACGATCGCGGCTCGATGGCGCCGCGATCGCGGTTTGATCGGACCGTGATCGTGATGTTCTTCCACGAACTTTCTTAGCCGTCTGATTTGATCAGGTAAGGTAGCGATCCTATCGTGCAATCAGGCTTTGTCCACGAGCATCGTCCGTCCGATGGTAATCCTCCGCTCCAGAAGCTTCCATGTGTCAATAGGTAAGGCATCGGATTGATTTCACTTAATCTTTTTTTTTAACACGTGCTTGATCTGGCGATCGCGTGGACTCGGGTCCACGCGATCTCCGCCGCTCTGATCCGATCTGACGCCCGCCAAGCCGCCACGTTGCCTGCAAGGTAAGAACCGTGTGGGAACATAGTCCCACACGGAAGAAATAAAGAGGAAGGATGCGTTTAAATAGAGGAGAAGATTCCCCTATTAACTATCCTAATCTCTCCTCTCTAGTCCGCGACACGTGGCGCCCCACACGGCGCCCACGTGACCTCGTGGCATCCCCTGCCACTTGCGCGCCTCTGCGTGGGCCACACGCGTCCCTGCCACGTGGCCTCGGCGCCACGTCGTAACGGCGCGGTGGACCCGCGTGCCACGTGGGTCCGCTCGCCACGTCAGCCCCGCCTGGGCCCGCTCGCCACGTCAGCCCCTGAGTAATTTCACCCCTTTTTTTCGCGATTTTAAACTAAGAAATTCCTTAAAAAAATCAATTAAAAAAATCAAATAAAAAAATCGGAAAAAAATAGTATAAAAACTTCAGAAATTCATATTTCTCAAAAATACAACTCCTTTTTAATCCAAATTTTTCTCCATTGGATCACAAATTCTTTTCTTTTTTTAATATCATGTCATTTTAAAATATGTTTTTCAAGAAGGAAAATAAAGATGAATCAAAAATTTCATTAAATAAGTTCTAATTAAACATTCTAAATCATAAATTCATCCTAAAAATCAGCCTTCCAAACATTTACTAAAGTCAAAACTCATTTAATAACTGAGATTAACTTCTATTAATTTAAACAAAAGATTAATCATCTATTAAACATGAAATTATCCCTAATTTATGCATAAATATCAACTTTAGTGAAATGACATGCCAATGGAGAAAATTCCTAAAAAGTATGATAACATGCCTCATATTCACATAAAATAAGCATGAATATGAGTTAATTAAGATAAGAATTCATGTTATAAATGCATGTTATCACTTATCCTTATAAATATTTCCCCTGGCGATGATGTCTTTGAGTTGTCAGGCTTCTTGTATATGTTGTGCTGAGCTCCAATAAATAGATGCATGGTTTACTCATGCAAAAGCTTGGTCTTGAAACAAAATAAGAAGATAGTGTTCTTCCATATGTAATTGACATGTAGATCTCTCCTACAATTCTAATTAAAGGTGGTTTCAAAGAAAAGGGATTTTAACAACAAAGATGTTCCTATTATCTTCTTTTGAGATCATATATTCACATAAGGCACCTAACATGTAGTGGAGGTGGTTTGGGAAGAAGGAACCTATTTCAAAGATAAAAGATGGTTGACTAGGTCTATTCAAAGAATTCTAGGTATCTAAGGATAAAATTTAATTTCTTTTGACCAAGTCAATCTTTAGATCAGTTTATAAAGGGGAGAGTAGGGAAAAGATTACCATCGGATCTTCACTCTCTTTTAATGACTTAGTGGTGGCGTACGACCCCCGTCGCCACCAAGACACGATACCACGGCGCCGGAGGAGCCCTTTTGCGCGCGCGGATCTATCCGCTTATCTTTATTTCTTTATTTCCTTATTATGAACTTTTGACCCGCACGTGTTTAAGCGGGTTCTCGTTTATTTCTTCTCTCCCTTTAGGCTTCCGGGTGGGTTCTTCCCTTTTCGGGATCCCATTTGTGAAGCCCATCCTTCTTTGTGAACCTTTTATTCTATTTCTATGAGTATGGGTGTGGGTTGTGGGCCTCAAGTGGGCCCTTTCCTCTCTTGGCCCACCAAGGGCTCATTAAGAGCGGAAGGGACCCCCCCACAAACCCTAGCCGTCATTTGAGAAAAAAGAAAGGAGTCTTCTCCATCTCGAGTGGCTGCTCACGGAAGGCCGGGAAGGAGTCCAACCGCCGTCGCCGCCGCCGCGCGCCGCCGCACGCCATCGTGCCGCCGCGCCGCCGCCGCGAGCGACCGCCGCCACTCCTTGCCCCGCCATGCTGGTACCTCTGCTGCTGCCCCAGCCGCCGCCGCCGACCTAGCGCCGCCGCCGCCGCCTTCGAGCCGCCGCCGCCGCCCTTGCTCCGCCGCCGCTGCTGCTGTTCAGCACCATCTCCATTTCCACCTCCATCTCCGGCGAACCGCCCAGCCGCCGTTTCGATCACCTTCCTCCCCACGATTCTGCCTCCTCTCCTCCTCCACGGACCACCCTCTCCATCTTCCCCTCCACCTCCACCTCCATCTCCGGCGAACCTCCCTGCCGCCGATTCCGATCATCTTCCGCCCCTCGATTTCGCATCCCTTCCTCCTCCACGGACCACCATTCCCAATCTCCTCCTCCACCACCATCTCCGGCGAACTTCCCAGCCGCCGAAACCGTTCACCTTCCTTCCCCCGATTTCCCCTCCCATCGACCCCTGGATCCCGCCGCCGCCTTCGCATCCCGTTGCCGTCGACGCCACGCCCGGCCGCAGACGTTGCCGCCTTCACGCTCGCCGCCCGCAATCCCTTCGCGGCCTTCCCCGCCGCCGATCCGCTCGCCTCCAGCTCTCTCCGTCAAGATCCGCGCACTGCCCCGCCACGAGGGCCGCCACCCCCTTGCGTCCCTCCCTGTCCGACCGCCCGGCGAACCCTCTTCCGCCCCGGAATCGCCGCCCTGCCTCCATCGCCGCGCGCCGCCCGCCCACCGGCCTGAAACCCTAACCCGGGCCGAGAGACGACTGGACGATTCCCGCTGAGCTGACTCAGCGGGATCGCCCTCCCATCCCCCACTTCACCATCCGGCCCGGACTCGCCCTGCCTCACTCTCGGACCGCACTCAGCCGCGCCCGAGCAGCCTGCCGGCCCGTGGGCTCTGCCCCGATCTGGCAGCGACCGCCCGTGCCGGTCCTCAGCCGCGGCCCGGACCGCCCAGGCTGGGCCCCGCCCAGCTGGCCGAGCCGGACTCCGACTCCAACTGTCCGGACCGAGCTCGACCGCCCTACCGGTCCGAACCGGCCCTGTAACGGTCCAGACCGGGCCTCAGACGGTTCAGCACTGCCCTGCAGACGGGTCAGTCCGGGTCCCAGCACTCGCCTGACCGCCTCGAACCGGTCCAGCATCGCCCAACCGGTCCAGGGCGCCGCCTCCCGCCTACCTGTGTTCGCTGCGCCCGTCCGGCTCGCCCCGACTCATCATCGCTCCGTCCCCCACGCCGATCGCTCCCCGCGCTCCCCGCCGACTCGCCTGGTGTCCGACCTCGCTGCCGCGCCCGACGACCTCCCTCGCCCCGACCGACCGGGCTCACGCCCCGCAGGTTAGCTTCAACCCCTCTTTCAAGTTAATTACTTTTCGAAGCATTTCCTTTACTCGTCTCCACCACCGTCGGACGACGTAGATAGGGTAGTACGATTATAGGTTCGAGATTTCTGACGCGTACGTCAGGTCCGGTACCGAGCGTGGGCTGCAGCCTCCTGGCTACCCCCACGACGAGCGACTTCCACGCCTCTGGACGTGGATCGAGAGGGTCGCACCCTACCCCTCATCGCGAGTTTCCCCGGGTCACTCGGAGTCGACTCCGCTGATCGGCACGTCTGCCTGTACTTATGTTTAGGTTAGTTCTCGTACTTAGGGTCTAGGATTTGCTTATCCATAGGTTAGGTTTGATAGGCTACCCTTAGTCATCCTCAGGTTCATTGATCAGGCGCGAGGGTTTTCACCACCGCGTCCTGCATCACTTAGAGTGGTCTTTTTCACTCACATCATGGATAGTGAGTTTCTCAAATTCTTTTATAAGGAAAAGAATGGCATGTTGCTGCAACTGAGGGTGGGTTCTCTTCCCTAAATTATACCTTGGTTCCAAAGGAGGCCTTGTGTTCATTTGTTGAAGTGAGTCTCCATCAGAACATCTTTGTTATTAAATTCCTTCTCTCTTTGAATACCACCTATAGATAGAATTATAGGAGAGATCTAAATAATATTATTATCTTTGGAATCTGCCCTCAAAGAAGACAATCGTGGAGATCATCATTCTAACTACCTACGAGGTCCAAGATCATACTAAGAGCGCAAAGAAACCTCCTAATTGAAGAGTGTCAAACTCATGATTCATTCAAAAGTGAATATGAAGACAACTACAACAAGAAGAGCTTCACGCTTACTAAAGTTCACGAAAGCCTTTTATATGATGATAATCAGGCTGATGAGAGCTACCACCAAGGAAGATCATCACAAGGATAGGTTTCCCCCATCTTCTCTTTGATTACCATTTCCACGATTGAAGAGGAAAAGGAAAATTACTCTTCTTATCATCATGAGAGCAAAGAAGATAAATAAGCCTGCCATGAAGAACTCGAAGGAAGAAGCTAACAAGGAGTACTACCACCCATTTAATCAAGACCCTCGCGGTCCTCCAAGGTCACCTCAAGGTCAACGAGATTTAGATGAAGAATATCGCAGGAGTAATAATGACACGTGAAGCCTCCACGAAGATGATAACATTGAATAAACGTGAAGCCCTCCACGACAACACTATTATTGGCTTCCATGGGATTTAATTCTCCTAACAGGAGGCAGCATGATCGAAATCTAATCACACAGGTATGACTGATAAGTCTCAATTTATCACTGAAATTACACACCACTTAGGGTTAGATCCACTGATTACGACAATAGATACATCTAATTATGGATAAAAGTAAGTGAAATCAGGTTTGAAATGATTTAATACACCTTCTAGATTTTTCTGAGATTTTTCCTTGATTTTCATAATTCTGTGTGAATGGAAATAGGAAAGAGATCACAATTTTAATTTCTCTAGTGGCATTTTTGTTATTTTGAGGGCTGTGAGGGGTCGTATGGTTTCTGCAGGGAGAAGTGCAGGCAACGTGGCACACGCTCGTTTGTCGGGAAGAAGAGAGTGGACCATTCGGAAAACTCACCAAATCCAAACACGTGGAGCATGCGCAGGAGAGAGAAGACCTCTTCATGAGGATCTAACGGCTGTGAGTACCCAAGGAATCAGCCGTCAGATCAAGCCAAAAGTTTAGGGGGGACTTTTTCGCGCGCTTGACGTTTTCATCATTTTTTCGGAGAGAGGGTTTTCAATACAAAGGTAGCCGTTTTGCTCTCTTGTAATCACTTCGCACATCTGGTTTTCTCCAAAGTGAATGAGAGGAAGCGAATGGTGGAGTCCATCTTCAGCCATAGCAGATGCTATTGAGGAGTGGGGAAACTAATCCCGGTAGAGAATCGTGGAGAAACGTTGCCTAAGGCCAGGATGTGGGGTGACACTTAGGTAAGACATCTCGTCGATCTCTGTTTAACTCTTCGTATTCCTAGGGGATCTTGGGTTCAGAACATATCCAAGATCACTATGTTTTCTGAAACATCTCAGTATGTTCTTTACTTCGGAATTTGTGATAAGTTTATGATAGTTTAAATTCAGTGTTGCACTTCGGAATCCTTCGATTACTTCTTTACTTCTAAACTTCATGCTAAAAATAGTTTCCCGAGTTGCACCGACAAATCAATCGGCTAATAACTAGATTTCCCCTTTTCTGCAGGTTTTCCAAAACCAAGAAAAAGAAATCCGATTGATTAGGTTTGACCTCCTTTCCCCAATTTGATTCGTTTCAGATCGAATCAAGTTATTTTGAATTGATAGAGTAGGATGTTAGGAATAAACATCATTACTAAATAAATAAGTAAGTATATATTTGTCGTGGAAATCATCAAAGTGAACCCTAATCTCTGTGGACGTGACACCCTACTTACCACTAAACCAGGTAGGAATTACAAATGTTTTGATTGATCCAAGATTAACCAACGACAAACTCACTGAGTATTTTAGACTAAATTTTGGATTATCAATGACGATAGCTAAAAACATCAATCAAGCTTGTGTGAAGAACAAAGATTGCTCTGAGAGGACCAGTCAAAGACAAACGGAGAAAACTTCTGATCTACTGAAGATCTCAATCATGACGCCGAATCCACACCTCTCCATCTGCACCGCAAAATACATTTTCGCCAAGTCACCCAGCGACCGCGACGATCTCGCGTTACTTGCCCTTGCCTTGCTTCTCTTCTCTTCCATCTTGCCAACTGACCAAGCGGAGTGGTGGCATACGACCCCCGTCGCCACCAAGGCATGACACTACGGCACCGGTGGAGCCGACACCTACGCGCGTCCAGCCCCCTCGACAGGCGAAGACGAAGGATTCCGAGTTTCACTACACCAAGTGAGACCCTCTTCTCGCCACGAGCTCGCGCGCGTGGAGCTATCTTTTCTGTTTTCTGTTTCATTATGACTTTATTTAGCCCGCACGTGTTTAAGCGGGCCTTTGCATGTCTCTCTCTCTCTCTTTAGGCCTCCGGGTGGGTTTCCCTTTGTTTCGGGACCCTAGCCTAAGGCCCTTTCCCTTTGTGAACCCTCCATTCTATTTCTATGAGTATGGGTGTGGGTTGTGGGCCTCAAGTGGGCCCTTTCCTCTCTTGGCCCGCCAAGGGCTCTATAAGAGGGGAAGGGACCCCCCCACAAACCCTAGCCGTCATTTGAAGAAAGAAAGGGTCTCCCTTCATCTCAAGTGGCTGCTCAAGGAAGGACAAGGAGGGGAACCAACCGCCGCCACCGCCGCCGCCACCGCCGCCGCACCAGTAGTGCCGCCGCCGTGCTCGCGCCGAGGCCGCCGCCTTCTCCTGCGCTTGCCCATCTGATCTCCTTTGTGCAGCCTTTCCAGCCGCCGCCGCCGCTGCACGCAGCGCTGCCAGCAGCCGCCGCCGCCGCCGAGATCGCTGCACCACCACCTCCCTTCCTCCTCCACTGACCATCCTCTCCATCCCCCACTCCACCTCCACCACCATCTCCGGCGAACCGCCCAGCCGCCGCCTCCGACCATCTCCCTTCCCCCAATTTCGCCTCCCTTCCCCCTCCATGGACCATCATCCCCACTTCCTCCTCCTCCTCCATTTCCCGGCGAACCCCTGCCGCCGCCTCCCTTCCTTCTTCCCCATCGAGTTCCCCTTCCATCCACGTCCCAGGCCTCGACCGCCGCGGCCGCAACCCGCGCCGCTGAAGCCCGCGTCGCTGCTGCGCCTAGACGCGCTCCCCTATCGCGCCTCGCTCGCTGCCGACGCCTCGCTGGCTGCAGACACCACAGCCGCCCGCTCGCGCTCGCGCGTCACCTCCGAGAGCTCCACGCCCCATTCCGCCTCGAGGATCGCTGCCCCTGGCCTCTCCTCGACTCGCCGCCCAGCCGCGCCCGCCTCCGCGCCGCACCGCCGCGCGCCGCCTGCACTCCCCGCAAGGAAACCCTAGGGGACGAGTGAACGATTCCCGCCGAGTCAACTCAGCGGAACCGCTCCCCACTCAGCCCCGGACTCAGCCCGAGTCACACGAGCTGGCTCGAACCGTTCTCGACCCACCCGGTCCGCCCCTGTGGCTGATCCGAGTCAGCCCGCAACCGGCCGGACTCGCGGCCTGACCAGGCTGGGCCCGTCCCTGTGCCAGCCTCAGCCCTGGCTCAATCCGAGCCGCTCGATCGACCCAGCTGGCCGGGACTAGCACCGCCTAGTGCCTAGAACGGCCCGAGCGCACCGACCGGCCCTGCACGGCCCTGCCGGGCTGGACCGGTCCAGACCGCCCGAGCCGGCCTGCACCGGCCTGCACCGTCCAAACGGCCCAAACCGGCCTAAACCGGTCCGGACCGGCCCTGTAGCCGCCTGAGTCGGCCTGCACTCATTCCAGACTCTCGACCGGGCTCGAACCGCCCCGCACCGGCCCGAGACGCCACCTCCCGCCTTCATCGTGTTCGTCGCGATCCGTCCCGGCTCGCTGCGACTCGACAACGCCCGCCCCGCGCCGAACGCCCTCCGCGTTGCCTCGCCGACTCGCCTAGTGTCCGAGCACGCTGCCGCGCCCGACGACCTCCTCGCCCCGACCGACTGGGCTCGCGCCTCGCAGGTTAGGCACTCATCCCCTTTCTCTTACTTTGAAGTTCTATATTTCCTTCGCATTTCCCGCGCTTGTCTCTACCGCCCTCGGGCCTAGTTAGGCTGAGTGACGTCAGGGTTCGGGATAGGGATCGTGGATCCGGTCGCCGGGTTGACGATCGAGCTCCCCGACGACCCAAGGTTGCTCTCTCCCCTGCATCGACGGATCCGGGAGGACTCCCGCCCCATCCTACTCGGTGTACCCCAGGAGCACTGTGACGATGCGCCGGAAGGTTGGCTGCTTGAGGACATTTAGGATATCATTACATCATCTAGACACGTAGTTCTGCCGCTCCTAGTTTCCCCTTAGAGGATATTAGCGTAGGACCGAAACACACCGTCGGTCCTGCGTCATCTTGGTATCAGAGCACAGGCTGTGGTCGCTCGACTGCGCTCGCCGCCCCTGTTCCATTTCATATAGTTAGTTAGATTATCCATCACTCATCATACATCACACTAGGGATAGCCCCTCTTCCTATAGCCGGGTACTAGCCATGGTTGTCGAGACGCGCTCTGCCAGAGCCGCGGTTCGAGAGGGATTGTTATCCCCACCACGGGATCCTCGGGGTCCCGCGGGCATTCCGATGCCCGACGGCGGAATGGAAGGTGTCCGCCTCCTCCTCCGCCTCCCGCTCGCACTGGATAGGCGGTCCGTCCCTCTCCGAGGCCGGACTCTACCTAGCTCTCACTCGTCCCGATGGGACTGCATCCACACGTGCTCACTCCCCCTTCGCTCGATCACGACGACAGCGCTCTGGGAAGGCCCCAGCTATGACTACCGACGATCGGCCTTCTACCAGCCAGCCTCAACGCGGAGGACGTGACCGACCTCGATCGCCTTCCGTAGGCGATCCCTACCTCCCCACGGCAGATCTTCACCGCACGGTGAGTGCCGTACTAGAGCAGATGGGAGTCCCGATCCCATCCATTTCGGGCCGCATGGCCCCGCAGCGACACCCACTTGGACCTGAGCGCCCCACGGGCGATGTTCGAGTGCTCGACGAGTTGGATCGACGACCTAGCCCACGGAGGGGCCCCTACGTGCAGACCCCGCATCCAGACAGGGCGATATGATGATCGACCGACTCAGGGTGGCCACTCGAGGGACTACCGCCCGGACGAGACAGGCCTGAGAGGTGCCCGCCCCTACGATGATCGCTATGATTATCGGGGTGATCGCGCACCAGTAGTCCCCGCATACGGAGCTCAGGATCGTGGGTATCCCGACCGCCGAGTCGACCCACCCCGCCCCCGTGATTATAATCACAATGGCGAGTACACTACCGGCGCTCGCGGAGACCTGCGTCGCCGCGGAGACTACGATCCCCGACCGGAGTATTCCCGCCATGATCGTGATATTCCCCAGCGCGCACCACCGCGCCCGGACTACGCCGAACCCTACGATCGGGTGTATGACCACCGGCACTACCCCAGCCCGCCACGACATCAGCACGACGATCGAGATTACCACGACCGACGTGATGACCCCGATCGTCGTCGAGAGGACCATCGCACTCGGATGCAGAAGAGCGTGAGGGTTGAGGTCCCTGTCTTTGATGGTTCTCGAGAACCCAAAGACTTCATTGATTGGGAGTCCAGCATGAACTCCTATTTCCGCTGGTACCGTATGGACACCGACCTCTGTGTTGAGTACGCAGAGATGAGACTTGGCGGACAGGCCAAGATCTTATGGGAGAACGAGTATCTAGCCGCCGAGAGGCGAGGGCTCCCGATCACTACCTGGGCCGAGATGGTTCAGAAGCTGCGGAACAAGTATGTTCCGCGGCAGTACGAGGCGACACTCTTCCTATCGTGGCTTGACCTTCGACAGGGCAAGTCACCTGTGCGGGATTATATTCAGACATTCGAGGAGTGTCGGATGAGGTGTCGATTTGTGGAGGACCCACGGATCGTCATTGGCCTCTTCACACACGGGCTGACCACCCGTCTTCGGAATGAGGTGCTTAAGAGCTGTCCTTCCGAAGTTGACGAGGCCTACCGCATCGTGGAGCATATGGAGAGGCATGGAGACGACGCCCTGGGTGACGACGACCCTCGAGACCACCCGGCCCCGTTCACCCGCTCCACGACGGCTACCACCCCATCCCAGCCTCGACCTAGTGGCGGGAACGGCCGGACTGTCCCGCCCACTTCGTGGGGTCAGCCCCAGCTCCACGAGCCGCGACGACGGATTCGTCCCCTCCGTCTCGACCGCCGTTGCCCCTCCGCCCATCACGTGTTTCAAGTGCCAGGGCAGGGACATCGGGCCAGCCGTGCCCGTCTTCGAATCCTGCTCATCGGGTTAGAAGACGACGCCCGACTACTAGGGTAGATGATGACGTCGTAGGAGACGACGCTCTACGTCGCCGACGATGGGCTAGAGGAGGAGTGCTTGGATCCCGACGCTCATTGGCACCATAGAGATCACTCCTGCGGTTTCCTCTCGCCTCCCGACGGCACACCTCAGAGGCTCCGTGAGCCGCTGTCGTCGTGTCGATGCCCTGCACTCGCGATGGCCCGCTGACTCGGTCTCCCTCGGATCCTACGAGAGGCGACGACGTTTCAGGTGAGGACGTCTACATTGCTGCCAACGGACTAGATGAGGATTGCCCGGATTCGGACGTCCTGGCTACATCGGGATCGCCCGTGCTACGTCCCTCCCCACTCCCCCCGGCACCTCACGGATCCCCGTAGTCGCATTGCAGTGCCGAGCCCCAGCAGTGGCACTCCGTGGCCCCAGCCCTCCCCGGACACGATCTCCGGCTCGACTCCCGTCCGCGAGGACCCGCGCCGCACCCACGTCGACACCCGCGCCTCCTCCCTGACGGTGGATCAGGCCGTACCTCGTCACCGACCCCCGATCTGGGTAGCCGATTGCGCACTTCGCACGTCGATCTTTTACACTTATGTGAAGATCAATGGGCAAGTGTGCAAGTTGATAGTCGATAGCGGCAGTTGCGTCAACGCCGTATCAGACACGATGATTCCACGGCTTGGGCTATCGACTCACCCGCACCCGACACCCTACGACGTGTCTTGGATCGATACTACGTCTCTTCCTGTGAGACTCCAGAGTAGGGTGCCATTGCGGATCAGCACTTATGACGCTACGATGAAAATCGGGAGCATCATACTTGGGCGACCGTGGTTATACGACCACGACGTCCAGCTGGCAGGAAGGGCAAACACTTGCACCTTCATGCACCGTGGCCGTAGAGTTGTGTGGGTCCCCTACACTGCCCGGCCACTTGCGCCTACCGCCTCCTCGAGTTGGACTTATGGTGGTTCGAGGTCCGGAGTTCCAGCGGAGTATCCGGGACGAGCTCTCAGACACCCCAGTCTGCTTTGCCTTAGCTCTCGACGTCCCCACCGGAGCTGACCCACCTACGCATTTCCCCGAGGCTGAGCCGATCCTAGCGGAGTTCGGAGACGTATTCCCGGAGGACTTGCCCGGCGAGTTGCCGCCGATGCGCCATATCCAAAGACGCGATCGATCTCGTGCCGGGAGCTTCCCTCCCGAACCTCGCCCCACTACCGGATGGAGCCCGCACGCTACGAGGAGCCGTGGCGACGAGTTCAGGAGCCGTTGGCGAAGGGTCTCATCCAGAGAGCCTTTAGCCCCCGCGCGGTACCCTCGCCCTTCTTGCGCCAAAAAGGATGGTACTGGCGCATGTGTTGTGATAGCCGTGCTATCAACGTGATTACTGGGTCAAGTACCGCTTTTCGATTCTCGCGCCCGCAGGACTTATTCGACATGATGGCAGGATCTCGTAGTCTTCTCAAATATTGATTTGAGAAGCGGATACCATCAGGTGCGGATTCGCCCCGGAGATGAGTGGAAGACCGCCTTTAAGATAAAGGACGGTCTGCAGTGAGTGGCGAGTGATGCCGTTCGGCCTCTCGAACGCGCCTAGTACGCTCTGGCCGGCTGATGATCGAGGTCTTGCGCCCATTCATTGGCAAATTTGCTCGTCGTCTACTTCGACGACATACTTATCTACAGCCGCAGTCGAGAGGACCATCTCCACCATCTCCGCGAGGTCTGCGATGCACTTCGACGGGAGAAGCTTTACGCTCACCCCAAGAAGTGCTACTTCTTCACGACCGAGGTTTCCTTTCTAGGATTCATCGTGTCAGCTGTTGGCGTGTCCGCCGATCCGGAGAAGGTGCGAGCCATTACGTCGTGGCCGCGACCTTCCACCATCCACGACATTCGGAGCTTCATTGGATTGGCGACGTTTTATCGCCGATTCGTCCAGAACTTTAGTTCTGTGACGGCACCGATCACGGACTGCCTTAGGCTGGATACATTCCAGTGGACTGAGGCAGCCGAGCTGGCCTTTAGTCGATTGAAGGCCTTGATGACCCAGGCACCGGTCCTACGGTTACCTGACTTCGGGAAGGTGTTTGAGGTCGCATGCGACGCTTCCGGCGTTGGCATTGGGGGTGTCCTGAGCCAGGATGGCCACCCCGTGGAGTTCTTCAGCGAGAAGCTGAATGACGTCAGACTCCGGTACTCTACGTACGATAAGGAGTTCTATGCCGTCATTCAGGCTTTGCGACACTGGCGCCACTATCTCCTGTCCAAGGAGTTCGTGCTCTTCTCGGACCATGAGGCCCTAAAGTACCTCCACTCGCAGCAGAAGCTCAGCGACAGATACGCACGTTGGGTGGAGTATCTGCAGTACTACACGTTCGTCATCAGCCACAAGAAGGGCAAGGATAATGTGGTCGCAGACGCGTTGAGTCGCCGGGCACATCTTCTCACTTTGGTGAGAGTGCAGGTTACCGGGTTCGAGTCCGTAAAGGACTCATATTCGACGTGCCCCGATTTCGGCCCCCATTATCCATGCCCTCGAGCTTGGCCCCAGCCGAGAGCACCGTGACTACCTCCTGACGGAGGGTTACCTATTCTTCGGGAAATAGGTTGTGCGTTCCACGCACATCGCTCCGGGATCATCTCACTTGGGAGTGCCATTCCGGAGGTCTTGTCGGCCATTTCGGCCGAGACAAGACTATTACGGCAGTAGAACAGCCAGCTCTATTGGCCGAGCTTGAAGCGCGATGTCGGGAACATCGCCGCCAAAGGCAGGTGTGCGCTTCGCCAAGCGTGTCAAGAAGAATGCTGGCCTCTATACACCGCTTCCCGTCCCGACGCGACCATGGGACGATGTGAGCATGGGACTTCGTGCTCGGCTACCTCGCATCGGCTCGTCACCATGATTCCATCATGGTGGTAGTGGACCGCTTTTCGAAGATGGCCCATTTTGTGCCATGTTCGAAGACGGCTGATGCCACGCGAGTGGCCCAGCTTGTATTTCCGGGAGATAGTTCGCTTACATGGGCTGCTCAAGTCCATCGTCTCGGATCGCGATGTTCGCTTCACGAGCCACTTCGGCGGACGCTCGTGGAGCATGTTGGGGACCAAGCTAAAGTTCTCGACGGCGTACCACCCTCGTACAGTACGGCCAGACGGGAGGTCGTCAATCGAGTTTAGGAAACTTACTCCGATCTTTGGTGGGGGATAACCTCACCACCTGGGATCTAGTTAGTCCCACGTGCCGAGTTTGCGTATAATGCCTCGGCGAACCGCACCACCGGCATGAGTCCATTCGAGGTTGCCCATGGCTTAGTACCCCGCAAACCTCTAGATCTAGTGCCGTAGACCCCCACATTAGAGCCTCGCAGAGATGGCGTTGCATTTGCACAACATGTGAGTGAGTTGCATGCATATATTCATGATAGGATCACTCACAGAATGCAGCGATACAAGCAGTGCCGCCGACTTGCATCGTCGCCACAGGAGTTTCGAGGTGGGTGACCAGGTGATGGTTCGGTTGAGACCCGAGAGATACTCTCCGTGCACGGCTACGAAGCTTCATGCTCGTAGCGCGGGCCCGTTCCGGGTCCCCGTCTCGCGTGGGCGAGAACGCCACGCCGTCGGCATTCCTCCCTCGTGGGGAATCAGCTCGACCTTCAACGTGGCGGACTTGGCCACTTATTCAGCTCTACCACCTCATGATCAGCCTTCCGACCCAGGCCCCTTCTCGTAGAGCGAGTTTGCCCCCACAGTCCACTCCCCCTGCACTACCACCCGATTGGCATGAGCAGTAGAGGAGGTACTCGCAGAAATAATTGACTTCACAGGGGATGGTGCTTTCGCGGAGGTTCTTCGTGCGTTGGCAGGGACGACCGGCGAGGATGACGCGTGGATCACGGAGGGCGACTTGGCACGCCCTACGACCGGGACCCTGCTCGAGCCGCTGCCCGACACACCCGCTAACTCGACGGAGTCGAGTTCTTCCGACCCCGGGAGGATTGGTGGCGTACGACCCCCGTCGCCACCAAGGCATGACACTACGGCACCGGTGGAGCCGACACCTACGCGCGTCCAGCCCCCTCGACAGGCGAAGACGAAGGATTCCGAGTTTCACTACACCAAGTGAGACCCTCTTCTCGCCACGAGCTCGCGCGCGTGGAGCTATCTTTTCTGTTTTTTGTTTCATTATGACTTTATTTAGCCCGCACGTGTTTAAGCGGGCCTTTGCATGTCCTCTCTCTCTTTAGGCCTCCGGGTGGGTTTCCCTTTGTTTCGGGACCCCTAGCCTAAGGCCCTTTCCCTTGTGAACCCTCCATTCTATTTCTATGAGTATGGGTGTGGGTTGTGGGCCTCAAGTGGGCCCTTTCCTCTCTTGGCCCGCCAAGGGCTCTATAAGAGGGAAGGGACCCCCCACAAACCCTAGCCGTCATTTGAAGAAAGAAAGGGTCTCCCTTCATCTCAAGTAGCTGCTCAAGGAAGGACAAGGAGGGGAACCAACCGCCGCCACCGCCGCCGCACGCACGCGAGTGCCGCGCCGCGCTCTGCCGCCGAGGCCGCCGCCTTCTCCCCGACTTGCCCATCGATCTCCTTTGTGCAGCCTTCCAGCCCGCGAGCCAGCCCGCCCCTGTGGCTGATCCGAGTCAGCCCGCAACCGGCCGGACCGCGCTACGACCGAGCCAGTCCAACCCCAGCCAGCCTGAGCCCGGCCGGTCCAGGCCGCCCCTGATCGACCCAGCCGGGCCGGACCAGATCGCCCAGGCCCAGAACGGCCCAGGCCAGCCGACCGGCCCAGACCGGCCCTGTCGGCTCAGACCGGTCCAGACCGCCCGAGCCGGCCCAGACCGGCCCAAACCGGTCCAAACCGGCCCAAACCGGTCCAGACCGGCCCAGAGCCGCTCAGGGTCGGCCTGCACTCATTCTGCACTCCCCGACCGGCCCGAATCGCCCCTGCACCGACCCAGGACGCCACCTCCCGCCTTCATCGTGTTCGTCGCGACCCGTCCGGCTCGTTGCGACTCGACAACGCCCCGCCCCGCGCCGAACGCCCCTCCGCGTTCCCTCGCCGACTCGCCCGGTGTCCGACATCGCTGCCGCGCCCGACGACCTCCCTCGCCCCGACCGACCGGGCTCGCGCCCCGCAGGTTAGGCACTCATCCCCTTTCTCTTACTTTGAAGTTCTATATTTCCTTCAGTACTTCCCGCGCTTGTCTCTACCGCCCTCGGGCCTAGTTAGGCTGAGTGACGTCAGGGTTCGGGATAGGGATCGTGGATCCGGTCGCCGGGTTGACGATCGAGCTCCCCGACGACCCGAGGTTGCTCTCTCCCCTGCATCGACGGATCCGGGAGGACTCCCGCCCCATCCTACTCGGTGTACCCCAGGAGCACTGTGACGACGCGCCGGAAGGTTGGCTGCTTGAGGACATTTAGGATATCATTACATCATCTAGACACGTAGTTCTGCCGCTCCTAGTTTCCCCTTAGAGGATATTAGCGTAGAACCGAAACACACCGTCGGTCCTGCATCACGGAGGATGGAACTCAGCATCTTGTCCACCACGGAATCACAAGCATTGTCATCCATAAAGCTCACATTGACACTAGCTTCAAACAAATTCCTTCTCCGCGCCAAAACAAGAGTACCATCACCAATGTTATCGCCTGCTATTGGTTTTCTTGTTGCCTCAACCGAGTGTTTAAAAGACACGTAGCCCGGTCAACCCCATCACATACTATCCTTGGGCAACAGTGTCAATTCTCTCCTTCAGCTACCGTCAAGTGGACGCTCGCGCAATAAGAGGACAATGGAACACCTCAAATCCGATCCAATCCACAAATGTTTCATTACAATCTCACAATCGATTTCCGAGACACATCACAATTGCTCATACGTGCCGGATCGACATGCAGCATCAGCGGCATCAAGAAAGACTCCACGTCTCCCATGAATCATTCCATGTATCTCCATCATGAGAAGATTACATCATTGAAGAAGCATTACGAAGAGAAGTTTAAACCGCTCCCATTGTTGAAGATCAACACGGGCTTAAAGATCTTCCACTTGCCTCCACATCACTGCCAAGTCAAACTCTAAGAAACGCAATATCAAAAGATCTTAACTACCAATAACTGCCTCTTCTATTTGCAGTTTAAGCCCTCACATCTCTTCATCCTAACTTCCCATTCTCTCTTCTCTATAAGAGGAACGAGTGTAAGAAAAGAAAGACATGTTGTTATTGATTAATGAGTTACTCTTCTTCAGTGTTAAATCACAATGTTTGTGTGTTCTATGTTCTCTCTCGTATATCTCTTCTCCGAGTTCTATCCTCCTTTCTTTTCTCCCCCACTGCTGTCATCTTTCTTCCATCTCGAGTTAAGAAGCTAACAAAGGAAATATATTTGATTGTGAAGTGATCTCAAAGCATCAACTGCACGTCAAAACAAGGTATCATCATCTCTCGTTTAAACCGTGTATGATAGTTCACATATACGATATCATAGGTCCAACATTGGTTTCTTAATCCATATATTCTCTATCTCATCTCACTGCTATCCGAAATTATCTTAAGTTAATCCATCATATCAGTAATATCCATTCTATATACTCTCCATATTGATCATTCCATTCATCACTTAAATTATCTAACCTAGTACTCATACTTCTCCTCTTTGCAAATCGCAATCATATCATTATCCTTATCAATCTCTAATCGCATTTTCCTCCCCATCATTTCATTGATATATATACTTTTAAATCTCTTAAATTATCAATCTTAATTCCCTCCACATTTCTAAAATTATTTTCATAATAACTCTTATTCATTACATAAATCATTTCCTATTCTCTTTCATTTATTTCATCTACATATTCATCATCACCCTCATTATTCTCATTCTCATATTTCCGATTATCCTCCCATAATAACTTCTCTGAATTATACAACTATTCCTCACTGATATCATTCATAGGTCCTCATTTAGGTTGTAGGATTATTACAGATTTAATATTAGTAGATTTTCTCATTTATTTCACTCACTTCTCCCTCACATCTCCATCATTACATCTACATCTTTATTTATATTATCATTTCTAAAATATCCTATATCAGCTCACCTTGATCACAATTGAGAATTAGACTCAAGCATTAGCCGATGAGCACTACCCTAATATGCACTAAAGAAGTCAACCTAGAGATGGAATATAGATTATTATTGCCTACACTATGAGGAAAACGTAATCATACGTTCATATGCTTCACCTTTTTGGTAGTAGGATCAAAGGATGAAAGGACCTTGTAGGGAGATTATATAGTAAATTGCTAAGAGACTAGCAATCATTTAAGTTGGGGGGTATGACAACATGCTAATTAGACATGATAATACATCATGTCTAATTCATGTTAAGGCATAAAAGATTTCATTCTTATGCATGTTATCATATTTATGAGTATTTATCTATCATTCTATGAAAAGTCATTATAATCTCAAAATACTTTAATTTAGGGTTAATTATGATGAATTAAAGATAAATAATTTTTTAACCCATCTAAACTTGAGATTAAAAGTAGTATTAAAAGTTAAATAATGAGAGAAATCATTTATATAAACATTCATTTAATTTTCTAAAGTTTAAATCTTAAAGCAATGGATGTATTTTTGAAATAGAAATTAAATCTCTTGTTATTTATTAAATATGAATTTTTAGAATGATAGACAGTTTTTGATCAAATGAAAGAAATTTGTATTAATTGAGTTATATTTTAAGAGTTATGAATTTTGTAATTTTAAGGGATTTTTTTGGCATTTTTCTGAATTTTTCAGAATATTTAATGAATTTCTAAGGATTTTATGGAATTAAAAATCAATTTTTCTAATTAAAACAAATTTTTTGAATTCTATTAGCGTGAAGGTGACGTGGCACAATTAGGAACGTCCGATTGCATCGCGATCAACAGTCGAGGCGGGGAGGCGACCTGGTAGCCTGTGGAGCATCTGATCATGCAAAGAATCTAAGTCGTTGATCTTCACTTAAAGAAGGGGGTTACATGGCGCACTACCACTCGTCGGCGAATCATTTTAAAAATGATATAATCTCAGCCGTTCATTAAGTGAGTTATAACGGCTGAGATTAAACCGACGAGAAATACATATGAGCGTCCGATCGCGATCAAACGGCGGATGTTACACGCGTTTTTATAATGCATGCGACGTGGCAAAATCTCGGTGGTCAATCGACGATCCAACGGCTGTGACTTAACGGTAACGATTCCCATTGATGTGTTTCATTACATTCGTTGATCAAAGATCAACTGTTTCATCCCACGATTCCGCCCAAATTGCCTATAAATTGAGGTGTTCTTCAAGATTGTAAAGCATTCGAGAGCAATTCAACTTAATCGATTTGTTTAGACACCAAATCTCTTCAATCTCCTGGTCCTAATCTTGTCTAGACTCATTTCTTCATCCACTGAGTGCTTAAGATCAAGATTTTGACGATTGGCGAGGAAGAAATCGATACTTGAACTCCAGGAATCGCGATTTCTGAATTTTGATGAATAGCCTTGATTCCGGCGATTAATTGGATCAATTCAACTGCAATTGTGGGTTAGCGATCGTGTTATATCCCAATCTATCTTTTTTAAGTATTTAATTTCATTTTCGAATCATAATTTTAGGGAATTTCAATCTTATTTTTGGTAGTTTTGCTCTTTACGTTTTCAAAAAAAATCTTCTCTATTCAACTTCAATTTCTCCGCAAAATCAAAGTCCAATTTATTGATTTTTTATTCTATCAATTCGTCTTTAAGTTCTCTTTCATAAAATAGCATTTTCCCCAATTTTTATCACCGATGCATTGTCCGATTTGATAAAATTCAAAGAAATCATCAGAATTTTCCCTAATTCCTTGTGGATTCGACCCTTATTTACCATTGTACCCCTCAATTCAAATTAATTTCATAAAATTGGTAAGTTTGGACTTTGTTTTGACACTTGACCATATGTTTTCAATGATCACTCGGTCTTGTCTCATCAATTGGCAAGGACGTTTGGTAGAGGATGACGCGTGGATCACGAAGGAGGACTTGGTGTGCCTACCACCAAACTTGCTCAAGCCACTGCATGGCGCACCAGCCAACTCGACAGAGTCGAGTTCTTCCAACCCCAAGAGGATTAGTGGCGTAGGACCCCCGTCGCTACCACAGTATGACACCACGGCGCAAGAGGAACCAACACCCATGTGCGTCCAGCCCCCACGATGAGCGAAGACGAAGGATGCTAACTTCCACTATACTCCATGAGGACTTCGTCTCACCAAGGTCTGTCCCACAAGAGCTCGTGCATATGGACCTATCTTTCCTTTTCCCTAATTTATACACTTTTCGGACCACACCTATTTTAGCGAGTCTGCGTTTATCTCTCTCCCCCTTTGGGTTTCTTAGTAGACCCTTCCTTTCGGGCCCCACGTAAGAAGCCCACTCTTTCTTGACCTTTTTTTTATTTATGTTGGGTTGTTAGGTTTGTGGGCCTCATGTGGGCCCTTTCCCCTCTCAGCCCATCTTGGGCTCTATAAGAGCAGAAGGGACCCCCCCACAAACCCTAGCCGTCATTTGAGAAAGAAAGGAGAGAACTCCCTCATGAGTGGCTGCTCAAGAAAGGTTGAGGAAGAGGTCAACCCGCCATCGCCAACGACGCCCCGCGCGAGCTGCCCCACGCCAGCCGCCCCGCACCAACCGCCCTGCGCCCTAGCAACCCGTGCCACCATCTAGCCCTCGGCCTCCCCGCGCTCGGCAGCTTGTGCCCAGCCGCCCTGCCCTCGGCCGGCCCACTCTCAGCTGCACAAGCCTGGCTGCCTTGCACCTTGCCGCCATGCCCCTTGCCGCCCACACGCAGCCACCCCACGCCCTATAGGCCCGCGCCCGGGTCGCCCACGCCTAGCTGCCTTGCGCACGACCGCCGCTGCTCCGCCCCCACGTGCACCTTGCTGCAAGTGTGCCCCAAGCCGTCGAGCCCGCACTAGCGTGCACTCTACCGTCCGCGCCTGCGCGCCATTCTTCCATTACGCTAGCGCAGTCAGCCAGTTGAGCGCACATTTTTCAGTCCCGCTGCAGCCTTGGATATGCGACTTCTGTCGCCCCGCCCCGCTCTAACAATTCTTTTGTCCCCCATGACGTTGCCAGACCCCACCAACTTTTGCTGATTGTCTGTATCGCATACGAATAGCCTCCACCTTCACGACTAACCAGGCTCGTGCCCCGCAGGTTAGGCATGCATCCCTACCTCTTACTTCAAAGTTCCTTTATTTCTCGCAGTATTTCTCGCATCTAATTCCACCACCCTCGAGACCTAGATTAGGTTAATTGATAGGGTAATACAAGCAGATCGATACCATGGTCTGATCCGTCTTGTTGACCGTCCAGCTACCATCGACGATCCAAGGCCCAACGCCCACGAGGACAAGGTCCAGAGGTTTCTCGGATTGTCACTAAATAACACACCCTAGGAGTTTTGGGGACTAAGCACGAGGAGGCAACCTGTTGGGCACTTTAGAGCGAGCATCTCATCAAACCACGACACTTTAGAGTGCCTAGATCTTCTTCTCTAGGTTTTCTCATAGTTCTGTTACACGACCGAGTTTACCAGCCCATCCGGCATTAAGAAAACCATTAAAGGAGAAAAGAGAGGGAAACTATCGCCCTCGTTTTCACCATCTTCACCCTCCATCTCTCTTTTTCTCTTTTTGGTTCGTCTCTCTCTTAGGGTTTTGTTCTTCCCTAGGAAACATGTAGTTGAAAAACTTAATTGTTCAATGAAGGGGGGTTTTGATGAGACTACTTCATATGGTCATTGAATACACATGATATAGTGTCAAAACAAAGTCATAAACTTACCAATTTATGATTAATCAATTTAATTAAAGAGTATAATGGTAATTAAGGGTCAAATCCACGAAGAATTAGGGAATTTTGAGAGATATCTTTGAAATTCGATCAAATCGGACAACGAATTGAGATTAGAAATTGGGAAATTTATGATATTACGAAATATAACTCAATTACTAATCCATGAAATTAAAATTCAAGTGATTTGGATGAGAATTCGCTGAGAAATCGAAGTTTGCAGTTAAGAGAAAATTCGTATCGTGAAATTGATTTAAAACAGAAATTAAAACAAAATTAAACTTAATCTACTATTCAAAATGTAAAATTAACATTCAATGATGAAAGATTAAAATGAAAACACGCAATCTAACCCAAAGTAGCCTTCGAAATGATCCAATTAATCGTCGGATGCATGGCTTTTCATTGCGCATTTTCGAAGACGAAATTGAAGTTCAAGATGTGATTTCTCCTCTATCTTTCGATCCAATTCTGATTTCAAGTATTGCTTGGATGCGGAAATGCATTAGGAACACAAGAAATCAAATGTCACATGAATTGGGTGTCTGGACAGTTCAAATTTCTCAAAAATTCAACGGTGAGTTCTTTCGTTGCATAGAATAGTCTATTTAAAGACGAAATTAGGCGTAACCATTGATCTTACGGACGCCTTGCAATTAACGGTCGTGATGAGACGTCCTTTGACGAATCGGTGTTTTTGCTTGATGACCGTCTGATGGAGAATATTCTCAAAAGATGAACACAAGGGTTCTGAGCGAACCTATACAAGCACTAAGGAAGAAAAATCATCCTGAATTGCATCAAAACACTATTCTCCTCCTTATTCACCAATTTGAGAAATTATCCATTCATTAAATGGATGAAGAAGACCTCTCTAAATAATTAAAGAGAGTGTAGATCTTAAGGGAATTATTTTCCCTCCTTCTCCTATTTTATACTGATCTAAAGATTAACTTGGTCAAAGCATTGAATCCTTATCCTTAGATACTTAGAATTCCTTGAGTGGACCAAGTCAACCACCTTCTACCTTGATATAGGTTCCTAATTTCCAAACCATATCCATTATATCATAGGTACCTTGTATAGTTATAAGTAATGATCTCAAGAAAGTCAGTAGGAATCCCTTTGTTCTTAACTTCCTTATCTCCTTGAATACCACCTATAGTGAGAATTTTATAAGAGATCTAATTAATAGTACTTATGGAAGCATTGCTATCGGATTCTACTTCAAGTCAATCTCCCATGCAAGAATATTCCAAAGTCAAGCTGATCAAGCATTTATATTTCAAAAATCAGCATGAAAAGAGCTATCAAAATGAAGACGGTCATCAAAGGTCACTTTCCTAGTTACCCACGATTATTATGAAGACAACTCAACATAAAAAAGTATTATAGAGCTACCATCTTGAGAATTTTGACGATATATGAAGTTGTCCCTATGAAGCAACATCACCATGGTTTTCCAAAAGAAACACTTCAAACAAGGAGAACTATCTCCCAGCCAAATAAGGCTTCTACGATTCTAACTCAGTGAGGATATTTCGGTTCTAGTACAAAGCAAGCCACTGAGAGATCACAGTCTATCTTTCACTTCCTCTCTCCCTGCTGATATGAGACAAAAGAGAGAGACCTCCCGAACATACCTTAACTACTTCTGATGGAGGTAAGATATCCACGAGCCTGAGAAGTGTGACGACAACTAGGACCTAAATGAAGTTTGTACAAAGCAGGGATAAATTAAAGAAGATACTACCAAGGCAGAAGCTTACAGGAGTGATACTAATTTACCTCCCCTAGAGCGCAAATCAGTCACGGCTGTCAATATATAAAGAAAACCAACAATTGATATATTGACGATGTGTTGAGTCCCATCAATGACCTCGGAAAATCTCCCATCTTCCGAAAAACCTTGAGGTCAAACCCGTTTGAGAAAAGGGGTATTCATGAGCAACCTCTCCGTGGTTGAAGAAAAGGTTCAACATCGACGATTATGAAGATGGGTATCTAGTCCACTCCCGATGAGAATGGAAGCACCCGACATCCGCCTCGTTCTTGAGAATCTTTGACATAAAGACAATTACCATCACAATGCGTCCGATTGCCCGGCAGATCCCAACGACGGAACATCGTCAAATACGACTGAATCCAAGGAGTGAATCGCGAAAACAGAAAAGAATACATGCTCTCATTGCGGGAGACGACGAAAAGGTAACTTTCCTGGAGATGACGTCTCCTTTGACTACATACAAGACGTTGTCCTACTTCTTTGCCCGCTGCGAGAGAAAACTTGCGACTTCGACGCGTCTGTTGGCGATACGACGAAATTAGGATCAGAATAGGGAGGACATTCGAAGACACTACAATTGAAGCAACAAAACTCACGCAATGTATTCAAGAAATCAAAACACTCAAAGGTTCGTAATATCGCTCATACATCAACACTTCATTGAACACTCATTTATAAGGAAAAAAGAAAGAAACCGTCGTAACGGCTTCCGTCCACGTGGCGCCAGCATCTACGTTACAACTCCTCTGCGTAAACGCCTGTGATTAAATCTCTTTGGTTGATAACGCCTCCACCGTGGATAAACGCATGAACGGCTGGATTAAACTCCTTCAAACTCTTCCTTAATCCTCGCTTCATTCATCATCGCGACGCCTAATTTCTCTCGAAATTCCTCAAATTTAATACGTCCCAATGGCTTGGTGAAGGAATCAGCTAGCTGTGACTCCGTCTTGACGTAATCCACTTCCACGTACCCTTTCTCCACACAATCACGTATAAAATGGAACTTTGTATCGATGTGTTTGCTTCGTCCGTGTTGGCTCAGATTCTTGCTCAATGAGATGGCCGATACATTATCAACAAATAATTTAAACGGACTCACCTTCTTGTTTAATAACTCTTGAATTAATCGGACGATCCATATGCCTTGACAGGAAGCAGCCGATGCTGAGATGTATTCGGCTTCACAAGAGGATAATGCAACTACACCTTGTTTTATTGTGTTCCATGTAATAGCAGAGTTTCCAATGAAGAAAACTTGTCCTGATGTACTCTTCCGATCACAACTATCTCCAGCGAAGTCACTATCACTGAAGCCTTGAATTGAATGTTTCTTCATTCCTCTTTCATATCTCAATCCGAAGGATGATGTTCCTTTGATGTATCTTAGAACCCTCTTTGCTGCATTCATATGATCTGAGCTCGGATTGCTCATGAACCTGCCAGGTAATTCATACTGTATGTCAAATCGGGTCGAGTGTTTAGTAAGTACATGAGACTCCCTATCAGGCTTCTAAATCTTGATGGATTCACTTCATCTTTTCCTCTTTCTGTCCCCAATTTTGGACGAGCTTCCATAGGAGTTTTCACTGAATTGCATTCACTCATTTTGAATGAGCAAAGGATAGTTTCAATGTAAGATCTTTGATTAAGCCATGTGTAGTCTTCTTCATATTTGATTTCAATTCCTAAATAGGAACTGAGAATGCCCAAATCTGTCATTTCAAATACTCGTTTCATGCCTTCTTTGAATTCCATAATTTTGTGAGATTTTGACCCGGTGATGATCATATCATCCACATATACCCCAATTATAATTCTTTCTTGAATCTCTGTTGTGTAATATACCCCATAATCACACTTGCTTCTCACAAAACCTTGTTTGAGTAGAGCTTCATTTAACTTTGAATTCCATGCTCTCGGGGCTTGTTTTAAACCATATAAAGCCTTCTGCAACTTCAGTATGTGATCCTCTTTACCTTTTACTTCAAAGCCCTCAGGTTGGGTTATGTAAATCGCTTCCTTGATTTCTCCATTCAAAAAAGCAGTTTTAACATCCAAATGATGTAATTCCCACTCCTCTTGTGCAGCAATTGCAATCAAGATTCGGATGGAGTCCATCCTTGCAACAGGGGAGAAGATCTCACCGAAATCGATTCCCTCTCTTTGTGCATATCCCTTCACTACCAATCTAGCTTTATGCCTCAAAATTCTCCCCTCACTTTCTTTTTTCACCCGAAACACCCATTTAACAACAATCGGCTTGATATTTCCCTGTGGTTTGACCACTGTCCATGTTTTATTTTTCAAAATTGCTGAGATCTCTTCCTCCATTGCCTCTCTCCATACTTCTTGTTTCACAGCCGATGAATAAGAAGAGGGCTCCTCGGTGAGGAGAAAACTAAATTCACTGCACAGTAGGTTAGTATCATCATATATTGATTGTATAGATCTATACCTTAATGAATCTTCTTCCTCTGAATTCTCTGCTTGACCGAGGTTTCTTTCACTTGGCTCATTCATCACTAACTGTTCACCTTGTTCTTCTGATGAAGCTCTTTCACCATCTTCTAAACCTGTGATTTTGAGGATATTTGAAGAACATAGAGACAGTTTTCCCAATTTACCTTCTTCACTGATCTTGAAGATCTTTTTCTCATCAAAAATCACATCTCTGCTGATGTGAATCTTGAAAGTGACAGGGTCAAAACATCTGTAAGCTTTTGAACCCGCTTCATATCCCAAGAACACCATGCACTTACTTCTGTGTTCTAATTTTGAGAGTCTTCTAGTAGTTTTAACAAAGACCACGGATCCGAAAACTCTCAAGTGACTTACATTGGGCTTTCTCTTATTCCACTTCTCATAGGGAGTCTTCCCTTTCACTGCTTTTGTAGAAGACCTGTTAAGCACATATACACAAGTGCTAACTGCCTCTCCCTATAATTCTAGGGGGAGTTCTTTCTCTTTTAACATACTCCTCACTAGACCCATGATTGTTCTATTTTTTCTCTCAACCACCCCATTTTGTTGCGGGGTATAAGGAGCAGTAAGTTGCTTTTTAATTCCACTCTTATCACACAACTTCTTAAATTCATCAGAGGTGAACTCTCCCCCTCGATCACTTCTAATACTCTTTATTTTTACTCCTTTCTCAGCTTCTGCCATTGACTTAAACCTCTTGAATTGTTCTAAGGCCTCTGACTTCTCCTTAAGTAGAGCTACCCACATGCACCTCGAGTAATCATCCACAATCAATAGAAAATATCTCTTTCCTCCTATTGTTTGTGGGCTAATAGGACCACAGATATCCATATGAAGCAATTCAAGAACACTCAGCTCTGTATGATGAAGGTAAGAACGAGGCTCTTGAGTGTTTACCTGATATGCAGTGAGCACAGACTTCATTCGGGTTTCGGAATTGAGGTAAGCCTTGAACAAGATTTCCTCTAATCATTTCTTGTAGAGTATAGAAACTCTGATGGCAAAATCTCTTATGCCATAACCAAGCTTCACTTTTGTCTTCTTTGATCAAATTGCACTTCTCATTGATGTCGATCTTCATCTTGTACATATTTCCTGAGGTCTTCTTTGTCTTCGTGAGTAATCTGCCAACCCTGTCATGAATGGTAAGGAAGCCATTGCTCAAGGAGGTTTTGCATCCTTGATCATCCAACTTTTTGAGGCTCAGGATGCTGGTCTTCAAGTGAGGTAAGAAAAGAACGTTCCGAATTAGTAGAATTTCACTATTCTTGAGGGTAACAGAGATGTCACCCTTCCCCTCGTATGGAATTGTAGATCCATCACCAAATCTTACCCTTCCTTTCATATTATCATCAATATTATGAAAGAATTCTTTCTTACCTGTCATGTGACTGCTTGCTCCCGTATCAAGATACCACATACGACCGTTATGTGGATCATTCATACCTTGTAGAAGCAGTTCTCCACACTCATCCGAGACGACCATCATGAGGGCGGATTCCTCTTCGGTTTCCTTAGTAACATTCGCTTTCTCTTCTTTCCCCTTTTTCTTTGTGTCTGAATAGCATTCATCCACAAAGTGTCCCATTTTTTGGCAATTGTAACATTTTATTTTTGACTTAACAAACGGCTTTCTCTCTTCTTCCTCTTTGTCATTCTTGGAAGATCTGCCTCGTCCGCGGCCTCTTCCTCTCCCTCTGCTCGTTCCTCTTCCTCTTGAAGAAGATCCTCAATCGGTCTTCTTGGACTGATTATAAGCTCGGGCAAGTAGGACTTGCTCTCCTTCCCTCGAATCTCTCTCTTGGAATCTCTGTTCATGCACTCTCAAAGATCCAATCACCTCATCAACACTCAAACCTCTCATATTCCCGAATTGTTCTAGAGAGATGGTTAGAGAGTCATACTTTACGGGCATTAATCGGAGGAGCTTCGCCACTGCTTCTTTCTCCTCTAATCGCTCTCCCAAATCTCTTAATTCGGAGATAATCTTGGTGAAGCGAGACGAGAAGTCACTTACCTTCTCATCTTTCTTCATCACAAGGTTCTCAAATTCTCGCCGCAATGACTGGATCTTGGATTGAACAACATAGTCTACCCCCACTTGGAGTATTCTAATTGTTTCCCAATTCTCCTTCGCAGTTTTCTTGACATCCAACTGGAAAGACACAGACTCGGAGATGGAATTTAGGATGGCCGAGAGAGCTTGCTGATCTTTCTTTTGGTTAGTCTGAGTTCTGGTGATGGATTCCCATAATCCATGAGCTTCCAAGTAAACTTCCATCCTCATCGCCCATAGGCGATAGTTGGTGGATGTCAGTGCAAAGATTGAAGACGTCACTGCTTCAATTCTTGGCACGAGTTCTTGAATAGTGGTGTTTGCATCACTTCCGGACGAACTCCCTTTCTTCGGCATTATAACCTCAAGCTCTGATACCACTTGTTGGCGATACGACAAAATTAGGATCGGAATAGGGAGGACATTCGAAGACACTACAATTGAAGCAACAAAACTCACGCAATGTATTCAAGAAATCAAAACACTCAAAGGTTCGTAATATCGCTCATACATCGACATTTCGTCAAACACTCATTTATAAAGAAAAAAGAAAGAAACCGTCGTAACGGCTTCCGTCCACGTGGCGCCAGCATGTACGTTATAACTCTGCGTAAACGGCTGTGATTAAATCTCTTTGGTTGATAACGTCTCCACCGTGGATAAACGCATGAACGGTTGGATTAAACTCCTTCAGCGTCAACACTTATACTATCATCAATAAATTCATTCACCACAAGCGGCACAACCGCGGGTCAACGCTACGAATGGAGCTCCCGTTTGCCAGCGCGGACGACGTCTTCCAAACGAACTTCGATCTCATATTCTAGTCCGTGACGCGTTCCAGGTATGTTCTACACACGTGACGACTGCATCAAAGGAAGAACGCGGCGATTCCACGTCACTACGAAAGAAACTGTCATGGAAAGCGTACAAACAAAACCGAGAAACTGTATAATCGCCGAAATTGCATCCTTCTCCTGAGGCATCTCTTCATCTTAACTTCTGTCTTTCCTATTCTATAAAGGAGACAATCATAAACAAAAATGCAGTTGTTGTTGAATTGAAATTTCTTCCTTTCAGAAGTTTATGTGTTATCGTGCTTCTCCCGTGACCTTCCTCTCTAAGTTTCTACCTCCCTATCCCTTTCTCCCTCCTGTTTTGTCTTCTTTCAATCACATTACATCCAGACGCAAATGACGGAAGGCTCAACATTGATCGGCAATCCAAAGCGTCAAATTCCCGTTCTCCATTCCAGGTAATCATTCTCCTAACCTTTTCGTGATAATAGTTCATTTCACAAGATCTTAAGTCCACATTAGATCTTTCGTGTCTCCTATTGTCCTCCATTTCTCTGACTATTTTCTTCGCTCTTTCTCCGTTCTCCCTATTCACTTCTTATTTTATATTTATTCTCCCCGTCTCTCTCTATATTTCTATATTATAATATATTCTATACCTTTCTCCTCACTCCCTTTGTTCACTAACCTGATCATTTCATTATCTCTACATTAAAATAATTCCCTTATCCTATCTATCGTAAAACGATCACCGTCACCCATTCCTTGATATGCCTAGACTATCTTCAATTATCTACCCACTGATATATATATATATTCTAAACTTCTCATATTATTATTTATATATCCTTCTCACTCATTCATTTATTCGCCCACTTCTTTCTCCTATATTCACTGATACTTATACTTATAATATTCTATACTATCAATCCTAAATTCTCTCCCATTATAGATATCTCACAATAATTATTCTTACTCATTAAATATTACTCATCATTCCCTCCATTCCATTATCCTATTACCTTTGGAATTATCATACATTAACTTCTCATTCATATAAATTAATATTCCTTTATGATATCATTCATAGGTCCTCCAATCTTCTGTAGGATTACTTCTTAAACTTATCATCTCTATCATACATAGCCTCGTATTTTGAAATATCCTACATCACCGTCCCATCGCGGATGAAGGGTCGAGATGCAATTTCATCGCATGAAGAAGGAGTTGTGTCGCTTTCGATCGCCCGTTGTATCTTAATCCATCGATCGTGATGTCTTGAGGGATCCACCGATCGCGATAGATCTCCGCCGTTATAACTCGCAAGATCGACAGCTCAGATGAATTCACTTAAGTGAATTTTTAACCACGTGCGTGATTAGAGATCGGGTGGACCTCGCATCCACTGCATCGACGCACAGTATTTCACACGATCTCCATTCGACGATCCACGCAACACCACGCGTTCTGCAATCAAGAAAGTGAAGGGAACATAGTCCCACACCGAGAAAAAGATGGAGAATGCACTGGTATATAAGGTGCGATGGTTTATAGCGATTAGCGATACTCCTCTATGGAATGCTTATAAGTACTATAATCATATGTAATAAAGAAATATATATGTATACGTCACTTCAGTGCCACATAGCCACTCGCGCGGGTCCACGTGGCGCTGCCACGTGGCCCTGAGTGCCACATCGCATCCACGTGGGCTCGCGCGAATAAAGGGACCCTTTTTGCAATTTTTTATTGTTTTAAATCATTTAAAAGTCGAAAAATAAACTTAAATAAATTCAGAAAAATTCCCGAAATTTCCTCAAAACTATAAAAATCATAACTTTCAAAAGACAACTCCAATTTAATTCAAATTTCTTTTGTTGGATCATAAATTGAATAATCTATCATTATAAAAAGTCAAATTATTAAAATATATAAATTAATGTACTTTTATATCATAACATGAAATGAAACAAAATAATAGAAATATACTTAAAATATGATAACATGCATATATTTTCAGTCATTAATGCTTATATTTCCATTAATAATCATGTAAATTAATGTAAAAATAGCATATTATCACACCCCTCAACTTGAATAATTGCTAGTCTCTTAGCAATTTCATATGTGATCCCTTAGAAAGTCTTATCATCCTTTGATCCTGCAACTAAAGAAGTGAAAAGTATCAATGTGTGATTACTTTTTATCATAGTGTAGACCATGGTGATCTAGATTCCATAACTAGGTTAACTTCCTTAGAGCATATTAGGGTAGTGCTCAAATACTCAAGTGTAATCGAGTCAATACTCAAGTGTGATCGAGGTGAGCATATCTAAGGTTTGATGCTAGGGGAATAAAAAGATTCTCACACTCTCATGAGCGGATGTAATCCTCACCTCTCTAATTCTCACATCACTCTTTCACTCATTTGGAGGCTACTTGGTGCATTAGAATTCCCCTCAACTCTTCTTTCTCTCTTAAAGAGTGCATTGCAAAAGGATTTTCTACTTTGGGATGCATCGTTATAAGGTAGCTGAAAGAGTCAAAAGAAATTGTTTCTAAAGGAATAACTTGGTTAAAAGCAAAAATAGCATGTAAACAAGTTGGATATTATATAAAAAGAAAGGTACCACTGATGTTTAATTATTCTCCCAAATGATGTGGATGATGATGGTAGAAAAGGATAAATAGAATTTTGTAGAGATGGTGTGGAGTGGTAAAAAAATGGATATACACATGGTAGAAATGGAATGGTATTGATAGGTAGAGATAGGTAAAAGATGGTTTTCCCATATTTTTCTCCTTCTGTTCACTTTTTTTTATTCTTCTCTTCCTTTTTCTCCTCTTTTTCCTTCTTTCTTGTTGTCTTCTTCTTTTCTTCTTTTTCATATTTTCTTCTCTTTTTCTTCTTCTCTTCTTTCTTCTTTTTGTATATTGTAACTTTTTCGAGAAGAAGAAGATAACATTTGAAGACTTTGCATAAAATAAGGATATGGAGGCTGTCTTGATGTTTGAAGAGAGTATTCAAAATTTCTGAAGTGTAATATGAAGGAATATTGATTTGTAAGGGAAATTGGAAAAAAGGCTTGTGTAGATGATGGAAAAAGAAATTGTGGTGGATATGTTTATCACTTGGGAGTGTAATTATAATCAGTGAAGCTGAAATTTGGGTGTCTAATTGACTGGTAAGGAAAAAGTTAGAACTAAATGCCTAAAGGAAAAAGATAGGTGCATAAAACATTATGGCACATTGCACTTTTCTAAGAGAAAGTTCGGAAGCGAGGAATTCCCACACCAAGCAAGTTTGGCTGATGTAAGGTAGGGGATAGGAATTTGCTTGAACTTCACTCAAAAATCTCTCCATTTCAATCCAATAGCACTTCAACCTCTGATTACTCATTTTCCTCGGTGCCCGTTAGATACCCAACCCTGAAAAAGTCAACCACTAAAAAGAATCCATGGTTTCGCTAGATCACTTGGCTTTATTACTCAAAATGTAATCACATGGGCTATGAGGCCCTCACTTCTACATCTCTAGGAATAGGATCTCAGAATGTTAAGACTTCTAAGGTGTTAAAAGTGGTAAAAATTTGAAAAATAGGAGTTTAAAATAGTAAAAAGTTTAAAAAGTTTGAAATTTTTGAAAATTTGAGTTTTTCTAAGTCCTCACCCCCCAACTTAAATCTTTCATTGCCCTCAATGAAATCATTATGTTTATAAAAGATGGCAAGAATATCATGCATTACATGAAAAAGATTATAAATGGATATGAGAAGTAAAAAGGTTTAGAAAAACTCATTAGTGCATGTTGACGCATGTCTCTGGAATTGTCCAAATTGTTTGTTTGTTGTAGGTGGGTTCCTTCAACTATGTATGTACATTTGTATAAACTACAAACAAAAACTAAATAAAACAGTAAGATAATCTTGGGGTGCCTCCCAAGAGCGCTAAGTTCAACGTCTCCAGTCAGTCGAAACTTAATGAAGCTATGATGATCGATGAGATGAGGGTGTTACCGTTATCACGTCCTCATGTACTTCGGGAAGATGCAGATTTACCTTATATGCTGGTGTGGGTGGCTCGGCTGTAAGGTAAGGCTTCAGACGATGCCCATTTACCTTGAATTTTTTGCTGGATTTAGGGTCGGAAATAAGCACTGATCCATTGTGAAACGATTCCACAACCACGTAAGGACCGTCCCATTGTGAGCGCAACTTAACTAGAAAAAACTCAAGGCGAGAGTTATATAACCAAACATTTTCATTGACGTGGAAGCTTTGTCTTCTGATGTTCCTGTCATGAAAGGCCTTGGTCTTTTCTTTGTAGATCTCTGCATTTTCATACATGTCGCACCTTAACTCCTGTAATTCCTGCAGCTGAAGGAGTCTATTTTTACCTGCTTTGTCCAGAGATAGGTTGAGCTTCTTTATTGTAAGCTGATGTAGGATATTTTTAGAAGATGTATCTAAATCCTACAATATGGGGAGGATCTATGAAATGATATCAATATGAAAGTGGATTATAAATCAGTGAGAATATACTGTGATTTAATTCAGGATTTCAAAGATATATAATGATATTAGTAGAGACGATAAGATGAATAATAAGAGAAGAGAAGAATATGTTTAAGTGAGTGAGAAATATTTAAGAATAGGATAATTAAGGATTAGTCTATTAAATAATTTATGAGAAGAGGAGGAAGGATATTAGAGAGTTTATGTGGAATGGATAAATGACGGTTATGAAGAGAAGAGAGAGGGATGGATGAGAATGAGGGAAATCGCAATGTGAAGAAGATGGGTATGGTATATTTTATGAAAGTTGTGGATAATGGTGATAATAGAGAATAGAAGAAAAGAGGAGAGAGTGTGTGGATTATAGTTATAATAGGGAGGATTAATAAGCGGGGGAGAAGTAGAGAACGGATAATAGGTGTGTGAAGCAGAGAAGGAAATGAAAGAAATTGTTGGACTTACGATACTCAGATTTTCGAACCTTTATCACAAAGATGGTAGAACGACGATTACCTGGGCTTTGATGGGAAATGACGCCGACGAGCTTCTCGTAAAGATTTGGAACAACCTCGATTTGCTTCTGGTTTGAAATGGAGAAAGACGACAGAGAGGAGGGAGAAATGGAGAGGGAGATAGAATCGGAAATGAAGATGATGATGATGATGCGGAAGGGAGTGATGGAGATACGGGGAGAAACAATGAAACACGACGGTAAAAAAACGAACCAAGGGTAACCCAAATTATCAAAAACATCTAACTTTCTTCTCTTACAGCTTTCGTTATATAGAAATAGAAAAGGGTAGTTATGGGAGGCGTCGTATCGCGGTAAGTTCCGTTCGTGAATGAGCAGTTGCGCCCGGGGATAACTCCTCTTCAATATGCTACTGATGTCGATTCCGCGTCAGCCGTTGACTGAGAGATGCTTTGGTCGGTGATGAGATCGTCGGTTGCGGATTCAGTAGACTGATTGGATCTCCTTTGGACGCTAGTTAGGATGAAGTTCCGGTTGTTCGGAATTCTGCCATGGAGGGCTTCCTGTCTTTCCTGCAGGTCAATGCCACGATAACCTGATGTCGTTTTGTCCGTGGTCTCTTCGCTCTCATTCCTTGAAGAACTGTTGGTGCAAATCATCGGCTGCAGAAGCTGGAAAATCCTCGCCGATCATCCTTTCGTGATTCCGATGCTGCTTCGTAAGATTGTGAATATTGGAGTTGACCGGTTGACCAATGTGCAGCTCCCGATATAAATTTTGCCACTTCAGGTGATTCCATAGGCGTCGTGACGCTAGTGACGATCCGGTCGAGTCTTCAAGATCGTCAGGCATCGTGGCATTAGTCAACGTTAACGTAATCTTTAGATGGACGCCGGAAGATAGGTTTTGAAATATCTGCGACACTTCGCAGACGTAATCGTGATCCAGCTGATAGCAACCTCACTGGCCTTCCTACCGTGGTGCATGGACTCCAGCTTCAGTCTTGTCTGACGGCGCGTGAGCTTTCGTTGCTGAGCTTCATAAAATTCAATCAGGTCGTAATCGTGAGAGCCACTGAGTGACGTCTTGTGATAAATAATTACAGCATCCTTCGTGGGTGCTCTTGAGATATCTCGATGTGCCGTAACTTGCGAGACGATCATACGGAGAGTATTCATGACCTCCGGATTATTTTAGAGGAATCGGGACCTTACGTCTTTACTCCGTGGAAAGCTTCATGAGTTTTCCCTCTGTTGTAGATTCCCGTGGGAAGTAGATCGAAACGAGACGATAGTGTTTGATAAACTCGGAGTAGAGGTAGATTATTTCGTCGTCCGTCCGCTTCCCGCCTTTCTCTTCCTGAATCTCGAGCTCCAAGAGACTATCCAGATAACAGGAACTGACGGCGTTCTCTCCTAGAACACCCGACGCTTTCATCAATCATGATTTTGTTATTTTCTTCAACTATCCTCCCAAATATTATTTCGATTGAAGCCTTTCTCTCAAAGATGGGTGATCTCCCAGAAGTATGCTCAGCTTGCTTCACAATTCTCAATAGTCTGCTATCCAGGGGATCTCCAACATGGGTGTCGGGCTCTTCTAGTTTAGGCGCACGTGTTTGGGTCTCTTTTGAAGCGGGATCTTTGGGGTAAACTTCATCTTCCTTGGTGCAGCGCTTGATGATGGCTTGTCGTCCATTCTGTATCTGTCGAGGTTTTCCTCACTGACCTTCACAGGAAATTGCGCAGATGAATGAGAACTGTCGTCAAATGGGCGCGTCAAAATTCTGGGACCTTTTCCTTGCCAGAAGATCCTTTCTTGAACATTTTCCGAGATGCGAGAATTTCTTATACAACGATCGAATTGCAAGATCCTTGGCCAGACTTCTTGATGTATCTTCATTGTCGCATCTTGTACTCCTTGAGAGTTGTTAGTCTTCACGGTCCCACCGTGACAGGGATATCTTGATGTTGTGTAGTCATTGCGCTTTATGACTGTCATCCTCTGTACATGGATGACTGTCATGGAGGACAGACTGTCCTGAACTCCTTTGACTTTAACCATGAAAGCTTTGTGTGAGGGGAGGTAGTCTCATTATGGTAAGAGGGTCACATTCCAGCTTCTCCATCAATTGTGGAGCATGAAGTAGAACAAGAAGATGATGTACTTTCATAAAATGGATCTCCTACAAGTCTATCTAAAGGTGGTTTTCAAAGAGAAGGACATTTAATATCAAAAGGATTCCTATTAATTTCTTGAGATCATTACTTTATAAACATACAAGGTACTTATGATATGGTGGTTATGGTTTGGAAATTAGGAACCTATCTTAAAGGGAAAAGGGTGGTTGACTTGGTCCATTCAAGGAATTCTAAGTATCTAAGGATAAGGCTAATTTCTTCTGACCAATTCAATCATTAGATCAGTGTAAAATAGGAAAAAGAGGAGGAGGAGGAGGATAGGTTCACTTAGAACCCTTGTGTTCATGTAGAGAAATAATTCTCCATCATAAGCTCTATGCTCAAGCTCAACCGGAAGGTGGCACGCCTTCCCAAATATGAGTCGGAACAGAGAAATCCCAATAGGTGTCTTGTAAGCTGTTCGATATGCCCATAAAGCATCAGGAAGCTTGTGCGCCCAATCCTTACCGTCTGGTCGAATGATATTCTTTAAAATATTCTTGACTTCTCGGTTGCTCACTTCAACTTGCCCATTAACTTAGGGGTGGTACGGTGTAGTGACGCGATGATGCACTCCATATTTCTTCAATAATGCATGAAAGTGTGCATTGTTGAAATGTGAGCCTCCGTCACTAATGATGGCCCTCGGACAACCATATCGGGAGAAGATGTTCCTTGTTACAAACTTGAGTACTTCTCGATGAGTGTTTGTCCTAGTGGGAATAGCTTCTACCCACTTAGACACATAATCAACTGCCACCAAAATATACTCTTTCTATCCGAAGGTGGAAAAGGTCCCATGAAGTCGATCCCCCATAAATCAAATATTTCCACTTCAAGGATAAGCCTCATTGGCATTTCATCTCGCTTGGAGATGTTTAATGCTGCCTGACATTGTAAGAACTCCGTATAGAAACGGTGAGCATCCTTGAAGATGGTGGGCCAATGAAAACCGCTTTGTAAAATTTTATCTGCTGTCTTCCGTGCAGCAAAATGTCCTCCACATGCTCATGAGTGACACATCGATAATTGATAACATGTTATTTATACATGAATTTACATGATTATTAATGCAAATAAAGGCATTAATCATTCCAAATATATGCATGTTATTATATTTTAAGTATATTTCTATCATTTTGTATTATTTCATGTTATGATCTAAAAATACACTAATTTATGGATTATTATACCTAATTAAATATTATAATCTTTAGTTCTAATTAGAGTTGAGATCATAATCATGTTTTGAGAATAAAAATATAAAAGAAAAGATCTTTATTAACATTTATGTATTTTTATAAGTTATTTTATAAGATACATAAATTTATTAAATTAATTAAAATTCATTCTCTTATTATTTTAATAATTTGACTTTTTAAAATGATAGATTATTCAATTTCTGATCCAACAAAACAAATTTGAATTAATTGGGAGTTGTATTTTGAAAGTTATGATTTTTACAATTTTATAGAATTTTCTGGAAATTTATGATTTTATTTAAATTTATTTTCAATTTTAAACATTTAAATTAATTAAAAAAAATCGCAAAAATGGTGAGTATTTCGCGCGAGCCCACGTGGATTCGACGTGGCACGCAAGGCCACGTGGCAGCGCCACGCAGACCCGCCCGAGTGCCTGCGTGGCATTGAGGTGACATTTACATATATATTTTTATTACATAGGTTATAGTACATATAAGCCATTCCACAGAGGAATATCGCTAAATGCGCATAACCGCCTCAGCTTATAAACGCAATAAATCCCTTTAATTTCCTCCATGTGGGACTATGTTCCCATCATTTCTTTAACTGCAGGACACATGGCCCGATCTGGAGTGTGATAACATGCTAAATTAACATGATAAAATATGATTATTGATACATATTAAGGCATAAATGATTTCATTCACATGCATGTTATCATACTTATATGTATTTTTCTATTATTATATGAAAAAGTCATTATAATCTCAAAATACTTTAATTTAGGGTTAATTTTGATAAATTAGAATTTAATAATTTGATAACCCATATTTTTCTTGAGATTATAAGTGCTTTTAAATTAAAATAACAAGAGAAATCATTTTTTATAAACATTTGTTTCATTTTCTAAAGCTTAAAATCTTAATAAATGAATGTATTTTTGAAATAATAATTTAAACTCTTATTATTTATTAAATTTGACTTTTTAGAATAATAGATAATTAAATTTCAGATCAAATGAAAGAAATTTGGATTAATTTGGAGTTATATTTTAAAAGTTATGAATTTTCTAATTTTTAGGATTTTTCTGGATTTTTCTCATTTATTTTACGATTTTTAATGTTAAAAATACGATTTAAAAAATGCAAAAATGTTTTATATTTTCGTGCGGGACCCACGTGGATGCAACGTGGCACTCCGGGCCATGTGGCAGTGCCACGTGGGCCCACGCGGTGCCCACGCGGCGTTACATATATTTATTATTATTTATATAGTATATAAATGGGTATTCAGCCTTCTGTATATCGGAAGGGTTTTCGATCTTTATAAACCGTCGGGTGTTATAAACCTGACGATCTCCTTTGTTTTATTCCGTGTGGGACTAAGTCCCACACATTCTTTAAAATGCAGGTGATGTGGCCGCTCACGGTGCGTTGGATCGGACGAAGCATGGAACACGACGCGTCGATCGCATGCGCTCACGGTCCACCGGAGATGATCAGCACACGTGCTTTAATTGGAGCGTTATAACGGCTGTGATGACGCCGCGCGGATCGCATCTCGGCCGTTCGATCGCGATCCAAGGGACGCTATTCTAAGCGTTTTATAACGCATCTCATCAAGCTTCATCCTGGCCGCTGATCAAGATCGGACGGCTGCGACTTTTTCGAAACGGTCCACGATGGACCGTTCCATCATAATTGTCGATCGAAGCGATCGGACGGTTATGCACAAAAATACTATAAAAGGACCTGTTCTTCGACGATTGTAAGCATCTGAGTTGGGAATTCAATCTAATTGAGCTTTCTAGACACCTTCCCTCTCGTGTCTCTTCATTCCATCGTGTTCCTCTTCCATTTTCGCGCCTCCGGAGCCTTTGAAGTCAAGATTTAGTGGAGAATCGAAGGAGAAATCGCCACTTGAATGTCACGCTCGCATTCTTCTTGTTTTCAGTGATTGAGAGGCTTAATCACGATAATTTGATCGCAATCGTGGGTTAGTGGAAGCGGTTTTTGCATCCTAATCTTCCAATTAGGTTTAATTTTTGCTTAGATTAAGACTTAGCATTTAATTTAATCAAATTTTAGTCAACATCGCGATCTTCACGTCCGGAAATTTCTTTTCACTACAATTTTTGATTTCTCCACGAAATCAAGATCATTTTCGATGATTTTTGATTTTGTGGATTCGTTTTGAAGTTATCTTTCATAATATATCATTTTCCCCAATTTCTACCATCAATTGCTCGTCCGATTTGATCAATTTCAAAGATTACATCAAGAAATTCCTTATTTCCCTATGGATTCAACCCTTATTTACCATTATACCCTTGAATTTGATACATTTTCATCAAATTGGTAAGTTCAGAAAAAATTTTGACGCGATACCGTGTGAAATCGACGACCTCGCGGTCTCATCTCGTTAGAGTGTCGGATCAATAGCGCAATAAATGTCGCGCATCGATATGGTGGACCTTTGATCCACCAGATCAAGAATCGGCCACATGCTTAAATCGCGATTTTAGTGAACCTCTCGACGAATGAGTTAGCGACGCTTGGACTCACCTTGATCGCCCGATGAAGATCCAACAGACGATAAAATCGACGCATTTCCTTCTTCACGCAATGAGGATGCATCTCAACCCTTCATCCGCGATAACACGGTCATCAAACAGAAACGACGATTCAACCAATGGACGTGTGATTGCGACCGTCAATCGCAAGGCGTCAGTTAGATCAACGGTCACGCCCAAAAATTTCTCTTTAAAAACTGTTCTTCGCTACGGAAAGAGTCTGGTGGCGTACAACCCCCGTCGCCACCAAGGCATGACACTACGGTGCCGGAGGAGCCGACACCCGCGCGCGTCCAGCCCCCTCGACAGGCGAAGACGAAGGATGCCGAGTTTCACTACACCAAGTGAGGGCCTCATCTCGCCACGACACTTTTCATAGGGCTCGCACGCGCGTGGAGTTATCTTTCCAGTTTCTATTTCATTATGAACTTTATTAGCCCGCACGTGTTTAAGCGGGCCTTTGCATATCTTCTTCTCTCCCTTTTAGGCTTTTGGGTGGGCTCTTCCCTTTTCGGGACCCCATTCATTAAGCCCTTCTCCTTGTAGACCTTTTTCTATTTTTCTATGATTATGTTAGGTGTGGGTTGTGGGCCTCAAGTGGGCCCTTTCCTCTCTCGGCCCACTGTGGGCTGTATAAGAGGGGAAGGGACCCCCCCACAAACCCTAGCCGTCATTTGAAGAAATAAGGAGTGTCCTCCCTCTCAAGTGGCTGCTCAAGGAAGATCAAGGAAGGAGACCAACTGTCGCCTCCGCCACCACCACCGCCGCCGCACGACCAAGTGCCGCCGCCGTGCCCGCCGCCAAGACCGCCGCCTCCCCTTGCCTTGACCACGATTTACATCACGCAGTCATCTCTACGCCGCTGCCGCCGCCGCCGCCACAGGCCGCCGCCGCTGCCGGATTGCCGTATCACCACCCCCATCCCCTCCACTGACCTCTCCGCATCCCTCCCCATTCATCATTTCCATTCTCCGATCAACCTCCCTCCAACCCCTCTCCATCATCGTCCATCCCGATACCCTCCCCACGAGAACCTCTTCTCCACTGCCTGCGTCCTCTTCTTTTCGTTTCGCGAGCCTGCTATTTTTCCGTTACCGTACCTCTTCCCCTTCCCGATTTCCCAGAACTCATTTATTTCCCCTCCCAGATTCCCCACCGATCACGATTCTCCACCACCCCTTCCTCCCTGATTTCCCCTTCTCCAGCGACGCATTCCCCCGCACTCCCCGCCCGACTCTGCCGGTTATACGAAATTCCCGCTCATCCTCTCTAATCCTATCGAATACGCCATTACCCTTCCCCATCCGCACTATCGCGTCCCGTCCCGTCACTACTCCAAATTTCCAACTTGACATTTCCTCATTCTCGGAAATCTCCCACGAACGACCTGACCAACTTCGTTGTCCTCTTCCTGCCCGGGACGAAGAACCGCGTGGAACCGAAGACAATCTCCCATCCCCTGTCGGCCGCACTTTGGATTCTACCGAGATCCCTGTCGCGGTATTCCTGCACCCCTATCACGCCGCCGTTCCCCTCTCCCCTCCCATCACCACGGAATTCGTCCTCGCCACAACCTCCTCTTCTCAATTTCCACTACCCTCTTCCCCAACCACGATCCTCATTTCGGAATAACCTCCGCGCGCGCACTCCCGAATTTAAGAAGACCACGGGGTTTCCTGACGCCCGTCGCCCACTCACTCTCTCTCTCCACTGACTGTGATATTTCTCCCCACCCCTTCTCCTCCACCGAGAGTTCTTCGCGATCACACCCATCGTCCAGCCGGAACACTGACGTGTGAACACTCGGGACGTCATCTCCGAACGGCGCCCTTGTCCGCCCGGCCAGTCCCGTTGGCTTGTGCCTCAACCCACACGCCCACGTGCCTTCCTGCTCGTGCTGGGAGGATACCGTCTCTACTGCTACACTGCTGCCGAAGCTTACGCCTGCTGGTTTCCTGTGCCCGTACAACGACCCATATCATCACGACCGACCGGGCTCGCGCCCCGCAGGTTAGGCACTCATCCCCTCTCCTTTACATTGAAGTTCTATATCTTCATCAGTATTTCCCGCACCTGTTTCCGCCGCCATCGGTATTTAGCTTTGGACGAGTGCCTAGACGAATTGATAGGAATCAGATCGTGATCCAACCCGTCGGGTTGACTGTCAAGCTTCCTTTGACGACTCACGGCCTTACGCCAGCGAGGACGTGGACCGGAGGGCTTCCCGGACTGACTCCACTCGGCCACCCCGGGCCTACGGATACGACGCACGGGACAGTAGTCCGCTTGACTGCATTAGTCGATCATTAACTCATTGTGGTTCACCCTAGGATCTCCCTGCCTTAGTTTTCCTCCTTTATAGTACGGTGTGTGATCGGTGTTCTACGTCGGTCCCTGCATCGAGTCACCCTTGAAATTTTGAGAAATTCGAACTTTCCAGACACCAATTTCATGTGTCAATCAACTTCTTGTGTTCTTAATGCATTTCCGCAACCTAAGGATACTTGAAATCATAGTTTAATCGAGAGAGGAAAGAGAAATCACATCTTGAACTTCAATTTCGTCTTCAAAACTTGGAATGAAAAGCCATGCATCCGGCGATTAATAGGATCATTTTGAAGGCTACTTTGGGTTAGATTCCGTGTTTTCATCTTAATCTTTCATCATTTAGTGTTAATTTTACACTTTGAATAGTAGATTAAGTTTCATTTCGCTTTAATTTCTGTTTTTAATCATTTTCGCAATACGAATTTTCTTCTTACTTCAAACTTCGATTACTTTGCGAATTCTCATCCAAATCACCTGATTTTTGATTCCGTGGATTTGCAATTGAGTTATCTTTCTAAACATAACAAAATGCCCAATTTCTAATCTCAATTCGTCGTCTGATTTGAACGAATTTCAAAGATACATCTCAAATTTCCCTAATTCTCCGTGGATTCGATCCTTAATTACCATTATACTCTTCAATTAAATTGATTAATCATAATTTAGTAAGTTTAGGACTTTGTTTTGATACTCAATCGTGTGTATTCAACGACCATACGATTTAGTCTCGTCAATAATATACCTCCTTGTTCTTCTTCCGCTACACATCGCCTTATGATCTGATCGTACCCTACATGGAATAGAAGTGGTTCTTCCCAATAATAATATTTGAGTTCATGGAAGAACTTATCTTTACGATGCCGATTCTAATGCTCTGGGATTGATCCAGTCACAAGAAAATTGATGATATGCGCGAACCAAGGAGCATGACTAGATACTGCAAGAAGATGCTCATCAAGAAATGAATCACTAATGTCTCCCGTACCTGAAACGTGGAGACGAGATAGGTGATCTGCCACCGAATTTTCGCTACCCTTCTTATCTCTAATCTCCAAGTCAAACTCTTGAAGAAGTAGCACCCATCGTATCAATCGTGGCTTTGCCTTCTCCTTGGAAAATAAGTACTTTAATGCTGCATGATCTGTATAAATCACGATCTTTCTTCCCAAGATATAAGGCCTGAACTTCTCTAATGCGTAGACCACCGCCAACAACTCCTTTTCTGTCATCGTATAATTCGTTTGAGCTTTAGCAAGGGTCTTACTCGCATACCTAATGGCAGTTGGCTTTTTATCTATCCGCTGCGCCAACACCGCTCCAATTTCATAGTTAGAAGCGTCGCACATGATCTCGAAAGGTAAGTCCCAATTAGGACTTTGGAGAATTGGTGCTTCGATTAAGGCGAGCTTCAACATCTCAAATGCGCGCTCCCTGATGGAGAATTATTTCCAAACATGAAGACAAGGGTTCCAAGTGAACCAATATTCCTCCTTATTCATGAGTTTGAGAAATTATCCATTCATTAAAAGGATGAAGAAGATCTCTCTAAATAATTGAAAAAAAGTGTAGATCTTAAGGGAATTATCTTCCCTACTTCCCCTATTTTACACTGATCTAAAGATTGACTTGGTCAAAGTAATTAACCCTTTATCCTTAGATACTCAGAATTCCTTGAATGGACCAAGTCAACCACCCTTCTACCTCTGATATAGGTTCCTAATTTTCCAAACCACATCTATCATATCATAGGTACCTTGTGTGAATAAATGATCTCAAAAGAAAAGAAAATAGAAACATCTTTGTTATTCCATTTCATTCTTTCTGTGAATACCACCTCTAGTTAGAATCATAGAAGAGATCTATATCTTATCATCTATAGAAGAAGTAGCTACGGACTTTACTTCAAGACAAGATTCTTGCATGTGTACACCATGCAATTATAAGTTTATACTCAAAAGGAAGAATCTGCCATTAAAGGAGACAATCATCAAGGACCAATCTCCTAATTACCTAAGACTACTATGAAGACAACTGATATCAAGAAGAAGATTACGGAAATCATCCTCACTAACCCTCAAGGAGCACAACCATCCACGACTGTTGAAGTCCAAGGAAGCCACTCCTACAAGCATCAATAAGGAGGACCACGTCCCACGTGATATACACTTCTACGGCGAAGGGAAACAAAGAAAGCTTGAGCAGTGAAGATTAATAAAGACTCCCACATAGAGAAGCTATAACCCCTGCAACAGCCCTGGAGCCCCACGGGATCAAGACAGACTCTATGTAATCCGCTCCACGTGAAGACTATATTATTGAAAGCGCTCACGTAGTAGATGAGAATCGCCGTCTCTGCCTTCTCTCAGCCTACCATGGTGATTCGCGCGAAGATGAAGAAAAAAGTCAAAGCCCGTTGACTCCGTATCACCCATGAAAGCACGTCATTTGGCGTGCATATTCACTATTCAAGAATCCCTAGAATTTCTTCCGTTGCCTCGCTCTGACGTCAATTAACCGACGGAACATTTCAGACGTGAATAAACCGCGGAAAACAGACGTCTCCAATGAAAGACTTTCCACAACATCTACCTGTCCGACAGAAAACTTCGAAGACGGAGCTCTCTCCAAATCCAAGTTTCATTATGATGATCCTACGATCGTCATCATCACCAACGAAAGCTACTCTTACTTGCGTCAGCTGAAACACAATCTTCTCGCCCGGAACTTCACGACTAAAGGTCAAACAACCCGTCATCCACACGAGCACTCGGCAAACCCTCCCGGTTATTCAAGGAAAGCGCGTCTTCTCGATAGGAATCCACAGACGAAAACCAAATCAACTCAGTCGACTCTCTTACCACAACGACTCCGGACGGGGCTAAAGACTCGACGAATCATCATTACAGAGAAATAACCACCATTCCACGTAACTCACCTCACATGACGACCACGACGAGGAAGAAGTACAAAATTCATCCACGAGAGAACGCCGCAACCGCCGTAAACTGCCTCTCTTTCTTGAGGCATCCTTTCATCCCCATATTTCTATCTTCCCTACTCTATAAAGAGGCGAATGTAAGAGAAGAAAAGGATGTTGTTTTTGATAAAATTTGGTTCCTTTGGTTCCTTTGGTTACTGCTACCTATGTGTTCATCGTGTTCCCGTGTCTCCATCAATCTCTCCCGCATCTTCTTCATCTCGAGTTCTACCCCTCTATTCTTTTCTCCCTCCCCTTCTGTCTGCTTTTCGTCAATCTTCGATCAAAAATTCGCCGAGGACAATACCTATCGTGAGATGCAAATCCGAAGACATCATCTTTATCTTTCCACTCAGGTAATCATCGTCGAATTCCCTCCATTCTGTGAGCAATAGTTCGTAACTTAGTATCTTAAGTCCAGCACCTGACTCTTTCCCAATCTCTCTTCCATCTTACACCTACTATCGTCACTCTCTCTCTAACTCTATATTATAATATATCACATGTTCATCGGTTACATCTCCTTTTCACCCTATATATTCTCTGTATTTATATCTTATCCTCAAGTCATTACTATCAAATCTCCTTCCTCTCACCGTCGCATATCTACTTCTCATATAATCACTCTTCTATATTATTATCATTACTCCCGTTGTTGTCCACATTTTCACGACCGTATCCATAGTCTTCCCTCACCGCAATTCCCTTCCTTACATCATAATTATACATCTAAATAATTTTCCCCAAGGTTCTCCTCCTTATTTGTATTCTTCTTTACATAAATCCACATTATCATCTGAATTATACATAACTATTCCTTCTGATATCATTCATAGATCCTTCACTCATTTGTAGGATTATTTCTTAAGCTTATATGATCATACTCATATATGTCCTCATTTGAAATATCCTACATCACTCCCCTTCTTTGTCGATGAAAAAGTCCTTATCCTTGCAAAGAAGAGTGGTTAGCAGTTTGCAAACTATAGAAAAGTCTCGTATAAACCTGCGGTAGAAGCCAACGTGTCCTAGAAAGCTCTGTAAATCTTGTAATGTAGTGGGGAGAGGGAGGTTTTGAATGACCTCAATCTTGGCCTGATCAACCTCCAAACCTTTGCCCGAGACGAGATGCCCGAGTACTACTCCTTCTCGCACCATAAATGAGATTTCTCCCAACTCAATACTACTCGTTTCTTGACGCAGACCTCAAGGATCTTTGTCAGGTGAGCTAGACAGTTGTCGAAATCATCTCCAAAGATAGAGAAATCATCCATGAACACTTCGAGATTGTCTCCAAGGAAATAAGAAAATATCGCCGTCATACATCTCCGGAATGTCGCAGGGGCGTTACACAACCCGAATGGCATTTGCCTAAAAGCAAACGTGCCAAAAGGACAAGTAAACGTCATCTTTTCTTGATTGTCCGGATCAATTGTGATGAACTAAAACTCGGTTTGATTATATCATTGTTGTGTGTTCTAATTCTTGCAATACATTTATAATTCCTCACTTAGGACAGTAGTAAGCAAGGGTCGATCCTCAGGAAATCTAGGTAATGAGGGTTGAGACGAAAGTAGAAGAAGGGATGACTACCTATAGTGGAGAACATTAGAAGTTAGAAGAGGGATTTTATAGAGATAATGGATGTAATTGGTTAGATTATATTTCTGTAGTTCTAATTAGAGGAGAAGAGATGAGAATTAAAAGGGTAGATATTGATTGAAGGTGGAGAAAAGAGAAGCGAAGGGGAGAAAAGAGAGGTGAAATAGTATCGAGATAGATGAGGTGGTTTGGGTGTGATTTGTGGAAACAAATGCCTAGCTTGGGCCTAAGCTTCTCCCCCTTTCCTGCTGGTGACCTGGTGTCAAGAGAGAGCCAAAATACAAGAATTTCGGAATGGAAGGAAGAGTGCTTTTAGGAGTTAGGGTTTCCAACAATCTGACAGACGAGATCAATTCCCAGTGTTTCCAGCAGTCCAACGGAAAATCTGACCATGCGAATGGAAAGAGCACGGCGAGGTTAGTATCCCACCAAAAATTCAGCTCAATCGGACGGCTGGATAAAAAGATATCAGCCTTCCAAGTTGGAGCATTCCTGGCCGTTGATCTGATGGTCTGATGCTTTTAATATAATCTTTAACCGATGAGTCCACGCGATCATGCCACGTCACCTGGAAGCCGATCATCAGATGCTCGCCATGTCACCTGCACAGGTTAGTGACTAAACGACAAAAGAAACAAAAGGTAAATTAGTTCCGAGATATGCGAATAAGAGAGCGCCCCGCTTGATTTAAATCGCCACGTCACCCACGTAGGTTAGGAAATTAAAATGACAAAACATTTAGGTGAATCACGAACTCATCTTCGCTTGAATGAGAGAGCGCCACGTAGCTCTCTCATTCCTTCCGCAGTCAAACATGACGGCGAGAAAGAGGGTTCCGTATTTCTTGCGCAGGGTAAGTAAAAAGTATTATTCTATTCTCCAAATTGTTAGGTAAGAGGAACCTGCAGCAATTAATTCTGTCGCAGGTTTCTTCTTTTAGCGCAAATAAGAGAGCGCCACGTGGCTCTCTTATTTGCTTTTGGTACAAAACGACAAAACCAAAAGCAACAAAACGACGAAACGAAAGTAACAAAACGACGAAACGAAAGTAGAACAAAACGACAAAAGAAGGTGAAAACGACAAAACGAGATGGGTTGCCTGTGACGAATGAGAGAGCGCCATGTCGCTCTCTCTCTCCTTCCTCCTTAGCGTCAACGATGAGGGCGCCATCCACGCCATCTGCATGGGTAAAGTCAGCAAATAATAATAATAAAAAGGAAGAAATCAGACTTAGTACACGCGGGGCTTCCAGATCGCGACACGTGTCGCGATCTGGTGGCGGCTCTCTGACTTACCTTTGAAGACCCAAAATTGCATTTATACCCTTGTTATTGATAAATATGCAGAAATACCTTAAGATAATTAGAGATATATCAAAAAAAATGCTCCAAAATTCATTGAAACCATTTTAAAAAAATCCTAAAATATGTATTTGGCTTTAAAAATTCATTTCCTTGTCAGTTTATAATCCAAGAGGGATATTTAAATATTATAAAATCCAAGAAATACCATAAAAGCATAATGAAGCAAAATTAAGCAATTTAATCATAATAACACATAAATATATTCCTTTTAAGCCAAATGTTCATGAAAATTCAGAGTTAAAGGTCATAGATTTATGTGTTATCAAATCGCAATCTTGTTATACCCTGAATAACCATCCAAGAAACAAAAGTAAGTCTGACCTGCTAGTCAATCAAGGATTTGATCGATGAACGACAACGGGAAGTGATCCTTCTTTGTCGCAGCGTTCAACTTCCGGTAGTCGATACAAACTCGCCACTTCGTCGGAAGGCGCGTTAGGATCTCCTCGCCCTTTTCGTCCACGGTCACCGTAACTCCTGCCTTTTTGGGAACAACGTGCACGGGACTAACCCACTCGCTATCCGATATGGAATAGATGATCTCTGCATTAAGCCACTTTAGGATCTCCTCCTTCACGGCTTCCCATACTTTAGGGTTAAGTCATCGCTGGGCTTCCCTCATGGGTCTAGACTCGTCCTCCAAAAATATGCGATGAGTGCATAACGAAGGGTCTAATCCCCTCAAATCTGCTAGAGTCCAGCCGATTGCTTGCTCATTCCGTCATAATACGTCGAGTAATCGTTTCTCCTGCTCCTCATTGAGCTGGGCAGAAATGATCACGGCTTAACCTGCTGAGAGTCAAGAAAAGCGTACTTGAGTGTAGATGGAAGAGGCTTGAGCTCCCCTGACGGCTCGTCCAAAGGTAGCTCCTTGAAATCAGCTTCCTCGTTGATCGTCATGACTTCTTCAATGCAAGTCTCTATGTCTTGGTCATCAAATAGGTCGATGGCGCCCAAATCCTCGAAAGCTTGTGAAGGATACTTCATCAACTTGTTGATGTTGACCTTCACCATGTGCTCTCCCACCTTAAGAATTACTTCTCCTTTTACCCAATCTGTAACGGATTTTGTAGTAGCTAAGAAAGGTCTTCCTAGGATAATTGGGGCTTGACTAAGCTCCTTAGTAATCTTCATATCTACAACTAGGAAGTCTACCGAAAAATAACATCCTTCGATTCTAACAATCATAACTTCTACTATGCCATGAGGCTTCCTTACCAATCCATCCACTAAACATAACTATATAAGAAAAGGCTGCAACTCCCCTACATGATGACGGTCAAATACGGCTTTAGGGAGGATATTGATACTAGCTCCGATATCTAACAAGGATCTAGTAAAAGTCATTCCTCCAATCTCACTCGTAATCATGGGAGCTCCTGGATCTCTCTTTTTAATCGAAAGAGAATTCATCATAATTGAACTAATATTCTCACTCAATTGGATCCTCTTGGGGCTTCTATGGGGTATGCATATGCCTTTAAGAAATTTAGCATAAGAAGGTATATGCCTAATTGCATCTACTAAAGGGATGGTAATGGTCACCTTTTGGAACGCTTCTAATAAATGATCATCAAATTCACTAACCTAAGCCTTAGGCTTGCTCAATGCTTGAGGATATGGCACAAGTGGTTTGTATGTGTCGGGATTCGGCTCAACTCGTACCCATTCTTCCTCATCTTCTAAACTACTGTCTTGCTCAACTACGACTATCAGTGTTTATTCCACTATCGAGCTCTTGTGTAAAGGATGATCCTTATAAGGATCAGGTAAGTCCTTGCCGCTCCTAAGGCTTGATATCGCTAATGCAGCCTCCACCGCCTCCTCGTCAACATGCACATGACTCAGATTGTGCGTTTGACTCGATGAGGACCCTTGATTCCTTGAGTTGATAGTGGCCTGATATGGTAATTGGCAAGAAAATGAAACTTTCTTACCCTTCTTATTGTCAATCGAGGTAGGGATGTTTGTCTTGACGAAATCCTGTATCTCGTCCACGCATGAGTTCGTCCTGTTCATTTTCTCCATCAACTAAGAGATCGCACCTAGAATCGGATCTGCAGATGGTGCGGTCGGTCATGGAGCTTGATTGTACGATTGCTACGGCGGGATATACGTCGACTATCTTGCATTCACGTAGGGTTGCTGTTGCGAGTTTTTTTGCTGACCGGTGCTATATGGAGGATACGTCTCATCCTTATTCCTCCTAAATCCTTGCTGCTGCTGCATAAGATTATTATAAACAAGGTTATTAAAATAAGTGGGGTATGTACCTTGATAATTCGGTCATCCCTGTTCACTCTGCCCTCCCAGTGGGCCTTTCCTATACATGCCCTGGCCTTGAATTGCCATGATTGGACAATACATCTCAACATGGTCGAGGCGTAAGCAATGGGTGCATGGCGACGCTTCTTGTAGAGCGACGGGTGCAAGTCCTTCAGATCCGTTGCGGATGTGGAACCGATCTAATAAAAGATTCTGAACCTCTGCCATCTTGTCGATCATCTCTAGGAGCATGCCCGTCTCTACGGAATTTGCGTCGATTAATCCTCCCTTCGGTGTTGCACCTCTTCCGAATGGTTTTGCCGCGTTGTGGTGACTATTTTCTGCCACAGTCTTGATCAATTCCATTGCTTCGTCTTCAAACTTGCTCATGAAGGTGCCGCCGCTAGCTACATCTAAAAGATATCTATCTTGCAGCCCTAACCCATCATAAAATATCTGTGTAAGCTCATGATTAGACACTCCATGATAAGGGCACTCTCTAGTGAGGTCTCTAAGTCTCTCCCAAGCTTTATGAAATGTTTCACTCGGTCCTTGGGTAAACTCACGCATCGCCTTCCTAACAGAGGTGGTCTTTCCTACGGAATAGTACTTCCTAAGAAATTCCTCCTCCATCTCGGTCCAAGAAGTGAATTTCTTTCCTAACTTAAGAAACCAATCCTTAGCTCTATCTCTAAGGGTGGCGGGAAAGAGTTTCATCTTCATTACATCTGCCGACACATTATGAATCTGATTGATCTCACATACTTGACTAAGCTCATCGACATGTCTATAAGGATCCTCAAAAGGCTTACCATGTAAGATAGGTAACATACTCATCACATGCGAATCTATCCTAAAATTTGCATTTCTAGCAAGAGGTGCATGAATACGAGTAACGGGTCTTTGAAGAACTGGACTAGCATAGTCACTAAGGTGTCTCCTAATATTTCCCTCATCGTTCAGGGCCATATCTAAGGTCAATGATGACGCGGAAGATGAAAGTGATTGCGAGGAACGTTCAAAAAGATCTAAGTATAAAGGATTATCCCTCGTTTTCCAATCAAACTCTCGTTTCATAAATATGCACTAATATATATATAATATAATAAGAGATACTATAAAATTATTCAACAATGACAAATTAATCATATACCTGATTGTCGCTATTCGTGAGAGTTACGCTCTCCCAATTCGAGTATGATGGAGAATTATTTCAAAAACATGAACACAAGGGTTCTAAGTGAACCTATCCTCCTCTTCCTCCTCCTCCTCCTTATCCAACAACTTGAGAAATTATCCATTCATTAAATGGATGAAGAAGACCTCTCTAAATAATTAAAGAGAGAGTAGATCTTAAGGGATTTATTTTCCCTCCCTTCCCTATTTTATACTGATCTAAAGATTGACTTGGTCAAAGCATTTATCCTTAGATACTTAGAATTCCTTGAATGGACCAAGTCAACCACCTTCTACCTTGATATAGGTTCCTAATTTTCCAAACCATATCCACCATATCATAGGTACCTTGTATAGTGATAATTAATGATCTCAAGGAAAATTAATAGGAACATCATTGTTATCAAGTTCCTACCCTCTTTGAATACCACCCTTAGTTAGAGTTTTAATAGAGATCTAATAGAAGAAACTATCTCTTATTCTACTCAAAGACAAAGTCCTTGCATGAATAAACCCATGCATCTATGAAGCTCAATTAGAATGAAGAATTCTAAAGGTTGATAATGAATTTGAAGAAAAGCTGCCCAAGAATCATCCTCTAAGAGATCCAAGATCCCCAAGAAAAGTCAAGGCCAACAAGTCTACACATCTTGTCCTTCAGCCATCATGAGAGCAAAGAACATGATTAGAATCAGTCACGAAGGAATCTCAAGACAAAGTGAACAGGACAGCAACTACAACAAAAGAGACCCACGGTTCCTAAAAGTCAGAAGGACTTAACATGAAGTATGAAAGATGAGGGATAATCCGAGTGAAGAGAATCGGAGATCGATGTAAAGTCTCTATCCCCTCTATTGGTCACCATGACGGTTTAAAACTACATGAGAACGCAAATGAAGAAGAATGAAAGAATCACCCACCCTACTCTCTTTCTACCTACCAGAGTGATCCACATGAAGAGCTACCATCACGAAGACTGAGGAACACGAAGATTGGACCTACAATACCTTAATTGAGTATGCACTCATCGTCCGACGTTTCCAACTATCAAAAGATCCCGTGCACACTTTGCCTACCGACGTGAAACTGTGAAGAAGCAAAAGACTACTGAGTATTCGACGGTCAACGTTAAAAGACTACGTATTTCCCCTTCTCTCCGCGCCACACATACGAGACCAAAAGCCATCATTTGAAAGTGAATCAGTCGCGATTTCAAGAAAAGTCCACGACGCTCTCGGTATCACCAAGCATGACAAAAAAAATTATGACGCGAGTTCAGCATCGATCGACGATCAAAACCGGAAGAGAAGACGACGAGAGAAGGATGAATAGACGAAGAAAGAGCAGGGAGGCAAGAATTTTCCTGACGAGAACACCCGTCAATCCATTTAAAGAGCCCCGTGAATGCAGTTTCCTGTGATTCTCCCTACTTCACGAGGAGAAGATACGTCGTCGCCAAGGTAGCCTCCTGCAAATGCAGCCCCAGCCATCACGTAATGCTCACGAATTCCTCAACATGCGCGCGGATATCAATCCTGCCCAAGATCTCAACGGCCATTACCGCTACAGCCCTCAAGGAGTCAAGGAATAATTCCATATTCCTTAAACTATTTTACGTATTTCCATCACGTGAACTTACCTCAACGACGACGACGATAAGAAGTGGGAAACAATGACGAGGCCGGGTCAACCCGTCAACCAAACACGGAAAAGAATGACGCGATGCGACGCCTCAAAGTAACTTCCACCCCTGTATCTCTATAAAACGAAACTGTAGGCGACGAAAATAGAATGATCTTTTTGATAAAATTGGTTCCTTTTGGTTACTATTTGGGTACTATTACCCTTCGTGTTCATCGTTTCTTCCCTGTGTCTCCACCATTCTCCCTTCCGCAAGCCTCTCTCCGATTCTATCCTCCTATCAGTCCTACACCCATTTCTGTCTTCTTTCATCCACTTCAAGTCTGACGCAATACGAGGATTACCTGGGTCATTTGATGCAGTCCAACGGCTTCACTTCTCCTCCATTCAAGGTAATCGTCCTCCTCCCCTTTTCGTGATAGTAGTTTGGATACATAATATCGTAAGTCCAGCATTTCCTCTTTCCCGAAATATTCCACTCCTTTGTCTGCTATCCAAAATCCGAATCTTCAGATAATCCCAATCTTAGATTTATCTATCCTCAATCTTATCTTCGATATCCTCTTCCATTACTTAAACCATTCACGCATTTTCCTTTCTTCCTCTCACTGCGCCAACTGTCATCGTCTCTATCACGATTATCCGATCCATCTATCTCTTCCATATTCTTCTCTCCACCCATTTCCGTCCTACTCTCTATATTAAAATATATCATATCTTATCATTTCATCTCTGATATCTCTAATTATCTACTGATTAGATATATTATATATTATCCACTTATAACACCTATCCTTTCCTCCCCTCTCTTCTCATAAATTATCCAATAAACTAATACTTACTTATTCTATTCTTAGATATTTCTCACTCACTTAAACACATTCTTCTCTTCTCATATTATTCATCTTATCGTCTCTACTAAGATCATCATATATCTTTAAATTCCTGAATTAAATCACAGTATATTCTCACTGATTTATAATCCACTTTCATATTGATATCATTTCATAGATCCTCCCTCATATGTAGGATTTAGATACATCTTCTAAATTATCCTACATCAGAGTATGACGCGATGATCGTCCGTCATCTGTAGAGAGCGACCAATCACTTAATCTCGTTGAAATTGAGTATCTAATGATGTATTTCTGCTATGAATAACTCAGTGTAGGATTAATTTGGATTAATATCACAAAAGAAATAGAAAAATCAGAGTTGACCGAGTCAAAATTGATGATTTTTTTTAAAAACGCCTTAATTCCCTGGTAGCGGTGCCCTTTGACGAGACTACTTCGTATGGTCATTAAATACACACAATATAGTGTCAAAAAAGTCCTAAACTTACAAATTTATGATTAATCAATTTAATTAAAGAGTATAATGGTAATTAAGGGTCGAATCCATGGAGAATTAGGGAATTTTGAGAGATATCTTTGAAATTTGATCAAATCGGATGATGAATTGAGATTAAAAATTGAGATTAAGAAAGATAACTCAATTGTGAATCCACATAATCAAAAATCAAGTGATTTGGATGAGAATTCGCTGAGTAATCAAAGTTTGAAGTTAGGAGAAAATTCGTATCGCAAAATTGATTTAAAACAGAAATTAAAACGAAATTAAACTTAATCTACTATTCAAAATGTAAAATTAACATTAAATGATGAATGATTAAGATGAAAACACGCAATCTAACCCAAAGTAGCCTTCGAAATGATCCAATTAATCGTCGGATGCATGGCTTTTCATTCTGCATTTTCGAAGACGAAATTGAAGTTCAAGATGTGATTTCTCCTCTATCTTTCGATCAAATTCTGATTTCAAGTATTCCTTCGATGCGGATATGCATTAAGAACACAAGAAATCAAATGGCACATGAATTGGGTGTCTGGACAGTTCGAATTTCTAAAAAATTCAAGGGTGAGTTCTTTTGTCGTAAAGAATAGTCTATTTAAAGATGAAATTAGGCGTAACCGTTGATCTAACGAATGCCTTGCGATTAACGGTCGCGATGAGATGTCCTTTGACGAATCGGTGTTTCTACTTGATGACCGTCTGATCGCGGATGAAGGGTCAAGATGCGATTTCATCGCATGAAGAGGGAGGTGCGTCGCTTTCGATCGCCCGTTGGATCTTAATCTAACGATCATGATGTCTTGAGGGATCCACCGATCGCGATAGATCTCCGCCGTTTTAACTCGCGAGATCGACGGCTCAGATGAATTCACTTAAGTTAATTTTTAACCACGTGCGTGATTAGAGATCGGGTGGACCTCGCGTCCACTGCATCGACGCACAGCATTTCACGCGATCTCCATCCGATGATCCATGCAACGCCACACGTCTTGCAATCAACAAAGTGAAGGGAACATAGTCCCACACGGAGAAAAAGACGGAGAGTGCACGGGTATATAAGGTGCGATGGTTTATAGCGGTTAGCGATATTCCTCTATGGAATGCTAATAAGTACTATAACCATATGTAATAAAGAAATATATATGTATACGTCACTTCAGTCCCACGCAGGCAATCGCGCGGGTCCGCGTGGCGCTGCCATGTGGCCCTGAGTGCCACGTCACATCCATGTGGGCTCGCGCAAATAAATGCACTCTTTTTACAATTTTTAATTGTTTTAATTCATTTAAAAATCGAAAAATAAACTTAAATAAATTCAGAAAAATTCCCGAAAATTCCTTAAAATTATAATAATCATAACTTTCAAAATACAACTCCAAATTAATTCAAATTTGTTTTGTTGGATCAGAACTTGAATAATCTATCATTATAAAAAGTCAAATTATTAAAATAATAAGAGAATGAATTTTAATTAATTTAATACATTTATGTATCTTATAAAATAAATGTAGAAAAACACATAAATGTTAATAAAGATCTTTTCTCTTATATTTTCATCCTTAAAACATGATTATTATCTTAAGTATAATCAAGATTAAACATCATAATGTTTTAATCATGTATAATAATATATAAATTAATGTATTTTTAGATCATAACATGAAATGATACAAAATGATAGAAATATACTTAAAATATGATAACATGCATATATTTAGAGTAATTAATACTTCTATTTGCATTAATAATCATGTAAATTAATGTAAAAATAGCATATTATCAGATTTTGTTTTATCTTTTCCTTCGTGTGTTTCTCTTCATCACCAAATCTGCCCTCCCCCTCTCTCTCACACGCGTTCTCTTTCACTATCTTCTTCCATTGTTCTACCTTGCTCTCTTAATTTCTTTCTCTCTAAATTTCTCTTTTGCGCCCTTTCTTTTGATCTCACTCTTTATAAACCTTTTGTGTGCTGACTCTCTGCACTCACTTTCTCTCTCAATTTCTCCTCTCCTCTGATTAATTTTGATCATCCCTTTTACTTTCGCCCTCATCATTTTTTTTTACCTCCATCTCAATCTCCTGATCTTCCCCTCTCTCCTTTCCTCTCTCTATCTTCCATTCTCACTCTCTTCCTTGATTTCTCCCTCTCATTCATTTCATTTTATGTTTAATGATAACATGTGTTTAAAACACAAATTTACATGACTATTAATACAAATTAAGACAATAAATATTCCATTTAATTGCATGTTATCATATTTTGAGTGCATATCTATCATTTCATGTAATTTCAGGTTATAATCTAAAAATATATATCATTTTATGGATAATTATGCATAATTCAATAATATACTTTTATTCCCATCAATATTTGAAATCATAATTGGATTTTTCATGATTAAATGATAAGAGAAAATATTTTTATTTACACTCATGTATTTTTCTAATTTTATTTTCTAGGAGGAATGAGTGTATTTTTGAAGTCAAAATTTATTCTCTCATTATTTCAATATTTTGAATGTTATGACTCTCCTAATTTTTAATGATTTTTTAGGAATCTTTCTGAATTTATTTAAAGTTATTTTTCGATTTTTAAAAAAAAAAAAATGGTTTTTAATATCACAAGTTGATGTGGTGGAGTGTTGCCACATGGTGACGCTTGTTCATGTCACGTGGCGACGTGTGTGAGCGTATGTGCGTGCGCACGTGTGCGCGTGTGTGTGCGTGTGTGAGCATGTGTGCGCATGTGCGCACGTATGAGTAATTAGTGGGTTAAGCATCCATCATGGATTTTCACTAACCCATTATACACTGACATCTTATATACTTGTCAAAACATCTCAATTTATGTCATGTGGGACTATTTATATTTGCTTTAATTCGTAGGTGAATGATAACATGCATATTTAACTTGAATTCTTATCATATTTAACTAATATGCATGCTTATATTATGTGATTGTGATGAATGTTATCATAGTTTTATGAGTTTTCTCCATTGGTATGCCATTTTACTAAAGTCCATATTTTTACATTATTAAGGGTTATTTATGTGTTTTATTGATGATTGACATTTTGTAAGGTCAAACCATTTGAAATTAACCATTTTTTCTTGTTTTGACTTTAGTGAAGATGAGTAAAAGAAGAAAGTGGAAGAAGGAAATGATGAAGAAATCAAAGAGAATAAGTGAATGATGAGATTCACTTAATATTATTCTGAATTCATCTTTTTCTCTTCTTAAAATTCATATTCCAGGGATAGAGACTAAAGAAGACTTAATTTGTGATCCAATGGAGAAAATTAGAGTCAAAAAGGAGTTCCAGAAATGAAGTTTTGAATTTTTGAATTTTATAGATTTTTTTGGACTTTTTTTTTTATTTTTCAGGTATTTTTTAGAATTTTAAAAGCTTAAAAAAATCACAAAAAGGGTTTATTTGCGCGGGACCCGCGCGAAGCTGACGTGGCATGGCGTGGACACGTGGCGGAGCTACACAAGCCCATGTGGACCCATGTGGACGCATGCGTGGCGCGATAAGACAGTTGGGATGAAAAGTGTGTGTGGGCCCACGGAAGGCATAGGGGGGAGTACTAGGCCTGTTTGGGTGACGCAAAGGGCTATCGCCCTTCCACCTTATAAACCCAATTTTTCTCCTTCTTTTTCTCCGTGTGGGACTAAGTTGTTATTTGTTCTCGTAGGCGACGTGGCAGTGTGTGGTGCGTCAGATGGAACCGCGTTAATTGAGGCGCGTTAATATGGTGGATCTCGGTCCACCAAATCGTCATCAAAGCATGTGCGTACTTTGCAACCGTTGATCTCCTTAATGAAATCAGATAGTTGCGATTTAATTGCACACTCTGTGAATCATGAATCGACACGTGGCTTAATGTGGAGACTCCGACGAAGATCAGACGACGATTATCAAGTAAGAGTGGAATCCACGTCGTGGGATCGTGGCCCACTGATTTCACGCAATCTCAGCCATCCAAAGCCCCTTCAGCGAATCGCACGGCGCAGATTTTTCACGTCAAAATTTCAATATACAGATGTTCTCTTTTTAAACTTAACTTTTGATTGAAAGGTGAAGAAATTAAGCATTTTTAGAGGAAAATCTTAAGTTCTTCATGATCCCCTTGCATTCTAGACTCAATTGTGATCATATTGAGGCGAGATTGATCATGAATCATTGTGAGAAACGGTCAGATTTGCCCTTTAAACACTGAATGCAAGTCAAAGAAGGAACTCGATCAATACTCGTCCATCAATGCGATTTGAAGTAGAATCTTCACGTCAATTGGGTTAGTAGCATGATTCCTTCATAATCCTTACAATTTATGTAGTTTAGATTAGATTTAGATAGGTAATTAGAGTTTAGGAATCAAAAATTTCATCATTTCACCCCAATTTGATCGTGGATTTTTGCTAATTTTTGTATAAGAATTTCTCCTTGATATTAAGTCCAAATCATTCGATTTTATTTCATGGGATTCATTGTTCAACCAGCTTTTGGTGGATATATAATTCGTAACATTTCATCAACACTTGACACTTCAATTTAACATTTGACCAACTGTTGTTCATTTTCAATCCGAATTTGGGCGTTGACTTGCAAGATGGCAATTACTCTTAAAATACGAAGTGAAATTTGATAATTTTGGTGTCTCTGGAATCCTCTGATCGTAAGCTTTCTATTCATATGTGAGTTGTTCGATTCTGATATGATTTGGTTAGTCAATTTCATGACTTTGACCCAGATCTTCATTTCGGGATTTTTATGATTATTGATTTTCAATAAATCATAGTAAATCCAATTCGAGTCTAAAAATCATGAATGATATATCAAAATTTTCCATTTTCTGTCTAGTTTTTGAAAACATAATTGCCGTATTATTTTCTCACCTTTTTCCTCTCTCATTTTATAGAAAGTCAGAGTCTAATCAAAGTCAACACTTTGACCTTGACTTTTGACTTTTCTTCTTCAAATATTTTCTAAAATTCTTAAAATATCTTTCCTCATATATTTATATTATTTCTATTAATAATATATAACTTTCTAATCTTAAAAACCCTAATTAAACAAAAATTTGACCAAGTCAACTCTTCGATAAAAAGTCAACCGTGTTCTCTGTGGTTCGACCCGATCTTTTAACTGTACTTGATTTTATATTTTAAATCATTGAGAGTTTGGAATTATAAATTTTTTTTTACCGATGATCATGTGTTTCAAAGACCGCACTAAATCGTATCCGTCAGTGAAGTGACACAATCTTGAGCAAAGGATCGCGCGATTTAATTACTATTATCGATTATCACTTACGCGAAGGATATGTGGCTGCATATGATTAGATGGCGATTCATTTTAAAGGTCATTTAATCTCAACCACTCATCTAGAGAGTTATAACGGTCAATATTAAATGCACTCCCGTGGACACGTGGAGTCACCTCAATCGCTTGATGAAAATCAAATGGTGGATAATAAGCGACGCTTCTTCTTCATGCGAGGCGTGGCAAAATATAAGTGCTTCCTCATCGATCGAATGGATGTGACTTAATGACGATGATTTGCCAACATGCGTTCAATCTGAGCCATTGATAAAAAATGAAGAGATACATCAAACGGTCGCGCCCAAATTCCTCTATAAATTGACATGTTCTTCGACGAAAAAACTCGTTCTTTGATGTTTCAAGAAAATCAAAATATTTAGACAACTCATTCTTGGAACCACTTGATTTCTTCTTCTTCTAGACTCATTTATGCGTCCATGGAGCATTTGAAATCAAGACTTAGTGGAGAGAATCAGAAGAAATCACTTCTTGAATACCAAACTTTGTTTTTGTAATCGCGGAAGGAAAAGCCTTTCATCTAGCGATTAATTGGATCATTTCAAGCGCGACTTCGGGTTATATTACGTGTTTTCCTCCAATCTTTCATCATGTTGCATTCGAGTTTAATTTTGAATGGTAGATTAATCGAATTGTAGATAATTTTATATTTTCTCTCTTCACGAATGAAATTTGTTCCTCAATTTTATTCCTTGATTTCTCCACAAATTTAATCCAAATTATGTATTTTTGATTCTTTGGATTTTTCTTAGAGTTCTCTTTCTTAATATATTAAAATCCCTAATTTCTCACCTTAATTCATCATCCGATTTGATTAAATTTCAAAGACATCTCAAAATTTCCCTTATTTCTCTGTGGATTTGACCCTTATTTCTCACTTTAAATTGGTGAGTTTGGGACTTATTTTGAGACGTGTTTGTGTGTATTTAACGATTGCATGAAATCGTCTCGTCATTTACCTTCAATCTTCCCTTATCCTTCACACTCGATCTCGTTCTCTCTTGTTCTCTCCCACCTTCCAATTGACACGATCTCTCTCTCACTCTTGCCTTGGCTCTCGCAATCTCTCTTTCTCTCTCTAAATTCCTCTCTCACTCCCTCTCTCTTGCATGTTCTCTTTCTTCCTCACTCTTCTCTCTACCTCTCTTGCATTATTGTTCTCTCTTGAGATCTCTCTTTCTCTCTCTAGATTTTCCCCTCTCATACCTTGTCTCGTGTGATCTCTCTCTCTACCTCACTCTCTCTTGCGTCCCTCTCTCCCTCTTCCTCTTCTCATGATCTAGCTTTCTCTCTCTAAAGTCCTCTCTCTCGTTCATTCTCTCTCTCAATTTCCTTGTCTAAATTTCTCTCTCACCTTCTCTCTCTTTCTCTCTTCCTCTTGATCTCCATCTTGCTCTCCTCTCTCTCTCTCTCTTTCTGTCTCTTCCTGTCTCCCTCTCTTTTTCTCTTGCTCTTTCTCGTTCTGGCTTATTCTCTCTTGTTATCTCTCTTTATTTCTTTAAATTCCTCTCCCGCTCATTCCCGCTATTGTATTGTTGTTACTTGCATTATCTGCAGTGATTGCACACACCAATACAAAATAAGAGAAAAAAATATTTAGTATGAAAAATTTTGCAAAAAAAAAAAATTATTACCTTATTCGTCAAATTATAATCTATGAGCACACCATGTAACACTTCTGCCATGTGTTCACCTACATGGGATTCACCCAATTCTTTGACACCAAGAACACGTTCACAAAGGTTCCATATGTCATCGATCCGCTGAATTGTGATCCCAAGTATTGCAATACGATTTGTGGAAGTCCAAGTGTCCAACGTGAGTGACACTTTCTCAATTGATAAAAAAAACTCTTGTGTTTTGACCTTTTCATCATCAAACTTTGCAACAATGTCACATCGTAGTGTGTTTCCACTTGGAATGGAAACATCACATTGTGTGAAGTAGGAGCAAAAAGCTTTAAATTCTAGATTTTCAAGGATTGCGAAAAGTATATCAGTCTTGATTATCAAATCAACGCATCTTTCCTTAGTGAGCTCTTAAGTCTTTCCTATATATTTCCTTTTCTTGGAAAAAAAATTCGTAAATAGATTTGGAGTACTTCAAGGTTTGAGATCCCAATAAATAGGGCGGTGACACCTTTCCAAGTGCTTCCCATCTTATCACTCTTGAGTATCACCTCTCTCGAGGGGGTGTTTTGCTTAATGTTGCAAAAATAATTACCATTGCAATTCTTTGTAAAATAAACCAATATTGGGGAGACTTTCCTACATTGTGAGGAATTTGTAGAGCTGGTATCTCAAGAAATATGTGTCTCTACGTCATTTGAGGTAATCTACTAAAACTAAATGAATGGTGAAGTCAAAAAATTTATATTATTGAAATAAAAAAATATTTAATAAAATATTATAGAGAAATTATGTATACGAATAGAATATAAGTTACCTCGTCTTGAGGGATATCTATTTGAGGTCGTGGATATTCGATGATGTCATAATCCACTAATCTATAACCTTGAATTATCTTTGACTATAACCTAAAAAAAAAAATTAACTCATAAGCTAAGATTCATTTAAACTAAAGGATGTCAAATGAATCAAAAATTAAATTTTATTGCCAAATTTAAGATAAACAAAAAAAATTAAGCTATATGTGGAATAGTGGAAGGAATGTGTAAGGAAATCATAATCATTGTCAAGATTCCAAAATAATTTTATTATAAAACTTATGGAAGATGGATTGAACAGCAAAATGACATAACCACTTCAGTTCTAGAAACTCAATGACAAAATAAAATTTCAGAATCTAATCTCCCTACATTCAAAATCAATGCTCAAAAACTCAAAGTTGGTACTATTCTCGAGTTAGGAGAGAATTGAAGAAATCTAAATAAAAACATTTAATTGAAGAAAACTCAATTTATTTGAGAAAAATATATCTTTAAGTATGCATATGCATATATGTACGAATGAACCTCTATAAGTAGATATATTGACCATATATATTTGGTACTTGTAGTTTTTTACAGTAGATTACAGAAAAATAAAAAAGATATACTTATATATCAAGAATTATTTAACTATACATGATATGTACTTATAAATTGATATAAATAGGCAGACCAACCTATAATATGAACTGCAAACCAACGTGATTGCTGGCCCACATTCTCCTTGGATCTAACAGAAAACACCAAAATGATCTCTAACCTTAAATGAGAGTTTCAATACTCCTAATTCCAATAAAACATCAATCGGGATTCCAAATCTCAAATATATTTATAGTCAGGTCAAAATTCAAACTAAGACAAATCTCAAAAGAACTTAGATACAAGAGATTCTTCATCCTATTCATAATAGACCCGAACTGGAATCAATCTAAACTAGAAGTAAACTAAAATAGGAATTGGTTTGAATCAAACCTAAAGATTTTAACAATCTGTCTAACTGATACCCCTAATCACTTCAACTATGAATCAAATTTAATTAGTTTCTAGAATCAGATCTTATCTCCAAAACAAAATAAACTCCAGCCAACCCTTTAAAAAATCAAATTCTTTTTTAAGGAGCTATATGAGAGTTTTGCTTTCCTTTCCTCCGCTGCTGCAATGATAGGGTTATTTGCGCATCCATCTCTCTCCTGAAGCTCCTTCAAGGTTGAACGTAGTAGAAAGAGTTTTTATTTGAGTTTTGGTGAAGAAAAATCGCAGAGCGACAAATTATGATTTAGAGATATTCATTTTTGGATATTTGAGTGTTCAAATAAAACCAATTTTGAAGGATGATAAGCTAGATGAACAATCGAGGAAACTGCAGAAAATTATGGTGACGATTGACGAGATATTTCATTTTTGTGCTTTTTGGATAGGTCAAATAGAATCTAATTTGACGGGAGATTGAGGAAAAGCGTAAAAGATTTATTACAACAATGCGATCTTTCATTTTTCTGTCGACAAGATCATACTTGAGATACATAATTTCTCAATTTTTGCTTGACAGTTGGAGATACACGCAAAAATTTAAACCTGGAGAAACATACTCACGAGATAATTATGAACCTGAGATTCCCTTCTTGATCTGTCTTCTCAAGTGTGGGAAGGGATCAAAATAATGATCACTTTGTGCGAGGAGTTTGCAGCTGTTGTGAAAGGTTTTCATCGTGGAGAGAGAAAGAGAGAGTGAGAGTTGGCGTGCCGCGTGAAGGGTTTTTTGATGTGTTGCTGGAGAGATAGAGAGAGAGAGAGAGTATGAGCGAGAAAATCTTTCGGTGACACCGAATACTGAAAACTGAAACCGTACCCAAAAAAACTGAATTTCGGTTTGGCTATTTTTTTAAACCGCCGGTGTCCGTTTCAGTTCGGTGCTCTGGTGTTCGGTACAACTTTGGAGTTCCCGACTCATGACTTTTGATCAATTGAACTTCCTACCTCTTGTGGTCGTCTCAATGAGTAGACCAGAAAACTCTTGTTATTCCTCTCTTCTCATGATTTTTTAGCTTACAAATATCAAATTTACTGGACTTAAACATGCAATGACTTTGAGCACAATAGTGAGTAAAACAAAGATATACAATTGGTTTCAAAGAGGTTGAATTTCTTGGCCTTGAGTTTTGGTTCCATGATTGAACCTTTTAGCACCAAATGGCAAAGAAGTTCGTAAATTAATTCAGCTTTTCTAAAGAAACTAACGTTAATTTACATAAGAGTCACATGTTGTAATAAGTTTCATACTTATGCTGAGGTCAGCTCCAATTCAGCCTTCTTGGACTTAAAAATTTGAAGTTCTTTCCTAGGTTGACATTTTCAATGTATGATTGATCCTTAGTTTATTCATTCAGACATTATTAAGATCAGCCTAGTGAGAGGTTGGACATCTAGATGAATATACATATATATATGTCAATGTTTGTATGTAAACAAGTCTAGATCCATAGTACTGTTGTCATGTATACATTTGACTTATGTTCCCTAGAGTCATTTAAATAATTTATCTTCTTTCATGTGTATTATACACATAATAAAATCAATGAAGAACTTCATGTCGGATCTATTCTTCCATCTCTTTGTAAATTTCTTTCCACTTGACTTTGTGTTTCTATGGCAACTCCATTTGTTTAGAACCTTGACATTGTCAAAATTTTGATATAAAATGAAATAATGATTTTTTTTTAATAATGAGTACACTACCACTCATAATCACCATTGAATTTATAGTTATTTATATGAATAAACTATTATCATATGTTTGATGATAAATCACATTATGTTTGTCATCTTTTCACCCATAATCTTATTGATCTTGAAAACATTGATTTGAACTTCACAGAAAATTTAATTCAATTTTGGTTGTTTTCAATAAAATTCTGGCGAGCAAATATTTAAGGGCTAATGAAGTTTTGCCATGAAAACATAGATAAGGAGCAATTTATGGCATTCTTAATATGAGAACGATAATTTCATATTTGATATGATTTACTAAAATGTTAAGTTTCTAGAGTCTTTTTTGTACATTATATGAAGAAATTTATTACAATTCAGAGTTAACTTTAATTACTCTTTGAGAATGGGTTTTCATAATTCCAATTGACCTTTTTCACTAATGAAAAATCACAATCCTTAAATTATCCAAAACACTTAACTTTCTGAATCATCTTTCAGGAGGGTACAAACTTTTGGGGAAAAACAAAATCAGTTAGTCTAGTGTGGGAATTGATTTGGAGTGGTGTAGATTCAAAGTTTAAATACTTGTCATTTCATTTTTTGTGAAAACCCATAATTACAGAAGTATGTATTCCAATTTCCATCCTAGACTGTAGTACAATAAATCTTACATGGCCTTCATCTAGATCTTCGTTATTGGGCTCTGTTCATCCTCTTGTAAGGCCTGCACTGAGCGCTCATCTTTCCTTCTCTCCCACAAGGTGTTACTTGGAAAAAAAATACAGTAATTCACAAGCTGAAAGGTTTCACAACAACTCCCCTGAAAAAGGTAGTGAAGAAGAAGAACAAGAGAAGAACAACTTAAAGAAGCTGGAGCCCACTTCTTATTCTCTGTCATCGGAAGAATAGATATTTTGTAGCGTCCCAGTTAGAAGAAAATGTCCGTCTGCTTAGACTGAGCTTTAATGTCCTTCAATTTCTTCAATATATTTGAGAAGTAATCCTGCAAGTATGTCTCAAGTGTTATGATATCTTTCTGCTCAACACCGAGAAGCCCATAGGTATCAGCCATGGCTGTGGAGAAGACGGTGTCACTAGAAAGAACCTAGAGATTCAAAAAGACTCATTATTTTTTGTTGGTAGAATACTCATTGATAAATATTTCTAGATAATATTTTATTTTTAACCTCAGAAAATGCCAGCCTGTCAGCAACATCATTGGTCCACTGGAAGAAGCGGGTGAGCTGGCGTGTGAACTTAAGGATCGATACCGGGACAGTTGTGACATTGGCATCTTGGCCAGCAAGCCTCTCGCACAAAGTGATGACCTGAGTGAGATAAGGAACCAATGTAACAGTGGAATAATAATAATAATAAAAAAAAAATCTAAGTCGAGTGATTTATTTACAAGCAAAAGGAAAGCATAAGAAAAGATAGGCGGCAGGATAGAAAAAGTGCCCAAAACTACTATATTTTGTTATCTGTAGGCATACCATAACCAGGAAGCATTACAAAGTAACCCAACACCACCTAATGAACCAAATACTGAATTATCATAGGTTGTGCAGATGAGAAGGTAGGACAGCAAAGAATAGACCCTCACTGCCTCTTGTTACAACAGAAGTGCTCATGCCCTTTCAAGAGAACTTTGAAAAGAGGCATGCCAAAAACATAACAAATTACCAAACTACCTCTATTCCATCTAATGATCTGAATACCCTTCGCTTCAACAATTTAAATACCTCTTGAGTAGTCCATGCCCGTGGTCCAGCAAAAGTGAGGAGTTTGTTATCGATCTTCTCATTACGGAGGGCAATGAAAGTCAACCGTGCTATATCCTGAAAAGGAAAAATGAGCATAAGGAGAGCCAAATAAGCGGGAATGAAGGGTAAAATGACAATTAAATATTTACTTGGGTGTCCATGTAAGCAATCCTAGTAGGAGCATCTGTTCCCCAAACAGATTGCTGTTCAAGTATCGGCACTGCATACTGTCCAATAAGTCCCTGCATAGTAACAACTTCATTTGAAATTTATGCATGATTACTAGAATTCTGCTGCAGGAAATTATCATCAAAGACATTAAATAGTAAGTATAATGTAAGACGAAGTGAAAAAGCAGGATTATTTTGTACATAACTCAAAGAAGACACTACATCAGTCTGTACTGAATATTTCCCAAGAAGATCATGCATTCCTGGGACATCATGTACTGAATAAATAAATTCGTTTCTGGATTTCTAAATAATTATGGTGAGATCCCGCTTCTTAACAATAGGTGCTGTTAGTGATATATCTTTCTCTTATCTTTGTATATGACTAAGGGTCTCCATATAAACCCTTTTTAGTCATTTCTCTCTCCCTCACTCATCTAGGGTATATATCCCTCCTCTGTACTCGGTGTTATCTAAGATGATTATTTTGGTTTTTCTTCTCTAAACCCTGTGTAGGGTTTGTCATGGTATCAGAGCAATTCTGATCCATTCCATCACTTCCGCTCTTGAGATCGCTATCGACATCGCCGCGAGAGGACAAGAGATCGTTGTCGACATCGCCACTCTCTTCTGCGCGATTTCATCTTCCGCGCGACATTCGCATCTTCCGCAATCTATCTTCCGCACGATATTTCATCTTCCGCGCGACTTCAACTTCCGCGCGATTTCCTCTTCCGCGCGATTTCATCATCGCGATTTCCTCTTCCACGCGATATCATCCGCGCGACTACCTCTTCCGTGCGATTTTATCATCCGCGCGACTTCCTCTTCTGCGCGAAATTTTTTTTTCTCACCTTCCGCGCGATCTTGTCCTATTTCACGCGCTTGTCCTCTTCCACACGCGATCTGACCTTTGACTCGCTCTTGTCTCCTTCTGTTCTTTGACCTCTTCCGCGCGATTTTTTTTTCTTCTCTCCTTCTTTCGCGCGGTTGTCATCTTCTGCGTCATCCTCTGCGCCATCTCATTTCTTCTCTCCGGTCACTTCTCTCCGGCCTTTTTATTCTCCTCGGCGATCTCCGTTCGCCTCTTCACTCCTCTCTCCTCTCATTCTTCTCCTAAGCGCCTTCCTTCTTTCTTCTGCGCTCTGCCCTCAGAGCGCCCTCTGGGTTCTGCTTTGGGCTTTGCCTGTCTCCGCACCGAGCTCTGCTGTCTCTTCCTCCTGTGCCATGGCAGATTCGCCTTTTGCTAGTCTCTCTTCTGCCGTTCTTCCGGATGCAGTGCCCGCCGTCGTCTTCACTGATGCTGACTTTGTGGAGAAGCCCCTCTCTCACAAGGTGACTCATCCGCTTCCGCCAGCCCCGGACCCAGCCCGTCTCAGCGGGCCGAATTTTCTGAAGTGGAAGCGATTTGTGGAAACCGCTTTGCGCGCCCGTCAACTATTCAAGCATTGTACTGCACCTCCTCTATCTGTCACTCATGCTCACTATGCTGCCTGGGATGCAGAGGAGCAGTTTATCTTGGGTTGGCTCGTGACCCACACTCTTACGTCTGAGTTCCATGATCGTTTTCCGCATCAAAAGACTGTCAAATGCTTCGGGATCAAGCACGGCATTCTGGCGGACTCGAAGACGACAATTGGCAGTTGTTTAGCTGTATCTCTCGCGCTTTGGCCTTACGTCAGGGACCTCTGACCATATCTGACTATTCCATTACTTATCAAGCTCACTGGGATGAGGTTGACTATTATATGCCGACTGATGATCCGACGTGCTTATCCTATCGCAACTTTCTGAAGATGCGCCTTCTCACCTTCCTTAATGGACTGAACCGAGAGTATGCTGAGATTCGTAAGCGTGCACTTCGCTGCAAGGAAGGACTGCCCACCTTTGCGAGTTTAGTCAAGGAGCTCAAGGAGGAAGAGAGTCATTCTCTCCTACATGGTGCTTCGGTCACCGACACCGCCGGGACTCGTCCCGCTCTTCTCACCCTAGTGCCGCTTCGCCGGACTACTTGGACAACCTCCGACGAGTTCTTCCAAGGCTCCCATCGCTCCAGTTACTTCCAAGACCTCGGGTTCTACGGATCTGGTATGTTCCTATTGTCATCGGACGGGGCATACCCGTGATCGCTGTTTCAAGCTTCATCCCGAATTGCTTCGGAAGAAAAAGGGTCAGCCTAGGGCCCTGCTGACTCAGTCCGACCCGCCTGCTCCAGCAGCCAGCCCGCCTGCGGTGACCCTGGAGCAGCTTCAAGCCGATCTTATTCGGCTTAGCTCTCAGATGTCTGCCTTGCAGCCTTCATCATCTACTGCGCCCACTCAGTCTTCCGGCCTCTGCTCCTTCTTTGGTGCGTGTACCTCTATCCCTTCCGACACTTGGTATTGTGGACAGACGGCTCTTCATTCTCCTTTGGTATCGGATACTACCTGGGTTCTTGATTCGGGAGCGACGGAACATATGACTCCGCTCAACTCTCGATTTGTTTCCTACCAACGATACCTTGGGGGTCGTTCTGTCCTCACGGCCGGTGGGGGGTCGACTCACCATGGCGGGTATTGGGGCCGTTTATGTTGCTGGCCTTGGCGTTGTTCATCATGTTCTCCATGTTCCTGCGCTTCGCGCCATACTCTTGTCGCCACAGCGTCTTGTTGATTCTGTTTTATGCTCCTTTCATCTCCAACCTGACGGTATGTTTCTGTCTGACAAGGTGGGGAGGACTACACCGATTAGGCGGGAACACGGGTTCCTGTTGTTGGATGACGGCGGCCGGTCCCAGTGCTTAATGGTGCAGCGCAGCCTTCATTCTGTGGACGAGCAGCGGCGGGGTCGCCTCATGTTGACTCATCACCGGCTGGGCCACCCTCCTTTTTCGACTCTTCGGCGTTTATTCCCTTTGCTATGTACTGGATTAGACCTTCAAACTATTGTCTGTGAGGCATGTCAATTGGCTAAACATCGTCGCTCATCTTTTCGTCCGTCTATGTCTCATACGTCGACTCCCCTTTATCGTATTCATAGCGATGTATGGGGTCCGGCACCTCAGTCTAGCTTGAAGGGACACCGGTATTTTGTGATCTTTGTGGATGAGGCTAGTCGCTATACTTGGACTTACCTATTAGCGGCCAAGTCTCGGGGGTCACTCGACCGTAAGGCTCATTTCTGCACTATGGTTAACACTCGCCTTTGGACGTGGTATTCAGCGGTTCCGGTCCCGACAATGCTCGTGATTTTTGTGAATGCGGAACTTGCTTCGTTCTTTGCGGATCAAGGAATTCTTCATGAGACCTCCTGCGTTGCTACCTCCCGGAGCGTAATGGTATGGCCGAACGACGCATCGGATATGTGACCTCGACGGCTCGCACTCTTTTATTAAACTACCATGTTCCGTGGTCTTATTGGGGCGAGGCTATCTTGACGAGTACTCACCTTGTCAACCGGCTTCCTCGCAGACTTTTGGCATTCACCAGCCCTATTGATCGCCTTCATGCAGCCTTTCCGAGTATATCTCTCCGGACTGAGTCTCCCTTCCCCGCATCTTCGGTTGTACAAGATACGTACATGACTTCGCTCCGCTCTGCGACGAAGCTCGATGCACGTGCACTTCGTGTGTGTTTGTCGGCCATTCCTCACTCCAGAAAGGGTATAAATGCTATCACCCGTCCTCTCGACGGTTCTTTGTTTCGGCCAATGTCACCTTTGCCGAGTATGAGCCCTTTTTTGGAGTTTGTTCTACATCGTCGCGTCTCCCGCTTGATGAGGTTCCTTTGACTTCTCCCTTGGTGCAGCTCTCGCCTCTGGGTTCTCCTGAGCCATCGTCCTCCTCGTCGCCACCGACTGAAGGCCGAGGGATATGTCCATAGTAATGGGGACTCTTCTCTCTTCGTTCGTCATTGTCCAGCTGGGGTTTCCATCCTTGTGGTTTACGTCGACGATATTCTTATCACGGGGTCTGATGTGACGGAGGCTAGTCGACTCGTGCTGCTTTGGCCCGCGTTCGAGATTAAGGCTTTGGGGCCTCTTCTGATACTTTCTCGTCTTGAGGTAGCCTACTCCTCTCGTGGCATCTTCGTCTCACAGCAACACTATACCGTGGATCTCCCGAGGCGACCGGTATGACTGATTGCGCGCCCGTCCGCACTCCTATTGATCCCAACGTTGTTGGGGACGGGGTGACTCGCCTCCGGTTAACCATTATCGATATCAGCAGCTTGTTGGGAAGCTTATTTACCTCACGCATACTCGCCTGATATCAGCTTTGCTGTCCATCTTCTCAGCCAATTCATGCATGCTCCTCATGAGATCCATCGCCAAGCAGCTCATCGGGTACTTGCTTACCTGAAAGGCTGTCCGGGGAAGGGTCTGCACTTTCCCGACGTGCGAGATGAGATCTGTGAAGGTGTACACTGATGCCGACTTTGCTGGCTCGATTGTGGATTGTCGCTCAACCACTCGGATATTGTACTTTTTGTTTTTTGGCAGCTTGGTGATCCTCGAAAAGCGATGAAGCGGTGACCGTGTGTCTCGCTTCTAGCGCCGAGGCGAGTATCGTGCTCTTGCTGATGGGGCATCCGAGGCTCAATGGCTCCATGGCGTTCTCTCGACTTTGCGTGTCCCTGTATCTTGGTCCGATCCACTTTCTTCGCGACAATAAATCTACTATTGCTTTGGCCAAGAATCCCTGGGCAAACGGGTCGAATCAAGCACATGGAGCGTGATCGTTTCTTCTTCAAGGAACGCATGGATGATGGCCTATTTGATCTCGAGTTCGTCCCGTCATCGGAGCAGGCTGCAGATGTTTTCACAAAAGGGCTGTCTAATCCGCTCTTATCTCGTGCTTTGTCCAAGCTCGGCATGGATGACATCCATACTTCGCTTGCGGGGGGGTGTTAGTGATATATCTTTCTCTTATCTTTGTATATGACTAAGGGTCTCCATATAAACCCTTTTTAGTCATTTCTCTCTCCCTCACTCATCTAGGGTATATATCCCTCCTCTGTACTCGGTGTTATCTAAGATGATTATTTTGGTTTTTCTTCTCTAAACCCTGTGTAGGGTTTGTCAGGTGCTGATAGAAGAGACCTGCGCTAGAGTTGAGCGCTGACTCAGCCCCTTCAATCACGACAGTAAATGGGGTGTTGGGTGAAGTCCGTGGCAGGAAACAAGATGCCCCAGGAAGAAAAAGAGACAGCCGAATACATGCTGAGGGCTAGAAGATGAAGAGCTGGAGGAAGAAACAGTCGTGCAAGGTGAGCCAACCGATCACTAACTGTTGCTCACCCTTAATATAGGAGAAGGGGGGTCCCAAAGAGGGGGAGAAGAAGAACTCTGGGAACCCTAAGATAGCTGACGAGGCTCTCAAACCATCTTCCCAGGGAGGGTTTGTCATTCTGACTTTTCCCTTTCGATTTCCTCTTCAACCTTAAGTCTTCCTTTTGCCATATTAAAGTTCTCTAAATTTCTTGATGCTCATTACATCAAATCAGGCTTCTTACCAAACTACTTCAGTACTAATTCTAAAACTGATGGAATCTTGAGTTAGGTTGAATCTGGACATAACTGAGAAGATGTGGAAGAGAATGAGAGAGGGGATTCAAACAGTCCAAAGGGAGATGATTGCAAAGAAGTGGGAGACCCATGATGCAAGGAGGCTGAGGAATAGTAGATGGAAGGAAGAGGCTGCTGAGAAAGACAAGAAATAAACGGATTAAACACTAGAGAGGAAAGAGGGCAACCACAAGGAGAGACGGACAGATATAAATAAGACTTTTCATAATACTTCCCAAACCCAAAAGAACACACACTTGCCCTAAATAAAGCTTCATATCAGCCATCAGGCGTTGAGCACAAATGTATCTACAACTGCCCTCCAATTAGGCCTTCACAGATTTAACCTGATAAATGACTTTTGGAATCATATCAATAGCCACATTAAAGGTCAGTTGAAGGGCATTTTTGTCGTGTACCTAAATTGACAAGTACGAGGGAAAAAGTGACCTGGTAGATACAGTTATACCAAGTCCCATAGAAGACACTATAAATAAGTCTTTGTTTATCATGATTAAGTCGCCAAAAAAAAAATAATCAAATACAAAAACGGTTTTAGAAAAATATTACCTGCATGAAACCACATAATCTAATGATGACATGTTTTATGCCAGAATCTTGGAGATACTTTTCGGTGCAGTATTTTATTTCCATTAATGGGACTTCCGGGTGTTTATCACAGTTGTGGATGGAAAAAAATACATATTTCTGGATTCCCATTGCTTTTGCACACTGTATCAGCGCAACTTTTCCTTCCCAATCTACCTACAAATAGAAGTTAATCAGTATAAAGATATAAAAAGGGAATTCTTTGCACGAGATAATAGATCAAAGACATTGAAAAAAAATACTTTTCTAATTGGTTCCTCAGGTCGACCGGTGGCACAGTCGATTATTGTATGAACGCCTACTAAGGTTGCAGGTATGGTCTCCGGTTTACTCAAATCTCCCTGAAAAGCAAAGAAAAAAACACTTATTTCCTCTGAGGATTGACCATTGTTGCTTAATATAATAAAGAAATACTAAATGATTGTACAGTAAATTAAAAGTATAAGCAAGATAATCTATTTTAGGTGGTTAAGTGAGTGTAAATTTGTATGACTGGTGTGAATACCAAAACTAAAAAGGACAGAAAACAGTGGACAAAACAAAAAAATATGGCAAAAAAGGCAGTTTCACTGCCTTCAAGGCATTGGCCTGACTAGTTGACATTAGGATCACACTTGATTGCAATGATAATTGGAAGATTAAAGTTTGAACGTGAGAACAAAGAGCGAATAAGTGAAGAGAAAAGGGAAGAAAAGAGGGGATACAATTAAGAGAGTCTGAGTGCAAGAGAAAGTCATAAAGAGTAAGGGACTCATTGATACGCGTCCATGAGACAGTAATAAAGGGAGAGTCCCCAGGAACCGATAGGGGAATGATCTGTCTACAAGGGAAAGGCTGGGAGAGTCTTGAATCTTCTCTACCCTATTTCTTCCCAAGACGCAGTAACTCTAACTAGTCTATGTCACCTTCTACCACTATTTTTGGTGTAAGCCATTCTTGAAGAATTCCATGCAGAAGATTTTAAAAAAGAGTGGCAGTGGGAAGTCACAAGAAAAATAAACTTCCTCAATTGATTTTCGAAGCATGAAAATATAAATAAATTCTCAGTAGTAGCATCAGCAAATGATAAAAATTATATATAATGTAATAATTCTAGAATAATAATCTTACATTTACGACTATTGCACCCCAATCTCGGAGGAAATCTGCGGGAGCGGGCCTGGGTCTCACAAGACACCTAACATCATATCCCTCATCCAAAGCTCTTCTAACAACCTGTCTACCCAACGTTCCAGTTGCCCCAACAACTAGTATACTCGTGGGCCGAACAGGAGTTCCTGGTGGCATATTTGCGGTAAATGTTGTCTGCGAATTACAGGTTACAACTAGTGACCTCGATTGTCCACCTGATTGAAATGCGAGAAGATAAACCTCTGAGAAAATTCAATTAAACGAGAAAATAAATAAAATCAAGACCAAATACCACGACATGTCCAATGTGAAGTTCCTTACAGTTTCCAGATAAAAATAGCACAGAACAAGTACAGATTTCAGACGAAAGCCGCTGAAATCAACAAAGCTGAAGGCTGGAAAAAGATCCCCCAATCCCAAATATTTGGCATTGAAGGTTTCTATTATAAAAATTACTCTGTGATGTTTAGAGCTTTAAGGAAAATTTTCGACCAGATTACGTGTATTCCATCCGATTCAGCATAATTGCCTCTCATTCTACGGAAATCTACACGTGATAGCCTCTTTCATTTAAACGAAAAGATCTCCTAAAAAAATTCAACTACAACGAATCTACTGAATCGGTTCTCCGACCATTGCTACAAACTTACCTCTTTGCAAGGAGGAAGGGATCACAAGGAGAGGATGCGAGATCGCATAGCTCTGACTCAGCCTCGTCGGAGAGATTACCGCTTCGGTCGCTCTCCGCCCGCGGGAGGCGGAAGGCAGAGGAAGTGAACTGCACCCCGTCGCCATGGAGAGGAAGAGAGAGAAAGAAAGAGAAGCGAGGCACTTTCCTGTCCTCACTCATCTCACCAATAAGAGGGAGAAGTCATCAAGTGTGAGGAGGAGAAGCCGCGCTTCTCAAATCATAATCTACCCCCCACCCTTTCCAGCTGGACGGACACTCACTGGGCCTCCGTTATTGGGCCTTGATTTTTGGGCCAATAAAGCTGATCTCAAAGCTTTAGCAGATCACGTGTCAAAATCTCTTCAAGTCCTAATCATATCCACAAGAAAAAGAGCAAGAAAAACAGACACGCGCCGATCTTATCCTCTACGTGGCAATTTCCCGACGTGGCGGTTTCTCCGCCATGAACTCTGTTCCACGTCGTCAAGCCACGTCATTTTTCCTGTTGTCAGTTCCCGACCACGCTCGAAGTTCGTGGCTTTCTGAAGAGGTTATGCCACGTGGCTTAAGGAAAACGCATGAAGTGTTCATGACGTGGCATTCTGTGCGGAGGAGAGAGAAAGAGAGATCGGGCGAGATCACGACCGGTTCGGAGGATGCAAGCGGGCGTGAGAGAGCGGATACGAAAGTGACGTGGTCCTTTTGTCCATGGGCCCAACCCCTGGCTCACGTGTTCCCTTAATCCCATTCGTCAGGGATCTGGACCCCACGCCTACACATCTCGTTCCTTATATAACAATTCCTCGCTCTTTGCAAGGTTCTTGTCTTCTTGATCTCACCAGACACTTACTCGCTCTCTCTCTCTATCTCTCTTTACATAACGCATTTTTCTCTCTCTGAAATTTGAAAGGCCCGGACAATTTCCCGTCAGCCTCCGCACTGCAGACTTCCATTGCCTAGGGTTCCGCCGTCATCGTCGGAGCACAGGTGAATGGGGATTTTGTAGCGAGCGGCGGGGAGAATGAGCGCTTTTCCATGGGACACAATGATCAGGACAGTGGGAGCGATACCTCTGCTGTCGTCATCTCACCGCGTTGATTTCAGGTGCTGTAAGAGTGGAGGGGAGGATTTGGGTCTCTGTAAGCTCGGAAAAAGTAAGAAAGAAGAATGGCGCCCCGAGACCAAAAAGTCTTCCCGGAAAATCCGGATTCAAGCTCTTCCTTCTCTTCTTTTCCCGTCCACGCGGTATATAATGAGATCCGTGTTAACTTAGTCCTTTTTGTGGAAAAAATTATGTATTATAGTCATGTTTTCCTGTTAGATTTTAAGTCGACGTGGCAAGATTCTGATGATGACTATCCGGTGAATCTGTTTGTACGTGAAGTACGAACCACGGTAGTCAGAGTGCGATGGAATGGACGAAAATTAGACGTTTAGGAGGATGCATAATCCTTGATGTGTCTGTTATTTGTTTTCAGTGTTAAAATTTCTGATAATTTCGTGCTTACCGTCCGTAGGAAGCCATTACAGAGCTCGTTGAATCCATTGTTTATCTTTCTAGTTTATCTGTCATTCGAGGATGAAGTTTCTCTCTTGTTTTCCTTGAACTTTCGAGATGCCTGACTCCAGTTCATATTGAATGTTTCTTGATGAAACACATAGGTCTCTGAGGAGACTATTTTTAACATACACAAAGACTTGATGAGTCGCTCATTGGACTGACATCTCTATGTACTTCTGATGTTTCCTGATTTCTGTTCAGTCCCAGAGGCGCATCCAAGCAAGAAGAATTTTATGCCCGCTGCAGCCCAAGAAGCCCTGCTCCACAATCTCGTGATACTCCTCCCAAAAGAGGTCATTGATTCATCTTTAATTTACTAATAACGATGAAAACTTATCTGTTCTTGAATTTTCCCTTCAGACACTGGAATTGCTAATGAGAAGGACTGGGGAATCAACCTCTTAAATGAAAGTGTAAATGAGTCCGGAACAAATGAAGATGGAAGCACATGGTACCGTGAAAGTGGAGTAGACCTTGGCGATAATGGGTACCAATGCCGTTGGGCACGAATGGGAGGCCAATCTCATGATGGCTCTTCAGAATGGAAAGAAGTGGTATGCTTCATATTTTAAATATGTTTTAATATTATTTGGAACAAGGTTTGGTTTTATCCTTTTTTTTGCAGTGGTGGGAAAAAAGTGACTGGACTGGATACAAAGAGCTTGGTATGAACCATCATTCAGAACAGTATTTATGTTATTTTCTATTTATTGGAAGTTAAAATTAAAAATGACAACGTTCTGCTTAGGCGTTGAGAAGTTGGGAAAGAATGAAGGTGGAGATTCATGGTGGGAAACCTGGCAGGAAGTCCTTTATCAGGATGAATGGAGGTGCGATCAATGAATTGGATTTTTCTAAAATTATGGTATTTGAGCTTCTTCAAATGAAAAATACAGTAATCTTGCACGGATAGAGAGAAGCGCACAGAAGCAAGCCAAATCAGGAACTGAAACTGCCGGTTGGTATGAAAAGTGGTAAGCCGTGATATCCTTGTGCTTCAATTAGCTCTAAAAGTAATACATTTAATTATTTTTGAAGTTTTATCCAGGTGGGAAAAGTATGATGCCAAAGGATGGACTGAAAAAGGGGCCCACAAGTATGGTAAATTGAATGAACAGTCATGGTGGGAGAAGTGGGGAGAGCACTATGATGGCAGGGGATCAGTTCTTAAATGGTAAATATTCATTTTTCTTCCCTCTTTTTTCCTGTTGCATTTATAAATTTGAACATTGTTTCAATTCTTCTCAGGACAGATAAATGGGCAGAGACTGAGTTGGGTGCGAAATGGGGTGACAAGTGGGAAGAGAGGTTCTTTGCTGGTATAGGTTCTCGGCAGGGAGAGACATGGCACGTATTTGCTGACGGAGACCGTGAGATCATCTCTCTCTCTCTACCTCTCTTTCTCTCTCTCTCTCTCTCACTCTCTCTCCAACTTTTTCCTTCTTTATGCTAGGTTGGTCGAGGACGTGGGGAGAAGAGCACTTTGGGAATGGGAAGGTCCACAAGTATGGCAAGAGTACGACAGGGGAAAGCTGGGACATTGTAGTGGACGAAGAAACTTATTATGAGTATGTTTCTTTCAAAAACCCCATAAGTATTTTTATTGTGAGTAACGCTATCTTTTATTGTAGGGCTGAACCACATTACGGATGGGCCGATGTCGTGGGAAACTCAAGCCAGCTGCTGTCGATTGAGCCCCGAGAGAGGCCACCAGGAGTTTACCCAGAGGTTGGCTTTGGGCTGTCAGACCCACCACAGCTTGAGGATTCGCCGGGTGACTCTTCTTCTTAATGCTCCTTGTAGAGATGAAGTGTAATTGCGTCTGCCCATTCTTTGATTTGCTTTGGATACTTGGACTTCTTTTCTTCTTTACTTGATGACATTGAATTGACCATCTTAGATGAAATCCTAGCCATTACTTGCAGTTCATGAATATCTAATATGTGCTTGATGGATCATCATATCGTAGTAGATGATGTCTCTATGCCGAATGAAATTGTCATCCATCCATAACTCTAGCTCTTGGAACACAGGTTCAGCCTGCAATCTCTAAATTCTCTATATATCTACATTCTCTCCATCATGTAGTCCCATATTAGGGCCTCCTCGTATCTCTCACTAGACTCTACTCAATGTTCTGTTCCTCTCGTCTCACTTTTTTACATGGTATTAGAGTAGACTTCTTTTTTGTTCCAGGAGCAGTTCCCTGGAGTGATGACTAGGATTCTGCTTTCCTAAACAAACTGGCAGTGGTTTGCTCCTCTACAATAACCATTACTTTTTTGAGTTAAGGCAGCGATGGGAAAATCATATTGAGGATGAGGTAAAGAGATGTGGAGGAGATGGCATGGAAAAACAGTGTAGATTGCAGTAAAGATACCATTGAAGCTTACTATGAAAGATAAAACTAAAGATTTGTTCGTGTTGAAGCTCTTGATTCTGAGAACTAGCAGATGAAGTTGAACCATGAAGTCTTGCTGCTCACCACATCGAAGAGTGAGATGATTACAAGGGTACAAAGAGATAGGTCAGCGAGACTCGCAAAGAAGTAAAAGAATAGGAGAAAAATAAAGAGAGAAAGAGAGGGATCATCCCAATGAAGGGGATTCATTAATGACTCCATCTACTTTTCCTGACCCCTCCACTCAGGTGGCTTTTGGTTTGGGTGGTCGGGATGGAAGGTGAGGTTCCAAGCCTCCAAGGATATTTGGTAATGATAGTGGAACCAAGCTAGAGGCAAGACAGTGACTCCTTATTTACTTACTGAAGAAATCTCCCTCAAATGCGAGATGAGAGGGTGAAGAAGAGATTGAGAAGATGGAAGGAAAAATGAAAGACTCTATTGATCAAAAACCGAAAATCCTTCGTACATAGCTTCTGTAATCTCATGTTCTTAAATAGGCCTCTAATAGGCCTTTGAGCTGCAGTAATGACTGTCTAAGTGACATTTGATGAATCGTCGCCATGCTGTCTTCATCTGAACTATTGAAACACATAAAAACGAACAACTCAGATTTGTCGGGGAAGCAAAGCGACTCGTCTCTGCGTAGCTTCTACTTCTCGTCGATCTGCAATGAGATCAATTTCTAACATTCTCCCTATGATCTCATTGACATTTCTGACAACAAATAAGCTAATTAAATCATGGAAGAAAGTAAATTTCTCTCTGATGAGAGATTTTGTCAAAATGTCCGCGCATTGTTCATTTTGAATCATGGAGAAGTGGAATATGAATAACTTCCACTTCTCCATCTTGCACGCATGATCTAACATAATGATAATGTATCTTGATGTGTTCGGAATGACTATGGTCTATGGAAGACTGGATTTTTGACAAGATTAATCATGAATTTTTATCAAATAATATTCATACCGACTTCACGTATTCTCCTGTCAATTTTGTTATAAGATCAGCTAACCAAACTCCTTGGCAGACAACGAGAGTGATTGAAATACACTATGAGAGAGCCACAATTCTTTACTTTTGTGACATCCAAGTCACAATGTTTTCTCCCAAAAGGAAAACTGCACCTGATGTGATTTTCTTGTCACCATAATCACTATCATAGTAACCTACAATGGACAATTTTCAGCCTCTTTTGTATTTTAAACTGAAATTCACTGTCCCTTTTACATACCTTAACACCTCCTTTGCACTTTACAAAGTGCTCTATGGAAGGATCTTCCATATACCTGCTGAGATAACATGTACAGACGTTAGATCTGGCCTAGTGCGTGTCAAGTACCGTAGTGAGCCCATTAGGCGTTTGTAAGTAGAGGAATCCACTTGATTATTTGAATCCTTTTGACAATAGGAAGGCCTTACTTCGAGAGGTGTTTGGGATGAATTAAAGTCTTCTTGATTGAAATCAAAGAGAATCTTTAGAGTAAATGTCATTTGAAAGAGTGTAATCTCCCTATTTCACCTGAATTTCTAAATAGGATTTCAGTAAACCAAGATCAATCATATCAAACAATGCCTTCTTTCTTTACATGAAATTTGTAACCCTTGCATTTGTACTCCCTGTGATGCATGATAACATGCAATTTATACATGTAATTATACGATTAGTAATACAAATTATGACATAAATTTTTTTAATCTTTTGCATGTCATCATATTATAGGTGCATATCTATCATTCTATGAAAATTTAAGTTATCATCTCAAAATGTACTATTTTTAGGGCTAATCTTAAATAATTAAATAGAGATATTTGAGATTAGATTATTCCCATTTTATATTTAAGATTATATTTGGGTTTTAATGTTAAATAATAAGAGAACATATTTTTTATATACACATTTAGTTTTCTAGTTTTATTTTCTAAGAGAAATAAGTGTATTTTTAAAATAAAAATCTATTCTCCTGTTATTTATTAAATTTGATTTTCAAAAAAGATAGATTATTTAATTTCTGATCAAATAAAATAATTTTTGATTAACTTGAAGTTATATTTTTAAAGTTATGAGTTTTCTATTTTTAATGATTTTTCTGGAATTTTTCTAAAATTTTATGAAGTTATTTGGATTTTTTTTTTAAAAAATAAAAAGATATTATTTTTAATTCTGCAATGATGTGGCAGCTAACGTGGTGGAGTGGATCACGTAGCAATGTATGCACGCTCCACGTGGCACACACGTGTTTGTGTGCACGCATGTCATTAGTGGGTTAAGCATATATTCATAGATTTAAGCTAACCCACTAAGTACGTTCCACTTATATACACAATTTTTTGCACTGATGTTTGCCATGTGGAACTTATTTTCTTTTGTTTTCTGCGCAAGTGACATGGTGCATTCTAGAGGGTGTGATTGCGTGAATCAATCGTGATCATCGATTTTCACTTGAAGCAAGGGTACGTGGCGTAGAATGGTTCGCCACAAATCATTTAAAACAACTTAATCTCAACCATTCATCTAAAGAGTTATAACTGCGGCGATTAAAACATGCCCGATGGACTCCCCTAGACACATCCAATGCATCCAATGAAGATCAAACGACGGTAGTTATATGATGCTTCTTCTTCACTCGGCAACGTGGCAAAATCGCAACACTTCATCGTGAATCCAATGGCCATGACTTAACGGCATCAATTCACACTTTTGTGTTACATCTGAGCCATTGATTGAAGATGAAGATGCAAATCGAATAGCTACGCCCAAATTTCATATTTTATACCCCTATTTTTCTACGAAAAGAGTATTCGTGGATGTGTTAAGCAATCAAACTTCTTAGACATCTTAATCCTCGAATCAAGCTTTCTTCTTCTTCTATACTCATTTCCACTTCCAAGGAGTGCTTGAAAATGAGATTTTATTGAGAGAATCGGGAGAATTCACCTCTTGAACACCGAACTTTCAGTTTTCAAAATGCAAAATGAAAAATCTTGATCCGGTGATGAATTGAATCATTTTGAGTGAAATTTTGGGTTAGATTATGTGTTTTCTCCCCAATATTTCTTCATATAACATTAGATTTTAATTTTAAATAGTATATTAGTCGAATTTTATGAAATTGAACTATTCTCTCTCTCTTCAGTAGCGATTTCTCTCTATAAATTTTGCTCCTTGATTTCTCGGCGAATACTAATCCAAATCTAATGATTCTAATGCCATGGATTCTTCTTGGAGTATTCTTTCCAAAGTTATTAAAATCCCTAATTTCTCAACTCAATTCTTCATCCGAATTAATCAAATTTGAAGAATACCTCAAAGATTTCCCTATTTCTCCGTGGATTCAACCCTATTCATCATCATACTAATTGACTTGATTAAACTTATAATTGGTGAGTTTGGTAATTTTTCTGACACGTATTCGTGTGTTTTCAATGACTGCACAAATTTTTTTTGTGAAGTAGTAAATCATCAAGATACTTTCCTATATATAGTTGGAGAGGTTATTCAAACTTTATAATACACGTGGTTCTTGATTGCTTATGATCAAGCCTAGTTCCAATAGGTTTTTGTCTAGTTTTGAGAATCAAGCTTGAGGAGCTTCTTTCAAACCATAAAAGGCTTTCTTCAATTTGTAAACGCAGTGCTCTTTACCTAAGACTTCATATCCCTTGGGTTGCTTGGCATAAGTTTCTTTCAAGATCTCACCATTTAAACACGCTGATTTTACATCAAGATGATGGACCTCCCTTCCATAAGATACTACAAGGGCTAAGAGTACTCTTATTGTCTCTAATTTGGCCACATGAACAAAAACATAAGTAAAATCAATTCCCTTTGTGCATAAACCTTTACAACTAATTGGAATTTATGCTCGGTGAGTTATCTAGTTGAATCCCTTTTGATCTTAAAACCCCATTTCAAGCCAATCAATTTGCATGATTCAAGTGGTATGACCAAAAACCAGGTGTCATTCTTTGCAATTGATTTATTTCTTTGTTCATGGCTTCCTTCCAAGTGTTTTCTTTTAAAGATTCATAAACACTTTCGGGTTCCCCTTTCATAAGATGACATCTCCTCCTTAGCCATCGATTGAGTTTCTTCATATAATTGAGGTATAATTTTGAATGTACATAGTTGACTACTTATTGAAGATTTGGAAGTCATTGAGAAGGCTAGAAGATTTTTTGGGTTCTCTGTGTTCTGGGCTTTGGATAATCTCTCAATAGACATGTTAGCGTTGTTTTAATATAAACAAAAATTAGGAGAGATCTGAGACTGACGAGACGAGACCGCGAGGTCATCGATTTCACACGGTCTCGTGTAAAAAATTAAGCCTAACTTACCAATTTGGGAATTTTGAGTGAATTGAAGGGTATAATGGTAAATAAGCGTCGAATCCACGGGGAATTAAGATATTTTCGAGAGATCTTTTGGAATTTGGTCAAATTGGATGATAAATTGAGGGGAGAAATTAGGGAAAATTATGTTTTTAGAAAGATAACTCAAAGATCTATCCGTTGAATCAAAAATCGCTCGATTTGGATTAGTAATCACGGAGAAATTAAAGATGGAAGTGGGAGGAAGTTTTCGGACGTTAAAAATCGTGATTTAAGCTAAAATTCGATGAAATTAAACTCTCAATCCTAATCTAAACTGAAATTAAACATAAAAGGAATATAATCTAGGAAAAACCGCTTCCACTAAACCCGTTTTGCGATCAAATTGTCGTGATTAAACCGATTAATCGCGAAGAACATCAAGAACGCCTCGACGAGCTTCAAGCTGCGATTTCTCCCTCGATTTTCCACCAAATCTTGATTTCAACCCCTCCGTGGATGCGGAAATGAGAGAGGAAGAGGATATAATCAAGAGAAACAAGAGGAATGGTGTCTAGACAGTCAATTTGATTGAAATCCAACTCGAATACATACAATTGCGAAAGAACTCTTCGTTTTATAGAAATTTTAGGCGTAACCGTCCGACCGTTTTGATCGACGGTTACGATGAAACGGTCCATCGTGGACCGTTTCAATTAAGTCGCGATCGTCAGATTGAAAATGGAGTGCAACGATGATCCCATCAGTAAGCGTTATAAAAACGCTCCGATTTAACCCCTTGGATTGCGATTCGGCAGTCCGGATGCTCCCACCACGGTTCGATCTGGACCGTTATAACGCCTGATATTTGCGCACGTGTTTGATCTTGATCCGGTGGTCCGTTGTTCATCCGATCGACGCGTGATATCGACGCGCGCTGTCGATCCGACGCCTCTCCGTCCGCCACGTCAATAAAATCTGAGCCCTTATAACTTGTTTAAAACGCATGTGGTCTTGATTTTAATCCGTGGACCACGCGTCCACTCGATCGGCGCGCTCTGATCACGATCCGACGCCTCATATCGCTCCACGTGTCCTGCGTTTGAAACAATGTGTGGGACTTTAGTCCCACACGGAAAAAATTAGTGGAGTCCGTCGGGTTTATAAGGCCCGACAGATTAAGAGGTCGAATACCCTCTCGATATACGGGAGGCTGAAAACCTCTTATTATATATAGTATAAATAAATATATATGTACTATGAGCCACGTAGGCGCTGCGCGGGCCGGCGTGGCTCTGCCACGTGGCCTTGCGTGCCACGTCGCACCCACGTGGGACCCGCGCGATTATTAAATGCTTTTTGCAATTTTTATTTATTTATTTTAAACGTTTTTAAATAGAAAATACAATCGGAAAAATCCAGAAAAATCCCTAAAAATTGTAAAAATCATTACTTTCAAAATACAACTCCAAATTAATCCAAATTTCTTTCATTTGATCTGAAATTTAATTATCTATCATTCTATAAAGTCAAATTATTTAAATAACAAAATATTTAATTCTTATTTCAAAAATATATTCATTTCTTTTAGATTTTAACTTTAGAAAATTAAATGAATGTTCATAAAAATGATTTCTCTCATTATTTAACTTTAAAAACCATTTATAATCTCAAGTAAAGATGGGTTATGAAATCATTAATCTTTAATTCGTCATAATTAACCCTCAATTAATACATTTTGAGATTATAACATAAAATTGCATAGAATGATAGAAATGCACTCAAAGTATGATAACATGCACATAAATGTAATATTTTATGCCTTAATTTGCATTAATAATCATGTTTTATCATGTTAAAGATTTGCATGTTATCAGAGACTGAATCGTACTTGTTAATGAAATTGGGTTTGATTCCTCCCAATTCTAACATTTTTCTTCTTCAAATATAGCCTCTCCAATGATGTATATAGCCTTTGAAATAGGTTCGAAGATTTTGTACACTTTCTCGCCTTTTTCACAGCATATGAAGATCATAGGTGAGCTTTGGTCATTCAGTTTCTTCAAGCCCTTTTTAAGTGTCTTTACATATACAGTGCCTCCAAATACTCTGAGATGATCTACTAAGGTTTTCTCCCTGTCCAACTTTTACCTTCCAAGCTTTTGGTGGTTGCTTTGTTGAGTAGGTATTCAACTGTACTTATTGCTTCTCCCCAAAAAATTTAGGCATATTCTTAGTTTTTAACATGGCACAAGCCATGTACAACACTACCATGTTTCTTCTTTTTACAACTCCGTTTTCTTGATGAATTTAAGGAGTAGAGTATTGTCTTTTAATGCCATTCTCTATACAAAAGGAAGAAAAAAATCTTAGATGAAAATTGACGAGATGAATTCGCTTAGTTGTTGAATACACAGGAACTCGCGTCAAAACATTTTCCAACCTCACCTATTTAAGACTAAAATCAAGAATTTAAGAGTCTAGTGAATAAGGGTCAAATCCATGAAGAATTAAGGTAATTTTTAGGTGTTCTTCAAATTTTATCAAAATCGAACAAGGAATTGAGATGAGAAATTTGGGATTTGGGTCGATTTGGAAAGAGAACTAAAAAACGAATCGTTGGAATAAAAATCACACAATTTGGATCAAGATTTTTGAATAAATCAAAGAGAAAAAATTAGGTAGAAAACTGATCGCGAGGAGAGAGAAAAACCAAAATGAAATCTAAAACTAACCTAATCTACGATTCAAAATTGAAAGACAATGATACAGGACAAAAGATTAGGAGGAGAACACATAATCTAACCCATAGTCACGCTTGAAATGATACAATTGATTGCTGAATCAAGGGTTTTTTATTATGGAATTTTGAAGACAAAATCTGGCATTCAAGAGGTGATTTCTTTGTATTCTTTCAAAGTAATCTTGATTTCAAGCACTCCCTAGATGAGGAAATGACTCTTGAAGAGGAAGAAATCAAGAGATTGAAGGATTGAGATGTCTAAACAATTCAATAGCTCAAAACATCCATGAATATATTTCCCATTGAAGAGAGAGAATTTATATTGTTTTGAAATTAGGCATGACCATCGGATCTTCTCCATGATGAAATCAACAATCGTAATAGAATCTGAAGAGACGAATCATTATGGTTAAGTCACGACTTTCGGATCTTCATCTGAGCATCAAGAACGCGGCACGTGATCGCATGAAGAGAAAGCGTCACGAGATCTCGTTTGTTCAATCGTGAATCGACATTTCTTATTCTTAGATGGCACTTTAAATTTTGACCATTATAACTCGTCAAATGAACGGCCAGGATTCATCCGTTAAATAAAATGAATCGACGTCCACTCAAATGTTGCCATGTACCTCCCTGATAACCTATAATTGATGCATTCATTTTCATCGTCATAAATAGATTTTAACGTATAATTCTTCTAATATGATACATGTTATCCTGTTTTTGTGATATTTTTGCATTCATCATGTTATTCCACTCATGTACTCATTTTGCATTTAAATAGTGCTGATTATGCATAAAGATGAATATGCCTTGTCATACATTGTTCCTTTAGTTTGTATATCTCAAGACTAACCCCATTTGACTTATTCAAAGTCAACTGGTAGAATTCTCACATTTTTAAGAGTTTTGTGGATGAAAGGGTATAGGAAAGCATGAAGAAATACATGGAGACAAATTGAATTGGAAGAGTGATAGGCTTAAAGTCGTCGTGTGTTCAAGCCTAAGAAACTTACTATTTATAAGCTAGGAAGCTATGGATGATAGATTTAAGTAGGCTGTATAGCTTTCTAGGTCGATCCAAAGGGACTTTAAGGCGAGAAAATATCAATGTAGGTGGGAAGAAGGGAGAATGACTAAGATTATCTGGGTATATTAATTATAGGAGTAATTAGAATACATGCAAAGTAAAGGATATGAAAACTAGGATGAAGTTTATGAAGAATAATATAATAGGAGATGTAATAACCATAAAAAAAAAGAAAGAGAAAGGGAAAGGAAGTTAGAGAAGGAATAGTGTGAGGGGAATAGAGGGTGAAGGAGGAGAGATGGAAAGAAAGTAGTAGCTGAGGGGGAGAGGGAATATCGCAATAAGTAAGAGAGAGGTTCAAAGTGCGCTAGAGAGGGAAAGAGAATCAAGAGTAAAGGAGAGAGAGGGAAAACAAAAGACGAGAGAGAGAGAGCAGGAAAGATAAGGATGACGAAAGAGAATAAAAGGAGAAACGGAAGAAAATAGAAGATGCGAAGTACAGAGGGCAGGTGAGAGATAAGATGTAAGGACGTGAGGAGAGAGAAGAAAGAAGATTGATGGTGAGAGAGAAAATTAGCAGGACGAAAATTAGAGGAGAGTGGGAGAGAGATTACCGAAGAAATGGGAGAGAGAGACGGAGAGCGGAACTAGAGAGAACTTGAACGGTAGAAAAGAAAATAGAGAGAAGGGAGGAAAACGAGAGAAGGAGCGTCGGAAAATACAGAGGGTGAGTGTGAGAGGTTTCGAGACGGCGGGAAAGAGAGAGAGTGTGGATGAGAGAGTTTTAAGGAGATGAAGAACGATCGGAAGAGAGAACAAAAATAGCGGGAGAGGGAGAGAGAAAATACTGCTGGAGAGAATAGAGAGATCGTGAGGGAGATTAAGAGAGGAAAGAAGAGAGAGAGAACAGAAGATGTGGCGGAAGAGAGAAGAGTGAAAATTCTGAAGAGTCGGAAAAGAATGAATTAGAAAAGGAGATATCGAGAGAGGGAGAGAGTAGAGATATAGGAAAGAAGAAGAAGAAGATTGACTAGGATGAAGATTGGACAGAAAAACGGGGTTGAGGGAGATGAAATCGAAACTCAAGAGAAAGAGATAAACCAAAGAAGACGGAAACTGGAGATAGAGAGAGGGAGCAGATACCAAAACGGCGAAAGAAAGAGAAGAAGAATCGGAAAATCAACAAGAGGAGATGGCGAAAAAGAAAGACTATGGCGCAAAAGGAAGAAGAAGAGGGATTAGACGGAAGGAAGAAAATGAAAAATGACAGAATATGACGCGAAATGGAGGCAAGAAAGTTGAGACGGACGCGCAAAAGAGAGACGACAGAAGAATGAGAGGGAGAGTGAGATTAGAGAGAGAGCTTAAACAGTAGAAGAGAATGTGGAGAAGAGAACAAGAGAGAGAGCGTCCGGAAGATAGAGAGGGTGAGTGAGAGATATTATCATAGAGATGTACAAGACGCATTTAGAGATACAAAAGAGAGAGAGAGGAGTCAGGAACGGTAGGAATAAAAGGAAATGAGAAAGAAAAAGCAGAAGAGAGGTATTGCAGGAGGGATTTAGAGCAAGAGGGTGCTATTTCAAGAGAGAGAAGAGAGGTGTAAGAGAAGAATCAACAGGAGAAGAAGGAGAATGGGAGATAGGAAGGAGAGAAAGTCGCGGAAGAGGGAAGAACACGAAATAGAAATTTAGCGGTGTACGAAAACTAGAAGAGGGGAGAATTGATAGAGAATCTGCGAGAAGAAGAGAAAGAAAACTGATGCAGGAAAAAAAGAAGAACCGCAAGAAAGATAAGAAAAGAAATAAGAAGGAGAAAGAGAGAATGGGTTCACGGAAGGTAAGATTAGAAGAGAATGAGATGGCTTAGGGGAACAAAGAAGAGGACGGACAAGGAGCTGTCCAGAAAAGGGGGACTGATCATCACGGATAAGAAAAACGAGAGCTATAGAGGGATCCAGAGAAGGTGAAGAAACAAACTACCACTAAAAGAAAGATTATCATTTCTATTACATCTACCCGCCGGAGAAAATCGCCGGCGGCTGACAACTTTCTAAGAAGAAAACCTAAAAGAAGAAGCTACGGGAAGAAGCTAAAAAAAGAAGAAGGAGAACTCCTGAAACATCTTTTTCCCTTTTTATGCTCCCGAGTCTTGACTTCGGGTGGGCTCATATTTCCTTTGACTGGGCTTGCAATTGCTTGCCTTGGACAGCCCATTAAGCACTTCCATTTGTGAGAATCTTGTTACTCATTCCTCTTGTATAGTTCCTGAAAATCAGAAAAGCAAAAGGCATGTAGAATAAACTCTTTTTGATGCACTAGTAGTGTAAAATATCAAGTGATAAAGTGGTAGAGGAGATGGTGTATTCAGAGTTTAATGAAGTTAATTAAGAGGAATAAATGGGTGGTTATAAGTACATTTCATGTTCTTATCAAAGAGAAGAGAAAATGACTTCTTCATTGTTTTAAGGGCCAAGTCAACTCTAAATCCCAAAAGTCAAAGGGTGTAATTAAGGGTCAAGATTTTCAAATATGTGAATAAAGGTCAAAGGTAGTCAATTTCATCTTTTAAATAATTATGAAGATCATCCTATCGTTTTGGAGACAAGCACTTCACTAAGTAAGTCAAGGTAAGTCAAAGTTGGTCAACTTTCTCTATTTCAGGGAAAGTTGACTAACCTATAATAAAATATTTTTAAATTAAACTATTTTATATTTGAAATGCAGTGGAGGTCAACCTCTTAAGGTGTAAGTCCTCCTTACTTAAGGAGGAGTTGGGAGTCACCTCTTTTAGGAGGTGGGGCCCATATCTTTAGAAAGAGGGATAATTGCCTCCTTTTAAGGAGGTGAGACTCTTTCTTTAAAAAGGGGTTGGGCCACATCATTTAGGGAAGTAACCTCACCCTTAGACCTCCTTAGGGTGGTGCATCTCCACCCTTGATCATAAGAGTGAAAGATCTTCATCCTTGGTCACCTAGAACCTTAAAAGACCCTCTCTATATAAGGCTCTATTTTCTCTTTTCTCTCTTGTCTTTTGGCTCTCTCTTAGCATTAGGCTACCAGAAGGAAGAGGAGAGGAGGACAAGGCCCAAGGAGAGCGTTGCTTGATTCTCAATCTTGCAGTGGAGAAGAAATCAAGCTAGCATTGTGATCAGAGTGGATTGAACATCACCAGGCCTAGGACGAGCATCGCGACAGGGTTTGTGAGATGATCCAGATTAAGTTCTTGCTTGTGTTCATCTCCATAAATAGCAAAGTTGTACTTTCATTTTTTGTTTTCTTTTAATGTTGTGTCTTTGACATCATCCATGCTCGCAACTCTCTCTCCCTATCTTTGCACTTCAATTCGTCGATCTGTCACTACCGTTGACAACTCTTCTCAACTTGCCATCATCTCATCCCCATTTCATTTCTTTTTACATTGCTATTTCATTTTGAATTCACATTTATCTTTTTAATTAAAAATAAACCTAAAAATTATCACTCATATTCATCTCTACATGCCCCATTTATGCTCGCACTTCTTTGCAAGCTCTCACATCTTCCATGTTCTCTCAACTTTCATTGGAATGTCTTATCTCATTACCTCAGCTGTCTATGGATTCGACCCTTGCTTACACTATCCTAAGTAAGGAGATATAAATTTTATTGCATGAAATTGATACACAACAATGATGAAAAATACGCGATATCGAGTTCATCACTCTCTAACTTAAGTGAAAATGAGGGGCTGAGATTAAATCACATTAACTCGCATCGATCAGATGATTTTGAGTGCGTCACGTCACGTGTTGAGATATAAAAAGAAAGATAGTCCCGCATGATAACAATAAGTGCAATAGGACAAATATATAACTAAAGGTTATATAATAGGTTAGCAAAAATCCTTAATGGATGCTTAACCCACTAATTTCACTTGCACACACACAGGCACATACGAACACACATGCATGCACACATACACATACGTACACACACCTGCGCCACGGGGCATGTATACGTGCGCCACGGGGCGTGTATACACGTCGCCATGTGGCGACACATCATTCTGCTACCGCATCAGCTGCCACATTAGCGCACGATAAAAACTTAATTCAAAAAAATTAAAATTAAAAATTCAAATAAATCCAAAATTAATTTATAAAAATTTGGAAAAATTATAGAAAAATTCCTAAAAATGAAAAAATTAATAAACTTTTAAAATATAAATCCAAACTAATATAAATTTTATTTTGTTGGATCAGAAATTAAATAATCTATCATTTAACAAGTCAAATTTTAAAAATAACAAGAGAATAAATTTTTGTTTAAAAAATACACTCATTTCTCGTAGAAATTAGAACTCAAAATAAATAAATGAGTATATAAAACGTATTTTCTCTTATTATTTAAAATTAAAACCCAATTATAATCTCAAAGATATATGGGAATAATCTATTTTAAAATATATTTATTTAATTATGCTTAATTATCCCTAAAATAATGCATCATGAGATTATAACTTAAAAATGTATTAAATGATAGATATGTACTCAATGTATGATAACATGCATAAGAGTGGATTGTTTTATACCTAAATTTGTATAAATAATCACATAATTACATGTATAAATTGCATGTTATCGTAAATTCTCCTCTATTGTATGTTCTTAGATATGCAATCTTTAGTTATTTTTCTATCTCAACCTGTATCTTGAATTTTTTTACTTTGGATTTATCTTTGGGCTTTTCATCTTTATCATCTTTGTTGCTCCTATTTAGCCTTCGACCGCAACCTCAGCCACAACCTCTACTGCTTAAGGAGTCGAGATTCCTCTTTTTGTCTTTGATAAAGGCTTTTGCTAGAAAAGCTTTCTCTTCTTTCTTAATCGAGTGAGCTTTGATCTTATCTTCATGAACTTTTAAAGTGCCAATTATTTCTTCTAGAGTGATCATTTCAAGATCCTGAAATTACTCAATGGAGGTAGTTCTCGCATCAAACTTACCAAAGACAAATCACAAGAGCTTGGCAGCACCTTCTACATTGGTGATCACTTCTCCAAGACTTCTGAGTACGTTTACCACACATGAGAGCTTTTCAAAGAAATCGAGAAACAAATTGCCTTCATCCATGAAGAGATTTTGATTGTATCTCTTAAAATATTGTACGTGAGCTTTGCGAATTTGTGTCATCCCTCCACTCTCTACTTTAAGAGTGTTCCACGTTTTCTTGGTTTCTTTCTCGACGTCAAGTTCATGCGTAACCTCGTTAGAAATTATGTTGAACAAGATCAACATCCCTTGCTGATCCATTTTCCTTGCCACATTCTTGGATTCTATGGCATTCCATAGCTCAAGCCATTTACGATAGTTGATTTTTCTTGGCACATACGTGACGCCCATACTTGATTGTTGATTTTATTTAGGATTGGAAAGGTTTTGATTTGAGTTGGTTGCTAAGCACCTTTCAATCCTTCAAACATGATGAGCTCATGAGATGAAATCTCACCACGCCAGGGCGCCATTCAAAACTAGGATTGTTGGATCACAATCACGCTGATACCAACTAAAGAAATTGCCCTCAAATGGTAGATGAGAGGGTGAAGAAGAGATTGAGAATATGGAAGGAAAAATGGAAGACTCTCTATTGATCAAAAACCAAAAATCCTCCGTACATAGCTTTCTGTAATCTCATTTTCTTAAATAGACCTCCAATGGGCCTTTGAGCTACAGTAGTAACTGTCTAAATGACATTTGACAAATTGTTGCCATGTTGTCTTCATCTGAACCATTGAAACAAATAAGAACATATAGCTCAGATTTTTCCCGGAAGCAAAGCGAGTTGTCTTTGCGTAGCTTATACTTCTCATCGATCTTGGATGATATCAATTTCCAATACTTACCAGCAAGCCAAAACAATGCGATCATTTAATATATGTGATTATGGTAGTTTTGATTTTTGGTATTTATCGAGTTCTTTATAATGACTCAAATCAGATGTAATTTAAGGTAGAAAGGGAACAGAGAAACGAGAGAAAATAATGGACGAGGCTAAAGAAAATTGAAAGAAAAATAAATTTAAGCTTAAAAAACAAATCTAAACTCAATTATATGGTAAAACAGAAAAAATAGTCAAAACCAATTAGAAGTTACCAAGAAATTGATCCAATTAATGGCCAAATAAAAGGCCTTCCATGCTAAGATGTTCTTGTAGAGTTCTATAGTTCAAGTCATTAATTCTTCCTCATTCTTCATCAAATCTAAATTTATTGGGCTCTATAAAAGCAAAAAAAATGTCTAAACAGAAATGGTCAGGAGATTTAAGAAAATTGGTGTTGATAAGGCTGATCATTCAAAGATTTTATAAAATTAAAACTCTGAAAGAGAAGAGAGGGCTATTGAAAGAAGAAAACCTTCAAACATGTCAAAGTCGGACAATTGTTAGAAATGGCAAAAGACAATTGTGATTGTGCTGAATTCATAACATGCAAACTAATGCATTAATTGTTAGATCTAATCTCTATTAAGTGGACATAGTTATGTATTATTGTGGATTAGCTATCATTATAATCCCATTAAGTGATTCAATTATGTTTAATGTGGGGATTATGACATTCATTTATGTGTGTGGAGGTTAATTATGTGTAGAGGTAGTAAATCAGTCATTAGTCATTAATGGGTTGACTAATGACAGATTAGAGGCTTAAACGTTCCTCATCTTTATAAATAGGAGGCCATAGTCCACTTGGATAACTTGATGCTCATAACCCTCAAGAGAGAATCCCATTTCCTCTACAGATTAGGAGGTTCCATCACGAATATCCAAGAAAGCTATTCTCCACTTCCGTAATCTACTTTGGATGAAGATTAATCCGGTGAATCCAAGTACACGTTTAATTCAATTTTATGAATCTGATTATTCTGATGAATCATGTTGCATACTGAAGTTTCAACATTAATATCATCTATTTTATGTAGTTTTTTTACATGAAAATGATTTTAATACAAGTTATCATGGTTAAAATCGAGAAAAAGTTATATTTTTAAGATTATTATTATTTTTAGTATCTTTTTGGTGCCAAAAAACAATCAAGAAAATATTTTTTAAAATGAAAAACGAATTTTCGTATTAAAAATAATTTAAAAGCAATTTTTGGGGCACAACTTAGCATGGTCACAACCATTCATTTTATTCATGCCAATCATTAGGCATCACTAATGATTGATGACATCGCTCTTTTAATTGGTTTATTTACTAATTTTTTATATACACGGTTTGAACCAAGCAATCATAGTGTCACCAACATAGTGTGATGCGACACAACATGATTTGTAGCCACAATAATTGATGAAATGAGATTTATTGTTGCCACCAACAGCTAGACAACAATGCCATTTGATTGTTCTATTAAAAAATTTCCATGAGTGCCATCAAATGGTGGTTATATAGCGCAATTCTATTGGCCGCGAAACGATCATGGCATGACCAATGACAATATGGCTAATATTTTGAAGGGCTTCACAAGCATGACACATTGTAAGTTCAATTCTGGAAGACATAATGGCATGGATTTCTGTGCCAATGATGAGCTCCTTCTTTAGATCAAATGCGAGTTTTGAAAAAAAAGGTAGGTTTGACATGGTGGCAAGGAGAGAGAAAGCAAAATGATTAGATATGGTCCACTTTCAATGCTTGATATCAATGCTAAGGAAGGAGTTTTGAGCTGAAATTTTGAGAGTAGATTTGTACATTTATCTTTTATCCATTGTGATCATAAAAAGGAGTTCCAGATGATAAACATAAATTGGGGTCATTAAAAATGCAAAATTATAAACTAAAGAAATAAAAATTAACTCACAAAAATATAGAAATTTAAGTAGCATAGCGATGAGTCAAGGTCAAATCCACGAAGAACTAGGTTTATAACACAATCCCAGGATAAGTGATCAGTACTCTTTAAATGTATGTTTTAAACATTCTTATTCATGAGATGTTGGAGAAAAGCATCAAATTATTCAAAAAGAATAAGATTATCTAGTCTAACTCATAGGATGAGTATGGGTGATCTTGTGACCATTGGTATAGAGACACCAAGGATAAAGTGTGGGTGCTCTTTGGAGAAAGAGTTCACAAAATTGATTTGTATGAATCCCTTAATGATATTATACCAACTATCAATCAGGTTGATTCATGTCACATTGTTTATGTGGTCCTTTGACTTGAGACACCAAAAGAGATCTTGTGAATGGATGGCCATGTTTTTACAATGACTTACGAGTCCTTAGCAAAAAGATCTTCAAAACATCATAGATTTGATATTGCATGAAGTCCTGATGAAAAGTTTTAGTCCTTGGACCCACAAATCCACAACTGGAAAAGGACAGGCCAATGTATTTCTTCCCTTTTGTTACATGTAGAAATGTAGGCATTCATGTCTTGGTTAGACAAGGACTAAAGCCCATTTTACCTCCCACCTTAAAGGGCAAGGTGGTTTAACCATGAGCCATTTTGTTCACCATAAAGGATGATAAAGCTGTGCATTATTGTTGTGATCCCAATTTTCCCTCTCATCACCTCTAGTCTTTATATATAAATTTCAAATTTTCTTACTGTGTCATTCTTGACTTCATTTTTTGCATGAATTTGAGAAATGGTTGACTTCCATTGGGATCCTCGATGAGTAAGTTCTTGAATTAATGAGTAACTAGCCTTAATTATATCAATTAGATAGAAAATTAGGTTCATGATCATGACTTTCTTTCTCATCATGCCAAAACTTCTCTTTATAAACGTTGTTCTATGATTATTCTATCATTCTTGATTTGATTCGTATTTTCTTAGGCTTGGTTGAATCAATGTTTGTCCTATTTCTATATATGTATTCGTCTTTATGATCTTACATCATTTCATCTTAGAATTCGTTAAATTGATTTTTATGCTCTTTAGTCATTATCCTTAATCCCAACTCTCTATGGATTCTTTCTCCGCTTGCTAATATACTAGATTATAATTTTTTATTTTATTAAGTAAGATTTTCTTTGTCTTGTAATCTTGTCTTTCCAAAATCCAAAATTTTGGCTTATTACTCTTTCTTCTCTCTCAAATCTCAATAAGAATAGGAAAGATGAAGAGGAGGGAAAATTGAGGAGAAGATTTAAATATATATGTAAGCATCAGTATAGAGATTTGAATTCTCAAATCCAATGCCAACTAGTCCTTGTATGAAAGCCCTCTCTAGAAGAAAGAAGGGAGATGATCGGGACTCTATGCAGTGGGATTCATTAAAAGCCCGAAATTCAACGTGTGTTTCCTCTTTTCTCTAGCACCAAAGAGAGTGAAGAAAAGGAGCTGCAAAGGATTCTCATAGACCCTTAACAAATATCCATAATCCTTCCCCTCTAGAGTCAAGAAAGGGCAAGAAAAGGGACTTACAAAAAGAGGTTTTGTAAAATGGTAATAGAAGGCCATTACTTATTGTTGGGATCTAAGATTTATAAGCCTTCTAAAAATTTGATCAAAAACATTGAAAGTGGTGGAATATATTGAATTAGATATGCAAACACCAAAGCACCAAGAATTTATGATCCTATCATCTAGTATGTATGAGAAAACATACTTACAGGGTTAAATTGAAGGAGTTTTTGAAGCCATTCAATAGTCTAGCCACAACGATATCCACATAGTCACTAGACAATTGGATCTCCCCCTCAAAGCTCTTCACCAAGAGAGAATAAGAAGGAGAGAGAATTTACACAAGACATGCATGGGCACATTGAGTTGTGGTGGTTCTCTCCTTAGTTATAGACAACTGGGTATATGAAATTTTTAATAAAACTGTTATAATTATGTATCTATCCACCAATGTCTATAGATATTGAGTGTGTGACCCTATAGGTCCATATATCTCACTAGTTAATAAATATATTGACCCAATAATACCTTATTGGTAAACCTTATTAATTATTTACATCAACATATAGATTAATTAATTAAAGATATATTTAACCTAATCGATAGGTTTATTTGCGAGCACATTGGGTGCCAAGCTACACCATGCACTCTAATAGATATGGAGTATATAAGCTACATCTTTGGTTATTATATACACATAATCCTTTGTCCATGCAAGACTCATGAATGACTTAAGGTATGACCAACTATCAAACCTTAATTGGTCACTCAAGTTAGTACTGATGTCTGGAGGAAATAATCCATAACACATTTTCTATTAACTTGGCCAAGAACTTCATTGAATCTCATTCTTTGAGTCAATCTTTTCAAATAATGAGGGTAGACGATCCCATCTTGGCCACACAATCATCTTTAAGGACTTCATGTCATATCCTAAATATGACATTTTTTAGATCCTGTGGTTGAGGATTAAGTCATTATAAAAACACAATCATACATCCACAAGATGTCTATAGTGTTTCAAGTCGAAGGACTACGCACATAATCGTACATAAGTTACATGATTGATAGTTAGGTATACTACCATTTAGGGATTCATATAGATTAATTTAGTGAAATCTTTCTCCATAGAGCACCCACTATATATCCTTAGAATTTTCACACTTATGACAATAGGATCAGTCATACTCATCATATGAGTCGTATCATATTGCGATGTTCTTTCCAGATAACTCAATATCTTTCTTGAATATTCCATGAGTAGAAATGTTTAGAATTTATATTTAAACAGTACCTATTATTGTACTATGATCTCATCACAATTTACTTAGTCATTACATATACTTATAGATTTCATTTCAAACATCACACAAGAGTGACAATGAATAAATTTTATTTCAATGAACATAAATAAAAAACATGGAAGTGTGATTGGATTTTCGGCCACAATAATAAATCACATATAACATCAAAGGTTTAAAAGATTTTTGAAAATTTCCTATAGAAAAGAAAAAATTCTTAGCCCTATAATAGGATGCTCTCTGATGCAGGACACGGTGGTGAAACCCTCGAGCCTGATCAATGGGGACTGAGATTGACCGGAGGTAGCCGGTTAAACCTAACCTATGGATAAACAAATCCTAGACCCTAAGTATGAGACCTAACCTAAACATAAGTACAGGCAGACGTGCCGATCAGCGGGGTCGACTCCGAGTGACCCGGGGAAACTCGCGATGATGGGTAGGGTGAGATCCTCTCGATCCACATCCGGAGGCGTGGAAGTCGCTCGTCGTGGAGTAGCCAGGAGGCTGCAGCCCACGCTCGGTACCGGACCTGACGTACGCGTCAAAAATCTCGAACCTATAATCGTACTACCCTATCTACGTCGTCCGACGGCGGTGGAGACGAGTAAAGGAAATGCTTCGAAAAGTAATTAACTTGAAAGAGGGGTTGAAGCTAACACATGCGGGCGCGAGCCCGTCGGTCGGGGCGGGAAGGTCGTCGGGTGCGGCAGCGATGTCGGACGCGGGGGCGAGTCGGCGAGGGAGCGCAGAGGAGCGATCGGCGCGGGGCGGGGCGATGACGGATCGCGGCGAGCCGAACGGGTCGCAGCGAACGTGGGTAGGCGGGGGGCGGCGTCCTGGGCCGGTTCGGGGCGGTCGGGGCCGGTTCAGGGCGGTCTGGGCCGGTCTGGGCCGGTTCAGGCGGCCTGGACCGGCTCTGGACCGGCTGGGTGATCCAGGCGGTCTGGACCGATCGGGACCGGGCTGGTCTGGATCGGCTCGGACCGGTCTCGGCTTGGGGGCGAGCCGGACCGGCCTGGCTGGGGCCGGTCGGGGCGGCCGGATCAGGCCTCAGGCGAGTCGACCGGCTCGGGCTGGCTCGGGCCGGTTCCGGGAGCGGTCGTGGTTGGTCAGGAGCGGTTCGGCCGGTTCGGGCTGGCTCGGACCGGCTTGAGCGCGGGAAGGGGGCGATCCGGGGTGGGCGATTCCCGCTGAGTCGGCTCAGCGGGAATCGTTCATTCCCTTCTTCGTCGATTAGGGTTCTTTGCAGGGGAAGGCGGGGCAGCGCGCGGCGAGGGGAAGGCGGGCGACGAATCCGGCGTGAAGGACGGTTCGCCGGGCGGCGGATCGGAGGAAGAGGGCAGGGGCGGCGGTCCTCGAGACGGAGCGGGCTCGGAACCTTGCGGGGAAGCGTGAGGCGAGCGGACGGCGGCGCGGAAGGTCGCGGAGGGGGTTGCGGGAGGCGAGTGGGGAGGCGGTGGCGTCTGCGGCCGGGCGTGGCGTCGACGGCAACGGGAAGCGAAGGCGACGGCAGCAAAACACGACGGCGGCGGGATCGTGGAGGTCGATGGGAGGGGAAATCGGGGGAAGGAGGAGGAATGGAGGCGGCGGTTGGGAGGTTCGCCGGAGATGGTGGTGGAGGAGGAGATTGGGATGGGGAAAATCGGGAGGTCCGTGGAGGGAATGTGCGCAGTGGGACAGAGGATGTTCGGCCGGAGGTGGAGCAACAGAGGGATTCGGGGAGGAGGATGATCAGCGAGGGAGAGGGTGCGTTGGGGAGGAGGGAGACCTCACCGGAGATGGAGCTGGAGGTGGAGATGGAGGCGATGGCGGCACGGCGGTCCGGAAGCGGCGGCGGCGGCGGCGGCGGCGGCGGCGGCTTGAGGATGGCGGCTTCGCGATGACAGTGGAGAAGAACCATGGCCGGGGCAAGGAGTGGTGGCAGTCGTCGCGGCGGCAGCGGCGGCGGCGGCGCCGGCGGCGGTTGGACTCCTTCCCCGGCCTTCCTTGAGCAGCCACTTGAGAGGGAGATCACTCCTTTCTTTCTTCAAATGACGGCTAGGGTTTGTGGGGGGGGGTCCCTTCCCCTCTTATAGAGCCCTTGGTGGGCCAAGAGAGGAAAGGGCCCACTTGAGGCCCACAACCCACACCCATACTCATAGAAATAGAATAAAAGGTTCACAAAGAAGGATGAGCTTCACAAATGGGATCCCGAAAAGGGAAGAACCCACCCGGAAGCCTAAAGGGAGAGAAGAAATAAACGAGGACCCGCTTAAACACGTGCGGGTCAAAAGGTCCATAATAAAGAAATAAAGAAATAAAGATAAGCGGATAGATCCGCGCGCGCAAAAGGGCTCCTCCGGCGCCGTGGTATCGTGTCTTGGTGGCGACCGGGGTCGTACGCCACCACTCTCTCTCTCTCCAAATAAAGTTTATGACTTTAAATCCTCTTTTATCTCTCATATAACTTCCAAAATGATTTTGGAACTGAAAATTTAGGAGGAATTTTTTCATTTCATGTCATATCTATTCATGGTAGCTGATTAAAAGAAAGAACTCAAAAAATGAAGGTCGTTAACATTTTTTGGGTCCCTTTTAGCATTAAGTAGGTAGAGGAAAGAGAGCACAAAGAAATCATTCTTCATGTATTGAACATTAATTGTAGTGAGTTTCTTCTTTTTTCTATTTATTCCTTATGTTGGATGGGAGCTGCAAAGCCCCAAATAGATGTATGAGCTCTCAAAGAAATGATTGACATGGGAGAATCGTTAGCAAGAGTTCTTGATCATGATTTCTTGGTTTAGGACATATTACTTTTGATCTAGGATTGTACTTGTCCATTTTCAATCCCTAATTTATCATGATCAATCCTTAATCATTGGTTTTCACCTCTTTTCTTGATATTCCTAATCTTATGATGAACGTTTGGACTGTTAGGATCAAATTAACACATTGTTCACAAATTCCCTTTTCTCTATGAAAACACAAATTAAAGCTTGATTCAGAGTTACTAACCTTCCTCCTATGGATTTGACCACGACTCACCAATGTTCTTATCTTGAAATTTTTTGCATAATTGAGTATTTTCTTTGATACATGAAATTGCGTTTTCAAGGACCCTAAATTTACATTTATCAATTGCTATTCATTTGGTCACTTAAGAAACCCTAGACATCTATGTGCTAAAACTCTAGGAAAGAATGATATTGTGTATAATGCTAGACAAAATTTCAAGCATCAAAATAACTTGAAAAACTTTAAATTTCAAAAATGGTGTAATTATCCATAAACTTGTATACTTCACAGCATTATGAAATTAATTTTCTCACCAAGCATCTACCATCTCTATTATATTTTCTACATGAAGAACAAGTTATTCATATTGATTAAACGTCAATCAACACATCATTTTTCTAATTTTGGTGCTCCGACCATTAAAATAAACATAATAAACCAATTCAGGATTTCAAGTATAAAAGGTAAATATTATGAGTCTAAAACTATAAATTTATGCGCAACTAGCTTATGGTAGCCTAATTTATTAGGTGTGCCACTTGAACAATTGTTCTGGACAACACTTATGACAGCTAAGTTTATCAATATTTATTTCTATATGATTTAGACTTAGTGATAGGTTTCATTCAACAGCAGGCATTGAAATGAAGATGGAGAAGAAAAGTCAAATCCATCGGACTGTAATTCAGCCCTTTCGATTCCAACTTGTACCCCGTCATCTGCAAGTCTAAAAGTATTATGTGGTGCACATTTCAGACAGCAACACCGTGGGCCTGTTGCATTGACTTTTTTGGGCCTGCAGAAGAAACTGAGAAGGTGCAGAATAAGCTCATAGGGTAGTCAGTTCAACTTGGAGCGGATTGGGGGCCCATCGGGCGGTAAGTTTCATTTTAGAGAGGATCCACTAGACCTTTAAATTATCCTTTCCGATACCAACTTGGGCACTCTTTGGGAGGGCGACATTCTTTCCTCAGCCTTTAATTAATTGTACATGACAATAAATGTTTACAATAGACATTTCAGGGGGCGACATCGTAAGCATTTGACTTTCCTTCTCCATCTTCATTTCAATGTCTGACGGGTCCCGCAATCCGCTTCGTATTCGACAAACCTAGGAGCTAATCCTGCACATTTTCAGACAATTTGGGCAGCCCAGACATAAAAAACTAATGCGACAAATCTATTGGACCGGAAGGAATGCTTAACGGGGTCAACGCATTAGAACATTTGATCATTGGCGGCTACCGTGGGGAGAGGAGCCTCTAGAGGAAATGTCAAGAAAGGGTCTTATTTCTCTTTAATTAGAAATTCCTCTTGGGCTCAATTAGGAACACTTGGTTATCCTTTGACATGCATAGTTTGATAATCCAACCCGACCTCTTGATTATCATTTTACTGCCTTCTGTGATTCCATCGGAACTCTTTCTATTCAAGTTTTAGTTTTCAAGCAATTTAACGTAAGTGGTCACATGCTTAGACAATTTGTCATTTCAGTCTCTCCTCAACCATGTCATCCGCTTTCAGGTGTCAACTTAGAACTCGAAATCCTTCAAGTAATCGCATGGAGGACGCCTCACTTCGTGTACTCCATTATCGAGACGCCGAAGACTGCCCCCAAGTTGTCGAACGTGGAGAAACCTGCTTCTAGGCATAACGACTCGAATTCCTTCTCGGTTCTCTCTCTGCCGCCGGATGTAACGGATAGCATTAACATGTCCAAATTGACCAGCCACTGCTCCTGCTTGGTCATCTCCGGAGATTCCGGCAGAATGCCCTCAATGACAATGACCTTTCCCTTCATTGGCAGCGCTTTCCAGCAGTTTTTCAGCACCTTGAGGCAGTGCTCGTCGCTCCAGTTGTGAAGAATCCACTATGATAACAATTTTAATTGAAAAGAATCAGCCCATCGAGCACTGGTTAGGAAAAGAAGAAACGAATTCACCTTCAGGATCATCGCGTCTCCGTATGGTACACCCTCGAACATGTCTCCGGCCACTTGCTCCACGCCTACGAGGAGACAAATATGAAGCTTTCCTGTGAACGAATGTCTGCCGTTTGTACCTTACGACGGAAAGCAAATTCTGGTGTACCTGGAATGGGAGGGGCGTCGGCGATGACGTGGGGGAGATCGAAGTTGATCCCCCTCACGGACGGGTACTTGGATACTATCATCTTTAGCGTGCTGCCGATCCCGCCGCCGACGTCGACCACAACCCCTAAGCTTTCGAATCCGTCGTAGGTCTCCAGCATCTTTTTCACAGTTATCGAAGAGGAGCTCGACTGGCCGGCGTTGAACACCTTGGTGAACCTGGTATCGGTCCGGATATATTCAAACAGGTTCATCCCGAAGGCCTTGTTGAAGGGAATGCCACCCGAGAGAACGGATTCAGTGAGGTGCCGCCGGCCTTCCTCTAGAACTTTGTCGTTGATCGAGACCACAAGTCCACCGGTTGATTCGCCGGCTTTGTTGTTGACAAGGAATTTGGATGCAGGGGCGAGTCCATAACGTCGTCGGATCTTTCCGCCGTTGTCTTTGACAGTACGGCAAGTGACAATCGCGTAGCTAGAGAGGAGGCGGAGGATACGGTCGACCATGATGGCGGCGTCATGGTTGGAAGTAGGAAGCTGGGCTGCTATCTCTTCGGGGAAGAGCTGGGCCTTGAAAACAAACCTCGAATTCTCAAGAGAATAACACTCACAAGATAGAGACAGAGGAGCAGAGAAGGAGAGAAACAACTTATATTCCAATATTGTAAGCACTCGATCTATCACAGACGACGCACAAGGTGCATACTTATAACAGTACGTCAGTGTCATATTTTAGCAACAGAGAAATAATAGAAAGAAATAAAAACGGAAACGCCTCCGGTAATTCCAACATTGCCGGTCTTCAAGATTGGTTTCCAACAGGCCTGGGTACCAGTATGACTGATGATTTCCAGAAGGTTGAGCTCAACCGCTGTCTTCAGATTCATCGGAAGAGCGCAAGCAGTGGCCAAATGCATGGCGTAGTGGTAGGCATCTTCTTCTGCTTCGACATGGTTCATCCACGAGTTAAGTCTCGCGGCATCCATCGCAAGTGCGCGGTTTCTCTAGCTCCGGTTCGCCTTTTCCGAATAAGACCTAAAGCTCCGGATACTCAATCCAATGCGAACGCCCCGAGGTATTTATTGATTTTTCGACGATTTTTCTGTCCTTCTCGGTACATCTCGTGTTCTTCAAATCTGACCTACCGTTCTTGAATTGGATGTTAAGCGGCCACTTTTCTGATCTACTGGGTTACGTGGAATATAGCTGATCACTTTTCTAATCCAGAGGTTTGTCTTCACCTCCACCCATTGGACTCGAGGTTTGTCTCCCCGAGGCATGTTTCTTTCAATACTATGTCACCTGTACGGCAGCGATCGGAAAATTCTCTCCAGTTTTGATGCCGGAAAATTTAAAGAAAGCCAAGTTGATGAGCGGGGACGTATGTACCTTCATAAACTCCAAGCCATTGTCGAGCCGACAAATTTAATGTTTATCACAGAATAAAAAAAGGAAAATTTCATGTTACGGTTATGTATTATTTGCATTGAACATAATTAAGATTCTTATAACATTATAATTTGTATACATATATATACATGTTTAACAAACAAATGACAAGAGATCGTCACTCCCTAATAACATATATACAACATATCAAGAATTCAAGATTAAAATTTAAAATAGTTTAACATGCGCCATTAAAAATAATCAAAATTATAGGTTTTCAAGCAAATAAACAATAGAGTTTTAGGGAAATTATCATTTTGTAAGCCTGCTTTCTTCAACTTCTAAATCAATTTCATCACCTTCAATGGCACCCTCGCAACTCTAATACTTTAAGGTCATGAAAGCAGATTTAGTGTCGATTGCTAACCTTCCTCTTCTAAATGTGATAACTCATCTACTGATAACATGCATATTTAACTTGCATTCTTATCATATTTAACTAATATTCATGCTTATCTTATGTAATTATGATGCATGTTATCATAGTTCTATAAATTTTCTTCATTGGTATGCCATTTACTAAAGTCTATATTTTTGCATTATTTAGGGCTAATTATGTGTTTCATTGATGTTTGATCTATTGCAAGGTTAAATAATTAGAAATTAACCACTTTCCTTGATTTATTTTGACTTTAGTAGATCATTAAAAGAATAAATTTCAAGAAGAAAATGATGGGATAAAGCAAAATAGAATTCTTAAGGGTTTATTTAATATTATGATGAATTCATCCTATTTTCTTGCTTTGATTTATATTTTAGGTGACATGATATTAAAGATGAAGAAATTTGTGAACCAATGAATAAAATTTGAGTAAAAAAGGGGTTATATAAATCAAGATATGAATTTTTGAATTTAATAGAATTTTCTGGATTTTATTTTTGATTTTTTAGGTATTTTTTGGATTTATTTATTTCCTTCTTAAAAAATCACAAAAAGGGTTCATTTATTCCCCGACCCGTGCGAAGCTGATTTGGCGCGGCGCGGACCTGTGGCGGAGCCACACAAGCCCACGTGGTCCCACATGGACGCCTACGTGGCGCAAGGAGACACTTGGGCTGGCGTTTGATGGCCCACGGGTATAGTGGGCCCAGGTTAGATATGAGGGGGGGGCTTACTAGGCCCAATGGCCACTGCAAATGGCTTATGCCCTTCTACATTTTATACATGTTGGCTAATCTTCTTTCTTATCGTGTGGGACTAATTTTCATCTAAAATCGTGATTTGCAAGTGATGTGGCAGAGTATGGTGTGTTCAATCAAAGCACGCAGACTGACGTGCATCGTTCGCTTAGACTTTAGTCCACTGGATCTTCATCAAAGCACGTGAAAATTTAGCAGTCGTCGATCTCATTAACGAAATCGGACGGTTGCGATTTAATCTCACACTTGGTGAGTCACTGACAAAGCGTTTTCGTGCGGTCAATTAAAACACACAAATGTCGGTAAATTTTTTTTTATAAATCCGAACTCACAAAGATAAAGATAGAAAATCAAGTAAAGTGTAAGTATCGGGTCGATCCACAAAGAACAAGGTTGACTTTAATTGCATAATTGACATTGTCAAACTTAGGTTTAAAAGAGGTTTTAAAGAAGTAGAAATAAGATTCTATGAATACAAATGCTATAAATAAACTAAATAAGAAATTTTATGAATTAAAATCTTGTATTTGACAGAGAAAAGTCAAAAGTCAAAGTCAAAGCATTGACTTTGACCAACAGTCTAAGTTCTGTAAAATCATAGAACCAAAAGATGTCAGAAAATTACGAAAATTATATATTTGGAAACAAGAAAGAAAATAGAACTTATTGATATGTAATTCGTTATCTTTTGATAAGAAATGGATTTATTATGAATTATTGAAAATCAAAGATCAGAAAATTCCTAAAATGAACACTTCATACAAAATCTTCAAATTGACTAGCCAAATCATATCCAAATCTTGAAATATATATATCAATAGAAAGCTAAGAAGTAGAGGATTCAAAAGAAACCAAAATGATCAAATTCAGATTTATATTTTGAAAGTAATTGACCCCGAAAGTTAACGTTCAAATTCGGATGGAAAATAAATAGTGCTCGGTTAAACATTAAACTGAAGGGACAAATGAACTTGAAATTCGACAAATTTTCTATCCACGGAAAGCTGATGACATAAGCAATCTAATAAAACCAAAATCAAGTGATTTGGAATTATAATCCAAGAGATATCCTATTTTCAAAATCACCAAAATTTTGGACTAAAATTGGATGAAATTTAAGAACACTAAGGACTAAAATGCAAAATTAAAGATCTAAATGATCCTGATAAGCGATCGAATCTCACTACTAACCCGATTGCCGCAAGAATGGGGATTCAATTCACACGAATTGAAGCGAATTTGCTCGATTTCTTCCTCGCGGACGTTCGGCGTTCAAGGGGAAAATTCGATGAAATCCGGTGGAAATTCGTGATCAATCCCGCTCCAATTGCCTCGCAATTGAGTCTAAACGCGGGGGGATCACGAAGAACTCAAGATATTTCTCTCAAATCGCTTAATTCCTTCACGACTTAATCAAGAGTTAAGAAGAAAAGAGAGAATACATCGTCTTTTCAAAGGGAATTTTCGCTCGAAAATTCGGGCCGTTTGATCAGGTGGGGAAGTGGAATTAATGGCCACGATTGCACAACGATTGTGGTCCATCAAATTGAGGCGATCGTGGCTCCAAATGCAAGGTAGTTTGGCCACGATCGAGCCATGATCGTGAGCCACAATCGTGAGCTACGAATCTTTGTTTCCATCCGATATCCGCCGCTCGCTGAGATGAATCCATGTCATCTTCTTTGGAGCCGTCCGATGCTGATCTCATGCCCACGATTGCCAAAATCATGATATATCGCGACCGTCCGATGAAGCCTTGTATTCCGAAGTTGATCGCGATTCAATCAGAGCCATCCAATGAAGGCTTGCCTCTCGTGGCGATGCCACGTGTCGCCCATCTAGCGCCTCACTTACGATTTATTTACGCACGTGTTCAATCAATGATCGCGTAGACTGAGGTCCACGCGATCGACGTTTTGCGATAGGATCCGACGCTTCTGATGCCGCCACCCGTCCTGCAAAGGTAAGTTTCCGCGGGATATAGTCCCACACAGAAGAAAGAAAAAGAAATCATGAGTATAAATTTGGGGGCAGTTTAATGCTATTGCGTTACCGCTGCAATCCTAATACCGTGGCCCACTAACCTATGGGCCCTCCAACTACCGACCCCCACTTTGCCACGCGGCGCCCCTCACGGGCGTCCGCGTGGACCCGCGTGGCCTACTGCCATGTATCTGCGCCACCTGTGCCTCGCGTGGGCCACGTGCGGCCCTGCCACGTGGTCTCACTGCCGCGTCGCATTCGCACGTTGGTCCCGCGCGCCACGTCAGCTTGCGCGCTGGTCCCACGCGCCACGTAAGCTTGCGCGCTGGTCCTGCGTGCCACATCAGCTCCTGCGGTAAGTAAACCCCTTTTTTTGCGATTTTAATAAGAAAACTTAATAAAAAATTAAATTAAAAATCAGATAAAAATCAGAAAAAGGCATAAACTTCAGAAATTCATAACTTTAAATATACAACTCCTTTTTAATCCAAATTTTCTCCATTGTATCACAATTTTCTTCCTTTTTAGCATCATGCCATCCAAAATATAATTAAAAACAAGAAAATGAGAAGGATTAAGAATAATATCAAGTCTTTCATTAGAAATTCCTTCTTTAAATCATGAAATCATTATTTCCTTGGAATTAATTCTTGAAATCATCTCTTAAAGTCAAAGTACATTAGGGAAAATATGTAATTCATATTATTTGAATCTTGCAAAAAGATTAATCATCAATCGAGTATATAATTATCCATAATTTATGCATAAATATGAACTTTTGTAGAATGACATTCCAATGGAGAAAATTCATAAAATTAAGATAATATGCATCATAATTACATAAAATAAGCATGAATATGAGTGAAATAAGATAAGAATTTAAGTTATAAATGCATGTTATCAGTCACCAATCCACACATGGCTTCATGTGGAGGCTCTGATGAAGATCAAACGGCAGAAATTAAGGAGAGTGGAATCCACCTCGTGGGATTGTGGCCCACTGATTTCGGGCAATTGCAGCTGTCCAAATGATCTTCAACGAATCAGATGGCCTGCGTTTATTGCAATAATTTTTCTATAAATACATATTCTTTCTTCTTGTAAACTTAACTTTTGATTGAAACATATAGAAATTATGAATTTTTGGAGCAAAATCTTAAGTTCCTCGTGATCCCCCTGTGTTATAGACTCAATTTCTATCATATAAAGGCATGATTGATCACAAATCATTGCAAGAATCGATTGGAATCACCTCTTGAATGCCAAACGCACGTCGAAGAAGAAACTGGAGAAATACTCTTCAATCCACGCGATTTGAAGCCCAATCTTCAAGTCAATCAGGTTAGTATTGTGATTCCTTCGTAATCCGTACAATTTCTACAGTTTATATTAGATTTTGATAGGTAATTTGAGTTTAGAAATTGGAATTTTCATCTTTTTTTCCCAAATTTGATCGCGCAATTCTGCTGATTTTAAAACAAGGATTTCTCCTTAATCTTAAGCCCAAATAATTCGATTTTGGTTTCATTGAATTTTTTGTTTCATTAGCTTTTCATGGATATCTGATTCGTAAAATTTAATCAATATTTGACCCTTCAATTTGATGTTTGACCAACAACTGTTCACTTTCAATCTGAATTTGGGCGTTGACTTGCGAGGGCAATTACTTTTAAAATACAAAGTGAAATTCGACAATTTTGGTCTCTCTAGAATCCTCTAATTGTAAGCTTTATATTCATATATTGCAAAATTTTTAAATCATTTGGTTAGTCAATTTCATGATTTTGATGAAGGTCTTCATTTCAGGATTTTTCTGATTATTGATTTTCAATAAATCATAGTAAATGCGATTCTTCTCTAAAAATTACATATTTTATATCAGAAATTTCTATTTTCTCTCTAGTTTCTGAATATATAAGTTTCGTAATATTTTACCACCTTTTTCTTCTATGATTTTAGAAAAAGTCTTCTGGCCAAAGTCAACGCTTTGACCTTGACTCTTGACTTTTCTTCTTCAAATATTTTCTAAAATTCTTAAAATATCTTCTCTCATATATTCAGATCATTTCTATTAATAAAATATCACTTTCATTTCTTAAAAAACCCATATTAGACCTAAGTTTGACCAAGTCAAATTTTGGATTAAAGTCAACCGTGTTCTCTGTGGTTCGACCCGATCTATACTCTGTACTTGATTTCATATTTTAAATCATTATGAGTTCAGAATTATAAATTTTGTTTGACCGAGGATCGTGTGTACCTAGGGAAAAAGATGCCTCAGAGGGAGAGCTAGATACTCCTTTACGAGCCATGAAATTTGCGGATATTTGGTAAATCTTCTCTTGTGCCACCACTGTAATGGGTCTTCACGTAAGCAATAAATGCAAGGTTCACATAACTACTCCTCTAATTTAACCTTTGATGATTACTCATCTAGTGTTTAGCTCATATTTAATTGCCGCTCCAATTTATTGGCATAGAACTCAAAGCTTCTATAACATATTGATTGAAGCATGTTAAGTAAAGTTTCAATCAAAAAGTTGTGCTCATCATGAGGAATATGTACCAACGTGAATCCAAAGTCTAGCACTATAGAAATAGGAAACACAAGCTTTCTCTTCGCTTGCATATTGTGTTATAGCAATTTCTCCTTCATCACTATGCATGCGCATATTAGTGCCTTTGCCTTGTCATTGCTCATTTTTGGCCCTGTAAAATCATGGGGATGATGATCTACCTAAAAAGTTAACGAGCTCAATCATTCAACACCTCTACTTAAATCACATTGAGCGATGCTTTGAAGAAGAATTTCACCCCATTCATTAAAAGGCATGAGGAGAATGTGATAACATGCAATTTCATGCATTAATATCGTGCATTTTATGCATTTATTCTTTGAAATATAATCATAAATGCATGTTATCATGATTTAAAATGATTAAATTGATAATTTCTATGTTTTAAAGGATATTCTTGATTTTTCATTCATTAGTAGCATTTTATGAGCATTTAATGATATTGATTTATCAAGAATATAATTTTCTTTTATTATAAAATGAAATTTCTATTTTAAATGCCTTTATTGACATGAGAATATTCATAAAGTGCATTTCTATCATGAATTTTATAATATGAAATTATTCCTAAGATTAAATTGTATTGAAGGAAATTATCTCTCTTTCTTTCTCTCTCTCTCTCTCTCTCTCTCTCTCTCTCTCTTCCTTCCCTTCTTTCTTCTCCCGCTCTTTCTCCACTTCTCGTTTCCTCTCTCGCGTTCTCTTTCTCTATCTCTCTCTCTCTCTCGCGACGGGAATTCTGTCGCGAGCCTCTCTCTTTCCTCCTCTCCTCTTTCTCTCTCCAGCGAACTTCTCCCTCTCTCGCGACGGAAATAATTTCCGTCGCAAGAGGAGTTTCCTCTCCCAGTTTCTCTCTCTCCCCGTCTCTTTCTCGCGACGGAGAATTTCCGTCGCGAGGAGAACTTCTCCCCCTTACTCTCCCGCACGTCATGCAGTAGCATGAAGGAGGGGGAGATTTCTCCTCCCTCTCCTTTCCTTTCTCCACTCCTCCTCTCCTCCTTCCCAGGCTTCTTCTCCCTTTTTCTCTCGCTCTCGCGCGCGCAATCTCTCTCTCTCTCTCTCTCTCTCTCTCTCTCTCTCTCGGGGATCCTTCTCTCACGACGGAAATTTCCGTCGAGAGGAGTTCTCTCTCTCCTGCGTAACTTCTTTCTCTCCTCTCCCCCTTGCTCTCCCGCACACGCGCGTGTGCGCGTAACAGGAGAAGTGGGAGATCTCTCCCTCTCTTCCTCTCCACTTCTTCTCTTCTCTCTTTCTTCCACCTCTCTTGTTTCTCCCGTGCTTTCTTCATCTTCTTCTCTCCTCCACCTTTCTCGCTTCTCGCTGCTCATTTCTCTCCCTCAACCACGTGCGCGGAAGGGACTTCTTCATGCCCGTATTCTTCGCGATCAAGAGACAAGAGACAGACGAGAGAAGGGAGAGGGGAGGAGAGAGGAGAGATGAGCGAGGAGAAAGGAGTGAGGAGAGAGGAGAGAAACTAATATTCTGTTTTTAGTTTTTCTTAACTTTTAGCGACGTTTGACCGGGCGCGATACCGAAGTTGAGCGGGTTGACCGGCGCGATCTGAGGAGAGAGAAGGGCAAATCAACGGCCCAAAATGCTCCAAGTTAAAATCGTAATATCTGACGATCCTGATGGAGTTAGTAGCTGAAATTTCGTGGGCATGATTGTCATTTCAGGCTCCACAAATCTGCTGGAGTCGATTTAGGCTCAGAGACAAAAAAATTAGGCTTATCAATGTTTTGTTGTTTGCTTCTAGCATTGGCTAGCAAGAAGGAAAGAAATCAGCGATGGATCATTTTTCATGTGTTGAACTTCATTGTCAGTGAGTTTCTTCCCTCTTCTATTCATTCTTCGTGTTGGATGCAAGACGCCAAGTCCGGGCGAAATATTCAGCTCTCGAAGGTATGTTTAGATTAGGGAGCATCACTGGATTGTATGTTCATCACGAATCTTAGGTTAGAACTATCTTCTATCCATTTCTTCTGATTTCATCATCTGTTTACCAACATTTTCTCATTTAAAAACCCTAAAAAATACTTTTCCACCATCGATCAAGGGTTTTCAATCTCTGAAAAAGAGATTGGAAGCACTTGTTCGGTTCACTTCATCTCCACGCACATTTTCTTCCTGCCATCGTTCATTTTTGGTTTCTAAATCTAAAATACCAAAAAAAAAAGTTTCTGATTTCAATCTTTTAACCTTCCTCTCTGTGGATTGGACCTCGACTTGCCACTATTCTAATTTAAAAATCAGATCTTGAAGAGTTGAGTTATAAATTTTGTTTGATACGTAAAAGTGCGCATTCAACGACCGCGGTTTTACGCTTATCAGAATGGTCTCCTTTTCTTCCTATGCGAGGTGAGCCTTTTTTGGATTATCATTTTTTATTCTTTCTTTCTTAGGCTTTCCCCATTCATTTGGATAGTGCCCTTTACCTTGACAATTGTAGTAGGTGCCTTTAGATTTATCTCTTCGTTTCTCTTCATCTTCATCTTCATTAGCTTTGTGGTTCCCTCTTCTTCCTCCTCTGTCATGTCCACTGCCATGCTCGCTCCCATTAGAATGTGGGTTCTCTAAATTCTTCTTCTCGTGTTTAACAAAAACTTTGGCAAATAAGGCCTTCTCTTCCCTCTTGATTGGGCAATCTCTGAGCTTGTCTTTGCAGACCTTTGAAGTGCCAACTAGTTCTTTGAGAGTGATTGTGTCTAGGTCTTATAATTTTTGCTATGGAGGTAATTATAGCATCAAACTTATTTAAGGCAGATCACAAGAGCTTCGAAGCAACTTCTGCATTCGGAATCACATCAACAAGGTTTCTAGCTCATTTACATGTAGAAAAATTTCCTAAAGAAGTCAAGAATCAAATCATCTTCATTTGTGAAGATATTTTTATAATACCATTTGAGAGATTGCATGAGTGATAACATGCAATTTCATGCATTATTATCATATATTTATGTACTTTTTTTCTTTAAAAATATAATCATAAATGCTTGTTATCATGATTTAAAATGATGATTCTTATATTTTAGAAGATATTCTTAATTTTTCATAAATTAATGACAGTTTATGAATATTTTAATGTCATTGATTCATCAAGAATGAAATTTTTTTAAATGTAAAATGAATTGACATTTTTTCTAATTTTTTAGAAATTTTTAAGGAATTTTTAGAAATTAAGTCATTCAAATGATTTTTTTAAAAAGAAAAGAAAATAATATATATATAATCCCAATACGGTGGTGGTACTAACTAAAAGGGGGGGTGGTGGCATATGGCCCCCGTCGCCACCAAGACACGACACCACACCGCCGGAGTAGCCATCACCCACGCGTGTCTAGCCCCCACGCTTGGCGAAGATGAAGGATCCCGAGTTCCGCTACACTGCTTGAGGATTTCGTCTCGCCCCATTCCGAACTCGCGCTTGTGGATGTACTTTCTTTTCTCATTTTTGAACTTTATCGGCCCGCACATGTTTTAGCAGGCCCTCTTTATTCTCCATCTTCCCTTTTGTGGACCTCTTATTATTTTTTTATAATGTTGGGCTTTCGGGTCATGGGCCTCAAGTGGGCCCTTTCTCCACTCGGCTCATTTTGGGCTCTATAAGAGGGGAAGGGACCACCCCACAAACCCTAGCCATCATTTGAGAAAAGAAAGGAGTCTCCTCCCTCTCGAGCGGTTTCTCACGGAAGGTCGGGGAAGGAGTCCAACCGCCGTCGTCGCCACTGCCGCCGCCACCGCCATATGCATCCGTGCTGCCGCCACTATCGCTACCGCCGCCACCCTTGCCCCGACCACGAGGACGTTGCCAATGCCGCTGCCGCCGCCACCGCCGCCGCCGCACGCCATCGTGCCACCACTGCCTCCACGCCATGCCGCCAATCCCCTTTGCGACGCTACCATTCCTAAGCCGCCGCTGCCACTGCTGCCGCCACCTCAAGATGTCGCTGCCGCCGCCTCAAGACTACCTCGTCCTCCCTCCACCAATCTACTCGCCCAGCTCCTCATACGCCCCCCCTGCTCCCTACCCATCCCTGAATTTCTAATGGATGCACCCTGCTCTCTCGCTCCTCGGATCACCATCGATCTGTCCCCGTCATTTTCCCCTTGCCCATCCCGCGAGTTCGATACCTCCCTGCCAATACCATGCTATTCCGTCTATAATCCCTCTACCTCTCTCTCTCCCCACATCCCTCGTCGGCTTCTACCCGTCATCACGACCTTCCGTCTTCCCCACCCCATCTGCAGAATACACCTCCCTCTCGCGCCCTGCCAAAATTTGCCCAGTCACCCAACCATTCTCCTCCTGGCAACCCACCCCGTATGTTCTCCATTCCTTGGTCGAATTCAATGTCTAGAAAATATTGTCCCGGTGCCCAGGCAACCTAATCCCCTCTCACTGCCTCTTCTGCACCATCGCCCAGCCAAAATTCTACCTCTTCCATGCCTTTCCCACTCTCTCTCCAATTCTGATTGCCCTACAATTTCACCTCCTAGAACCCCGCCATCTCTCTCTCTTCCGTTACCTCTTCCTCCCGCAGAATTAAATCCCACGACTAGCTATTTTCACCCCACCGCCCACCGTCCTCACTCCGCTACCCTACCTGAATCCTTTCGACGCATCCTTCCTACATCCCATTGACCGACCATCCACCAATGCCCTACCGCGTTCCCAAGCGCTCCTCCGCAACCGCTCCCTCGCCTACAGCCAGAATCGACACCTCCGGCTGGAATTTAAGCAAGAATTCACGATTTCAAGAGTTTGCGACTTCACAAATTCATGAATTTGGATTCCCACCGAATTCTCAAATCCACGATGTCATGTCATCCTATTCCCCCCTCAATCATTCCGACCTCATCTCCTCCCCCCTGCCGGTCCCCATTCCACGCTACATCCCTCTTCTTCCCCGTGCCCGGTCTAGCTGAAATCATCTCGTTATCACTTTGGAAGTCCACCCATCCGAACCCTGTTGACCAGTCACCCCCAAGTTTCCCCTTTGCCCTGCCCAATTGATCCTGCCCTCCCCCAAATAAATGAACCTCCGATGGAAATTCTTTCGCGCCTCTACGCGCCACGCTGAGTTGACCCTACGCTCGCCAGTTGGTGGGCTCCGCGCCCATGTCACCCACGCTCATTTGCGCGGTCGTTAAAACACACAAATGTCAGTAAAAAAAATCTAGAAATCCGAACTCACAATGATAAAGATATAAAATCAAGTAAAGCGTAAGTATCGGGTCGATCCAAAGAGAACAACGTTGACTTTAATTGCAGAGTTGACTTGGTCAAACATAGGTTTAAAAGAGGTTTTAAAGAAGTAAAAATATGATGTTATGAATAGAAATGATATAAATGTACTAAATAAGAAATTTTAAGATTTAAGATCTCAGATTTCACAGACAAAAGTCAAAAGTCAAAGTCAAAGCATTGACTTTGACCAATAGTTGAAGTTCTATAAAATCATAGAATCAAAAGATATCAGAATAATACGAAAATTATATATTTGGAAACTAGAGAGAAAATGGAATTTGCTGATATAGAATTGGTGATTTTTCGATAAGAAATGGATTTATTATGAATTATTAAAAATCAAATATTAGAAAAATCCCGAAATAAACACTTCATAGAAAATCTTCAAATTGACTGGTCAAATAATATCCAAATCTTGAAATTTATAAATCAATAGAAAGCTAAGAACCAGAGGATTCTAAAGAAACCAAAATGATCAAATTTCAATTTATATTTTGAAATTAATTGACCCTGAAATTCAATGCTAAAATTCGGATTGAAAATAAACAGTGCTCGGTCAAACGTTAAATTGAGGGGCCAAATGAACTCGGAATTCGACGAATTTGCTATCCACAAAAAGCGGATGAAACAAGGAATCTAGTGAAACTAAAGTCAGGTGATTAAGAATTATAATCATAGAGATATCCTTTTAGCAAAATCAGCAAAATTTCGGACTAAAATTAGGCAAAATTGAAGAACACTATTAAAATTGAAGAACACTATTAAAATTGAAGAACACTATTAAGAAATAAAATGTAAAATTAAAGATCTAAACCCAATTAAAACCTAAATTACCATCTGATAATCAATCGAATCTCACTACTAACCCGATTTACGCAAGAATGGGGCTTCAATTCACTCGGATTTAAGCGAATTTAGCTTGATTTCTTTGTCTCGGATGTTTGGAGTTCAAGGGGAAATTTGATGAAATCCGATGGAATTTGTGATCAATCCCACTCCAATTTTGATCGAAATAGAGTCTTAACGCGGGTGGATCACGAGGAACTCAAGAGGGGATACATCGGTTTTTAAAGGAGAACTTCCGCGAAAAAATCGGACCATTTGATCTGGTGAGAGGGGTTGATTGATGGCCACGATCGCTCCATGATTGTGGCCCAGCACTGCGATTCAATCGTGGCTACAATTGTGTGTCGAATGGGCGATGATCGCGTGACAATCGAGCCATGATCGCGCGACGATCAGGCCACGATCTACCGCGATCGAGACACAATTGCTTGGATTTATATCCACTGTCTGATCCATCACTTATATCAATGCATCCCGATGAAGATCACGATCACGATCCACGACGATCAAACCGCGACAAAGATCGGACGCTCCCAACACCTCCACATGTCAACATATGAGTCATCGATCTCTGTCACTTAAATGTGCATTTACACACGTGCTCTGATGGAGATCGCGTGGAGTCTGGTCCACGCGATCGACGCTTAGCGATCGGAGCCGACGCCTATGATTCGTCCACGTCACCAGCAAAAGAAAAATCCGCGGGAACATAGTCCCACATGGACTAAAAAGCCGGAAATCGCTAATATAAAAGTTCGGGCGCTTTAACGTATTTGCGTTACCACCCCAAACTTCTAACCCGGGACCATTGACCTGTGGGCCCTCTTAATGCCGACCTCTCCACTCGTCACGTGGCACCCCTCACGGGCGTCCTCGTGGCCTCGCGCCACGTGTCTGCACCACCTGCGCCTCGTGTGGGCCCTGCGCGGCCCTGCCACATGGCCTCAGTTCCATGTCGCATCCGCGCTGGTCCCGCGCGCCACGTCAGCTCCGCGGGGGTCTGCGCGCCACGTCAGTGTTTGTGCCACATCAGCTCCGCGGGGTCTGTGGAATAAAAACCCCTTTTCACGATTTTATGTAGGAAATACTCATAAAAATTCAGTAAAAATCAATTTAAAAATCGAAAAAAGATCTAAAACTTCAAAAATTAATAACTTTGAAAATACAACTCCTTTTAATCTCAAATTTTCTCCTTTGGATCACAAATTTCTTCCTTTTTAACATCATGCCATCTAAAATATAATTTCAAAGAAGAATCTATGATTAATGAAAAATTAACTTAAAATCATTTATGAAGAAATCTTCTTAATATCATCATCACATTTTATTCTTGAAATTTATCTTTCAAAGACATTCACTAAAGTCAAAGTAATTCAAGAAAAGAGATTAACTTCTATTAATTTTATCTTTGCAAAAGATTGATCATCAGTCAAGCATAAAATTAACTCTAAATTATGCATAAATATAGACTTTAGTGAAATGACATACCAATGGAGAAAATTTCTAAAAACTATGATAACATGCATCATATTCACATAAAATAAGCATGAATATGAGTTAAATAGGGTAAGAATTTAAGTTATAAATGCATGTTATCACACTCCCCAACTTAAATCATTGCTAGTCCCTTAGCAATGGAAAGACAAAGAATGTGTAATAGGACTAACAAGCTTTAGAAAATCATGGGTTAAGCATTTGATAGAAGCTGAAATGAATGTTCTACCTTAAATGATGCCAAGAAGAAGGTAATGTACTAGAAACTTAGGGTCATGGTATTCCTCCGGCAAACACTTTAATCCACCACAAGAACTAAGAATTCTCTTTTTCTACATACTAATAGAAATATAAATAACTAAAAACTTCATCATACCAAACCAATCGTCGCTTCCTCCTTGCACTATGGACATGAATGATAAAAGCGCAAGAAGTAGAAACAAGAATCATCCTTTTCATACATAATGGCTATAAAATAGAGTCGGCTAAAACACATGGGAGGTAGCTTACCATTCTAATTCTACTTTTTATTCTTTTTCTTTCTTTCATCCTAATTCTATTTTTTTGTCTTTTTCTTTCTTTCTAATTCTACTTTGTGTAATTCATTCATCCTAATTCTACTTGTTACAAGCCTTTTTGAAGAAAGAGATAAGATAATTCAGAATTTGAAATTTACAAGGCTTTTTATGCAACTTTATTGAAAACATTATTACTCACTCCATGGTGATCATCCTACCCATGTGTCGTCCTTATTAGACATGCAGCTTATCCCCCGAAGGAGGTTTTGGTATCTGTGTGGATCAGAGAGCTTTACTATGTCAATAATAGTAGTGCCAACAAAGGATGATACAAGCTACGACTTGCTATGGAAAGCGGAAGGATGTGCGTGCAAGGAGTCATTAACTCAAGATTTAGAAAGAAGAATGAGTAGATGAGAAGTATAGAAAATTTTGAAAAATCATACTATGAGCTTGAGTAAATCCTTAGATTGGATTTTATGGTTCCACAAAGGAATACCTAGATCCATAATTCCATTGACTCTACCATCTCCTCAACATAACACTTAAGGTTGCTCTTCCCACGACTTTCTAAACAAATGGAGGTGTTAATGTACTCTATGCTTTACTATTTCATGTGGTTTTGGAAAGATCATGTTGCTGTTCACATGTTTAAAAATCAGATCATGCATAGAATACCAAATGAAGGAATGCAAAAATTTTAAAAATTTTAAGTTTTCTAGAAAACTTTCCCCCATGCTCATTGCTTTTACTGTCCTCAATAAAAATTAGCATACTCATGGAAAAGTGATGACAATCATTATTCATGGCATGAAACACTAGTAAAAAGGAAAAGAGACATAAGGGATAAAAGAAAAACTTACCGGGAATTTGCATCGGTTGCATTCTTCTCTTCATTTGTGGAGTTGTTTTGGAGTTGAATTTCTTCCTTTGATGTTCCCTTCTCCTTAGCACCTAATAAACTTATAGAGAAAAAACAGCAAACATCAAAGCAAACATCAAATATAAAAGTAAAAATAAATGCAAAAACGGGAACAAAAGTAGAAAATAAATGCAAAAATAAAGATAAAGATGGGTTGCCTCCCAACAAGCGCTAAGTTTTCCGTCTTTAGCTAGACGCAACTCACTCTAGCGACTAATTAGTGGCTGAGATTTCAAGGGATTGCAGCTCTTCACTATGGGGAGGTGGGGGTCCTTCTTCACCAATATATCGTTTCAACCTATGTCCATTTACCTTGAAGGAATTTTTGGTCTTGGGGTCTAAAATCAAGACCAATCCATTATCAAACACCTCAAGGATCTCATATGGACCATCCCACCTTGAGAACAATTTCCTTGGAAAGAGTTTAAGACGAGAATTATAAAACCATACCTTGTCATGAACATGAAAAGTTTTCCTATTAATGTGCTTGTCATAAAAGGCTTTATTTTTGGCTTTATAAATCTCGGCATTTTTGATACTACTCATTCCGTAGTTCTTGGAGCTCTTGAAGTTGTAGAAGTCTTTCTTTTCCAGCTTGATCAAGAGATAGATTGAGCTTTTTAATGGCCCAATATGCTTTATGCTCTAATTCGACGGGGAGGTGGCAAGGTTTGCCATAAATGAGTCTAAATGGAGACATCCCAATGGGTGTCTTGAATGCGGTGCGGTAGGCACATAGAGCATCGGGTAGCTTCGCTGCCCAATCTCTTCCATCCGTGCAAATGATCTTCTTCAAGATGTTCTTGACTTCTCTATTGCTGATTTCTACTTGGCCCTTCGCTTGGGGGTGATACGGGGTCGTGACACGATGGTGAACTCTATATTTCTTAAGTATACTCCTGAAATGAGAGTTAGTAAAATGAGATCCACCATCACTAATAATAGCTCTAGGACAACCAAATCGAGAAAATATATTGTTAACAATAAACTTATTAACCACTCGATGATTATTTGTCCTCGTTGGTATCGTCTTGACCCATTTGGACACATAGTCCACCGCTACAAGAATGTACTCTTTTCCCTCCGACGGGGGAAATGGTCCCATAAAGTCAATCCCCCAAAGATCAAAAATTTCTACCTCAAGGATGGTTTGCAAGGGCATTTCATCTCGCTTTGAGATGTTTAATGCGGATTGGCACTTTAGACACTCCTTGCAATACTGGATCACATCCTTGAATAGAGTTGGCCAATAGAAGCCACATTGTAGCACCTTTGCTCGTCTTTCTCGATACAAAATGTCCTCCACATAAAGATGAGTGACATATTTCTAGAATATGCTCTTGTTCCTTTTTCAGAACACATCGCCGAATAATCTGATCAGCCCCTACATGGAACAATTGGGGTTCTTCCCAAAAATAATATCGAATATCATAGGAAAATTTATTCTTTTCATGTGCGTTCCAATAATTGGGGATAGATTTTGTGACTAAGTAATTAACAATACGCGCAAACCAAGGTACCTTAGTCGCAACGTCGAGGAGCTGCTCATCGGGGAATGTGTCACAAATTTCACCTGAGGATGTGATATGAAGTCGAGAAAGATGATTAGCCACTGAGTTCTCACTTCCCTTCTTGTCTTTGATCTCCAAATCAAATTCTTGAAGAAGGAGAACCCATCGAATCAGTCGCAATTTAGCCTCTTTCTTGGACAGCAAGTATTTCAATGCGGCATGATCCGTGTATACAATGATCTTGCTGCCCAAGATGTACAACCTAAAATTCTCCAAAGCAAAGAAGACTGCTAACAACTCCTTCTCCGTAGTAGTGTAATTAAGTTGAGCGTCGGCTAGCGTCTTGCTTGCGTAAAATATGGCGGTCGGCTTTTTATCGATTCGTTGCCCCAAAACCACGCCCACTACAAAATCAGAAGCATCACACATAATCTCAAAAGTTAAGTCCCAATTAGGACTTTGTAAAATAGGCGCTTCCACTAATGATTGCTTCAGCTGCATAATGGTGTGCTTCCCTTCTTCCTCAATGATAAAATCTTTTTCCTTGCATAAAAGAGAAGTCAGTGGTTTTGTAACTTTAGCAAAATCCTGAATAAAATGATGATAAAAGCCGACATGCCCTAGGAAACTTCTAAGTTCCCTTATCGGCTTAGGGAGTGGAAGATCTTGGATTACCTCGACCTTGGCCTTGTCCACTTCCAAACCTTTGCTTGAGACTAAATGCCCAAGCACTATACCTTCTCTTACCATAAAGTGGGATTTGTGTTCGCAAGGATTCGCAAACGCTATCATTCGCAAACGTCGAGGATTTGTGTTAAGTGCTCTAAGCACGCATCGAAACTTGGCCCGAAAACTGAAAAGTCGTCCATGAAGACCTCCATACTCTCTCCTATAAAATCGGAGAGGATGGCCATTATGCACCTCTGAAAAGGGACAGGAGCGTTACATAATCCAAATGGCATGCGCTGAAATGCATATGTGCCAAATGGACACGTAAACGTCGTCTTTTCTTGATCATCGGGATGTATTACTAATTGATTATACGTGGAGTAGCCGTCTAGGAAGGAATAAAATCCTTGACCTAAAAGCTTGTCAAGAATTTGGTCAATAAATGGCAAGGGGAAATGGTCCTTTTTCGTCGCCGCGTTAAGCTTCCGATAGTCGATGCATACTCTCCACTTTGTCAGAAGACGCATCTGACATTCTTCACCCTTGTCATTTGTCGTCACGGTGATCCTCGCCTTCTTAGGGATAACATGCACCGGACTGACCCATGGACTATCAGAGATGGGATATATGATACCTTCATTAAGCCATTTAAGGATTTATCCTTAACAACATCCCATACCTTAGGGATTAGCCGTCTTTGTGCCTCTCTAGAGGGACGAGAGTCCTCCTCTAGGAAAATGCGATGCGTGCATAAAGAGGGATGAATTCCCTTAAGGTTAGATAAATTCCATCCAATCACTTCCTTTCATCCTCGAAAGACCGCCAATAATCTCTCCTCTTGGTCCTGATCTAGCTGCGAGGATATAATAACGGGGTTAGCACAATGATGATCAAGAAAAGCATATTTTAGTGTAGAAGGTAGCGATTTTAGCTCAGGTGTCGTCTTGCCGGAGGGAAATGGATCATCCTCGGCTCCTCGAAGCTCCTGTCCTCAATAGCCGCCATCGTCTCCTCGATACAACTCAAGATCTCCGGATCCTCGTAAATATCAACGGCGCCTACCTCATCGGACTCATGTGAAGGATATCGCATAAACTTGTTGATTCTCACCTTCATCGTGCTATCTCTAACCTGAAATATAACATCGCCCTTTCCCCAATCCTTGATCGCTTTCGCGGTAGCTAAAAATGGTCTCCCTAGTATTATGCGAGAGTCGGTGAAGTCGTTCGTGGATTTCATATCCACGATAATAAAGTCTACCGGAAAGTAGCAGTTTTTGACCTTAACTATCACATCCTCCACCACGCCGTGAGGTTGTCTCACGGATCCATCCGCTAAGCTCAATTCGATGAATAATGGCTGCAACTCGCCAAGTGGACAAATGTCATATACTCCCTTCGAGAGAATATTGACACTAGCTCCCGTGTCGAGGAGAGATCGAGTGAAAGTCCTACCCCCTATCTCACAACTAATCATTACAGCTCCCGGATCATGTTACTTACGAGGAAGCGTACTCAGCATGATAGAACTAATGGTCTCACTCATATGGATACGTTTCGGCTTCCTCGTAGGGGTGCAAAGTCCTTTTAAGAACTTCGCGTAGGATGGAATATGCTGGATGGCATCTACTAATAGGATGGTGATAGTCACCTGTCTAAAAGCCTCTAGCAATGTATCATCACTATCACTCGTAGAGACTCTAGGCTGGCTCAATAACTGAGGATATGGCACTGGAGGTTTTTAAACCTCGGGATTGGGCTTTGCCCTACTCTCCTCATCGGGTGCTTCCTCATCCTTGGAGTCCTCCTCCGAAATAATCGTGGGAGATGGATGGTCATCCTTCTCCTCAAGCGGGTCCGTACGACCCTTGTGGTCTGTATGAGGATCCACTAAGACCTTGCCACTACGTACGCCCGATATGGCATCTGCCTCCTCCGATGAAATATTAATGTGAACTTTGTTCACATTGTGTGTGCGGCTCGACGATGATTGATCTACATTCCTGGGATTTTCCAAAGGTTGGGAAGGTAATTCATCTAAAAATTCAACTCTCTTACCCTTCCTTTGCTCGGTAGAAGCATCGGAGCATTGGGCTTTAGCCCCTTCGACTCGGTCGAGTCGGTCGCTAACCTCATTAAGTTTACTCATCATTTGTGCTAATGCACTCATGACGGGGTCAATTGAAGGTGCTGGAGGTGGGACTGCCAGTGGGGTGTGACCGCTCGGGGAAGGCCGGGGGCGAAAGATATCAACCTCGGGTTCCCTATATGCTGCGGCGCGGATCCATAGGGCTGATGGTTGACGAGACGAAACCGTGAGGTCGTCAATTTCACACGGTCTCATGTTAAAAATAATTCCAAACTTACCAATTTGATAGTTTCATAGTGAATTGAGGGGTATAATGGTAAATAAGGGTCGAATCCACAGGGAAATAAGGAAATTTCTGATGTTTTCATCGAAATTGATCAAATTGGATGATAAATCGATGGTAGAAATTGGGGAAAATGGTATATTATGAAAGACAACTTCAAATCGCTTACACGGAATCAAGAATCATCGAAATTGATCTTGATTTCGCAGAGAAATTGAAGTTCGAAATAGAGAGAAATTTTTGAAAGTTGAAATCGCAAAATTAACAAAATTGAAGCAAAATTAAACTTTAAATCCTAATCTAAATCAAAATTAAACTTGATTGGATGATAGATTAGCTAAAAACAACTCCACTAATCCAAAATAGCGATCAAATTAACATGATTAAACCTCTTAATCGTAAAAAACGTGAAGAACTCGATCGTGGAGTTCAAGCTTTGATTTCTCCTGTCTTTCAACCAAATCTCGATTTCAAGCCCTTCGTGAATGCAGAAATGAGAATAGAAGAGGATGGAATCAAGAGATTCGAGAAGGGAGGTGTCTAAACAGATCAATTTGCTTGATTTCAAACTCGAATACTTACAAATCGGAAGAACACCTTGTTTATAGGGTATTTGGGCGTAACCGTCTGATCGAAACGATCGACGGTTACGATGGAACGGTCCATCGTGGACCGTTTCAAAAATGTCGTGGCCGTCCGATCTTGATGAAGGGCTCAGATTGATCTGCGCGAATAAGCGTTTAATAACGCATCGTCTCACTGCCGTTGGATCGCGATCTGGCGCTATGGATCCCATCCTACGCGTTAAATCACCACGGTTATAACGCTTCATTTAAGGCTTGTACACTTGATGGTGATCCGGTGAACCATGAGTCCACACGATCCACGTGCGCTAATCGGTGAGCCCTTGATCCGATGCTCCTTATTCGGCCACATCACCTGCACTCAAAATAGCCATGTGGAACATTGTCCCACACCGAGAAAATTAAAGAATTGTTGATGGTTTATAATGTACGCCAAATATATGAGTTAGCATATTTCCCATAATCGAAAGGCTTATATGTAGTATAACCCATATATATATAAATAATGCATATGTCACATCGCAGCGTAGGCGCCGCGTGGGCCCGCGTGGCACTGCCATGTGGCCTTGCGTGCCACGTCGCATCCACGTGGGTCCCGCGCAAAATTAAAACCCTATTTGCTTTATTTTTAATTCATTTTTAACATTAAAAATAATTTAGAAAAATCTAGAAAAATCCCTAAAAATTAGAAAATTCACAACTTTTAAAATATAACTCCAAATTAATCCAAATTTCTTTTATTTGATCCGAAATTTAATTATCTATCATTCTAAAAGGTAAAAATTGATAAATAATGAGAGTTTTAAATTTTATTTCAAAAACATAATTATTTTTTTAAGTGTTTTCTATTAAGAAAATATAAATAAATGTTTATAAACTGATTTCTCTCATTATTTTAGTTCTAAAAACATCTATAATCTCAAGTAAAGATGGGTTGTTAATTTATTTATCTTTAAATTATCATATTTAACCCTAATTTAGAGTATTTTTTAGATTATAATGACTTTTTCATAGAATGATAGAAAATACACATAAATATGATAACATGCATGGAAATGAAATCATTTATGCCTGAATATCCATTATTAATCAGGTTTTATAATTTTTATTTAGCATGTTATCAATGGTATGGAGTGTGCTTCCCGTTCCCCTGCTGCGCATTAGAAGGGTTATGAAAACTAGAATAACCCTGATTCGGGTAGTTTGACCTACCCGCTTGGCTCAAACTTGGATATGTAGTAGGGTTTGGCTGAAATGGAAATGGACCTTGGATTGCCATCACGGGGCAATCCAGCTCTACATGCTCAAAACTAGAGCAATGCGAACACGGAGAGATATCAATATGTGAAACTAGCGCGAGGCCATCAAAACCCAGTCGAATCTTAAGCGAATCCATGATCAAGTTCTGTGCTTCCGTCAGTTTCTCAATCTTATCTAAAACTATACCTATCTTTGCCGCCTTCGCGTCCAACATCCCTCCCTTAGCGGGAGCGCTCCGTCCTCCAAAGGATTTTGCCGCATGATGATGGCTATTCTTTGCCACCAACTCGATCAACTCGAGGGCTTCATCCTCATATTTGCTCATGAATGTGCCTCCACTCGCTGCATCGAGCAAATATCTGTCAGGTGCACCTAAACCATCATAAAAAATATGAGTAATCTCATGTTTAGGTATACCATGATGTGGGCACTATCTCAAGAGATCCCAAAGTCTCTCCCATGCCTCATAGAAAACCTCGCCCGACCCTTGTGAGAACTCGCGTATGGCTCGTCTCACGGCGCTAGTCTTACCTACCGAGTAGTACTTACGCAAAAATGAGTCTTCCATGTCTCTCCATGAATCGAACTCGCGGCCCAAGGTGAAAAACCACTCCTTTGCCCTTTCCTTAAGCGTGAAGGGGAAGAAGCGCATCTTGGCCGTCTCGGAGGGGACATTGTGGAATTGGCTGAATTCACACACCTGGCTGAACTCATCCACATGTCAATATGGATCCTCCGATGGTAGTCCATGAAAAGTGGGCAAAAGGCCAAGAATATGTGAGTCAATTTTAAAATTTGCACCTCTTTGAAGATGGGCATTGACTCGCATAGTCTGCCTTTGGATGACCGGTCTTGCATAATCGCAAAGACGTCGTCTCATTATCTCAGTAGGAAGAGGGGCGTCTATCAGCTCTGCTTGCCCTGGTGTGGCAATGGCTACAAGGGAATCACTAGAGGCCTGTGATGGAGCTCTAGAATGCGTGGATGTAGCGAAAAGGTCCACATACAAGGCGTCGTTCCTTGTATGCCTCGTGGGTCACGGATTCTGATGTCCTTGTTGTCCTCCTCGGTTCCTAGGATGCCTATTCATATCTAAATCAAAAAGATCACAGAACAGCAAGTATATATATATATATAAGAAAGTTAGAAAAGGGTTAGACGAAAAGGGTGATGTCCAAATGAAAAATGCTTCATTCTACTCCACCAAAAGATAAATCAAGGTACACACTATCAAAAATCACACCACTAAAGATAATAATACTAATAAGTCACTGATAACAGAGAATGAATGTGATATATATCACTATCGATGTCTCAAATAAGTGAAAAACACAAAATACACCACCAAATTTGCACCAAAACTGTCAAATAATGGGCAAAATTTGGTAATGATGCAAGATGCGGCTGTGAAAACCCTTGTGCCTGATCAATGACTCTAAGGATGACTAAGGATAGTCGGTCAAACGTAAACTATGGGTAGGCGAATCCTAGACCCTAAGTATGCGACCAAGCCTAATCCTAAGTGCATGTAGGCGTGCCGATCAGCGAAGTCGACTCCGGGTAACCCGGGGAAACTCCCGATGATGGGTGGGGTGAGATCTTCTCGATCCACGTCCGGAGGCGTGGAAGTTGCTCGTCGTGGAGTAGCCAGGAGACTGCAGCTCACGCTTAGTGCCAGACGTGACGTACGCGTTAGAAATCTCACACCTATACTCTTACTACCCTATCTACGTCGTCCGATAGTGGTGGAGACGAGCAAAGGAAACACTTCAAAAAGTAATTAACTTTAAATAAGGGGTCGAAGCTAACTTGCGGGGCGCGAGCCCAGTGGGTCGTGGCGTACTGGAGAGTCGCTCGTATGTGGCACGGGTGGTCCACAGAAGTGGTGAAGCCCTTAGCACGAAGTTGATGTCGGTCGTGTAGGCGGAGAGCGCGGACAAGTCGCAAGGGCCTGGCCAGGAGAGCACGCGGTGACGCGATCGGGTGGGTGCGCGGGCGTAGCCAGGTGGTCACGCGGGACGTGACCAAGAGTGCGCGCGATGCGTGGATAGGAGGACACAAGGGGCCTCGTGGGCAGTCCAGATGTCTAGGGCCCACGGGACGACCGCGCAGGGGCAACACAGAGAGGGGTCGCATCGGGCACGGGGGACCGTGTAGACTGGCGGGTGAGTGGTGGGTCAACTCGGGGGAGAGCATAGTCAACCCGAGTTGCACCAGATCTGCGCAACCAGAGTGGCGCGGGGTGGTGCGAACCCGAGCGACACGCGCGCGGGCGATTGGGGCGGGGGTGTGCGCGTCAGGGGGGGGGCGGACACACACTCGAGTGGCGGTCAGGTACGTGGGGTACGGGATTGAAATTGGCAAGTCGACGATGGATTTCAGCAGGGCGTGGGGAGGTGTACGATCGGCAGGATGCGGGGAGCAGCAGGGGCGTGTTGCAGGAGGAGGGCCGCAGGATGTGAGGGTGACCCTGATTTTCAAGCTGGGAGTACTCCGCGATCGATGGGATCTCGCGGAAGGTTATGTTCCGCGGGAATGTCAAATTCTGTGGAAGTTGATGTTAGCGAGGCACTGGATCGCAGAGCGGACGGACAGCAATTTGGGAAGTTGACGGGGTCGTGGCAGAGGGAAATTCGGAGGTGGGAAGCTGGGGCGAGGTGACTTTGTCAGGACGAGAAGTGGGGATTTCGTAGGAGATGGGAGGGCAAGGAATTCGGGAGGGCTGAGCGAACTCGTTCGGGACTTTGGGTGGATGTGACTTGCGGGAGGCCGGGAGGAATTGGCAGGATGAGGGGGATGGGGAGGTTGTGTGTTGGATTCGGAAGAGCGGCAGGGAAATGGGACGGGGTCGACTGGAAGGTGGCTAAAATTCTACAGGCAACGGGATAATCTTGGTAGATGTCAGGATAGTCTCTGCGGGTTGTAGGGGTTGTAGACAGAAGAAGAAAGAACAAGAAGAAGATGGAGAAGAAGAAAGAGATGAAGATCTTGAATATAGAAACTCCAATCTTGAATTACTTTTCTGTGTATCTTTGTATTACAGAGTGTGGGTTATTTATAAGAATGATTTACAGTAGACGACCGTTGGAGAGGCCGTTGATTCCGGAAATTCGCAACGAAAGTCGCTGCTTAATTTGTTCCACGAAAGTCGTGGATTGGTCCACGTCGTTGTCCAGGTTGGCAGCGGTTATGAACCTTTATGTAACTTCCGTGAACCGTTCTGTCGTGGCTTGAATCGGTTCACGGATTGGACCGGTTCGTCGTGACTTCACACTCCCCCGCAAGTCCAAGGTGGGAAGGAGAAAGAGCTTGGACTTGAGAAAGAAAAACCGAGCTTTTGGGAGTGCTTTGGTGAGGATATCAGCAGTTTGATCCTTGGTATATAGATAGCCGATGCGCAGTGTCCTCAGTTGAACTTGTTCTCGCACAAAGTGATAGTCAATTTCAACGTGCTTCATTCGGGCATGAAAAACAGGGTTGGCAGCGAGGTAAGTGGCGCCAACATTATCACACCACAAAATGGGTGTGCGTTGTAGTGGAATATGTAGCTCTTGAAAGAGTGACTTAATCCAAATGAATTCGACAGTGGCATTGCCTTTGTATTCAGCTTCGGTGCTTGAGCGGGCCACTGTTTTCTGTTTTTGACATCGCCAAGAAATTAGATGCTTGCCAAGGTAGACAAGGTAGCCACTCGTGGAGCGTCGGTCAACAGGACAGCTGGCCCAATCTGCATAACTGAACATTTCTAGAGATATATCAGAGTTACGAGAATAAAATAAACCATCTGAGAGGGAGTCTTTGAGATAGCGAAGAAGGTGTTTTAACGTGGTCCAATTAGAGTTTTTAGGAGAGTGCATTACCTGACATGCCTTGTTAACAGAGAAGGAAATGTCAGGTCTTGTGATTGTGAGGTATTGGAGAGCACCAACAATGCTTCGATAGAGAGTAGGATCATGAAATGTAGTAGAATCAGAAATTTGAGAGAAAGAGCAAGGATTGGAAGTCGGTTTGGCATTCTCCATATGCGCTTTTTGAAGAATTGAGAGGATGTATTTTGACTGAGAGAGGTAATATCCATCTGGTGTAGGGATAAGCTCAATGCAAGGAAAATAACTGGCCGGTCCTAAATCTTTCATGGAGAAGACTGAGCTAAGGGAGTTAATAATGTTTCTAATGCCAATGGAATCAGGGCTGATAAGTAGGATATCATCAACATAAATTAGCAAGAAATATGGAACTTTGTTATGATATTTAAAAAAAAGAGAAGTGTCAGTCTTTGAAGCAATGAATCCAAGAGTTAGTAGATAGGTGGATAGCTTTAAAAACCACGCTCGAGGGGCTTGTTTAAGACCGTATAACGATTTCTGTAATTTGCATACATGATGAGGGAATACATGATTAATGAAGCCCGGTGGCTGTTCCATGAATATAGTTTCTTGTAAGTCACCATGTAGAAATGCATTACAAACGTCTAATTGATGAATGAGCCAATGTTGACTAATAGCTAAGGATAATAGAATACGGACAGTGGTAATCTTAATAACAGGACTGAACGTTTCTTCATAGTCAAAGCTGTCTTCCTGTTTGAATCCTTTTGCTACAAGTCTAGCTTTGTAGCGTTTAATAGATCCATCAGGTTTGTGTTTTAACTTAAAGATCCATTTACAGTTGATTACATTCATGTGTGATGATCGAGGAACTAACTGCCATGTTTGTTTGTGTAGAAGTGCATTGAATTATGTCTTCATGGCCTGAAGCCACTGTGCATCCTTAAGAGCATGTGAGAGGGACAGTGGTTCCCTGGGAATATCTATTTTAGTAAGAAAACATTCTGGTAGAGGATGATTAGTGATTGGCTGAGTTTTGGAGTAAATCTCAGAAAGGGATTTTGTCTTTAAAGGAGGAGTAGCATCGGGTGAGATGGATTCAACATGAATAGGTTCAGCAACATGTGAAATGGGTTCATCATGGAGCATAGTCAGGTTATGTTCTTCTGTATTAGTGGATTCTGGTGAAGAGTTTGACAAATGTTGAGCCTTACAAGTTGGCTCAATGGTTTCAGCAGTAGTGTTATTGTAGACATCTTGAGCAGATGATCTAAGTATGATGGGAAGATTTGTAGGAGGAGGTCCTAAAATACTGGGAGATTGGATTTTTGAAGAAGTGGATGAGGAAGGGTATGGAAAGATAGATTCTTCAAATATAACATCTCTAGAGATGAAGAGTTTCTGTGAGGATAAAGATAAGCATCTATAACCAAGGTGAATACTACTGTAGCCAAGAAAAAACACATTGTTCTGATCTTGGAGTCAATTTGTGAGGTGAATATGCTCGAAGATGAGGATAACAGAGACATCCAAAGGTTCGAAATTGATTGTAATCAGGTTGGAGATGAAAGAGAACTTCGTAAGGTGATTTATTTTGTAAAAGTGGGGTAGTCATACGATTAATTAGGAATGTAGCAGTAGAGACTGCTTCATCCCAAAATTTTTCTGGCAAAGAGGCATTTTTGAGCAGAGATAATGCGGTTTCTATAATATGTCTATGTTTTCTCTCAGCCGATCCATTCTGTTCGGGTGTATAAGGGCATGAGATTCGATGATGAATCCCATGCTCTTTTAGGTAAGTGGTTGATGCTTGGAATTCTCCACCCCAATCGGACTGAAAAGAAATAATTTTAGTTGAAAACTCATTTTCTACTTTCATTTTAAATTCAGTGAATGTGGTTAGAACATCACTCTTTCTACATAGAGGAAAGAGCCATGTATATTTGGAAAAGTCATCTGTAAAAATAACATAATACGAAAAACAAAAATGAGAAAGGATGGGTGCTGGACCCCAAACATCAGAGTGTATTAATTCCAAAGGTTTGGCGTACTTATGAACAGAAATATTAAACGGAAGTTCGTGAGATTTTGAGGTTGTACAGGCTTCACAATGCAAATGCGAAATTTTATGGGTAAGAGGAAGACCATATTTGTTTAAAATGTTTTGGAGGACACGAAAGTGGGGATGACTGAAGTGTCGTTTTCGTGCGTCGTTAAACACAAAGACGACGGTCAAACAAAATTTATAAATCCGAACTCACAAAGACAAGATAGAATAATCAAGTACTTGGTAAGTATCGGGTCGATCCACAGAGAGCAGGGTTGACTTTAATCACAGAGTTGACTTGGTCAAACTTAGGTTTAAAAAGAGTTTTAAATAAGAGAATATAAGATTTAAGATATGGAAATAATATGAATAAGGTAAATAAGAATTTTTAAGATTTCAAATCTCGGATTTGACAGATAAAAGTCAAAAGTCAAAGTCAAAGCGTTGACTTTGACCAGTAGTAGGTGTTCTGCAAAATCAGAGAAACAAACAGAGTTAGAAGATTACAAAAAGTAGATATTTGGAAACTAGAGAGAAAATGGAATTTATTGATATAATTTTTGTAATTTTTGGATAAGAAATGGATTTATTATGAATTATTGAAAATCAATGATTAGAAAATCCCCGAAATGAACACTTCAGAGGAAATCTTCAAATTGAATGCCCAAATGAAATCCAAATCTTGCAATTTATATGTCAATAGAAAGCTAAGAACTAGAGGAATCCAACAAGACCAAAATTATCAAATTCTGATTTGTCAATAAAAAGTAATTGACCCCGAAAGTCAACATTTGACTTCTCATGAAAGATGAACAATCCGTGGTCAAACGTTAAATTGAAGGGTCAAATGAACTCGAAATTTGATGAAATTGAAAAGGGAAAGCTGATGAAAAGGGGAATCCAATGAAACCAAAATCAAGTGATTTAGAATTATAATCAGAGAGATATCCTATTTTCAAAATCAGTGACTTTTCAGATCGAAATTTGGGGAAAATGAAGAACACTATGAACTAATTTGCAAAATTAAACTTCTAAATCTAATAAAAACTCAAATTACCTCTTGATAATCGATCGAATCTCACTACTAACCCGATTGCCACGAGAATTAAGCTCCAATTTGCCCGAATTGGAGTGAATTTGCTCGGATCCTTTCTCACGGACTTTCGAAATTCAAGGGGAAAATTCGATGAAATCAAGGAGGAATTCGCGATCAATCCCGCTCCAATCCCTTCGGAATCGAGTCTAAATGCGGGGGAATCACGATGAACTTAAGATCTTCCTCGAAATTCGCTTAATTCCTTCACGAATCGATCAAAAGTTAAAGAACAAAAGAAGGAATACATGGGTTTTTAAAGAAGAAATTGGCCCGAAATTGTGGATGATGGAGGCGATCGTGGAGGCGGTTTGCTGTCGTCGTGGAGGCGATTCCTTCGGCCTGAGTCGTGGCTTCATTTCCGCGACGAATGGGCTCATGTTTAGCTTCAATTTCACTTCGGATTTGCTACGTTTTCGCCACGATTTTCGCCACGATCGCGCCACGATCAGGTCGCGATCGGGCGTCAACTGTGGTGTTAGGGCTTCGCCGATCGCTTGCCGATCGATGGGCGACCAATCCGCGCCAATCCCGCGCCATCTTCGCCTCGATCGCGGCTCGATCGAGCCACGATCGCGGAGTTCTTCCACGCATCCTCAGGGCCGTCCGATGAAGATCGTTCTCTGATGAAAATCAAACGCGCCAAAGCGTTCCACGTGGCTTCAACGGAGGCCGTCAGATCGCGATCACGCGATCTTCATTGGGTGAAGATCGGACGCTCACGACGTGTCCACGTGGCGAAAGGTGAGACCTGCGATCATTTCACTTAAGATATAATTTAGGCACGTGTTTGATCTGGTGATCGCGTGGACTCCGGTCCACGCGATAGACGCCCCTCGATCAGACCCAGCTGGATCCGACGCCCGCCAAGCCGCCACGTGTCCTGCAAGGTAAGAACCGTGTGGGAACATAGTCCCACACGGAAGACAAAAAATAATTTCGCCCCTATAAATTAGGGGGCGGTAAACGCCTATTGCGTTACTCGCCCCAAAATACTTACCGTGGCCCACTAACCCGTGGGCCCTCCATCGACTCCAGCCCCCTCGCCACGTGGCGCCCCTCACGGGCGTCCCGCGTGGCCTGTCCACGTGGCATCCGGCCACACGTCAGCGCCCGCGTGGGCCACACGCGTCCCTGCCACGTGGCCTCGCGTGCTCGTCGTAATCGGCCGCAGCTGGACCCACGCGCCACGTGGGCCCGCTCGCCACGTCAGCCCCGCCTGGGCCCGCTCGCCACGTCAGCCAGCGCGCGCCACGTCAGCTCCGCAGGTACGTTTTCCTTTTTTGCGATTTTTCTATATAAAAAAATACTTAAAAATTCAATTAAAAATCAAATAAAAATCGAAAAAATCGTATAAAACTTTAGAAATTCTTATTTCTCAAAATACAACTCCTTTTTAATCCAAATTTTCTCCATTGGATCACAAATTCTTTTCTTTTTAATATCATGTCATTTAAAATATGTTTTCAAGAAGGAAATAAGGATGAATTAAAATTTCATTAAATAAGTTCTAATTAAACATTCTAAATCATAAATTCATCCTAAAATGATCCTTCCAAACATTTACTAAAGTCAAAACTCATTTAAGAATAGAGATTAACTCCTATTAATCTAAACAAAAGATTAATCATCTCTTAAGCATGAAATTATCTCTAATTTATGCATAAATATCAACTTTAGTGAAATGACATGCCAATGGAGAAAATTCCTAAAAAGTATGATAACATGCATCATATTCACATAAAATAAGCATGAATATGAGTTAATTAGGGTAAGAATTCAGGTTATAAATGCATGTTATCAATGACCAAGTCGATTGTGCCAGGTCTCAGGTGATGCTTTTTCTCCTATGTAAGAGGAATGATTTTGTAGAAAATGTAGAAGATAAAGACCATCTTTATGCTCCCCTCTCATTAACTGTTGATGAGTCTGTATGTCCTTCACCATACAAAAGTTAGGATGAAATTCTACATAAACATTATTGTCTGAGGTAAATTTATGAATAGATAACAGATTTTTTGTTATTAACGGAACATGACGAATGTCATTTAGCTTGAAATGAGTAGAATTAATATGGAATTTAGATGAGCCAGTGGAAGAAATATGCAAACCTTGTCCATTACCAACATATAGTTGATCAGGTCCCGTGTAGATGACTGGATTTTGAATATTGTTTTGATCATTTTTGACATGATGAGTGGAGCCACTATCGGGATACCATGCATTGTAGTTTGCTTGATAGGAGCCGGAACTTGCTAGATTGGCCTGTGGTTGTATACTTCTAGATTGTTGTCCAAGGACAAATTCTCTGTAGTTTGGTTGAGTGAAATCCTTATTGAAACGTTCATAGCAATTAATGACTCTGTGACCTTGTTTAAAACAAAGTTGACACCGAGGAATGGTCTTTTGTCCACGACCTCTACCGCGATTATTCCTTCCTCCCCTGTTATTTCTTTGATCCTGATTGCTTACTTGAGTGAAATGAGCAGATGGAGAAAATTCTGCCGCGATATGATTATTATTTTGTCTTGCTAGATGTGAATCAAAGGTGACAAGATTTGCCACAATATCGTCGAATGTCAATGTGTGAAGAAGTTGACTTGTAGATGCATAGAAGGCGTTGTATTGCTGATCCAAACCTCTGAGTAATGCAAATGAGAGATCATTTGGGGAGACATTGCTGCCATTGGCCCAAAGTTCATCCCCAAGTGTTCTGACCATTTGAACATAGGCTTCGACAGTCATTGAGTTTTTCCGAAGATTGTGCAACTTTGTTTGAAGTTCCATGATTCTTGACTGAGACTTTCCTGCAAAATTTTTTATAATTGCATCCCAAGCTTCCTTTGCAGTCTCTTTATCAACCACAATAGGCATAGTAGATTCTGTCAATGAGGAATTAATGATCGCCAGAACTACTTTATCGGTTTTGAACCAAGATTTATAGCTTGAATTCATAGAGGTCTGTCCATCTTTGTTCAGACTGAATTTTTCCGGAGGATCTTGATCAATATGATCCATTACATCGTAGGCGGCAAGAACTAGTAAGATTTGCATGCGCCATAACAAGAAATTGTCTCTAGTTAGTTTAAGAGAGACGGTCAAACCTCATGGATTAATTCCAGCGGTAGCGATTTGTGGAGAAATATTTGCGCCGATAGGTAGCTTGCCGCTAGATTCTGCCATCTTGTTTAGTGCTGTGTAGCGAATGGCTCTGATACCATGTAAAATCCGAAGACGCTTTTGTTGCTGAAGACAGAAGAAGAAAGAACAAGAAGAAGAGGGAGAAGAAGAAAGAGATGAAGATCTTGAATATAGAAACTCCAATCTTGAATTACTTTTCTGTGTATCTTTGTATGACAGAGTGTGGGTTATTTATAGGAATGATTTACAGTAGACGACCGTTGGAGAGGTCGAAATATGGTTGCCGTTGATTCCGGAAATTCGAAACGGAAGTCGCTGCTTAACTTGTTCCACGAAAGTCGTGGATTGGTCCACGTCGTTGTCAAGGTTGGCAGCGGTTATGAACCTTTATGTAACTTTCGCGAACCGGTCTGTCGTGGCTTGAACCGGTTCACGGATTGGACCGGTTCGTCGTGACTTCACAGGGTGAAATCATGGATTGAATTCCGCAAGATTCGGAGGTAGAGGAGAGAGAAATCAGCAGATCGGGAAAGCGTGAGCGCTTGCGGTAAACGGGAGTTGGGGAAGGGTGGTCAGCGCACGGGATGAGATTGAGGGGTGAAGGAAATCACGAAGGTGGAGGGGAGAATCGCGACGGGGAATTCAGGAGGGGAAGTGGAAATGGGGAAGGAGGGTGAAGCCGCGGGGTCTGCTTCGCGGGAATTCGACGGGAGATGGAGTAGAGGGGGACGATCGTGGGAGAGGGAGGTTGGTCGCGGAGAGGGAGCTGGGTGGGTAGGCCTGGATGGGAAATCGGGGAAGATGGAGATGGGGGAAATGGAAGCGTTTGGCGGGGAAGACGCAGCAGGGAGAGGGAATGTTGGAGGGGATTTTCTTCCACGGGCGGAGGTGGGAGTAGAGCCGGGGGAAGAGGGCAAACTTGGGGAGGATGCTTTGGGGGAAGGATGGGCATTCACCGGAGCGAGGATGGCTGGGGAGGGGAGGATGGGAGCAGTACATGGAGGGGATGGCGGCGCGGCGGTCCGGAGGCGGCGGCGGCCTGTGGCGGCGGCGGCCTGTGGCGGCGGCGGCAGCGGCTCTAGGACGGCGGCATTGCAATGACGATGGTGAAGTATCCGTGGCCGGGGCAAGGAGTGGCGGCGATCGTTGCGACGGCGGCGGCAGTGGCGGCAGTTGGACTCCTTCCCCGACGTTCCTTGAGCAGCCACTTGAGAGGGAGAGCACTCCTTTCTTTCTTCAAATGACGGCTAGGGTTTGTGGGGGGTCCCTTCCCCTCTTATAGAGCCCATAATGGGCCTAGAGGGGAAAGGGCCCACTTGAGGCCCACAACCCACACCTAACATGCTCATAGAAAGAAATAAGGTTCACAAAGAAGGATGGGCTTCACGAATGTGATTCCGAAAAGGGAAGAACCCACCCAGAACCTTAAAAGGGAGAGAATAAATAAGCGAGGACCCACTTAAACATGTGGGGGTAAAAAGTTCATAATAAAGAAATAAAGATAAGCGGATAGATCCGCGCACGCAAAAGGGCTCCTCTGGCGCCGTGGTACCGTGTCTTGGTGGCGACGAGGCTTGTACGCCACCAGGTAATCTTACCTCGCTATAACTTATTCACCACTGAGAAGGTCTGATAAATTCTCTGCAGGTTAGTAAACAACAGAAGATAGAAACCTAAATATAACCATGAAATCAAGCAATAAAATCAATAACGAATGCTCCCTAGCAGCGGCGCCATTTTGACGAAGCATTTTGTGCGGTCGTTAAAAAACAAAAATGTCTGTCAAAAAAATTTATAAATCCGAACTCACAAATATAAAGATATTAAATCAAGTGAAGCGTAAGTATCGGGTCGATCCACAAAGAACAAGGTTGACTATAATTGCAGAGTTGACTTAGTCAAACTTAGGTTTAAAAGAGGTTTTAAAGAAGTAAAAATAAGATCTTATGAATAGAAATGATATAATCATACTAAATAAGAAAATCTAAGATTTCAGATCTCGGATTTCACAGAGAAACGTAAAATGTCAAAGTCAAAGCATTGACTTTGACCAATAGTCAAAGTTCTGTAAAAACAAAGAACCAAAAGATGTCAAAAGATTACAAAAATTATATATTTGGAAACTAGAGAGAAAATGGAATTTACTGATATAGAATTCGTGATTTTTGTATAAGAAACGGATTTATTATGAATTATTGAAAATCAAAGATCAGAAAATTCTCGAAATGAACATTGCATAGAAAAACCTCAAATTGACTGGGCAAATCATATCCAAATCTTGCAATTTATATATCAATAGAAAGCCAAGAACCAGAGGATTCTAAAGAAACCAAAATGATCAAATTCTAATTTATATTTTGAAATTAATTGACGCCGAAATTCAATGCTAAAATTCGGATTGAAAATTAACAGTGCTCGGTAAAACGTTAAATTGAGGGGCCAAATGAACTCGGAATTCGAGGAATTTGCTACCCACGAAAAGCTGATGAAACAAGAAGTCCAATGAAACTAAAAGTAGGTGATTCGAAATTAGAATTAGAGAGATATCCTTTTTTTCAAAATCAGCAAAATTTCAAATTAAAATTAGGTAAAATTGAAGAACACTAAGAACTAAAATGTAAAATTAAAGATCTAAACCCAATTAAAACTCAAATTACCACCTGGTAATCGATCAAATCTCATTACTAACCCAATTTCCGCAAGAATGGGGCTTCAATTCACTCAGATTGAAGCAATTTTGCCTTGATTTCTTCCTCCTGGATGTTCGGCGTTCAAGGGGAAAATCCGATGAAATCTGATGGAGTTCGTGATTAATCTTGCTGCAATTTTGATCGAAATCGAGTCTTTACGCGGGGGGATCATGAAGAAATCAAGATCTTTCTTTCAAATCGCTTGATTCCTTCACGATTCAATCAAGAGTTAAGAAAATCAAGAGGGGATACATCGATTTTTAAAGGAGAATTTCTGCGAAAAAATCAGACCGTTGGATCTGGTAAGAGGGGTCGATTGATGGTTACGATCGCTCCATGATCGTGGCCCATCATTGTGACTCAATCGTGGCTCCAATTACGCGTTGAATGGACCACGATCCCGTGATGATCGGGCCACGATCGTGCGACGATCGAGCCACGATTGCGCGACGATCGAGCCACGATCGCGTGACGATCGAGCCACGATCGCGCGATGATCGGGCCATGATCGCGCGACGATCTGGCCATGATCCATGGCGATTGAGCCACGATCGCTTGGATTTATATCCATCGTCCGATCCATCACAGGTATCAATGCATCTTGATGAAGATCACGATCACGATCCACGACGATCAAATCGCGACAAAGATCAGACGCTCCCAACGCCTCCAAGTGTTAGCATATGAGTCATCGACCTCTGTCACTTAAATGTGCATTTACGCACGTGCTCTGATGGAGATCGCGTGGGCTCTGTTCCACGCGATTGGCGCTTAGCGATCGGAGCCGATGCTTCTAATTCACCATGTCACCTGCAAAAGAAAAATCCGCGGGAACATTGTCCTACATAGACTAAAAAGTTTGATATAGCCAATATAAAAGCTGAGGCGCGGTAACGCATTTGCGTTACCGCCCCAAACTTCTAACCAAGGCCCACTAACCTGTGCACCCTCCAAATGCCGACCTCTCCACTCGCCACGTGGCACCCCTCACAGGTGTCCAGGTGGACCTGCGTGGCCTCGCGCCACGTGTCCGCGCCACCTGCGCCTCGCGTGGGCCATGCGCGGCCTTGCCACGTGGCCATAGTGCCACATAGCATCCGCGCTGGTCCTGCGCGCCATGTCAGCTCCGCGTGCCACTTCAGTATCTGTGCTACATCAGCTCCGGGGGGTCTGTGGAATAAAAACCCCTTTTCACGATTTTGGGTAGGAAATACTCATAAAAATTCAGTAAAAATCAATTAAAAATCAGATAAAAAATCAAAAAAAGATCTAAAACTTCAAAAATTAATAACTTTGAAAATACAACTCCTTTTAATCTCAAATTTTCTCCATTGGATCACAAATTTCTTCCTTTTAAACATCATGCCATCTAAAATATAATTTCAAAGAAGAATCTAAGATTAACTAAAAATTAACTTAAATCATTTCTGAAGAAATCTTCTTAATATCATCATCACATTTTCATCTTGAAATTTATCTTTCAAAGACATGCACTAAAGTCAAAGTAATTCAAGAAAAGAGATGAACTTCCATTAATTTTATCTTTGCAAAAGATTGATCATGAGTCAAGAATAAAATTAACTCTAAGTTATGCATAAATGTAGACTTTAGTGAAATGACATACCAATGGAGAAAACTCCTAAAAACTATGATAACATGCATAATATTCACATAAAATAAGCATGAATATGAGTTAAATAAGGTAAGAATTTAAGTTATAAATGCATGTTATCAGTTGCGCCCACCTCTTTTCAGATTGCGCCCGCGCCAATACCTGCCGCATTCGTCCCAACCTAGGGGCGATCTCACCTCACAAGAAATTCCTCTAGGTGCGGAGCCACACTCTTGCGCTTGTCCAAGACAGGCAGTGGCACGCTTGCACCCGCGCCCTCACGCGCAAACCGATGGTGTTGTGCCCGCTGCTGACCACATCCATGTGTACCCACTAGTTCTCACCAGTGCCCCATCCATTGCACGCGCATGCACCCAAACTCCTCACTTCCTTCATGTATTTTTGGGTACTACCACCCGAACTCCATTTCGAGTCACCCGCTGGGTCCACAACGTCGCCCACCCGGCCTTCTCTTGCCAATCATCCATGCTGTGTATGAATGACCTCCCTCATCACGACCAACTGGGCTCGCACCGCACAAGTTAGGCATCCATCCCCTCCTCTTTACTTTGAAGTTTTTGCCGCTTTCAGTACTTCCCGCACTTGCTACTACTGCCGTCGAGACTTAGTTTAGGTCATTTGAGAGGACACTTCGAGTGGATTGAGACCGTGGTCCAATCCTTCGGGTTGATCGTCAAGCTCCCCTTGGCAACCCAAGGCCCAACGCTCGTGAGGACGTGGACTTGGAGGACTCCTGGGCTGACACTACTTGGTGCACTCCAAGAGCTTCGAAGACGACGTGCGGGAAGGCAAGTTGTTTGTTGGCCTTGATAGTTTGTCTCATCATCATAGATTGACATAGGATATCCCTTTCCCTAGGGCCACCCATAGTATTTAGATGCACGATCAGGTTTATCAACCCAGTCCTGCATCAGGGGGTGAATTAGTTAGTATTGATTACTTACGTATTTTTAATTACCTTTCATGTATCGATTCATTGTTTATTGCTCTCCACTCGGCCTCACGGTACACAAGTGATTTTATAATGGTTTGGGGACCTAATGTCCCTTAATTTAGTCCCGAGTACTATTGACTCAGAGCCTCTGATCTTCCCAAAAATAAACCTAATCCTCTCGCCCTTCAAATGGGTGAAGGACAATGTTCAACACAAGGAATTATGTTTCCCCCAGCGGCAACCCTAACACTCACCGTTTCCTGACCCTAACAACACTACCCTCTAGGCCTCGACCTCCTTGACTCCTGGTCGCCCTGCCTCCCTCAGGCCGATCTCCACACAATCGTGCATCCCTTTAAGCTCTGTTGTGCCTCTTCTGATCGTGTCGTCAATCACCGGTAATGTAAGAGCTTGTATTACGGTTCCTTCTAGACTCCTCACTCCCCAAAGTCAACTCCTCAATGTTTCAGCCAAGTGAAACTCGATCAAATACCTGAATAGTTGTGTTAATGCAGATGTATATACATCTATATAGATAAGCCTAAAATGTGAAATATCATAAACAACAAAGGATCTTCATAAATGAATCATTTATGTGGAGAGATGCGTCTCCTAAGTCTCTCGGGTACTCTAACCAAGTGACTGGCTTTGTCTTAAGAATAATTAAGTGATTTTGACCTATAGTTGACTTTGACTTATGGTTGACTTTTACCTATGCTTGACTTTGACTTATGTTTGACTTTGACTTATGGCTGACTTTGACCTACAGTTTACTTTGACTTATAGTTGACTTTGACCTATGGTTGATTTTGACATATGGTTGACTTTGACCTATGGTTGACTTTGACTTATGATTAAATTTGACCTATAGTTGACTTTATCTTAAAGTTGACTTTGACCTACAATTGACTTTGACCTATAGTTGACCTTAACCTACAATTGACTGACTACTCAAGGTTGACTCTAACTCTAAGGTTGACTTTGACTAAATGTGGTTGACTATAAGTGAAAGTAGTTGACTTTTCTACAATTAGAACAGTGTCTAAGTTCCACTGAATGAATTGATGTTAGCAACGAATTAACTCAAAATAATCTCTGTTTAAATAGGACACAAAGCTAATAGAGTAAATGGAGCTAACTTCAATTCAAAATAATTTACTTACAAGATGAACTATTTGAATGAGATAGATAAAAGATCTCTTGGTCTTAACTGTGAGTATCAACAAACAGAATGTTAAGGTAATAAAAAAAAATTATTGAGAGCAAAACTCTAAATGACAGAACTTTAAATTATCGTACCTCTGTTGAGTGTATGTCAACTATGATGGTAATTCACTAATATTAACTTACGGACGACGAGAATTAAGTGTAAGCATATTTATGAGAATGACTAAGAAATGAAGTTATAAAGCCAAAGAATTAACTCTAAAAACAATTATATGAATGACTTGGAAATGAAGTTATAAAGACAAAGAATTCACTCTAAACAGAATTATATGAATGACTGAGAACGTAATTAATACAGACATAAAAGTAAATCTAAATGGATTTGTATGATAATTGAGAACGAGGTTAATCAAGACAAAGAATTAAATCTTAATAAATTAATATGAATGACTCACAATGAAATTTATAAAGACAGAAAAATAAGTCTAAATGGATTTATGTGAATAGCTAATAACGAGGTTAATCAAGATAGAAAAAAAAGTAGTAATCTAAGTTATAGATAAAAAGGAGGATGTAATTAGTACAAAGACAACTTTTATCCGAAAAGAAAATAGTTACAATTGATCGATTAATATTCTAAAAGAATCGACTCAACCAGTTGAAACCCTGACGAGACGAGCTTGGCCCTCTCAAAACGATACATGTGAGCAATAGACCGTAATCCTTAGAAGAGGGAAAATTACTCAAGATGGCATCGAGTTGAGGATCATTTAAGATAGATTTCATCTTCGGAAGGCATTAGAACATGTTTTCTAAATGAATGACATTTCATGAAAATAATTATATACTACTAATTATCAAATAATGGCAAAGATCATACCTGAGTGTCAGTATCCGTGAGTGTTTATGTGGTCTTAACACAATTTTGAAAAATGATCGCCCGTAATCCTTGGAAAAGGGGTCGAATTCACTTATTCTCGTCGAATTAAGGATCACAAAGCTAGAATTCACTTTGGATCACTCCAATTATGGTCGATGCGAGTTAAATTCAACAAATAAAAAGAAAAATCCGATGTTGACCAAGTCAAAATTGACGAATTATCTAAAAAATATGCCTTAAATTCCCCGGCAGCGGCGCAATTTGACGAGACGAGACCGCGAGGTCGTCGATTTCACACCGTCTCGTGTCAAAAATTATTCCGAACTTACCAATTTGGGGAATTAAGAGTGAATTGAAGGGTATAATGGTAAAGAAGGGTCGAATCCACAGGGAATTAAGGTATTTTTGAGAGATCTTTTGGAATTTGGTCAAATTGGACGATGAATATAGGTGAGAAACTAGGGAAAATGGTGTTTTTAGAAAGATACTCAAAGATCTATCTGTGGAATCAAAAATCGCTCGATTTGGATTAGTAATCACGGAGAAATCAAAGATGGAAGTGGGATGAAATTTTCGGAATCGCGAAGAACACAAATTGAAATTAAAACGAAATTAAACTTAAATTGAGATCCTAATCCTAAAATTGATGATACATGATGATAGATAAGAGGATAAACTTGTTTTCTAACCCGAGATAACGATCAAATCGATTCAATTGATCGCCCGATCGACAACTATTCATTCCGCGAATTCAATCGTCAACATCGATGTTCAAGAGACAAATTCTCCTCGCACGATCATCGAAATCTCTCTTATAAACACTCCGTGGACACGATTTCGAGTCTAGAAGCGATTACAAGAGAGAGATTCAAGAGGGAATGGGTTTAGATGCGTCGATTAGGTGAAATCTCTCAAGAATGAGTACAAAAGACGAAGAACTCGTCATTTTATAGGGCGAAATGAGGAAAACCGTTTGATTGATGCGTTTAATCCGCATCAACGGTCGAGATTAAACGCATCAATTCGAAACGGTAAGGTTAAATCGTGGCCATCAGATCGCAGATGGACGCTCCAGATCGCTGCGCTTGATATGCGTTTAAAAATTCTTGGATTTGTGCCCCTTGGATCGCGATCCAACGGTCTTGATCTGATCTAACAAAACGCTTTCAAAAAAACCCTTCAAATAACGCCCTTTGGATTGCGATCGGACGGCCGCGATTCTCCCTGCGCGATCGAATCTAGACCGTTATAACTCTTTTAAATAGGCACGTGTTTGATTGATCTCCGGTGCACCACGCGTCCACGCGATCGGCGCGTGTGATGCCGCCATGTGGCCTCTTATCTGGCCGTTATAACTCCTTTAATTAAGCACGTGCTTTGATCACGATCAGTGGTCCGCGTCCACACGATCGATGCGGGGATCTTCCGATGCGCCGCCGATCCAGCGGTCCTCCGTCAGCCACGTCGCCTGCACGTTTAAAACACTGTGTGGGACTTTAGTCCCACGCGGAAAATATTAGTGGAATCCGTCGGGTTTATAAGGCCCGACCGATAAGGGTATTCGAATACCCTTCCGGGCTACGGAAGGCTAAATACCTCTTTATAATATGTATACTATATAAATATAATATATATGCGCCACGTAGGCACTGCGCAGGTCTGCGGGGCGCTGCCACGTGGCCTTGCGTGCCACGTCCCATCGACGCGGGGCCCGCGCGAAATAAATCGACATTTTTGCATTTTTAAATTAATTTAAATCATTTTTAAATAGAAAATAAAATCATAAAAAATCCAGAAAAATCCAGAAAAGTCCCTAAAATTGTAAAAATCATATCTTTTAAAATACAACTCCAAATTAATCCAAATTTCTATCATTTGATCTGAAATTTAATTATCTATCATTCTAAAAATTCAAATTATTTCAATAACAAGAGATTTAATTCTTATTTCGAGAGAGAGGAAGAACTTGTGATTACTCGAAGGGTGAATGTGCTTCAACGAATCGTCGTGAGAAGGTTGCAGGAGGCGTTTCTTATTTTCCGCTATGAAGGATGAATGAGACAAATGGATTCGTTGCCTTCTAGATCACGATCATCAGAGGGAAGCTTTTCTTCTATATGGAAAAATTGCTCATTCTCTCTCTAAAAAACCTTGATCAAAACCCTAATGCTTTATATTAAGTCAGTTTAGGAGGAGGGAGAAAAAATTATGATAGTGCCATCAATGATATTAAGACTCTATATACGAGATCTAGCATATAAATAAATAAACTATAAGTAAAGATATTATAATATGAGCCTTAAATAAACATAGACCTACTAATAGAGTAAATATCATCATATAAGTGTGTAATAACAAGATTCTCATTGCTTTTCCTGAAATCAAACACACCCATTAGCCTTAGATAAGATCATTAGTGGGTTAGTCCAACATACTCATCGGAAAGATAAAATAGTAATAATTTAGATTGATAAAAAAAATCAATAATGCAAGATAAAATTAATGATTATGAAGTCCTTAATTATACCAGTGGCAATTCAAGACGATGTTTACATCAGAACTATCACTCTAACAATATATATATAACGAAATAAATAAATAAAGAGATGAGAGAGTGACATTCTCTCTCTCTCCCAATCTCCCGATCGCTCTCTCTCTCTCTCTCTTCCAAATTTATCTCTCTTCACATGCGCGCGTGCGCACTTAAGGGGGAGGAGAGAGCCTCTCCATCTCCCTTTCTCCTCCCTTTCTTTCTCTCTCCTCCTGTGGTGGAAATTTTTTCCATTGCAAGGAAAAGCGCATATGCATGCCCTAATCTTCCTCTTCCTCTTCTTCCTTCTTTATGTTTCTCCGTCTTCGACTTCGACTTCGTCTTCGTCTTCGTCTTCCTCCTCTCTCTTCCTCCCTTATTTTCTCTCTTCCTCTTCCCATCTCTCCTACTTCTCTCATGTGATGGGAATTCATCACATGATCTCCTCTCATTTATCCTCTGTGTGTGCATTTTTGTGTGTAAGAGGAGAGGAGTAGGAGATCTCTCTCTCTTGAAGTAAAATAATACCATCATGGGAGAGGCACGAGGGGAAGCAACCTCTCCTCCTCCACTTGCACTCCCTCTCTCAGCATCCTCTCTATCTTTAGCATCACGCATCCTTTGCGCCTTCTTCTCCCTCTCTCTCACACAAGAGAAAACTAACCCGCTCGCCCTCCCATGCACATCCTCTACGCTTTTCACGATCGCTTCGAGAGACATGAGATAAGACAGAAGAGAAAACAGAGAGGAGAGAGAAATTGATATTTTTTTGTTTTAGGCGCACGTAGGTTGACCAACATGGGTTGAGCGGAGTTGATTGATCAGAGCGCATTGACTAGGGCGCATTGACCGGCATAATTTGAGGAGAGAGAAATGAATTCTAGGGTCTAGATTCATTGATATTAAAAGCTTTATATCCAAGGATTCTGATGGAGTTAGGGGCTAAAATTTATGGGCATGATAGTCATTTTAAACTCTACAGATCTGCTTAGGCTGATTATAAAGTTCGGATGAAAAAGTTCAGGTTCTTAATGTTTCATTGTGAGCCTCTAGAAATTACTAGCCAGAAGGAAAAAACACATCAATTGATCATTCTTTATGTATGCAATATCATTTTAAGTGAGTTTCTTCTCTTTACTTTTCATTTCTTGTGTTGTATGCAAGATGTCTAGTCCAGGCGAAATATACAGGCTCTCAAAAGTATGTTTTGATTAGAGAGCATCATTAGAGTATGTTTTCATCATGAATCTTTGGTTGGGATCATTTTCTATCTTTCTTTTCTATTTTCTCTTATTTTTATCCATATTTTTATATTTAAAAACCTTAAAAAACCACTTTTCCACCATCAATCAAGGATTTTCAATCTTTGAAAGGAGTTTGGAAGCATTTGATTAGTTCATTTCATTTTTGCATACATTTTCTTCCTTTCATTGATCATTTTCACTTTCTGAATCTAAAAATATCAAAAAGATATTTCTTGATTTCAATCTTTAAACCTTCCTCTCTGTGGATTTGACCTCAAATTACCATTATTCTAAATTTTAAATCCTAATTTGAAGATTATAATTTTTTTAACACGTGAATTTGTGCATTCAATGACGGTATTTTTATGCAGATCATTAGGTTTTGCAAATGCGTGTTGCACCTCTGCTCTTAAATTATAGAGTGTTCCATGTTTTTTTTGTTGATTTCTCGACATCTAGTTCATGCTTGAACTCATTAGATATCCTACTGTGGAAAATCGTTATCACTAGTTGATCCTTTTTCCTTGCTACATTATTTGATTAAAGCATGTCCCACAGCTCATGTCCTTCAATATATAAGCGCATACGAGTTGTCCACACTTGATTGTTTAGTTCGTTGATGATAGATGATAATATGCAATTTATACTTGTAATTAATGATAAAATGAATGTGAGCGGTCGTTGAATACACACTATGTCGTGTCAAAACAAAGTCCAAACATACCAATTTAAAGATTCATTCATGAATTGAAGGGTATAATGGTAAATAAGGGTTGAATCCACGATGAATTAGGGAAATTTTTGTGATATCTTTGAAATTCGATCAAATCAGACGACAAATTGAGTTTAGAAATTAGACAATTTAGTATATTAAGAAAGATTACTCAATTGCAAATCCACAGAATAAAAAATCGAGTGATTTGGATTAGAATTCACAGAGTAATCAAAGTTTGAAATTGAGAGAAAATTTGATCACAAAATTTGATTAAAAACTGAAATTAAACTGAAATTAAAATTAATCTACAATTCAAAATGTAAATCTAATGCTAAATGACGAAAGATTAAGATTAAAACACGCAATCCAACTCAAAGTCGCGCTTGAAATGATCCAAATAATCGCCGGATTCATGGCTTTTCATTCCACGATTTTGAAGATAAATATGGCATTCAAGATGTGATTTCTCCTTACTCCCTCGATCAAATTCTGATTTCAAACACTCCTCAGCCGTGAAAAAAAGTCAAGAAGCTAAAGAAATCAAAAGACTCTCAGATTTTGGTGTCTAGATAGTTCGATTTGCTCAAAAATCCAAGAATGTCTCTTCGTCATGAAGAACATTCTAATTTATAAACAAAATTGGGCGTAGCCGTCGGATGCAACGGTTCATCGCGATCAACGGTCAAGATTGCGTGTCGTTTGGTGAATTGACACGATTAAGTCACGTCCGTCGGATCTTCGATGGAAAGTCCAGATGCATCCACGTCGCGCGTAGAAGAGATGGCGTCGCTTTGATTCGTCCGTTGGATCTTCATCTGACAATCGTGATAAGTCGAGGGGTTCACCAATCGCGATTAATCATGACCGTTATAACTCCCTTGATGGACCGCTAAGATGAAACAAGATTTAATCAAATTTTTGTCTTCTATGATGTTGCCACAACCCTTGAGTAACTGACATCTGACGCACGTTATTAAATCACGCGATCGGATGTCTCACGTGTCGCCACGTCACCTGAAATAAAACATAAATAGAATAGTCCCACACTGGAGAAATTAGAGTATTTTATCAGGTTTATAACATACGCGGATTCAAGGGGTTAGCTTCATTCTGATTACGTATGCTCCTAACTCATTTATAAATTCCGCGCACGTGTCACGCACACACATGCGTGTCACGCACACACGCACACATGCGTGTCCACATGTCACATGGACACATGTCTGCACGTCGCCACATGGCTTCTGATGCAGGACACGATTTGATGCAGGACACGGTGGTGAAACCCCTCGTGCCTGATCAATGGGACTGAGGTTGACCGGAGGTAGCCGGTCAACCCTAACCTATGGATAAGCAAATCCTAGACCCTAAGTATGAGACCTCTAACCTAAGCCTAGGTGCAAGCAAGCGTGCCGATCAGCGGAGTCGACTCCGGGTGACCCGGGGAAACTCGCGATGATGGGTAGGGTGAGATCCTCTCGATCCACGTCCGGAAGCGTGGAAGTCGCTCGTCGTGGTGTAGCCGGTAGGCTGCAGCCCACGCTCGCTGAGGGACCCTGAGGCACGCGTGGGGGAGTCTCGAACCTATATTCGTACTACCCTATCTACGTCGTCCGACGGCGGTGGAGACGAGTAAAGGAAATGATTCGAAAAGTAATTAACTTGAAAGAGGGGTCGAGGGTTGACTCGCGGGCGCGAGCCCGGTCGGTCGGGCGAGGGAGGTCGTCGGGCGCGGCAGCGAGCCGGATGCTGAGGCGAGTCGCGATTGGCGCGGAGGGGCGATCAGCTCGGGTTGAGGGTGAGAGGTTCGCGGCTCGCTTTGCTCGCCGCGCGAGCCCGGCGGAGGTGGAGCGGCGTCGACGAGGACGCGGCGGGCGCGCGGACGGCGGCGGAGTGCAGGCCGGTTCAAGGTGAGTGCAGGCCGGCTCGGAGCGAGTCGAGGCCGGTTCGAGGCGATCCGGATCGGTCACAGGCCCGGTCCGGATGGTCTGGCGAGTGCAGGCCAGGAGAGCCGATGCAGGGCCGGCCTGAGCCCTGTGCGCCGGCCTGGCTCGAGCCGTGCTAGGCGGGCGGCTGGGTCGCTCCGGGCCGGTCGAGCGGATCGGACCCTGTTACGGGACGGTTGGCGGCCCGAGCGGTCAGGGCGGGCGGGGCGGACCCGTGCTAGGTCGGAGCTGGACCGGGTCGGGCGGGGGCCTCTCGGGCCCGGTCGGGAGTGGCTCACTGATCGGCCCGACTGGCTCGAGGTGGCTCGGTCCGGGTGGCCCGAGCCAGGGCGGGGCGGTCGGGTCGGCTCGGTTGACTCGGCTGGCCGGGTGGAAGAGGAACGGTTCCCGCTGAGTCGACTCGGCCGGGAATCGTTCATTTCCCCCTCTTTCGTTTAGGGTTTCGCTGCGGGGACACGGGCGCGCGCGGCAGATCTCGGCTAGGAGGCGGGCGATCCGGGCGCGGGATGGAGAGCGGCGACCGAGGGAGAGGTCCTTCGTGGCGGGTCGTGGCGCCAAGCCCGAGTAGGGCACCGGATACGGGCGAATCGGGGCGGAATCCGCGCCGCGCGGGCGTCGCGCAGCGAGGATCGTGAACGATGGCGGCGGTTCGCGCGGTGGTGCGAGGAGAGGTTTGATGGCTTTGCGAGGGTGATGGCGGTGGACTTGGGCGGTGAAAGGTGGCGGCGATTGAGGTTGATGAAAGGGGAAGGTGGCGTTCGGGCTTTGGTGATCGCCTGAGAAGATGGTGGCGGAGGAGATTGAGGAAGAGGGACTGTGGAAGAAGCGGGCGAAATCAGGAAGGGTGGAGCGGATCGGGGACGGAAAGCTGGAGGGGATCGACGGAAATGGAGGAGGAGGATGGGGGGAAGGCTTGCTGGGAGGCTTGCGGAGGCTGCCGAGATGGAGGTGGGGATGGAGGTGGAGATGATGGCGGTGCGGCGGTCGGAGGCGGCGCGCGCGGCGGCAGCGGCGGCGGCGGCGGCGAGGCGGCCGCGTCGCGTAGATAGTGGAGAGGAACCAGTGGCCGGGGCAAGGAGTGGCGGCGGTCAGTCGCAGCGGCGGCAGCGGCGCGGCGGCGCAGCGGCGGCGCAGCGGCGGCGGCGGCGGCGACGCAGCGGTTGGACTCCTTCCCGGCCTTCCTTGAGCAGCCACTTGAGAGGGAGAGCACTCCTTTCTTTCTTCAAATGACGGCTAGGGATTGTGGGGGGTCCCTTCCCCCTCTTATAGAGCCCTTGTTGGGCCAAGAGAGGAAAGGGCCCACTTGAGGCCCACAACCCACACCCATACTCATAGAAATAGAATAAAAGGTTCACAAAGAAGAATGGGCTTCACAAATGGGATCCCGAAAAGGGAAGAACCCACCCGGAAGCCTAAAGGGAGAGAAGAAATAAACGAGGACCCGCTTAAACACGTGCGGGTCAAAAGATCCATAATAAAGAAATAAAGAAGTAAAGATAGCGGATAGATCCGCGCGCGCAAAAGGGCTCCTCCGGCGCCGTGGTATCGTGTCTTGGTGGCGACGGGGGTCGTACGCCACCAATCCTCCCGGGGTCGGAAGAACTCGACTCCGTCGAGTTAGCAAGAGAAGACGGCAGGGGCTCCAAAGATCTGATCGTAGTCGCTCTAGGTCCACCTCCGAGATGTATACGTCGTCCTCCGGTGGTCGGCCTGGCCAGTGCACAAAGAATCTCCACGAAACTCCGTCCCCTGAAAAGTCAATTACCTCCCGAAAAATCTCCTCAACTCGCTCGTGCCGATCGGGTGGTAACGCGGGGAAAGTGGACTTCCAGGGCAAACTCTCTCTCAAAGAATGGGCGGTAGGTGAAGGCTTAACGTCGGATGAGAGAGGTAGAGGCTGTGTGCGGCGTCAGATCCATCACATGGAACGTGGAGCTATTCCCCCACGAAGGAGGGAAGTCGACGACATAGGCGATCCCGCCTATCCGGGAAAGGACTCGAGACGGGCCGGTGCTAAGAGCGAGGAGCATAACGCTCGGGCCTCGGCCTAACCATAACCTGGTCTCCCACACGGAAGACCCGGGGTCGACGAGTGCAAATCGGCGGCACAGCATGTACGATGCATGCGACTCAATACTCTATCATGAATGTCCCTGATGCAAGCGACTAACATGTGGGCAAATGCGACTACGACCCTATAAACTCTAACATGAGGGTCGAGGGAACTATGTCTAAGGGCTTGCGGGGTGCTAAGCCATGTGCAATCTCGACAGGGGCTCACGCCGAGGTATGGTCGGAAAGAGGGTGGTAGGTGCACTCGGCGCGTAGTAGGATCATGTCCCAAATGATCAAGCTCGCGGCGGCCGATGACCAAAGTCGTTTCCTCATGCTATGATTGACGTCGTCGATACGATCTGTCACTCACGAGGATGATAGCGCTAGAAAATGTGGGCTCGAGTCCCAAGTAAGCCCATAAAAGTCCTCGAGTGACTAGTAAACCTGCAGTCGCGGTCTGAAATAATGGACGTGGATAGTCCATGTAGGCGCATAGGTGATGGCGCGCCTACCGAAGATGCGTCGTCGGGCAAATGATGGGCGACGAGCAGCGGGGTGGTAGGATCACATCCACTAGTGATCTCGGAATAGCAACGCTGATCATGTCCCTCATCGGTGTGCTCGTCGGGAGTGCGGGCTGGAGCGGGGGCCTCGACGGATGCGGGAGCGGCGGCAAGATCGGGGTGTGATCAATCAGCTCCCGGAGTGTCATCGCACTCGTCCGCGGGAGCCTCATCGGCGAGATAAACATCGTCGCTCGAGGGAAGATCAACCTCATGGGAGCCACGGTCGCGTCCCTTGACCTCGAGAAGGAGGTTCCACAAAGGACACACGGCTCGTCCAATGTCCTTCGCCCAGTACACTTGAAACAAGTGGTGTGGACTTGGGACAAAGCTCTCGTATCATGAGGTGCGTCTGCGGGTGGTGGTCGCCGAGATGATGCCCGACGCTATCGACATCTCGGGTGTAGTCCGTCCATTCCCGATACTAGATCGTATCGGTGAAGCCGAGGTGGTCGGACTAGATCGCGTAGGAGCGACCCTCGTAAGAGGCTGAGATGGAGACAAATCGAAGTCATCGGTGGAGTCGCACCATATGCTCCATGTGCTCCCGGACGGAGCATCGTGCCCTGTGCGAGGGAATGACGTGGACTCATACTCTCGAGGAACATACTTGTTCCTCAAGCGTTGAAGCCATATCTATCCATGAAGTGATGAGGCTGTCCTCGTCGATAAGCTGCATGACGCTCATCCTCCCAAAAAGATCTTGGCGTGTCCGCCAAGTCTCGTCTCGGCGTACTCAACGCAGAGGTCGTCATCCATGCGATAGTATCGAAAGTAGGAGTTCATAGCGGACTCCCAATCGATATAGTCTCTAGGCCCTCGAGAGCCATAAAAGACTAGATCAACGGCGCGCATACCTTTCGAGTATGCGGGCACTATGATCCTCGTGTCGCCTATCCCGATCATCGTATCGGTGCGCGCGGTAGTCCTCACCAATGTCGTGGTGGGGAGGACTCCGTGACGCCCTTATGATCGGGATAACGCTCATGATCGTGATAACGATCATAACGTGCGTCCTCGGGTGCGCGAGTGTAGTCTCGCGCGACGCTGATAGTCGCGATGATAAGCATCGCGATCGCGGCCCGAGCGGACGCAACTCGCCGATCGAGATCGTCTCGTCGGGAGGGTCACCTCTATATCTAGAGTAGTGTCGCTGATCGACCCACGATCACGATCGTGGTGTCGGTGGTCGTCATAGCGCGGTCGTGGCGGTGGCGGATGGGGTGGGTCGTCCAAATGAGCTCGATAGGCCTGTCCGCGGCGGTCATATGTATCTGGGGCTGGCGGCTGTCCACTCGGTCGCGTCCATCGTCGTGGCGTGGGGCACCTCGACGACTAGGCTCATCCGAAAATAGTGGTAGTCAGGGGTAGCGGTGATCGTAACGATCACTACCGGGGTTCACGGGCCGCCGGGGCTCGTGAAACTCTAGAGGGGCCTGACTAACAGGTGGTGTGGTGAGCCGTGTGGATAGTGGTGGCAGCGGCAAACGGGCTCGATCATCCAAATGAGCGGGGTAGGCCTGTCTGTGGCGACCATAAGCATCCGAGGGCCAGCGATGGTACACTCGGTCGCGACCATCGTCGTGACGTGGGTCGCCTCGACGACTAGGATCATCTCGACAATCATAGTAGTCGGGGTAGTGGTGATCGTAATGATCACCATATGGGCTCACGAGCCGTCGGGGTTCGTGAAACCGCGGGGGAGGTGGCTCCGAGGCATCGCACAAATGCCGTGAAGATGGGGATCCTCCTCTAGCTCTGGCGGAGCGTGTCTCGAATGCCATGATGATAACCTAGGGGTGCCTATATGATGCAATGACCTAGATGATGTCCTAACTACGCTACGGAGGCTCAAGTGAGCGTCCTCAAGGACCGGGTTGGGCGAGAACCCAACGACCGCTCTGATACCAATTTGATGCAGGACACGGTGGTGAAACCCCTCGTGCCTGATCAATGGGACTGAGGTTGACCGGAGGTAGCCGGTCAACCCTAACCTATGGATAAGCAAATCCTAGACCCTAAGTATGAGACCTCTAACCTAAGCCTAGGTGCAAGCAAGCGTGCCGATCAGCGGAGTCGACTCCGGGTGACCCGGGGAAACTCGCGATGATGGGTAGGGTGAGATCCTCTCGATCCACGTCCGGAAGCGTGGAAGTCGCTCGTCGTGGTGTAGCCGGTAGGCTGCAGCCCACGCTCAGTGAGGGACCTGAGGCACGCGTGGGGAGTCTCGAACCTATATTCGTACTACCCTATCTACGTCGTCCGACGGCGGTGGAGACGAGTAAAGGAAATGATTCGAAAAGTAATTAACTTGAAAGAGGGGTCGAGGTTAACCTGCGGGGCGCGAGCCCGGTCGGTCGGGGCGAGGGAGGTCGTCGGGCGCGGCAGCGAGGCCGGATGCTGAGGCGAGTCGGCGATTGGCGCGGAGGGGCGATCAGCTCAGGTTGAGGGTGAGAGAGGTTCGCGGCTCGCTTTGCTCGCCGCGGCGAGCCCGGCGGAGGTGGAGCGGCGTCGACGAGGACGGCGGGGCGCGCGGACGGCGGCCGGGGGGGGGTCTGGGCCGATTCAAGGTGGTGCAGGCCGGCTCGGAGCAGGTCGAGGCCGGTTCCGGCGATCCGGATCGGTCCGGGGCTCTGGCTCGGATGGTCCTAGGCCGGCTCGGGACCGGGGAGGGGCCGATCTGGGGCCGGCTCGAGCCTGCTCTGGGGCCGGCTGAGCCGGCTCTGGGCCGGCCCTGGGTCGCTCCGGGGCGGTCAGGGCGGATCGGACCCGTTGACTGGACCGGTTGGCGGCCCGAGCGGTCAGGGCGATGGCGGCCGGACCGTGCCTGGGTCGGCTGGACCGGGTCAGCTGGGGGCCTCTCGGGCCTGGCTCGGGAGTGGGCTCGCTCGATCGGCCCGACCCGGCTCGGGTGGCTCTGGTCCGGGTGGCCCTGCTCAGGGCGGGGCCGGTCCGGGTCGACTCGGTTGACTCAGCTGGGCCGGGTGGAAGAGGGAACCCGGTTCCCGCCGAGTCGACTCAGCGGGGAATCGTTCATTTCCCCTCTTCGTTTAGGGTTTCGCTGCGAGGGACCCAGGGCGGCGCGCGACGATTCCGGCTAGGAGGCGGGCGATCCGGGCGGCGGGATGGAGAGCGGCGACCAGAGAGAGGTCCTTCGCGGCGGGTCGTGGCGCCAAACCGAGTAGGGCACCGGATACGGGCGAATCGGGGCGGAATCCGCGCCGGCTGGGGCGTCGGCGGCAGCAGGGATCGTGAACGATGGCGGCGGTTCGCGGCGGTGGTGCAGGGAGAGGTTTGATGGCTTTGCGAGGGGTGATGGCGGTGGACTTGGACGGTGAAGGTGGCGGCGATTGAGGTTGATGAAGGGGAAGGTGGCGTTCCGGGCTTTGGTGATCGCCGGAGAAGATGGTGGCGGAGGAGATTGAGGAAGAGGGACTGTGGAAGAAGCAGGGGCGAAATCAGGAAGGGTGGAGGCGGATCGGGGACGGAAGTCTGGAGGGATCGACGGAAATGGAGGAGGAGGATGGGGGAAGGCTTGCGGAGAGCTTTGCCGGAGGCTTGCCGGAGATGGAGGTGGGGATGGAGGTGGAGATGATGGCGGTGCGGCGGTCCCGAGGCGGCGGCAGCGGCGGCGGCCTGAGGCGGCGCGGCGGCGGCGGCTGAGGGACGGCGGCGTCGCGTAGATGGTGGAGAGGAACCAGTGGCTGGAGCAAGGAGTGGCGGCGGTCATCGCGAGCGGGCCAGCGGCGGCAGCAGCGGCGGCAGCGGCAGCGGCAGCAGCGGCGGCAGCGGCAGCAGCGGCAGCGGCGGCAGCAGCGGCGGCGGCGACGGCGGTTGGACTCCTTCCTGACCTTCCTTGAGCAGCCACTTGAGAGTGAGAGCACTCCTTTCTTTCTTCAAATGACGGCTAGGGATTGTGGGGGTCCCTTCCCCTCTTATAGAGCCCTTGTTGGGCCAAGAGAGGAAAAGGGCCCGCTAGAGGCCCACAACCCACACCCATACTCATAGAAATAGAATAAAAGGTTCACAAAGAAGAATGGGCTTCACAAATGGGATCCCGAAAAGGGAAGAACCCACCCGGAAGCCTAAAGGGAGAGAAGAAATAAACGAGGACCCGCTTAAACACGTGCGGGTCAAAAGATCCATAATAAAGAAATAAAGAAGTAAAGATAAGCGGATAGATCCGCGCGCGCAAAAGGGCTCCTCCGGCGCCGTGGTATCGTGTCTTGGTGGCGACGGGGGTCGTACGCCACCAGCTTCGCTCCGTCACGTCAGTGCACGGTAATTATAAAGCCTTTTTTGATTCTTTTTAACTATTTTTAAATAAAAAATACAGTTAAATAAATTCAGAAAAATTCCATAAATTTCCTAAAAATTGGAAAAATCATAACTTTCAAAATATAACTCTAAATTAATCCAAATTTGTTTTTTTTGGGTCAGAAATTGAATTATCTATATTATGAAAAGTAAAAATATTAAAATACCAAGAGAATGAATTTTAATTAAATAAATAAATTCATGTATCTCCTAAAATAACTTTATAAAAATACATGAATATAAATAAAGATCTTTTCTCTTATACTTTAGTCATTAAAACATAGTTATGATCTCAAATATAATTAGGATTTAAATCATAATGTTTAATTATGCATAATTATCCATAAAATGATATACTTTTAGATCATAACATGAAATTATGTAAAATGGTAGAAATGTACTTAAAATATGATAACATGCATACGAATGTAATAATTAATGCCTTTATTTGCATTAATAATCATGTCAATTTATGTATAAAATGCATGTTATCAATTACATATTTATTAGTGAATTATAAGCCATACCACTCATATGAATGTTATCATGTTAAGGAATTTATCTTGAAAATCTCAAAATACAAGATTTCAAGGGTTAATCATGTATAACTCAAGATTTGAATTTTAAATCAATTATCCTAATTGTATTTTAGATTTTATTTGACTTATAAATGCAAAATATTATCAAAAAATATTTTCAATGCAAAGTAAGATTATTTAGTTTTATTTTCTTAAGCAACTTGAGTGTATTTTGGAGCTAAAAATTTATTCTCTAGTTATTTCTCAAAATAAATTATATAGAATGATAGATAATTTAATTTCTGATCAAACAAAAAAATCATTTAAAAAGAGTTTTATTTTAAAATATATAATTTTTTTATTTTTAGGGATTTTTCTATAATTTTTCTAAATATATTTTACTTTTTATGAATTTTAATTATTAAAATAATAAAAAATATTAATTTTAAGTGTGGGCTCACATGGTAACTGACGTGGCACACATGCTAGTGTGTCGACACGTAGTAAGTGTGTGGGGTCGCCATGTGGTGCACACTTGGCGCACATTAGAAATGATATTACTATAAGGTGCCCATAATGGGTCATACTTAATTATAAAGATCACCACCTTATTTATACCTTAATGGGAGAATAACTCTTTTTATGCAGGTGACATGGTGCGCCTAGAGGCGTTGGATCAGCGTGAATCAATATATCAAACTAAGACTATTGATTTTAACTTAAAGCTAGGGATACATGGCGGTTTCTCATTAGGCATCGATTTTTTTTCATGAGCATAAAAAATTCATGGCTTTCCATCAAGGGTATTATATGGTCCAAATCTTTCGCAGTTAATGGACTCCTCTAGGACGCATGATGCAATCAGGAGCACTAGACCAAAATTGGATGATAGTCATTACCCAACGCTTGGTCTTACACATGATGATATGGCCAAATCTCGATGTAAATGAAACGAATGGGACTTAAAGGGATTGATTTATCTCCCTCTCATAAATCTAAACTGTTGTTTTCAAATGAATAGGTGCTAACATGCTATTTATATATGATTTTACATGATTATTAATGTAA